>JAUNZM010000227.1:5020000-6220000 GCA_033459285.1 Clamator glandarius
TGAGACAGGGTCTTTCTGAGGCCTACCCGATTTCCTGTTGCAATGGTAAGTTAATTGTTTTTCATGGTAAAGTTAGCACTGGAGTATGTTCTAGGCAAAAACCAACAGTTATTCTTTCCTGGTATAAATTACAGTTGTATGGTGTTCATTTCAAGCTCACCAACAGGACAATATAAATGGAAAAGCACTTAGCTTATTGTCAGCATGCTGTTAATAATACATAATAATTATTCATTCAGATGTATACAATAGGATATACATACCTTTCTAAGAGAAGTTTGCAGTATTTCCTTGGCAACTGCTTGTTTTAATTATTTCCCTATAGGCTGTACAAAGAAAACTGGAAAGTCAAAGTGAAATTTTTACTGTGTACCTCTATAAAGGCAAAGCAAAACATGTTCCTTGAAATTACATCTTTGAAATAATTGTGTATGGGTTTGCAGCATTGGCTACTGTTAGGCAGCAGTTTCAGTGTAAGAAAACTATCGAACAGAAATATCTCAAAGTAATTTACTAGCTATCATGGGCCTGATTTTATTGCTTATCATAAAACTACACTGCAGCTGTTCAAGAGAGGAATGTACTCAGTTTGTCTCTGTAAAGGTATTTGCAAAACTCCATCTTCTGTAGCTGTTCCATGTGTGAAGAAACCGATTAGTCCAGGCTCCTTCTATCCAAAATCAGACACAAATGTTTTGCTGCTGTTAAGCATTTCTTATTTGCTTTGTGGATAAAAGTGCTTATGTCTAGATTGCTATCATAAGAATGGGAGAGGCTTTTGAGGAACCTGAGCCCCTGCTCCTACGGGCAGGCTACGTGTACACTGAATGCCTTTGAATGCCTGGCTTTCCATGCATGCCCTGGCTGAATGCCAGCACCATGCTGGGACAAGATGCAAATATACGCCTCCTATCAGCTTCTTGCTTTCTTCATGAAGTTTGACTGAAAAGGATTTTTATTGTGCTGTGGCTACCGTTTTTAGAATTAATCACTTAAAAAATAAGAAATGAATTGTACATCTTTTATCCTATGTGTCTAATTAGCCTTTAAGAAGAGAGTCAGTGAATAAATAGTACTGCTATAGTACTGAATTTCTTGGTAAGGGGTCCCTGAACCACTCAAATTCTACATCCAGAATTACAAGTTTACTTCTTGTGTTTTGCTATTTGCATCACAGCACCTGGTATTTTTAACACTAACCAAGAACTTATCTTCATAACCTGAAGTGAAGGGGGCAACAGAGACTCTGCTTCATTTGCAAGGAGCTGAGATACAGAGGAATGAAGAACAACAGTCATTTAAGAGTCCAGATGTTCAGAACATATTTTCACCCAATGTCTAGTTCACCCACAAGCATTTAACCCTGGAAAGAGGTAGGCTGACTGCTGAAGGTAAGAAAACCAGCAGGAATGAGATCTTTGGAATTAATGAGAATAAGTGAGGAAGAAAAGATGCACTTATCCAACACTTGTGACCTACTGCAGGATTTTCAGAGGAAGTCCTGTTCATATACATCCACCACAGTCTGGAGCTGGAGTATGCTCAGTATATGCTAAGCTTTGCAGTCAAAGTTTTAACATGTTCGCATATGGTAAGTATGAACTGGTATGTCTTGAAAGGCTCATGACATGGATGATCAAGAGCTGCTTTTCATATTAATGGTAAAAACCCTGGTCTCCATCAGTTTTTTATGTCTGTTGGTTTCCCAGAGAGCATAAATAAGCTTAATGATCAGAAACTTAATGTGCAAAACCGATTTTTCATTATTTCACCTTCAGAATAGGCCGAACGATTTCTTTTGAAGCTTTCCACCTTATTTCGGTCTAACCCAGGGACTCGTAATGAAAAATGTACTTCTAAAGATTAAGATATAGAAAGAAGTAAGATAAAGCTACTGGGAAGACAGACACCAAAATTCAGAAACATTTGTGAAGTGCAACAATAGTTTTTAGCTTTCTCTTTCTGGAGAAGAGTACTTAAGCACATTACTTTGATAGAATCTTCTGGCCTTATTGTCTTATTTATATGAATATTTTCTATGAACAAGATGCAGGAACATGGACTTAATCAGTGATACATACAGAAATTTATTGGCAAAACATTTCTGAGGGAACTCATAACTGGCAATTAACTTAATACTAAGAAAATTCTTAGGCCAAGGACAAAACCACATCCTAGCTAGAAACAATAGCTCTTTTATGCTAACCCCTAGTTGTACTAATTGTGGCTGGTTGGCCTTTCCATTATTAAAGGAAACATATCTCCAAACTGAGTATTAGCCTGAATATAATCCATTTTGAAAGCAGAAACCAAACCAAATAAAAATATTTAGATTCTGTACCAGCAAAACAGCAGCAGAAAAACTTGTTTAGGTTCAGTTCTTGAAGCTTGAATTTATATTCATAATCTAAACTGGTTTTATTAGATTTGATAACAGTGTACGAATGTAAAAAAGCATCACAATGAATGTCCTGTCTGCTCAGGTATCTAATGGCAAGATAACTTGCAAATTTACTTTATAAGGAAAGGTCTAGCTAGGTTATATACCTAACCTAACCCAAAAGTCTAGTGGTATTTTCTGGAATAATGGAGATACAGTGTATTTTCTGCTTATAGTTTTCCATCCCCAGAGTATTTATTATGTAAGCTTCAACATACTGTGTTCAGTTCTGGGCCCCTCACCACAAGAAGGATGTTGAGGCTCTGGAGCGAGTCCATAGAAGAGCAACAAAGCTGGTGAAGGGGCTGGAGAACAGGCCTTATGAGGAGCGACTGAGAGAGCTGGAGTTGTTTAGCCTGGAGAAGAGGAGGCTGAGAGGAGACCTCATTGCTCTCTACAACTCCCTGAAAGGAGGTTGTAGAGAGGAGGGAGCTGGCCTCTTCTCCCAAGTGACAGGAGACAGGACAAGAGGAAATGGCCACAAGCTCCACCAGAGGAGGTTTAGGCTGGACATCAGGAAAAAATTTTTCACAGAAAGGGTCATTGGGCACTGGCAGAGGCTGCCCAGGGAGGTGGTTGATTCACCTTCCCTGGAGGTGTTTAAGGCACGGGTGGACGAGGTGCTGAGGGGCATGGTTTAGTGATTGATAGGAATGATTGGACTCGATGATCCGGTGGGTCTCTTCCAACCTGGTTATTCTATGATTCTATGATTTCTATGAAAAGGGGTATTATTGTGCCTATATTTCTGTCTCAGGTAAATTTATGTAAATTTATGAATTCTCAACATTTCTCATAAAAAATTATTGTGTCACTTGCTTTTTACTGAAAAGCTGTGCTTATGTCTTTTTCACATAGGGCTGTGAAGGGCCATGTCTCAAGTGGAAATGTAATCCTTTTTCCAAAGTGGACCCTTGAAGTGATGTTACCATCCAACATGTAAAGGGTCGTTCATGTAGTATTGTATTCATAATTGTTAAAATTCTTGGACAGTAGAAGCCATCACTGCAATAAGAACTGGTCAAGGATGTATTTTTTTCCTGTACTGTTGCCTGAAAGTCACTGAAAGCCATTTCCTAAAACACAGTTTTCTATGTTTACAATGAGACAAAGGGAAGGATTAAATAATGTGAATTTCTGTGCCAGTCACCTTGGAGTATAAATTTCTGGGATTAGTCAAATAAATTAGATGTCTTAAAGACATCTAAAGAGGCCTAAAGAGGCCTTCCAACCTATATCAGAGCCTGCAGCTTCTAATAACTTTTTTTTGATTTTTTTATAATTTTCCAGTTCAGATTTCAAGTGCTCCATGACTTTCCTTGAAAAGCTGTTCTTGGTTCAGATTTTTATGTTTATTGACTTTGAAGCTCATGTAAATGTCTCCAGTATTTGCCCAATCTCTTATGCTAGACCTGTTCATATGCAGAGGTTTGGTTTGTGGGCATCTTGCCCATTTGATATTCTAATTCTTCTCTCATGGAATTTCTATGAAAGCCTTGCAATTAATACCAGGAGGATCAGGATCTAGCAATAGATGAGGTTGTTGGGATCACTGAAAAATAACTTCTACAGAACTTTGCCTTTATCAGAGAAATAGATCTACCTCTAGCATTTTTGAGCCCATCACAGGGTCTTACGTGTACATCAGAAAAGTATTCTCTGCATCATTCCTAGAAGTTGCATCCTTGAGATTTAATCATAAATTATGAGTAAAGCTGGAGAAGATAGGATTACTAAACAAAATGTGACAGAGGCAAAACAATAGATAAAGGAGAGATTGTGGTGGACTTTGCTGAAGGCAACTATAGGCTTTCCATTGTGATGAAAGTCCTTAAGTACTTGACCTTGGTAAAATGTTATTTAATACTCTTATTAGTGCTCATATAAAACCATAACAACATGCTATTGATAGCTGGATATGACATCGTGTTGAGAAAAATAATTCAATGTAGTATATGTAAGAATATTGTATAGAGAGATCTTGACAATTTTAAGAACTAGAGATGCAGACAGATGAGAAAAACTAACATTATTCAGCAGAGGGTAAAGATGTGAGTTTTCTTCTGTTTTCAACAGTTGATTAGATAGAAGCAGCAGTGGGAAAGAAAGAACTGAAAGTATTAGCTGACTACAAGGTATTTTGGAAAGTAAGATTGTGAAAAAGTCCAGTATTCAGTGCTAGCATCTCTTGAAATGCCACATTTTCTCAGCTAGAAGGAAGATGGAGCCAGAACATGTCTTCTTCTTTCTCCAGCAGCATTGTTTGCAGAGGTAACAACCCCTAATCTGTTCTCAGCTGATGATCACGTTCTCCTTCACATCACGATGTGAGCACTTTCTAACTCATTTTAGTCAAAGTGAGCCAGGTTGTCTTAAATTTCAGTTGAAGACAAAAATGAGCTGGCCCAGTTTATTTTACCAGAAATAAAAAAATAGTGATTTAAGCAGCTTGATTGACATAATCTAAGCAAATTTTAGCCTATCAAGATACCTCTGACAAAAAGCAGAGCATAAAATGGAATGGTAACACCTGGTTACTGATAGAAACTTTTTATGTTTACCATAAAAATCATAAACTGTGCACTGGGTATGATAAGAGGTGGAAGATAAGGTGTAGCCGTAGCTGAAAATTATAATGCAGCAAAACACAGCTGCCTTTGCATTTGAGGATTACTTCTGTAAAACTCTGGAGCCTAGACAAAATGTCAGAAGACTTGAGGAAGAACAAATTTTCTGACTACCAATAAAGAAGAGAGAAGTTACCGAACCATGGAACTTCCAGCTTAATTTCAATTCCTGGACAAAGTAATCAAACTTATTTCTAAGCACCTAGAATGTGACAAGGAAATAAATAATATACAGCACTGACTTGTCAAGAGTAAATCATGTCAAACCTGCTTAATTTTCTTCCATGACAGAACTGCAGGAACAGTGAACGGGGGAAAAGCAGTAGACGTCGTATGTTGACTTTTATAGTGCATTTAAGGTTGTCTGTTGTGACATTCTCATAAGCAAACTCAAATTGTAGACCAGATGAAATGTACTAGGTGGGTTTTAAAGACAGCTTTTGCTAACAGTAACCATGGAGTCCTTGGCAATATTTCACTGTGAAAAAAGAAAGGAAGGTCTAGTGGGAATATATAGGGTTCTGTCATGGATATAGTTCTGTTCAATGTTTTTATTAACAAATTGAAATGAAATTTTATTGAAATGGAAAATATGCTTACTAAATCTGCAGATATTATGAAACCGAGAGTCATCACAAAGATGGAGGCAGGAATAAAGTTTGAAATGATCTTGACAAATTGGAGAAACAGTCTAAAAATTGCATGAAATACAACGTACAGCATTTAGGCAGAAATAATCTGCTATATGAAACCAGTAGGGAACAGCAGGCTTACAAATAGGTTTCAAAAGAGAGGACTGGGACTTACAGAAGAAAATGGTAGAAAGATTAAATGTCAAGGTTTGTATTTAGCACTAGAGGAAAAATGTGTAGCAGTTGGAGAGGTCATACCAGGAAACAAAGAGATGATCAGGACTATACAAAAATTATCTAAGAGAAAAGATTGAAAGAAATGGGATTATTTACTTAAACTGCAGCAAGTATGTAGAAGGAAAAATATAACTGCCTTCAGGTATTTTAAAAAACTTTGAAAAGAGAAAATATCTCCACTTCTTGTGAACAAGGAGAGCAGGACAGAGTATGGCTTCAGCTGCAGCAAGAATGAGTGACTTATAAATGGTGAGGAAAACATCTAATGATCAGCAGATTGAAGCTCAGGAATCCTTTATCCAGGAAAGTTGTGGAGATCCTCTCACATCTTAGGCATAGGCGATTTGCCAGGAATGGCACATATACATGAGTTTATCTTAAGGAGTCCCACTAAATCTTATTTTTTTTTAATACTATGACTATATAGCACAATAAATAACTATTTTCTGAATTTTTATTACATAATGTTTTTTATGAAAATTTGAAGTTCTTTGGTAAAACTCAGTACGTACCTTGATATATGGAAACATCTCATTAAAGAAATAAGTACAGGCACAAAGAATTATTGGAAATAATTTTAATACTACTATAAACTGAAATAACATAATGTCACTTTGAAGGCTAAGCTAGTGACATGAGGATGAAGGAGCTAATTGTAAATAGATGCAGCAGAGAAGAATTTCTTCTGCAGTACTGGGAGATTCTCATGGGTTAATGGCACTGTCTAAAAATTTGGGAACAATATTCAGACAATAACTATTTTCATGCACAACAAAGACTACCGAAAATCCTGGGATAGAAAACATTCAGCTTTGACAAAATGTTAAAAATAGCATGACAGTAGTTCTGCTTAGAGAAGCTTTATTAACTTGCAAACCTTTATTAATGTCAGACTTGATCTACTGTAAAGGCTCCTGTAAAGTGGTAATGATCTGACTAAATCTTCAAGCTTTTTTTTCTATTTATGATATAAATCCCATGAGCTGCCTGAAATTCCATGGTTTTACAGTAAATTATGACCAACAGGTATAAAAGACATGGCTCGTGATGTGGGGAAAAATATCACAAAGATGACAGCATATTATAAAATGGTGAGAAGAACTGGCAAGTTCCTATGTGACTATTTTATTTTGCTCCTTAGCAACTATTGTTAATGTGGATTTGATTCTAATGAAGGCTAAATGAAGAGACAATTAATTAACAACTAAGCTTTGATAACATTTTTAACAGTTTAAGATTTTTACATATGTTGTTTGCAGCCTCTTACAGATAAACAGTAAAACGGATTAAAAGATTATATGCATCTAATCTATTTCTTGGAGATTATCTCATCTCAGGATTTGGAATTAGAATAGGGATTTCTACTCGTATCACTTACTCTTTTTTTTTTTGTAACTGGATGGGAATCTGTACCTTGCTTACTGCTATAGGAATGAATCTGTCCTGCAATATAAATCATTAGTACTACATTAGCTATCCTCACTGTTTCAGGTCTGAGCATATGGTATTTGAGAAAAAACACTCAGTATTCTTCTGTTCAAATTTTTGAAATTTTTGTTGGAATCTCTACTTTTGAACTAGCATGAATGTGTATTTTTCAGTTCTATGCATCAGCTAATTGGTTTCCAGAATGAACCTGAAATAAAGTCAATTCATTGAGAGGAAAAAGGGGAAAAATTAGTTATTGATGACCACTGGTTTCTCTGATTTGAAAATATATACTAGACTGTACTGCCTCAAAATACAAACTTAATGATCTTTGTGACCCTTTGCTGAACTTTCCCCTTATCTCTTATCATATTTTTATCTTTCATGTGCCTGAAAATTTTTCCCAGGGTTAGCTGCTCTGTCACCTTCCCAGGGATCAAGGTGAGGCAGTCTGGCATGTAGTTCACCGGATTTTCTTTTTTGTCCTTCTTGAAAATAGGAGGAACATTTGATTTCCTCCACTCTTCAGACACCCCTTTTAGTCACCATGATCATCCAAATATAATCAAAAATATCCTCACAATAACATCAAACAGCTGCTTCAGGACTTTTAAGTGCCTTCCATCAGGGCCCATGAATTCATTTGTCTGCAAGTTGCTTAGGTATTCCCTGACCTGACACTCTTCCACCAATGGTAAGTCTTCACTGCTCCAGACTTTCCCCCTGCCTTGAGGAATCCAGGATTTCTGGAGGCCAAACTTTTTAGTAAAGACTGAGGCTGTTCATAATGCTGCTATTATTTATATTGTAGTTGAAAGGGTGGGTTTTTTTACCATCTTGTAAAAGAAACATTCATTTTGCTCATTCCAGCATTGTGGATACTAGTTCTGACAATGAAAATCTGACAATACCTGTAACAGACATATTTTACGGTAGACTTCAGACTGACTGTTCCAAGGGCATTCTGTTGTCTGAAGTGTAGCCAGGAAAATGCTAAAATGTATCCTGGTGAAGAAGAAATTCCATATTCTCTGGAATATGAAATTATAATGTATTTGTTATCTGTAAAGTAGACATCTACATCTGAGTCAGCTGATAAGAGTCATGTTGCAACTGATAGGAAGAAGTAGGATTTTTTCACACAAACCCTCTGACCCATTTTATGTACCTACTTTAGGGTGGGATGATAAAAGTACTTTCTTACCTCCAATAACTATAAAGAAATGCATATATGGAGAACTACGGTGTCTGTGGAAGAGTCACTTTCCCAAGGGTGCTGACAAAGTCTTTCAAAAAGTTGCATCTCTAAGGCAGCAGAGACAGTCTGTATCCTGGTACCCAGACACTGAAGACCAGCTCCCTATGTGCTCTGTATTGCTCTGTGAATTACTGGATTTGTGATCACTCATGGCAATTAGAGAGGATGAAGGACGATAATCTGCTATTCTTGAGATGACCCCTATTCTGTCCTTTATTTATTTATTTACTTGACTCAAATAAAATCTTTGCTAATGGTTAAATTGCAACATATATATTTTTACACCACCAGTTAATTACTGAATTTAGATAGGGCATCTCAAACAGAGCTGACTGAAAGCATGCTATTTAGGTATTTTTTTCAGGGTAAAATTTTTGAGAAAACATTGAAATACTATTAGGTATCAGTCATGAACTGACTAAACAAATCTTGGTTTGTGTTTTGATTTTTTAAGATGCAAAGTCATGCCTTGATATCTCCTAATCAGAATATTTAGCTTTTATTTTTAAAATTACTTTGAAATATGGATTTGCACTAGTTAAATAGTAAACCACATGTTTATAATTAGACAATTGTTTTTTGTTAATGAAGAAAAATAAGTTGGCGTATATACAATGCTGCTTATCGCATACGAAATCCCCAGCCTCCTGTCCTACATTCCATATAGAATGAGAGGAAAAAATGAATAGAACTCTGTTTGTCTATGACCAATATCAACTACTTTTTTTTTATTTCAAAATTTATGTTCTAATATCCAAATTAGTAAAAAGATTCTGTTTATTTTTGAAATGTAACCACTTTTCTGGATCTGGAAGATCTGAGATTCCTTTATAAATCCCACTTCACTATTACTCTTAATATTTACTTAGTCATATGTTCAGCTATAGATGCTTTAAGTAGGAATTGTTATCTGAAAGCATACACTTCTGATCATCAGAGTTCAAGGTCTAGTTATAAAGTTTTATTCCTTCTAGTGAGCACGAATTTGAAGTGTTTTAATTTACAGAAAGATGGTTGCTACAGGCTCACTGGGTAATGTTTCGAAGTGATGTAAATCGATTATGTTTCTGATTAAGAAGAAGGAACAAGTATAACAGATAAAGAATTGTTCTTTCCTACAATGCTAGCAAGGGCGTAAATAAAGAAATGAAAAATATACTAGAAAAAACAAATGGACATTAACTTGCAGCAGAGTACTTATTCTGTAATGGACTCATGCAATTATATACTTTCTTCTTATTTGAAAAGAATACTGTGAAAGCCTCTGGTTTTTATACAGATAGGCTGTGCATTAAAAGCCATTCATCATCTTTTGTCATTTGTAAATAAGGGAAAAGAAAAATTTTCATTCTCTTTTCTTTGTAAATGAACTGTAGAGTATGTGGCAGTGTCCCAGTGTCTTAGTGTCCCAGTGTTCCAGTGCCTGGGAAGATAATGGAATAGATCCTCCTGGAAGCTATGCTGAGGCACATGGAGGAGAGGGAGGTGATTTGAGACACTGGGGTTATCCCTGCTGCCATTCTTGAAAACTGGGAGAACATTTGTTAACTTTCAGTCAACCAGTGCCTCTCTAGATCCCCAAGAGTGCAGAAAAATCCTTGAGGGAGGTCTCACTCTGGCATCATCCAGCTCTTAAAGTACCTTTGGATGATTCCCATCAAGCCCCTTTTACTAAAAGAGATCCAAACAGAGCAGCAAATCCTGCAGAAGTTTGAGGTTGATTGGGAGTTTATACCTTGCACAGCCTTGGACCTGTAACCCAGGGCTCTGGAGGGGCCTCAGCCCATAATTAGTATTGACTACAGAGACAAAAAATGTCTTAAAAGTATCTTTTTTTCTACATCACTGTTTATGTAGTGTCCATGCTCATCAAGCAATGGACCAATGTTATTTCTGGCCTGCCTTTTCATAGAGTCATAGAATCGTAGAATAACCAGGTTGGAAGAGACCCATCAGATCATCAAGTCCAACCATTTCTATCAAACACTAAACCATGCCCCTTAGCACCTCATCCACCCGTGCCTTAAACACCTCCAGGGAAGGTGAATCAACCACCTCCCTGGGCAGCCTCTGCCAGTGCCCAATGACCTTTTATGTGAAAAATTTTTTCCTAATGTCCAGCCTGAACCTCCCCTGGCAGAGCTTGTGGCCATTCCCTCTTGTCCTGTCTTCTGTCATGGGAGAAGAGGCCATTACCCTCCTCTCTACAACCTCTTTTCAGGTAGTTGTAGAGAGCAATGAGGTCTCCTCTCAGCCTCCTCTTCTCCAGGCTAAACAACCCCAGCTCTCTCAGTCGCTCCTCATAAGGCCTGTTTTCCAGCCCCTTCACCAGTTTTGTTGCTCTTCTCTGGACTCGCTTCAGAGCCTCAACATCCTTCTTGTGGTGAGGGGCCTAGAAATGAACACAGTATTCAAGGTGCAGTCTCACCAGTGCCAAGCAGAGAGGGAGAATAACCTCCCTCTACCTGCTGGTCACGCCGTTTCTGATACAAGCCAGGATGCCATTGGCCTTCTTGTCCACCTGGACACACTGCTGGCTCATGTTCAGTCGGCTGTCAACCAACACCCCCAGGTCCTTCTCCTCCAGGCAGGTTTCTAGACAGACTTCTCCTAGTCTGTAGAACTGCACAGGGTTGTTGTGCCCCAAGTGTAGGACCCGGCATTTGGCCGTGTTAAACCTCATGCCATTGGACTCTGCCCAGAGGTCCAGCCTGTTCAGATCCCTTTGCAGAGCCTCCCTACCCTCCAGCAGATCGACACTTCCACCCAGCTTAGTGTCGTCTGCAAACTTGCTAAGGGCGCACTCGATGCCTTCATCCAGGTCATTGATAAAGACATTGAACAGGGCTGGAGCCAGCACTGAGCCCTGGGGAACCCCACCTGTCACTGGCCTCCAGCTGGATTTCACACCATTTCCCACCACTCTCCGGGCCCGGCCATCCAGCCAGTTTTCCACCCAGGAGAGTGTGCGCCTGTCCAGGCCAGAGGCTGACAGTTTCCATAGCAGAATGCTGTGAGAAACTGTGTCAAAGGCTTTACTGAAGTCCAGGAAGATACATCCACAGCCTTTCCCTCGTCCAGCAGCTGAGACACTTTGTCATAGAAGGTGATTAGGTTACTCTGGCAAGACCTGCTTTTTGTGAACCCATGTTGACTGGTGCTGATCACCCAGTTGTCTTGCATGTGCTTCTTGATAGCACTCAAGATCACCCGCTCCATGACTTTCCCTGGCACTGAGGTCAGACTGACAGGCCTGTAGTTCCCTGGATCCTCCCTGAGACCCTTCTTGTAGATGGGCACAACATCATGCAGCCTTCAGTCCAGTGGAACTTCCCCAGTCTTCCAGGGCTGTTGGAAGATGATGGAAAGGGGTTTGACCAGCACATCTGCCAGCTCCTTCAGTACCCTTGGGTGAATCCCATCTGGCCTCATAGACTTGTGGGTGTCTAGTCAGGCTAGCAAGGCTCTGATCATCTCCTCTTGGACCATGGGAGCCTCATGTTGGTCCTCTAGCTCTGGGGTTTGTACAGAAAGGGAATAATTTTCTTTACAATTAAAGGCTGAGGCAAAGAAGGCATTAAGTACCTCAGCCTTTTCCACATCCCCTGTCATTGTTGTTCCTTCTGCATCCAATAGGGACTGTATGGTCTTCCTAGTCCTCTTTTTATTATTTATATATTTATAGATTTTCTTGTTATCTTTCACCGACTTTGCCAATCTCATTTCTAGTTGAGCCTTTGCCCTTCTGATTTTTTCTCTACACAATCTCACTTGCCTCCTGTAATCCATCCAAGAGGCCTGTCCCCTCTTCCAGAGCCCATAAACATTCCTCTTCTTGATATCACTCAAGATCTCCCTTTTCAGCCAAGCTGTTTTTTTCCCCTGGAGGCATTTTTTCCAGAACATGGGGATGGCTTTCTCCTGAGCTGCTAGGATCTCCTTTTTGAAGAGCTCCCAGCTCTCGTGGGCTCCATTGCCCTTAAGCACTGTTTCCCATGAGACTTTGCCAACCAGCCTTCTGAAGAGTTCAAAGTCTGCCCTCTGGAAATTTAATGCTACTGTCCTGCTAACCACCCTCTTCACTTTGCCTAGAACAGAAAACCCCATCATCTCATGATCGCTTCGTCCTAGGTGTCCTCCTACTGCCTCATCCCCCACAAGGCCTTCTCTGTTCACAAACAGCAGGTCCAGGAAGGCACCTTCCCTTGTTGGTTCATTCACCAGCTGTGCAAGGAATTTGTCTTCCACACACTCCAGGAACCTCCTAGACTGCTTCCTTTCTGCTTTATTGTACTTCGAGCAGATATGAGGAAGATTGAAGTCTCCCACAAGAACAAGAGGCATTGATCTAGAGATTAACCCCAGCTGTTTATAGAAGGGCTCATCAGCTGCTTCTCCTTGGCTGAGTGGCCTGTAGCAGACTCACATCACAAAATCTAACTTCTTATGGGCTCCTCTGATTTTAACCCACAGGCACTCAATCTCCTCGTCACCACAATCCATCTCAACAGTGACCAAGTCCTCCATTACAAAGAAAGCTACCCCACCTCCTCTCCTTCCAGCTCTTCCTTCTTATTACCCAAGCTGCGTGCATTGGTGTAAATGCACTTCAGCTGAGCTGCCTAGCCCTCAGCCCTCTTAAAGGGAACAGAGTCCATTCCCAATTGCCTAGTAACTGGAGTAGCTTGTACCAGAATGCCTGTATCTCCTTTATTACCCCCAGGTGTGTTCACGCCCACTTTCTATGTGGTAATGTACTGGTGGTCCTCTCCAGCACACCCTCTCTGAATCACTAGTGCCCCACATCTAGGCTCGCTCCTGTCTAGCTTGGTCTCCATCCCCTCCCACTTCACATCTAGTTTAAAGCTCAATTTATGAGCTTAACTAGGTTTTTAGCAAGGGCCTTAGGCCCCTCCCAGAAGACCCATGTATCCCATTCTTAGTAACAAAGCCTGAGGGTGTGTGAGCCACCCCATGATCAAAGAAGCTGAAGCCCCTTTCCTCACACCAGGCTTGGAGCCAGGCATTAATCAAGTTCTTCTTCCTGACTTTCAGGTCCTCTCTATTAAGCCTTGGGATGGAGCAGAATACTATTTGTGCCCCAGAGCCCTCCATTATTTTCCCAATGGCCCTGAAGTCTTTCTTGATGGCTTTGGTCTTTCTGCTTACTAAATCATCATTACCAGTTTGGACTATTATCAGAGGATAGTAGTCTGTCTCATGGATGAGGGAAGGAAGTTTTTTAGCTACGTCCTTCACTGATGTCCCCAGTAAGCAGCAGACCTCTCTGTGGAGCGGGTCCGGTCTGCAAATGGGTCCCTCCATTCCTTTTAGGAGGGAGTCCCCTACAACCATCACCCTCCTCTTCTTCTTAATGGAGGATGTTTTTGTCTTTTTCTGAGGATGGTGCGGTTTAGGGAAAGATTTTAGGTTGTGGGAGTCATCATCCCCAGGACAGGATTCCACCTGCAGCACATGGTACTTGTTTACCAGGGGGATCTTGGGTTTTGCTGTCTGGTTGAGGGGAGCAGGTTTCCTTCATCTGGCAGGAACTTGCTGCCATTTCCCATCTCTTGTTCCCCCAACCTTGGAGTTAGCAGGTGAGTGGTGTTTGGATGTACCAGCTCCAGCAGGCTGCTGAGTGAGTGAGAGGGCACTACTCCACTGGTTTATCTCTGTCTCACACTCCCTGATGGTCCTCAGCCTCTTTATCTCCTCCCTTAACTCCTCCACCATACGATGGAGTTCCCCCACTCGAGTGCAGCTTTGACAAGTGGAGCCAGAGCCAAAGGCGTGAGCTGCTGTGGGATGGGGGCAGTGTCTGCAGCCCAGGGTCTGGGTAGCTGTGTGTGTCAACTGGGGATCCATCTGAGTGGCAGCTTCCATCATGCTTGGTGCAGCCTTAATCTTTTGACAGGTAGCCACCATGGTTCTCAGTCCCTTCTGGCCATGCTCCAGCCCCTCTCTGCCCACTCGAACTGCTGCTCAAACTGCCTTGTTTTAATGTGCCCTGTTCAACGTGCCCCACACCTCTTTGCTCTGCTCCTCTTCACCTGTGCTCTCTAAGGCCCGTTTAATTCCCTGCGGAAGCTTAT
Source organism: Clamator glandarius (assembly GCA_033459285.1). Classification (NCBI taxonomy): domain Eukaryota; kingdom Metazoa; phylum Chordata; class Aves; order Cuculiformes; family Cuculidae; genus Clamator; species Clamator glandarius. Next base: position 5,034,718 of record JAUNZM010000227.1, read on the forward strand.
GGGACTGCCCCCTTCCGTCAGGCACCACGTGGGAAGGGCCGTCGAGCCAGGAGCCTAGCGCCAACTCCCAATCGAGTTTTTTTAGGCTGTTTTGTTATTAACATATTTAGAAAAGCCCATCCTTCACAGTGCTGGCCAGCTTCAACTATAATTGAGCATTAGGCACATGAATTTCTGCCCTACAGTGGTGAGCAGCACCCCTGAAGTCATCCAGCGTCACCTGTCCTTGTTTCCACAGCTAGATATGAGCCGAAGCTGGATATGAGCCAGCAATGTGTGCTTTCAGCCCAGAAAGGAAAGAGTATACTGGGCCACATCAAAATAAGAGTTGCCAGCAGGTTGCTGGAGATGATTCTGCCCCTCTATTCTTCTCCGGTGGGACTGTACCTGGAATACTGCATGCAGCTCTGGAGCCCTCAGCACAGAAAATACGTGGACCTGTTGGAGCAGGTCCAGAAGAGGGGACACCAAAATGATAAAAGGCCTGGAACACCTTCCCTATGAGAAGCAGCTGAGAGAATTTGTGTTGTTCAGCTTGGAGAAGAGAAAACTCCAAGATCTGATTGTAAGCTTTTAATAAATAAATAGGGCTTATAAGAAAGATGGGGGAAATCTTTTTACCAGGGCCTGAGGCAGTAGGACAAGGGATAGTGGTTTTAAACTGAAAGAGGAGGAGTTTAGAATAGACACTAGGAAGAGATTTTTTCACGGAGGTTTGTGAAGCACTGGAACAGGTTGTCCAGAGAAGTCGTGGATGCCGCACCCCTGGAAACATTCACGTTCAGGTTGGATGGGGGTCTGAGCAACCTGATCTAGTTGAGGATGTTCCTGCTCACTGCAAAGAGGTTGGACTAGATGACCTTCATGGTCCCTTTCAATCCAAACCATTGTATGATTCTATGGTTCTATGTTTCTATGCTTCATTTTTCATCTGTACTGTAGATATCATACCAGTGTATTATATAATGTATATAATTCAATTAGGGTTATAAGTTGCTCTGCATATTTAATTTTATCTTTCATGGAAAGGGGAAAAACTTTCAATTCAGTGACATATTTTTAAGAGAAGAAGTCTTCATTACGCTCAAAAGAGCATTCTGGGGACCTGTTTTAACTTCTATTTAAAAAAATATATATTTATTTCCTTTATTTTTTTGCATTTTTATATGCATTCATGGATAGTGTTTCTAATAAACCATATGCACATCTTACAATGAAAATCAATATGTAGGAAAGCTTACATGAGTTTGCAATGCTTTTAATGTAATACAAAATGTTTTTTTTTTTTACCTTAGTGTTGACTCAATGCCTTTCTTACATTTACTAAATTAATTGTTTTGATTTGTTCTACACAATATTAGTTCACAATGAACCATACATGGAATCTAGTAATCACACTAACATTGTCTTTAATTAATTTTATCATAAGTGTGATCATTACCTGTGTCTGAGCATGAAACGCAATCTCTTTAACGCACATTGGGTAAGAATACAGAGCCCCATGTAATGTGTGAGTAACTGTGTTAATAAGAGGGTGAAAATAAAAAAAAAGCAAACCCCCAAAACCAGCCCACTAAACTTTTATTTATTCTCAGACACATTATAGGAAACTGAGGTTTGTAGAACTTGTGGGAGGTCAGTAGATCAAAGTCGAGGCAGTTCATAAAAGGAAGACCTCATCAACCAGGAGATTTCCCCAGCGACCATATTGTCCGTGCCTATTGTGATGTATGTAGCCATAATAATGTACTTTTTCCAAATCACTACACATCTGTTAAAAACGCAGGCTTTGCAAAGAATGTACAAGTTGCATTGTCAGTTAGGCTCGACACAGATGAATGGCAGATGCAAGTAATAGCTGACATAATAACTGTTTGGAATAGAGGAAATTTGGTTCAGTTCCCTGAAAGAATAGGCTACTTCTTATGATACTGTTTTTATTTCTAATTTCAGATTTATTAGGGCTGAAAGCAATATTTTAAACACAGGATAAATTATAATTACACTTTACAACAAGGCATAATAATTGTTAGATTGCAAATGTTCTGTGTCATAGCATAAATGAAACTATTTAGAATACATTGGCTGATAAATAATTACCCTTCTTTAGCTTATGTATGCAAAACATTGTTGGAATGTATTTTCAATACAAAGAAGAAATTATAATGAGTGTTGGAAACAGATCAGGGAGTTAGCAAACAGAAGAATCCTGTCAAGCTCGCTGGAAACAAAATCCCCCTTTCTAATGCAAAGAACAACTATAACATTTCATAATTGAAGAAATAAATCCTCCTATCTCTGCAGACAAAATTCAGTTTTTAAACACCATCCTATCATCTGAAAAGAGTCGATTATTACCTTGCAATGCACAGAGAATTCAGCTAGCTCAATATACCGAAATATCCCCGAATTATTGCCCAGCAGCTTGATGAGATGGACATGAACACACTGGACTGATAAACTCCATGGTTGACAGTCAGAAGCTTATTTAACCTTTCCTAGCAAAACTACTTCTTTTTTTTTTATTGTTTAGTGCAACTGCTTTTTTTGTTAACTACTATATAACAGCTTTTCTAGAGTAACATAAGCAATTGGAACTTGTCTGAAAAATAGCTTAAATCTTATCCAAGAAACTGTCACTGTGGGCTTCAGGAAAAAGAAAGAAAAGGTGTTATGGCATTATATGCTCTAATCACAGGGCATGGTGTTTCATGCTTTCAGTATCATTATTCTCAAATACACAAACAGGCTGATTAATCACATACTTTGCTTTTTTAGCATTTATTATTTATAGTCTCGAAAGATTGGCAGTTGTTCTTAAAATCCACCCAAATCCTATTTGCAATTAAATAATGCTACTATACTGACAACTAAGGCCCCAGTATACCTAACATATTCTTTTGCAGCCAATGGAAAGAGAAAGGAGCTTCTGAATAAACCTGGTACCTCTCCAGATTCCCAAGAGTTTAGAAGCCACCGTGGGAACCCAAGCTATACCTCATCTCCCTCTTTGTTGTAGGTATATAGAGTCATAGAATCATAGAATAACCAGGTTGGAAGAGACCCATCAGATCATCAAGTCCAACCATTCCTATCAAACACTAAACCATGCCCCTTAGCACCTTGTCCACCCGTGCCTTAAACACCTCCAGGGAAGGTGAATCAACCACCTCCCTGGGCAGCCTCTGCCAGTGCCCAATGACCCTTTCTGTGAAAAATTTTTTCCTAATGTCCAGCCTGAACCTCCCCTGGCAGAGCTTGAGGCCATTCCCTCTTGTCCTGTTCCCTGTCACTTGGGAGAGGAGGCCTTTACCCTCCTCTCTACAACCTCCTTTCAGGTAGTTGTAGAGAGCAATGAGGTCTCCTCTCAGCCTCCTCTTCTCCAGGCTAAATAACCCCAGCTCTCTCCTCATAAGGCCTGTTCTCCAGTCCTTTCACCAGTTTTGTTGCTCTTCTCTGGACTCGGTCCAGAGCCTCAACATCCTTCTTGTGGTGAGGGGCCCAGAAATGAACAAGGAGCGGTCCCACCAGTGCCGAGTAGAGAGGGAGAATAACCTCCCTCTACCTGCTGGTCAGGCCGTTTCTGATACAAGCCAGGATGCCATTGGCCTTCTTATCCACCTGGGCACACTGCTGGCTCATGTTTAGTCGCTGTCAACCAACACCCCCAGGTCCCTCTCCTCCAGGCAGCTTTCTAGACAGACTTCTCCTAGTCTGTAGCTGCACAGAGTTGTTGTGCCCCAAGTGTAGGACCCGGCATTTGGCCGTGTTAAACCTCATGCCATTGGACTCTGACCAGAGGTCCAGCCTGTTCAGATCCCTTTGCAGAGCCTCCCTACCCTCCAGCAGATCGACACTTCCACCCAGCTTAGTGTCGTCTGCAAACTTGCTAAGGGTGTACTCTATGCCTTCATGGAGGTCATTGATAAAGACATTGAACAGGGCTGGAGCCAGCACTGAGCCCTGGGGAACCCCACCTGTCACTGGCCTCCAGCTGGATTTCACACCATTTCCCACCACTCTCTGGGCCCGGCCAGCCAGTCAGTTTTCCACCCAGGAGAGTGTGCGCCTGTCCAGGCCAGAGGCTGACAGTTTCCATAGCAGAATGCTGTGAGAAACTGTGTCTAAGGCTTTACTGAAGTTCAGGAAGATACATCCACAGCCTTTCCCTTGTCCAGCAGCTGAGACACTTTGTCATAGAAGGTGATTAGGTTACTCTGGCAAGACCTGCTTTTTGTGAACCCATGTTGACTGGTGCTGATCACCCAGTTGTCTTGCATGTGCTTCTTGATAGCACTCAAGATCACCCGCTCCATGACTTTCCCTGGCACTGAGGTCAGACTGATATATGGAACTAAGAGGAAAATCAGAGGATACTTCGTACAGGATTCTGACTGCCTAGCCCTCTGCTGTGAATAGATGCCCAATGGAGAAAAATCATCTCTTTTTTTTTCAGCACATGATGGCACAAGTTTCCCAAGATCCTATGTTCAGGTCTTCCTTGCCTTGAGAAGGCTTGATCACCCCTAACTGTACTAAAGTTAGAAGACTTTTTGAGGGGTGGCAGAAAAAAGGCCTCACCTGTTCAGAATTACAAAGTCATCACTCATCCACCCCTCTTCTGTGGCACATGTACATATTTATGGAAGAATATGAGTGGAAAGGAAAGAGAGACAATCCTAGAATTGGAAATCAAAAAGTCTCAACCCCTTCCACTGAGCTGCCTGTCTTTTCTTTTTCCTCAGGCATCATCCTAATTAAGATTCAGGTTTGGGTTTCCATCTAGCATCTGCCACACTGATAGTGTCTTCTAAATCAGCATGTGATTCTGGTGTGAAGAACGGCTCCAGAACTCATCAGGATAATCTGCCGATGTTCATACTATAAAAATTTGATACATAAACTAGAATTACTCTTCCTAAGTTACCTAATTTGAGACTTCAATTATAACGTGAACACCCGTTTTGGTCTTTATTGGTTTAAAGATCATTCAACATTTATTTATATTTGATCATAGGGCACTGTGCTGGGTTATAATTCGGTGTTTTTATTTAATGTCCTGTGGTTGTTACATTGTTTCTAGTAATTTTGGTATATGAAGCATTTATTTTACTTTTAATTTAAACTTTGATGTCCAGGTATACACCAATACTAAAAAGACATTTTACAGCTTCATTGATTAAGGAGTTCAGTTTGCTAGTTTTCTTGTTTCTATCTTTACATACAGCTTTGTTTTCAAAGAAGAACTTCACTTTTCCATGTAGCTCAATAATCAAATTTACGGTATGTATTATTTTGGCTGATTTAGCAACATTTCTAGGATGTTTTATATCTCCTTGTATATTTTTTCCTCTCTCGTGCTGCTGTGGTCACAGGACTATACTCACTAACCTGTTGTGTTGTTTTTTCAGTGTTTCTTAGGCACAGTCTGTCATAGCAGGGATTTGATTGTTTTATTTTTTTCTAAAAGAGATAAGATCTCCAAACTTAAACATGGTTTAATACATATATATGTATTTATATATTTGTATATTGATGGCCATTGTAGTGTAGGTTTTTACAGCATAGTTGTGATCAGAGACTCAGATTTATGGAACAGTTTGGAGTGGAGAGGACCTTAAAGATCATCTGGTTCCAGCCTGCCTGCAACAAGCAGGGACACCTTCCACCAGAACAGTCTGCTCTATTTTGTAAAGGTAAAAATAATTTTTGAAGTTATTATAAATATTGCAACAAGACTTTCCAATGAAAACTATGTTTGTATTGGAGTGTATAGAGTGTTGTAGAATGAAGAATTATCATTGAATGAGTTTTGCACAAAGAATGTTAGTGGTAAGAAGATTAAGAAGACAGTGTATCCTATAAATCAACGCCTATTAAAATATTTTTTAAAAAAACCCATATCGATCTTTCCTTAGGGCTCTTAAGTAGATAAAAAAACTATAACAGAAGATAATACTGCATAATGGCTGAAAACTGAAAAGATGCTGCTATTAGAAATGATGGGTGACAGGGACTAAAAAGGAGAGTGTTTTTCTGAGAATAATGGTGAAATCTTTAGCATTTGAAGTCAAAACTGAATTATTTTCTATAAGATATTATCTAACTCAATCACAAATCTTGTGCTTGATTTAGGAATCACTTGGTAAAAATAACAGCCTGAGGTTTGCAGGAAATCTGGCAAAATGATTAAAATGACCCTTTCTAGCCTTAAAAAATCTATGAAACTGAAACTTCCATTGACAATTTCATTGTGATTTGAAGGCACTTGGCACACAGGCATGTGAAGGCATATTACAATAATGAGAAAATGTCAATGCAGTTCACTAGAAGTTAAAGCAGATGATCAAAATACTCCCTTTTAGCACGAAGTGATACACTAGTGAAATTCAATGCATGGTTAATTTCTAGGGCAGCCATAAGCAGATAGAAATCTTGACTTTTCACTGCAGAGACTACATAGAATTCTTTGACTACAGGTAAAAACACTTCTATTTGTAGTCCTCCAGTAAAGCTGATTTTTAAATATTTCTTAGTCTTTCTTGTCAACTCTTGCTGTCATTGTGTGTTGACAAAGCAAACAAATGTACATCTGATTGCCTTTAATATTACTTTTTGTACATTCCTGCTCATTTACCATCAATAAATAGGAAAAGTTTAGATTTCATTAAGCTAGATTCTTAAGAAGCACCAGGCGATGCTTAGTTTGGAGCTGATGTAATGTTTCTTTAATGTTTTCTGCCCACAATTTCTTCTTTATTCTTTCAATTTTAACATCACTTTAAACTAATTTTTCTAAGTGCAGTCCCTTCTGTTTGCTGATTACTGAAAAAGTCCCAGTACCCAGTTAGTCAAGAAATAAACTTGCAGGTGATGCATATATGCAGTGTTTCTAAATAAGGATATAAATAATACAAACTGGAATACATATTTCCTTAACTCAAAATTCACTGCTACTCTGGATTAATTAAAAAATTCTGTGGCATTGAGGCTTTACAATGACCACTGTCAGATACTATTCAAAGCTTAATATTGAAATTGCCCATTTGCAGTTAATACCTTTGTATATAGGCTTTGTGAGAGGACAGTCCTCAAATTATGGTATCTCTGCACTCATTTTGATCCTACCTCCTATGCATCTTAGCTTCCAACAGCCTGTTCAGTTCTGGACGTGACTGGCTGAATATTTTCAAATCAGTGTTATTTAAAGCTTCATTTGAACCATTGCCCTTGTCCTTCTAGTGGATTATGCAGTTGTAACAATTAAAAAGCCCAGCTGAAATCTTAACTAATGCTTACTGCACGGGATTTCATCATTAGTTTGAAGAAATTGGAAGAATCTCTTCTATTTTATTCTTTAAAACATTTGAGGAAATAAAAAATTTACTTGAGTAATTACTTGAGGCTTTGGGCAACCAGATCCAGTAGGAGGTGTCCCTGCCCGTGGCAGAGGGGTTGGAACTAGATGATCTTTAAGGTCCCTTCCAACCCAAACTGTTCTATGTTCTATGATTCTATGAGTAATAGATTTCATCAATGACCCAATTAACAACAACTTCACTTGTAGAAAACCTCAGCTAAGACTTCAACCTAGGAAAATTCATCAGGTTCTCAAAATAAGTGGAAAGCTGGACGACAGGGCATGTTATCTTTGCCAACATCCTGAAACTATACTTCAAGTGAAATTTGAATTTTAATTTTACACTGTAGTGGAACCTATACCACAAAGTGGCCTCAGAGTCTCCAAATATGCCATTGCCTTTTACATTGTTCTTTAAAGTATAAGATATTTGAGTCAGTGACTTTTTACTTTTTAAATGTTATATCTTGTCAAAAGCTCTGCTTGTATTCTAGTAGAGATAATAAATGATAATTTCACAAATCTCTTCTAATACTATGCATTTATTTCTGATTAGAAATGAATGTAGTATTAATAAGAAAGTTTAAAATGGAAAACAATCATGGTTTAAATGTGAAGGAAACAAAGCTTAACACTTTTGCATGATGCAAGTGTACTGCGTCTGTTTCCTAAAGGTGATTCACAGCGCAGCCTTTGAATGTTGCTTAGATTCTGAACATATAAGAAGTGTTAAGCCTCACCTACAGTTCACCTTCTTTTGCTGATTCTTATTACTGTAAATGGCATTTTCACACATCTCAGTAATTTTCAAAGGTCATTTTATTGGCTCAAAATATATGCATTACAGAAATATATTATGTAATCCATTTGCATTTGTTCTGTAGTTAATAACAGTTCCAGCTACTTACACTTTACTTAAAATGCATATGTATGGCATAGCAAATGATTAGGCCAAGATCTTCAATTAGGCGTGTATAAAATATGGCTCATTGCCAAAATCTATTAGGACTTTTTGTGGCAGCTTGTTAAATGGTGACAGAGAGATGAAAAATGTGGCAGCAACAACACTGAGAAAAAAAAGAAGAAATAATTTGCAATACAATCTATTTTCTCTTCCATAGGTGAGATGTTATTAAATACTTTGCAGTTTCCAGCTACTGACTCACAGCAGCAGTAGTCCTTGTGCTAAAACATTCCACTCTAAAGTTTTTGGCTTAATAAATACTAAAATAGGCACTTAGAATGAAATAATTCTAAGGAAAAGAATATATATCATAAGAATCTAAGGATATTTTTCAGAAAAAGAACACTTATATTTAAACCCGTAATAAAATGACAAGAGCAATGAGAATGAAAAACCAAGCTAACATTTTTTTTTTCTTTGCTATGTAAACTTTTCCCTGTTAGAGGGCTTGGATTTTCATTTTCCAAGTGGATTTTGCATTCATTATCTATTACCATAAAATCTCACTAAAAAACCCTAGATATCTGATGCTAGTTTTGATTTGTTAATGTAGGAAAATAACAGAGGGTAAAATCTCCATGACTTGTAGTCAACTAAAGCAGGTACAGGAGGAACATTAAATTCTGTGGACAGCAAAGCTTGTGCTTTGTGTAAATATTCCTTGAGTCAGGTTTTACTTAAGGATGTCATCTTTTGATTAATGAAAGTTCTTAAGCAGAGACTTAATTTCATTTTTTTTTTTTTTGCATTAGTCCATTGTTATCTAGAGGCAGGTATGAGCATATACTCAATTACTGTAATGTACTGGAATCTTACTTGTGTTTCATGCTGCAAAGTGGAAGAAAACATATGAGATTTGTGGATGTAACTGACTGATGTTTAAGTTGCATTAGACATTTTTTAATGAGAAGTTGAGCTGGAACACTGTTTTTCTTTGCTTCAAGATGCTTTTCAAAATCTCGGAGGACTGCTTGTTGCTAGCATTCCTTATTTGTATTGTAATTCTAGCAGCTACCAAAGGCACTTTGACTCTTTCTGTGGCTTTTCCTTGAACAGTTTTTGAACACTACTGGAATAGAAAATGTAAAATAAGCCAGAATTTTCAGTAAGTTCTGACTGAGCTCTGTGCTTTGTTTTCACTCTGTCTTAAAAAGAGAAAAAGGAGGAGGGGAGGAGGATGAAATAGACCCACATAAAGAAAGTCATTTTTAGGGTATAATACCTACATATTTTTTTAAGTGCCCACTGGGAAAGTTCAGAAACTAGAAACACAACAAGTCCAGCTTGGACTCATTCATGTTTAATGGGAAAACTTCAGAATGGTTGATGAAGCATTCATATAAACCCCTCAGGCAATTCATAATTGGCTATGTTAAGTGAATCTGAATATATTTTGAAGAGACAATAAATACTCAATGCCTTGAAAAAATCTGTCTGAACTTGTAAATATTCACCAGGGTATTTTTGAAAATTTGTGTTTCTGCAGAATGATTGCTATAAAACCTTAGCATAATTATAGTGAAAATCACTGCTATGAACAGTGAAACTCATTCAGCTGAGCTACAAGCTGTGTGGAAGTGAGCTAAGACTTATACAACAAGTTATAGGCATTTGCTATAAGTTGCTTCCTGAACCACTTAAATGTTTTTATTTAGAAAATATTATTCAAATATCAGTAACCAAGAGAGGAGAATCTAAGATTTCTCTCTGATGAGTATCTAATCAGTAGATTAAATTCACATTTCTTGCTCTTTGCTCTTGACTGCCCTATCAGTAGACTAAATCATCCATTCCTTTATGTTCACATTTCTTGCACTCCTGACTATCAAACTGGGCAGCTTTAACATGAGGAGAAAAGGCATGGCAAGTCTGCCAAAACCTGCAGCCTGATGGCTACAGCTCCTGCCCAAGATACAACAGTCAAGGCAATGCATGCTAATCATGAGGCTACAAAGCATTGTTTGTCCTCAGATCTTAAAAAATAAAAGTCCTTGCCCATCAATCCACAGAACAGAGGTCTCAGCTTGAGGAGAAGGAAATACACAGTGTGTGTTTTATTTCAACTAACTTCTGAAGAACCTGAGTTTGGATGTTTACATCTAAATGCATCTTCTCAAGGTTCTTGGCAGATGGTGGAAAAATAACAGACCAAATCATCATGGGTGTGTCACATCTATTTGTGCCATTTTCACTTCTTTAATTGTAAAAGCAGCTTCTGTGATTTTAACTCAGATGTATCTACGTTTGTGGTTGGACTCGATGATCTGGTGGGTCTCTTCCAACCTGGTTATTCTATGATTCTATGATTCTATGTTGTAGATTTGACAAATTTTTTACTACTGTTACAGGGTGCCTTCAGTGTCTTAAGTTCCAGAGAAGTATTTAAGTGTTGGACAGCCAAACTTTCTGCCTGCCTTTCCAGAAGTGCGTAAGTCATTATTGGCAATGGAAGAACCCTAAATATCCAGCTTGTCTGCTGTGGCGCACCTATGGGATCTGGGAACTTGAGTATGGAGTTTAATTCTAGTATTAGTAATTGGAACTGTAAGAAGATAGTCTGAATAATTCCTCCTATTGTTATACTTTTACTGTCTGATTGGAAAAGTTGGCAAAGACAAAGGGTATAGCTAGTCTGTAGTGTCTTAAAGGATTATTTGAACAAGTTTAGTCAATATTTTACTGCATGAGTAGTTGTACTATGGTTCTCCTAAAGAGTTTATGGGGGCAGTATTTGAAACCCACTTTTCCCCTGTCAGCTGTTTCAAGTTAGCAGAATTCTGTCCATGGATGCAAATAATATTCCCTCAAACCCTGGAAGAGAAGGGAAGCAGAATTTCCAAACTATTCTGGCATTGCACACAAATGAAAACTGGTGGAACTTTGTACTTGGTGTGAGTTTAAGGTATTTGAAAAGTTCCATGGAGTGTTGCAGCTTTTACTGTAATGGGCATCTAAGTAATTATAGTACCATCATGTAAGTAAAATTTAAGGGAAAGGTTTACCAGTAGACAATGCTGTTTTAAAGATGTAGAACAACATTGATTAACCAATTGTTTCTGGTTTAAAGAGTGGGTAAATATGTGCATTTTAGGGAATATTTGATGAAAGTTTATTATGCTTACCTTCAAATTATGAACAATATCACCACTTTGTTGCAACAGCTCCACATTCTGAGTTTTGCCTTCCCAGGTTTAGTTCTTGATTTTCTGACTATAGGATATCATCAGTGTGCTATGCAGTGGGGAATCACAAGGTTAACTTTAATATTTGAAAAATTTACCACACTATGGTGAAACAGTAGGAGCAGGGAAAATGTGTTTAGGTAATTGGAGAACATATAGATAATTAACAATATATAATGATTGCAGTCAATCGTATGTGTTGTATTTGCTTTCATTTTCAATATCTTTAAATTTTGTGCCCTTGATTTTGAACATTCACTCCAATTAAGAGAAATGCTGCATGGTCCTATTCATGAACTAAACAGCAATTTTTACCCAGTGTTCAGGAGAAGAAAAAAAAAGTTAGCTCCTACTTATGCAGTTTATGAAATAGTTTGAGTTGCTGCACAACTGTTATTCTCTGATTAATGTAACTGCTGAAGCAGAGTAGATATAGATGATTATGAACTTCATGCATTAAATAATTACCCAGTTTTTCAGTGTGAATCAAGTCTTAATATGATATATGAATAAAAATAGTTCAAGAGAAACATCACAAGCTTGGATCATGCGTTGAGTCTGCTGCTGCTTAAGAGCTCTGTCATTGATTTTAAGAGATGTTAATGGATGGTGCAAACTTGCCATACATTTCTGGTAGTCTTCTCTTGATCTTGCTGGACTGCCAGGCCTGGGCTCAATGGCAGGAGTTTCCCATATAACTAACTGCCATCTCAATTTATTTCAGTGAAAGACCACTTAAGATCATTTATGTTTTTGCTTTATGTGTTAGCCTTCATAATTTCAGCTAAGCTCAGTAAAAGGTTTTAGGTGCTAAAGGAGCTCTTACACTGAAGTAAGCAAAACTCAGTACTGTATTCCAGAAAACGTTTACCTTGATTACCCTCCAAAGGCAGCTTTGCCTGAAGTGCTGTGTATTAATTTTTTCTCATATCAGTTCTATAGGCTCTAACAATCTGCCTTGAGTTTTTTTCACAGAAATGTGCCAGTTTTGACATAGTGCTGAACTGTTAATCAGTATCACCCACTGTGGGGATTCAGAATTTGTGAATTATCCACCTTTATTACCAGAAAGGTTCAATTCAGCTGGTTTGGTCTGATCAGATTGCTATTGCTGCCTTCCTCCTAAACATATACCAAAGAGCTACCACCTTGCTTTTAGAAGTAACTTAGCAATTAAAGAAAAAAGCAGAAAAAAGGGCCCTGAATTTAAATTCTGTCTCTGTCTGGAGTGATTAAAACCCGTAATATTGACCTTCAAGCATATATCATTCTCTCCCTATACCAAGATTAGACTACATTGTTCCTCACTCTTTCTTTGAAGTCTGTCCACATTCAAAGCAGAATTAAAATACTAATGGGTTTAGAAAGAGTCTGTAAGAGTGAGAGTCTCTGGCTTAGTGATTAGGATACAGATTGGACAGCAGAGAATCAGAGAGAACTGGTATGCATTTATTTCAGACTACTCTTGAACAAAGGTGTGATGTATATCATCTTATTCAATTCTTCTGCTTCCCTTGTACCCCAGTGAATTCTGAGGTGCTCTGTGTGTCTTGGACCAGTTATAAAAGAAGGAATAGGGGGTACAGATTAAGAGAGCATTGGAGGAATTAGGTGGAGAAAGGATATTAAATATGTTGTGTAATGGTTACTCGGGAAGACAAACATTGTAACTCAAACTGTCCTCCACTTCCTTCTTCCACCAGCTTTTATTTGCTGAGAATGACATCATATGGTATGGAATATCCCTTTGGTCAGTGGGGATCAGTTTTCTCAATTGTGTTGAGTCCCATCCCGTTCCACTCCCCTTCCCAGCTTCTTATGCAGCCCCAGCCTATTCACTGGTGGGGTGATGTGAGAGGCAGAAAAGGCCTTGACTTTGTGTAAGCACTGCTCAGCAGTAACAAAAATATCCCTGTGTTATCACACTGTTTCCAGCACAAATGCAAAACGTAACCCCATAGTAGCTACTATGACAAAAATTAACTCTATCCTAGTCAAAACTAGCAGAAAGAGTTAGATGATTTGTATTTGTAATTGAAATATATTAGTGCAGGCTTATATACTGAATACATAAAACTCTCTACTGAAAAAAGGTGATTTTGGTAAGGATCCAATGATATCCTTGTCATTAGAATCAGACAACAGGGAAAAGGTTCTCTTAATGATTCTAAGTATTTAGTTTATGGAAATCTAGGCAGAAAAAAATTAGGGCTTCAGTAGTTTGCTTAGTATAAGTACACTACTGATGTCTACTTTTTGGTAATGAGTTTTATGCAGAAGAGGCTTTGGTTAATTGGAGAATAAGCATAAGATACAGTAATGATTTTGGTTAGAACTTTGGGACTAGATGCTACTGTTATCTTGTAATTGGCTATTTTGGTTAACAGCCTGTAACATTAAATTGCAATAAGAACACAAGCATGGTGAAGATGCTGTACACAGCTGATGTAGATTTAAATGAATGTTTTGTATAGCCAGCAAGGAGAGAGATTCATTAAAGCATTAATTGATATTATTTTAAAATGACTGTAAAATGAAAGTATAAATTAGAAAAAACCCAGTAGTTTAAAAAGCATATTAAAAGGGTTGCATTTCAGAGCATGGTATTACTTGAGGCCAGAATGCTGTCTTAATTGGGCTAAGTAAACAAGGTCTGAGCATGGAACAAGATAGCAAGCTGCTGACAGATTTTTTTTCTGTGAAAGTGCTTAATTTTAATATTATCCATAGAAGAACAGTATGCATTTGTCAGATTCTGCTGAAGTAAACTTCCAGCTTCTTAGAGTAAATTCAGAGTGACTGGACAGAGTAAAACCCAGCCACAGTCAGATGTGTTGAACAGGTCTTATCTAATCTACTCATCAGCACAGGCTTGGTGTTTCAGGGAAATATCACACACTTCTGTTTACAGTCCTTAAAACCGTTCAATTTGTGTATTTTAAAACAAACCAAGATCAAAATGCTTTACTGGGTTATAAGCGACACATTATTAACTGGCAATCAGTGGACTACAGATTCAGGATCAGTATCAGTAACATAACAGATAGACTCAAAGTAGGAATCACAAATGTTGGTAAACTCATTCATGTTTTGGAAGGTGCTTTCAATTACTAACCCGGTAGGGTTCTATTGCACGTACACACACATGTACACACACAGAGTCACATGTACCCACTCTCTCCCAGACCCCACGCCCCTGGGTCGAGGCAGGAGCTCTGGCTCCAGAGGCACCCCTGTTGTCCCCCTACCACCTTGGAGGACGCAGCGCTTAACCCCTGCCCATAACAGATCTTCACACTTTTCATACCACTTTTCAAGTTTACTCCTTTGTTCAAGTTGTCTTGGTAATCTCCTGATAACTGCTTAAACCATTTGATGATTATCATCATCTTCTTTAGCATTATTAATTTTGGTTAAATGCCACCTAGAATGTTTTGAGTGTATCATTCCAACATTCCTATACATGTTAAGTCATAATGTTAATGCATGAACAACGGCTGCTACCCAGTCCATTTTGCCAAGTGTGGTCTGTGGGAGCAACCCATGGCCCTGAGCTGTGCTCGTCACAGGTGGAAAGCGTTACAAGAATTGGCTCAGTAGCAATTCAGTATAAGTATTGCTAGTACTAGTTCCTTAGCCAGACAATAAGTTTTAAAGAGCAATAAGCCTTTCTGAGTCATAGATGCTAGGGCTGGATAAAATCTAATAAATTTTCTAAGCCATTCCTCTACTAGCGCTGAAATGATCCCCAGAGTACACTATGCTGTATTTTCTAAGACTTTGACCAGCAGACCTTTAATGCATCATGCAGTATAACTTCTTGTCTGTATTTTGTTTATTTTTTGTATTTATTTTGTATTCACGTCCTAATACGAAAAGAAGACAATAGCTGATTTTTGAAAAAACCTGGTAAAGCCTGCTGTTCTCCGGTGTCCTCTTGACATGACTACAGAACACAATCCAACAGTAAAACAAATGCCATGAATAATGTTTCATCTAAAGTGCAACCCTGGCACAAGATGAAAGAAAATGCCTGCTGGCAATAGACTGTTAGTACAGGGACAATATCTGAAGAAACTTGAGCAGAACACCTGTAACAGTTAAATATTTCTCCAGTATGATACATCAAAACCATTTCTAGTACTAGTGTTTAGAATTATCTACCTGAAAGGAGATGAGAGACAAATCAAAAAATACAATAAAATAGCGGTCGACAAGTAAAAATACAAACATTGAAGAAATTATTCTTATGACTGCAAATGCAGCTTTTCTAACTGCACATGAAATGTGGATAGCTGCCCAAATGGAAGTGCTGTGTATACTCTGAGTCTCCTCTGGGTACTGCTTTACCTTTGGACAGGGAGACTCTGGCTTTTAGTTTCTCACTGGCACCTACTGCACAATCAAATATTCTGTACTTGACACAGCATGGCTTTGAATCAGAAGGGCCTGCTCCAACTGAGGCTAGCAGAAGACCAGCTTGGGATTTCAAATATAGCAGGTTAAGTTCAGAAAAAGTTAAAGGACTCAAGTATATACAATTTTGGCATCAAGTCTGCTGACTTGCTGTGAGATTTGGTGCCACTTGAGTGTTAGGATATATAACAGAGGACAAATAATTACATATGGAAAGTCCTGCAATCCACGTACTTGTAGATTTGGGTGGTTTTTTTTCTGGAAAGCAAATGCTTCTCCTATTATCTTCTTTTATTCATGAGAAGTGATTTCAGTTCCCTTCTCTATTAAAAAATCAGCAGGGTATCACTACGATTTCTGAGTTGATTCAGACATAAATGCTATTTTTCTGTGAGGAAAGGAATATTCTCTGAGTATTTGCCTCAAGATTATGTTACTAAAAAGTGAAATAAAAAATTCTTTTTCTTTTTTTATTTCTCTTTTTTTTCCTTCCTCAAGGGAAGAAAGCTTGAGAAAAACATAGTTTGATTTGAAAAAAAACCTCTTGCTTTTCTAACCTCTTAGAAATAGTGAATTTATTTAAAAAAAAAACAAAACTGCAACTTGAAATCCAAATGAGACATACTCAGGTCTCCTAGTTCCCCTAGCCCGAAGTCCCCCACCAAGCCTCAGAGGAAGGCATAAAAGGTGCAGGCAGTACAGCAGTTGTTTCATGGACTTTATCAATTGACAAAATCAAAGGTTTGTAGCACTAAAAGTGGAACTATCCCTTTGGACATATACCATCACCACTTGTATACTTTTTACTTGTTCAGTGTGTGAAATCTCAGGCCACATGGGAAGAATGAAGCACGTTTCTATGCCAGGCATTCAAAATGAAAACTGAAGAGGACAATTTTCCATGTTATGTAAGTTCCCAGCTGCTTAGAAATCCAGATGCTAGATTCTGCTTTTCAACACCAAACTTCCTGCACTGATTTGTGTCATATCTGGAGCAATAAAACAGGAGTAAAGTTAAGTCAAATAAATATGAAATACATACAACATAAAGTTCTGCTATAGGAACGTATTCTGCTATAGGAATAATACTGAAAATAAATTTAAATATCCAAATTTCAAAACCAAAATTACAGCATAAATAATGAGATAATGTTGTAGTGTAAACACAAAGATTATCAATTTACACAAATAATGCAATCCTCAATTATTATTTATGTAAAGATTTTATGTTTGATACCAGCAGGCTTCTTCTGTCTTTCTCTGTTCAGGTAAGCAAGGCAGTTCTGCAGTCTGAGAGCATGGGAGAAACTGTGCAGGGTCAGACCACAGATTTAACTCGCACAATAGCTAGTCTGTAGCAGTAGTAACCAGAAAAATCTTATAGAAAGATTAAGGGTAAATTGAAAATATTATAAAGCAATTTTCCTTTTATATCCTATCAGTTCCTAACAATCATGAGGATTAAGAACTTCCAAGCTGCAGGTTAGGCACAAGACTAATTTTTAATAGTTGCTTATGGGCTTTTCCCCATATACCAAACTAATCCCTTTTTCAATTCAACAAAACATTTTATGTCATTCTTTCATCTGAGTTGAGCTTATTGTCAAATAATTTGACTGGTTATGGCCAAGTTTCTGTGGCATGGGAAACAGTGAACAATCATACCCTATTTTTCTCTCTTACCCATACATAAGACAGTCATATCCTCTCTCAACAGTCTCTTTTCAAATAAGGACACAATATTTCCTACATGGAAATATTTTTTGAATCTCTGTAGGAAGATTAAAACCACATGCAGTTTTCAAGAGTTAGAATTAATCTTTCTTAGGGAAGATGGCATGTTTGTTTATGAGTTACGTACTTAACTAATGGAGAAACATTGGCATCTCTAAAATTATATCACTTGGACATTTTTGGATAAGAGGACTTATCTTATTTACTTTTGAACTATTTTTTTGTGGCAAAAGTTGAACAAAATAAATTACATCCTAGAGTACATGTACAACATAGTTATGTAATGATGAATAATTTCGGGTTTGTTTTCAGTGGTTTTATTAATACTATGTACATTTGCCTTGTCTTTTGACAGCTACTGAGTGTTGAGCAGTTTCCAACAAAATGAGTAACAAATATCAATAATATATTTTTGTTAGAATCACAGAATCATTTATGTTAGAAAAGACCTCTGAGGTCATCAAGTCCAAATAATCATGGGGCTGAATATCCTGGGGACAACTGGCCTTACTATTACAGACTGAAGTAAAAAAGGCATTAAGCATCTCAGTCTTTTCCTAATCCTTGGTAGCAATGACCCCTCTATGTTCAATAAAGGGTGGAAATTCTCCTTGGCTTTCTTTTTGTTGTTAGTATATTTATAGAAATATTTTTGTCATCTCTTACAACAGTGGTCATATTGAGTTCTGGATGGGCTTTTGTCTTCTAGTTTTCTCTCTGTATGACATAACGAGATCCCTGTACTCTTCTTGAGTTTCCTGCCTCTTCTTCGAAAAGTGGCAAACTCTCTTTTTTTTTTTTTTTCTGTGTCCCAGCAAAATCTCCCTGTTCAGTCAGGTCAGTCACCTTCCCCGCCAGTTCATCTCACGGCACATGGGGACAGTCTGCTGCAATATCTCTAAGACTTCCTTCTTGAGCAATTTCCAGCATAAAGGCTGGATTCCTTTGCCCTCCAGGGCTTTCTCCCAAGGGCCTTTCTCAATCAGCGCCTTGAACAGGCCATTGTCTGCCCTCTGGAAATCCATGGTAGCATTTTTTTTCTTAAGCTCTATACAACCAAAATCCTCTCTGACATTCATAGAATCATAGAATAACCAGGTTGGAAGAGACCCACCTGGTCATCGAGTCCAACCAAAAACTTATTTGTTGCAAGTTTCTCTTTTTCTGTCTAGTGTCATAGAATGTGAGATGGAGTAGAACATTTATTTTATATGCCAGAAGAAAAATAGTAGTATTCATTATTCAAATAAAACACTGTTCTTAATTCTTTATAAAACCAAAATCAACCTATCTGTCATTTGTGGTCCTACCAGAATTATGTACCCTCTGACCACGCAGCACAGCTTGTCTCTGACAACTTGATTGTAAGAGGTCTTTCTTAGCAGGTTGAAAATCTCTTTGCACCTCAGTCTAGAGTTCAAACCCAGTGTGTCCACGTCCTAAGAGAGAACCATAGCCATCTATAGGTGGTGCAGTCTCTGTTCCTACTGGATATAAACCACTCTGCAATAGATGCTCATGGAATTAAGATGGTAGGACAGGCTGAGGATGGCTTTGAAGTCTTGGGATTTAGAAGCATAGGAGCTTAGGACTCGGTTTGTGTTTTATCAAGCATTAAATGCAGATGCTGCCCTGGGATCAAGGACCTGAACCTCAAGATCTCCTTTCCTATGCAAGTTATTTGCATGTTGGTGTTAAGAACATACTTCCAAGGGTTAAGCAATTTCATATGTGATCAGTAGAAACAGACTATGATCTTCTCAAGGTCATTAATTACAGAGCCACCCCATCACCTCTCCTTCCTTATCTTTCCCTTTGGATTACATTTCAGGTGTTAGTTCACTGAATTGATTCTCACATATTAAAATAATTTTATGGGCAGATGTATTTAGGGCTGAATAAGCCTAGACACAGAGTACACAATTCTCATAGTTTTGTTGTTAATATTGTTTTAAAAAGAAAGTACAAGAATTATACTGAATATTGATGAAACAAATGAAGGACAAAATGAAACAAGTACATCATTAATGTACTAATGTAGAGAACTAAATATATTTTTTAAAATTTTGAAGTTTCTGTATATAAATGTTTTAAGATGACAGGTTTTTTAGGATCAGTCTAACCACAGAGAGTCAAAAGTAGATTTTGATTTTCATAGCCTTGTTTCTGACAAAGCTATCTCTGACGAGGTTTCTATTTTGCAGTTGTAAAGTAGTAAAGGAAAAAGATTACAGATTATACCTCTTATGAAATGAGATGACTCAAATACAGCTTTCCTCTTCCTTAGGAGACTGGAGTCCAGTCCCTTTTCAAAGCATGTTGAGGTTTTCAACAAATGAAGGGAATAAGAAATTATGAAAAGAGTATGTTATACCTTTAAAGGCAGTTGAAAACCAGTTCTGGTCTTTGGGTATGAACTGGAGAAGTATTGATTATTAACTTCTAGTCTGCAAGACATTTTATGAAGCAAAAAGTTGAAATATCTCCAAAGAAGACAGTGTTAAGATCAAAAGCCAGAGAAATGGCAAACAAACTTTCTAGAAGACAAAACTTATTTCTTTCTAAGGCAACATTAGAATAAGTGAAGTTTTAAAGAACTCTGAAAAGCTCTGTATGGACTTAAGCTACATTATTAAATGTTGGTCAATTAATCAGTAGCGTAAAATATAAAATTTCCCTTTTTTAGTCCAAGGATCCCCAGCTTCACAGTTGTAAGTTTTTCACATTACTACAAACGCTCTACCAAACATCTACCTGTAAGCATATAACAGCTTCCTGTGACCTCTCTGGTATCTCTTTTGGAGTTATATACACAGAATGCTTATGTAAATTGGAAAGTCAGGGATGGCATACATGGCATTTCAAGCTGCAAACACTTACTGTGCAATCTGCACCACCCCTGACCCTGTCGAAGTTTCTGAAGATATTTTCAATGTTGTTTATGATTTTGATCACGGATTGAAGTCAATTAGAGTGGATCACCTTGGCAGAACTTCAGGCTGCTTGGAATGTAATACTAACCATGAGCAGTTGCTTATGTGTTGCAAGGAATAAAAATCTCTTAGCATGTTTACTATGATTTTCTCACTTACCCAACTAGAGATATGCTTATTCCACTCTTATGTTAAATACGGCAGCATCTTTTGTCCTAACTGTTTCTTAATCCTGAGTTCCTTATATAAACGTACAGTTATGGAAAAATTTGTCTTTGCACACTTGAACCAGAAAAATAAAATTTAAGCTTTTTTTCTTTTATTGCAGATATTAATTGTCTTTAAAAATGAATAAAGGAGCTACCACAAATATCTATATCTTTTAGAAAGATATAGAACTGTCTACAGAAAAAAACCTGCTATACGGAATCTACAATTTACAGATGACTATTACATTTACTTACTGGTAGTAAATTGCAGGAGAATTGAAAATAGGTTTGTTCTGAGTGTTAAACCCATGCTTAAATGTTCTGATTTTTTTCATGTTTCTGTTTATTTTTTTCTGTTTCATAGAACACCATATGAAATAACTCAGATATCCATTGACCATCTTTGATAATCTTTCACAACATGTAGTCTGGAGTTTTGAAATGGCTTTAGCCTTTGGGATAAAAAACATAAAGCAAATAACTCATAAAGCTGTTGACTAAGAATCTACTCTTGCTTCTTCTGATGTCTATATATATTGGCATGCATATATTTCCTAGCTTTGGGTCATTATAGAGAATATTATATGTCTTATCTAGATAATACAGAAAATAGATATATATCATTTTTGAGGTCTAGATTCAGGAAAAATGAAATGCACCTTACATTGCTCAAGAGAGTACTGCTACACTAAGTGCAGTATAATTAAATTAACAGATATATTAGATATATTAATAGGATTAAAAAAATTGTCAGACATCCTTGTATCTTGTATAATTATTGTGAGAGACTCAAATTTCTGTAGTAATATACTGGGAAGAGAGAAAACAAACAAAATAGCTCTGTAGAGAAAATGGAACAATCACTACAGTTTGTCACTATGTGGCACACTTGAGGAGGATTTATTCAACAAAGATGGTAATTTGAGTTTAAGTAATTTGCAAATATGGTCATACTCATAAAAAACAGTAAATATTGTCCAGTACTAAACTATATGGTTGGACTCGGCGATCTGGTGGGTCTCTTCCAACCTGGTTATTCTGTGATTCTGTGATTCTGTGATTCTGTGATATCCATGTACTTACCACATGCAACTCTGTCATAGAAATCTGCTGCATAGGTATCTACATCAGTTAGACACTCAAATTGCCTCTATCACTTTAGAACTGCAGCCTACCCAACTTATTTTAGAAGCTTACTTCAAGAAGGGATGAAGTTATTTGTACGCAGATCTATTTGATTGCACAGACTACAAGGGATTTGTGCTGAAGGCATTTACATGGTAGATGTCCAGGTTTAATTAACTGATTGTTGCTGTTTTTTTTTTAATTCTACACATTTATTATGTTATTAAATAAAATATTATTTTCTTCAGATTGTTTTTCATTCTTTACTTCTCAATCTTCTAATAACCTTATATTGTCTTTTATTATGTTATTAAATATTTTTTGTTCAGATTCTTTTTTAGTATATATTTCTCAATCTTCTGATAATCTGATAATGTTTAGATTCTAATCACCTCTCCAGCTGACTGTTTCATATGTTTTAAAAATATAGAAGTACATTGCAATTACCTATTTTAGAAAGCGTATACTCTGGCCAGGTTTTTCAGAGTTTTTCCCAGTAATTCCCATATCACACTCATACTCTTCACTAAGTCTAGCAAATTGGGGGTGTGGAGGGTTTGGACACAAGGGGAGATATAGAAGGATTGCAACCTGTATTTCCTAGATCCCTCAAAAACTGTTCACATGAATAATCACTATCACTATTACATCCATTTCACTTAATTTCAGGTCTGAAATTACCTAGGTTCAGTTTCTTCCCACTGGAGATTTTCTTTTCCCTTCTCACAGTACAGTTGTAGCTGCAGCTATAACAGATTGTGTCTGAAGATTTTATTGAATGTTAGTCTTGAAGCAGTAAGTTCTATCTACAATCATAATCAAAATTAGTTTTACACAATTTAAAATTCTTATATTAAAAAGAGAGTTGGGTTTACTTATTATTTTGCCAGTAATCTTGATAATTTATCTGTTGTGTGGAAAGACAGAACACGCTTAAAAAACCTTTTAAACTCGTACCATCAGAAAATACTTCTTTTTATTGTAAAAAGTAGAGCTTACAGAGAATAAGAAAAACATGTAATATTTATATTTGTCTCCTGTCGGAAATGCTAATATTCAAATTTTAATGTTTCTGGGTTCAGGAACAGAACAAAAATGATCCTTCCTGTCTGGGAAAATAAGCATTTTGATAAAACTATGAGAAACATGAGAAAGGTTAAATTATTTTGTCAGATGTACTTTTCCAGTTCTTGTGTATCTAGTAAAACCTTGATTGTCTTTCTTGCAACACTTATTGAAATAGCATGAAGCAGGCAATTTGATGAGTAAAAATTGCTAAAATACTGTGCTTGTTTACTTAATCAAGAAAAAAATGCACAATGAAAATTATACAAAGTGAATGTATCAAATGTTACAGTATGCATGGAGATAGGTATCAAACCCCATGCTCTTGGAAAAAAACCCTTATGAACATTATTGATTTTAAAAGAAATCAAACTCAATATGCTTATACATATGTATACTTAGTATTTCTGTGTGAAGTAAGGGTTTATATTTCATCTGTGAAAGTTGGATCACATAACTCTCCTTCTCCTGATCATTCAATCTCATTCAAAGCAGAGAACTTGACTTTGTCTCCTTCATGTCAGTAGCCTTTCTTAGGGATGAGATGTAAAGAAAACCTTTGTAAGTCTATTTGATGGAACAGTTCTTACTTGGCAACAATTAATCCACTCATGTAAGAATGGATCTGTGTGTGTGAGAAAGAGAGATAAAGAGAAAGAATGAGAAAGAGAGAAAGAAATATTGATAGAAAGTTATTACAGTGCTTTGCTCAAACATTGGACACTACTTGGCTAGATTCAGGAGTCGGTTGATTGATTTAGCATTTTTTTGATGTTGGATCTGAGAAACTCCTTATGAGAGCTGCATTAACAGTAGCTTGTTTGATAGATTTTATTTCTAGAAGTCTCTTTGCCATTGAAACAACTATTTGGGAATATTTTACCCAGTTGATTATCTAATTTCTAGTAAACTATATTTGTCTATAGAGACTTTATTGATTTACACTGAATTTACTGTACATTTTCAAATTTAGTTTTTGTGTTTACTTCTGTCACAGCTAAGAATTTTGAATTATCACTAGACTCTCTCTGGAGTGCACCAAATATTAGTCATTTAGGAACTAGGACTAATGTTTTCAACTTTTGAGTGTTGAAGCAAATGAAGAATCTGAATTTGCAGTCTAGCCCTAGGAAGATCAGTAAAAAATAAGATGGTTTCAGTGTTAGTAGAATTAGTAGAATATAATGTATGTGTTAATATTGGATGCAGCAGAAGGAATGGCAGCATAAAAGAAGTTGAAAAAAGGAGATGATATCAATTTAAAATATCTCTTTTGGAGTTGTTTGCCAAGTCTAAGACTCCCATATACAGAAATGACACTGGAGTTGCTTAGACTAAAATCCTAACTTGTTTAAAGTGAACATAAATCAGTGACTGGTAGAGGAGTTGCAACTGTTGATCATCATGGAGAAAGCTCATTAATTTTCATGCCACTGAGTTGCCAGCCTGTATCACTTTGCTTTCTTGCAGAGATTTAATAGCAGATCAAAGCAGCAGGGAGCCTCATATTACTAATGCTTCATTATTTAAATTGCATTTGTGAACATAATGAAAAATATTATCTTAAACATTTCAAATTAGGCTGCAGGTGTCAGACTAAAAAGACCACATTTTTCTTTTGCCATTTCCCTGATTTCTTTTTTTCCTCATGTCTGCATGTCACAGAATCACTGAATCACCTGATCCAACCATATGATTTTAAACTGGCTGTAACTCTTTGTTGCACTCAAACTTTATATTCTTCTCTTCCTCTTTAAATTAGCTAAAGCCTTTCATTCATATCCACTCTCTTCCTCTTGTATCCCATAATGCCCATATGGAATTATGCTAGAGTGGAGCTGGAGCTAGAGAGCAGAAGTTGAGACTATATTTCCTTTAAAAGGATGCTATACATTGTAATGTCATACTGGACTTTGACAGATGTTGCAATCTCTAAAATAACTGTCACCAGAAAACCCTGCACTCTTAGTAGTGCATTGCACACCACAGATAACTAGATCTTTCATCCCTAACCCTGTTACTTTCACTGCAGGGTTTATCATTTTTCTCATTTAAAACTTTACTGTGTTTTAGGCTGGTTTTCATGTACTTCACTTAGACAAATCAAGAATTAATACTTATTAGTCATTAATTAAAATATTGAGGGAAAGCTACACAGTTTCAGTACTTACATGTCTACTTGAATTTTAAATGTTTCTTCTCATCCTATGACTTGCTACCTGGGAGGAGAGACCAACATCCATCTTTACTACAATCTCAGGTAGTTGTAGAGAACAATAAGATCTCCCCTCATTCTTCTTTTCTCCAGACTAAACATTCCCAGTTCTCTCATCATAAGACTTATGTTCTACCCCCTTCACCACCTTTGCTGCCCTTATTTGCACACAATCCTTTCTTGTAGTGAGGGGCCGAAAACTGAACACAGTATTCAAGGTGCAGCCTAAGAAAGAAGACTACACTGGTTGTGAATGCAAGGACACATCACTGAATTTGTTTATTTGTATAGTAAAACACGAAGTCTTAAAGAAACTGATGCTGAAACTGTTAGTGTTCCATAAATCACTGGTGAATAGGATAAAGCATTATTTTTTTTTATCTGCTTCTCCTTGGATGAAAATGACAACATATAAAGAGAACAATTTAGCAGACTACAGAGGACAAAAGTAAAATCTGAAGCTTTCTCCTACCTTTCCTGATGTCTGTTACTTTGAAAATACTCATATTTGAAAGACATTAACTTATAAAATCATACTCTTATTTTTATTGTAGTTTATAGTTTTCTGTTATTTTTGCCAGAATTCCTTTGGATAGGTAGAATGCACAGCAGCCTGCTTTAATTATGTGCTCAATTATTAGATCATAATGTGTGAAAAATGCCATTTCTCAGTCACAAATTAGGTTGATGACTTTTAATTTACATAAACCAGTCTGCTGAACAGCAGCAATGTGCTAGATTGCTACCACTGGGTAGTTCTACGAAGTAGTAATAATAAAGCTATTCCAGAGAGTAGAGGTATTGCATATAGCATTTCTCCCTCTCCTGTGGGGTTTTGACCATTACTGTTGCTGTGGTGTTCTCTAGTTCACCTGCGTAAATGATCATCTTGTGATAGTTATACTTCCCCTCTTGTACACTTTGCTTAATCTTGCAAGCGAGCAACTAAGTATATCAAGTTCATTTGAGGTAATCTCTGAGCTGTCTAGTTGCACAATATCCCATTGTTAGCGCTCACTGCCTCATTTAGTAGTTCGTCTCTGTGGATTTGAAATACACAATGCAGAAATTACATACATTATTTCTAAATATATCTTCCATTTAACTATAATTTTCTGAGCCAATATGATTATTAGTACTCTCAGGAGTGAAACCTAAATGCTCCCCTAATTCTGATAAATTAACAAACAGTACTTGTTTTACCATTTATTATGGTGTGGTTTTAGCCTAACAACAATGTACTTCAAATATTTAGAGCAATTTGAGTATTTCAAGTAGTGCCCCTGTGACCTGGTGAGTATTAGTCTCACTACAGGAGTTGCCTTGAGTTCTTTGTGCTTTGTTTTTAAGGACAACTCTCTTTTACAATATTAAGATGTTCTCAAGGCCAAGGCTTTTTATTATGAAGTTGTGGTAACTTGAGATAATAATAGATGAATATAAGGAAAATATAAAAGAATGTCAAAATTTGATGTGAGGAACTCCTGCCTCACAGATTTCTGTCCTATATGACAGCAAATCTCCCTTTGGAGCACTACAGTTCTGAATGGATTCGTTAGCAGAAGTTTGCTGTTCATCATGAGAGAAGGAAAGAGATATGGGGGGTGGTGAAATATTTGAGAACTGAGCAATGTGTTGAGAAAACAATGGGAGAGGTCCTATAAATATACGTCTTATTACGTTCACATTGTATGTTTAAATAAGATGTAGCTTTGCCTCTATTAGCAGAAGTAAGATTAAAGCAAAGATTTTTGCAGATTGTCTATATACATTAAATATTTAGGTCATACTCATTTGATTTCACTGAGCATTGAAAAGAAGACATTTGTTAGTGAGTGCAAGATGTTACTATTCACAGTGATTAGACAGGAAAGATCTGCTGACAGTCTGTTGTTTGTTCTTCTGTTCTGCAATTGAGAATATTTCTGGAACTCTGAAAATGAGGTGACCCAGGAGTCTCGAAAAATAATGCATTCAGGAACTGAAAATCTCCATGAACACAATGGTGGATATTTGGATCATCATAATGATTACTAAGACCATAGCAATGAAATTGGTTATTGTAACACATTTGTAGTTTCAAGGCTCTGGCCTTTTTACAGCTATGTTGCAAGCTTATGACAACTTTGCCTACCAAGAGAAGTATTTCAAAGCTGTGATTAACCTTTCAAGATTGTGTTTGAGCAGTTTACTAGAATGTTTAACTTCCAATGAGAGTGCCCATTAAAAGCACTAGTGGGGTAACGTATGGTTGATTTATGAGCTTGAATTCGAGGCTTAATTGAAATTGGGGAAAAAAGAAGTGGAATATTTAAAACTGCAGTCTAAATATGACTAACCTGAATTTTTACACTTTTAAAGTGCAAAGTCCTTGTTATATCTGATCACTTTTGCTGGTTGAAGACAGCTTAAACATAACTCACTTTGGAGTGGATATCCATATGCTCAATTCACCAGCAAATAATGAACAGCAGTCAGCAGCATGCTTAGGAGATATCCTTCAAACTAAATTATTGCTCAAATACACAGAGAAAGCAGAATAAATCCTCTCATAGTTGGAAGATGAATAAGCAAATTCACATTTTAGTTAGAGTATTCCTTATAACAATTAAATTCTGATTGAAAATAATTTGAGAGGAAGATCAGCTTCCACCTTTGACTTCCAGTGGGAAGACTTTGGCCTGTTTAGGAGCCAAGCTGGCTCACTCAGCAATTAGGAAGTTGTCTTCGACACTCCCCAGAAACCTCCTAGCCTGTTTTCTCTCTGCTGTATTATACTTCCAACAGACATCTGGTAAGTTGAGGTCTCCTACAGGTGCAATGACCCATAGCCAGCTGAATAAGAGCCAGCAGTGTGCCCAGGTGACCATGAAGGCCAATTGCATCCTAGCTTGTAGGAGAAATAGTGTGGCCAGCAGAAGAAGGAAAGTAATCATCTTTCTGTACTTGGCACTGATGAGGCTGGACCCCAAATACTGTGTTCAGTTTTGGGCCCCTCACTACAAGAAAGACATAAAGCTCCTGGAGTGTGTGCAAATAATGGTGATGAAGATAATAAAGGGTCTGGAGCACAGTACTTATGAGGGAACTAGGGTTGTTTATTCTGGAGAAAAGGACTAAGGGGAGATCCTATCAATCTTATCGCTCTACAACTGCCTGGATGTTGGTCTCTTCTCCCAGGTAACAAGTGATAGAATGAGAAGAGATGGCCTCAGGTTGTGCCAGGGGAGGTTTAGACTGGATTTTAGGAAAAATTTCTTCACTGAAAGCATTATCAAGCATTGGAATGGGCTTCCTAGGAGAGTGGTTGAGTCACCATTCCTGGAGGTGTTTAAAAGACATGTAGATGTGGTTCTTAGGAACGTGATTTTTCAGTGGAATTGGCAGTACAAGATTAAGGATTGGAATTTGTGATCTTAAAGGTTTTTTCCAACCCAAAGACTTCTATGATTTTGTGCTTCTAATAAAATGCATGCATAGTGCTCAATTTAGTAAGATTCTTATCGCGGCCAGAACCTCTCCATTTTATGCAATTATGAGCCTGGATAGTGCATCTCATAAACGCATATTGGAGTGCAAAGCAAAGCCACATGAAAAAATGGAGTAGTCAGCACTTGTACTACTGCTTCTGAGTCTGCAGTGTGAGTAACCACATAGCCCCTGAAGGCTACGCTCTCTGCTCATGGTCTTCAGCACAATGCCAGAGCAAGACTTGAATGCTCAGCTCTGAATATACAGCAAAACTGTTTATTGGTTTGGCTGAGATGTCTATCCATAAAGCAGCTGTAAAGTGAGTAATAAATAATTAATTATTGCCGGAATTGTATTCTGTGGATAAGGATAATTCCTGGAATGATACTGTTGTTAAAGTTGGGCTGCTCTGTATTTGCAGGCTGATACAGAAATGAGCAACCTATAGCCAAACCCTTTCTATGACCTTTGAATTTCTGTTAGAATAAAAACACCCTTTTCCCTTAAGAGATGTGAGGACAATGAAAAGGACCTGAATGTTCCTGCTTCTTGCAAGAGAGGAAATACAAAAAGTAGGATTTTGTGATGGTTTTTGGCCCTACTTCGCTTATGAACTTCTGTGCATTTGAACTTACTCTTGCCTTTTTCCTGTTTGGTGTCTGGCATTGCCTCTGCAGGTGTCCTAGAAAAGAAAGAAAAAAAAAATAAATCCACCATAACTGAATACTTATCTCAAGGAAAAGTCCAAGGTTTTGGTAAGGAAATGAGTATGAAGTTGAATTTGTATGTACCTCAGACTATTTCTGGTGTGAAATGAGATTCAAAAGCCCTTGCAGTTAGCTCCTCTGCACTCACTTGTGTGTAAGACCTCCTTAATTCTTTTGGTTTTAATGCATTATAAAAGTTCCTTGGTAAAATAGAGATAAAGATGGAATTTATTATCTAATAAAAGTCACTTAACTATTAGCAGTATCTTGGTGCTCTCCCTAGGTTGGGAATCTATTGGGACTAACTTACTGAAGCCCTATTATTAAGGTATTAATCCTATCAGACTTCCAGCCGTGTCTGTCAACTGCTCAAAATAATTGTAACATTATCCTTTTTCACATACAATGTCTCCAACTTTCCAATTGTCAGATAAGAAAGAAAAAAATGATGCTGTGCTCATTTGAAATTCAAATCTAATACCACATTCATTCTTAATTTAGTATGTTTAACACATTATGAACTTGATTCTCTGTGAGTGTAAATTAGCGCAGCAACTCATACCAATAGCAGGATGCTGACTGATGTCAGCTGAGAAGACCTACAAGGTACATCCAGGTAACAATCACAAATCTGGAGAAAAATATGACCCTTTCACATCCTTGCCTTCCTTTGTGAGCTGCACATTAGAGATCCTTGCTACTCTAGCACTGATTATTTTTTAATGAAATCTAAATTTTCCACTTAACCTCATGAAGGATAAAAAAAGTGAAAAGAAGAAGACGATGAAATACTTTAGAAATACAATTACAGCTGGAAAGAAAACATACAAACTAAAGTAGATTTCCTAGGTAGGAGAAGTCAATCATTTCTGGAAGCTCTTCATATAGGGAGAGTTTGTCTACAATTATTTTTTAAAAAGAAATCAGATTATTAAC
This sequence comes from Clamator glandarius, assembly GCA_033459285.1. Classification (NCBI taxonomy): domain Eukaryota; kingdom Metazoa; phylum Chordata; class Aves; order Cuculiformes; family Cuculidae; genus Clamator; species Clamator glandarius. The sequence goes on from JAUNZM010000227.1 coordinate 5,065,035, forward strand.
ATTGAATTTATGTTTGAATATCTTATTTCTTAACATAGAAGATTCTCTCTTTTCCTCTAAAATATTTCAGAAAACACTTCAGAACAGAAAAGAACTCAGCTCTCAGGTCTGCAGATGGTAGAGATGTGCTCAAATCACAGCATTCAGATTTGAGTTATGAGTGCTCCTAAAATTTAGGAAAACATTAATTGACAGCTGGTAACACTATTTAACTGGCTCTGATTTTCCTGCCTCTGACTCCTTCTTAACTGGTACTATCACTTCCCCAAAATCTTTTTCACTCTTGCTATTTGCAGAAATTCTCTGACAAAAGACTTCAAATCTTTCCTCAAATAAATAAATCACCCCGTCTCCAAACTGCTCGCTTTTTTTCTTATCTATCACACTCATCTCTAATTCTCATGATTGCTATTGCTAGAGTAGTCCACCCCCATTCAGCATAGCACTGGATAACACACCAGTCATGTGGTATCTATCTAGATAGGCTGATATGTCTGCTCATTTTTTTATAAGGGTGCAAAATCCTGGAGTAGAAGCTCCATACTTGCATCCTGTTGGTGATGCCCATGCAAGCTTGCTGTTATGTGGTACTTTCCTGTCAGCACACATTAAAGTACTCAGGTCCTAGTACAAGACAGTGTTTCAGAAGTTTTTCTCCTCATTGTACTAAGATCAAAAACATTTTGTCTTCCAGGAAAATCATGTCTCTTCCTCTACTAAATTTTTCCTCCAAGAGATAGAAGGCATCTTTTTAGCTGCAGACTTTACCTCAACCCAGATCGCTATATGCCAAAATTGTTTTACTGCATGAAGCAGCTGTACTTCTACTCACTATCACTCAACTTTCTCATTTCCCATATAAAAGATAAAGTTATTGTTTAAAGGTTGCTGCTAAGTTAAGCAGCCATTTTCAAGTTTGAAATCAGCCCAGTGCCTTAGGCTATATTAACAATGTATGTCTGAGTTCAGCTCAGCTTTCTGAACCAAATACAATCTCATTAGCCAGCTACCTAGCTTGGATTCACATTTTGACAGGGCTTTGTGTCAGGCTGAGACCTACAGCTCATATTGGATCATCAGCATCCAGGTATGTGACATCATCAGATGTATCTAGTATCCTCAATTAGATGGCAAAGTAGGATTTGCTTGTTATGGTTTCTCTGGTTATTTAGGGCCAAAAATTACATTTTTTTAATGATGCTCACCCAAAAGAATATATGGCTGTGAATGTGTGTACAGTTGTCACTACGACTTACACTTGGTAAGCAGCTCTGCACAACTTTGTAAGTATATATATAGTACTTAGTACCTTACTGTAGACCCACCTGGCCTGTCCTTTCTGTAGCCAGGAAGAAGAAAGAAAGTTTAAGTGGATATACGCAAACTTGCAGCAAGATGCATCATATGCATAAGTCCCAACTTTGTAGGCTAGACTTTCATAGCTACAAACTCAATTACCCACTACAGTTTCTTCACCCATATCCTTGTCTTCCTTCTCCCACAGTCAATCATTCTTGCTTTCCTCTCCTTTTTTTCATTCAACCAGTTGTTCCTCCACTTTTCTTCAGCCTCCTATTTCCCCTCCATTTAGTGCTAAACATGTCCTGTGATGCGAGTGCTCTCATTTTCTGGGATCAGGCTTATCTTGGAGAATTCATTTTTTTAACCCTAAAAATAGCATTCATATTTGTTTTACAGTTCTTTTCCCCTTTATTCTTCTCCCTTCCCCCCTCTTTAATAAGCACTTAACATGTCCCTCTGGGAAGCATTTTACATTGCCTATAAAGTCTTTCTTGTCAGTACCCTGCTGTTCTTCCTTTTTAGGCAGCTGATCATGCTGCCATATCAAAAGATTTAACAAGGTGAATGCACTCATTTTTTTCAGTGATAGTTGAACAAAAACCAAAAACAACACAAAAAAGAAATCCAGATTCTGCTGACACATCACACACCACATAGAAAAGCAGAACAGCAAGATACAGATGATAGAGGTTGGCCAAGCCCAAGGAAGTAAGAGCAAGCCCTGTTGAGCCAGTCAATTGCTTGTTGCATCCAGACAGCCAAAAGAATTGGGACTTGAATACAAGGCAGCCTCTGCTGCTCTCTCTAGACAACATATCTGTCTGAGGGTCCAGTCTCTTTGTTCTGCAGTTGAGCAAAATTGTGACCCAACAAGCAGTCAGTCTGGGCAACTAGGCTTGAGCATGAACTTGAAAGGGAGCTAACATGACATCAGAAACATGAGAAGACACTTGATAAGGGAAAATTCTTAAAGGACATATGTGTCTCAGTTCTTTTCTTCTGATGGGAGTGGTAACATGATGTCCAATGATGAAAATGGGAAGACTTTATAGTTCTTGTTTGTTCACCCAAATACTAGAAAATAAAGTTAAGCTAATAGAAATAGAAGATAGAATGGGTGAACTTGATATCACTTTTCAATCAGAAAATTGTATACTTTCCAGATGTTGTGACATGACAGCCTTCATTTGCATATAAAAGCTAAATAATCTCTTAAGGTATACATAAGTCTGAAATTCAGAAAGATACTGAAAATGAAAACCATGGAACATACAAAGAAAGGCATGAAAAAGGAAAATTGCTTATTAATATTTTGATTGCCTATCTTAATGTTTCTTACATTTCTATTGTGAACATAGAATTTTGTCTTAGAGCACTTATTTTTAAAATGCTGTTGTTGTGTAGTCTGTGTCATCAATGACTAAGAAAATCACGTATAAGAAAAGGGCAGCAAGACTAATTAGAAGGGGGAAAATATTTATTCTATATTAAAAGTCATAAAATGGTATTTACTTAGCTTACTATTTTTCACTTCTACAGCTTAACTTAGTGTATTTAACATGCAACAGTATAATTTGTCTACAAGTAGTTTGGTGGTCTGTTAATGATTCTCAATGGATACATATGAATGTATTCCTTCTAAAATACAACATTTACTCCTGCCTTCTCACTAAAATGTCTCTTTTTCATTTGACTAATATTTATTGAAGATAAAAAGAATGACCTCTGTCATTTTCAATACTCCTTTTATCGAAGCAGCTGAGTACTTTGTTAGTATCTTCTGTTTCCATTTTACCTAGTAAACTGGTTTAAAAATACATCATGTTTTAATTAGAGCTGTGTGCATTTATGCAGTGGAAGATAATAATAACTGCATTACAGTAGAACCTTGTTAATTTGCATTAATTGTAGGAATAGCTGTGGTGAATTAAAGTATTTTGCAAATTATTATTCAAGTGAATAATAATGAAAACCAGAGGGTAGTTAATCCACAAATGTTTCATAAAATTATTTTAACAGTTGTAGTTTTGCTACAATTATCTGTGATTTTGTTACTATTTAGTTAAGTGCTAGGAAAACATCTGATATATGCTATAATGCTAAAAATGATTTCTGTCCTGAGAGGTTTACAATCAAGAGGACACCTACAGAAAAAAGGAATCACACTGGGAAACACACAAGTGAGCACAACCTGTCATTCGTCCTCCTCGTTATCCACGTCTCTTTGCTTGGGTTTTCCAGCAGTGAGTGTGATAGTGTATATCCGTCTTCTGGAACACAGCCTGTAAAAATGAAGTCTTTTTATTATGACATCTACTGTAATTTTCTATATTCAGTCTTTAAACAAGAGACTGGAAGAAGGGAGTTTTGGGCTGCTCATATAATGCACAAGTAATTGGTGTGCAGATTAGTGAGGTTTGATGTATGATGCCATCGAAGTGAAACATAGCAAAGGATAATTTTTCCCATTAGCTTAAACTGCAAGGAAATTTAGGTAGGATTTTGTAGTCTATGAATTTGCCTTTTAATACTTTTGCAAATAGGTCCTGAGATCTTAAAGAGTATAGCAATTTGTGTTCTGACTACCAAAGGTGATATTTCATGCTGACTTTTAACAACAATAATCGCAGAGAAGAAAAAGTGACAGGATTGATTTTGGTTTTATCTGAATGTAAAAATTATGGCAGTAACACTGCAACAAATTCTCTCTTACACTGCTTCAGCTGTATTGGCAGCAGACATTCAGTCAGGACCTTGCTTGTATCTGCCCCAGAAATGACAGCTACATTTTCTAGTTGTCTGCATGATGTGTCTAAACTAGAAGTGATTGAGGGTTTTTTCAATTTCTGTGAAAATTCTGACCCAAATATTATGCTGGGTCACAGCAGGTCACAGTAGTACAGATGGTGTTGACCACAGTACAAATAGCACTGTAAGTAGCTCTACCTTGCTTGCAGCTTGCCAAGTGCTCACCACTGTTCTGCAGCTGCTAACCTTTCCATTAAACTACTTCATCCTGAATGTGGGTTATGAGAGCAAAATTTAATTGAAAGGAAGCATGGAGGACATGAGGAAGACACAGACATCTGATTAGATGCATTCCTGTTTTGCTAAATGATCTAGTTTCAGATTCATTCATAGACATATTCTCTTGGTCATCTACTTCTTATACCCATTAAATAAGACCCAGGCTCTCCTAAACTAAATGTGGCCTTTTGAGAAAAAAATATGGAACAATTCAAGGGATTTTTAACTCAGGAATTCTGCTCCTATAAGTAGGATAGACAAGACTATTGGTAACACTTTTTCTGGGGAAACAGATCTTATGTAATTACTACACAGATATGAAGTATTGGCAAAACCTGAATTTTTTTGTGCGCATTGTTTCAAAAAAATGATGGGCACATGTAAATCAGAAAAGTTCTCAAGGTGCTTCAAGTCTGCATTACCTTAATGCTAGCTACCCTTTCAGCCAGCTTTGTCACATTTGAATAAACTGCAGTGTTCGATAAGTACAAACTTTCACTACAGTTCTATTAGGTATTTCATTGGTTAGCACCATATTGATTACTCATTCAGCTATGGAAATCCAATCTGTCAGATATTTAGTAATAAATATAGCCCATTTTATTGGAATTTGGGCTTGTAAGTCCTAGTCTGGGAGGCAGATGAATGTTTCCAGTGACTCTATGAGCATATACCTCCACACGTACAAATTCTGTTTATAAAACTGACCTTCGTTTGTTTGGATGTTCATGTGGTCCTTCTCATTGCAATAACTACTGTGCAGAAAAATTGTCGGCAGATAAATCACAGAATCACAGAATAACCAGGTTGGAAGAGACCCACTGGATCGTCGAGTCCAACCATTCCCACCAATTCCTAAATCATGCTCCTAAGTACCTCATCCACTTTAACCTTAAACACCTCCAGGGACGCCGACTCAACCACCTCCCTGGGCAGACTGTTCCAATGCCTAACCACCCTCTCTGTGAAGAATTTTTTCCTAATCTCAAGCCTAAATCTCCCCTGGCGGAGCTTGAGGCCATTCCCTCTCGTCCTGTCCCCTGTCACTTGGGAGAAGAGGCCAGCACCCTCCTCTCCACAACCTCCCTTCAGGTAGTTGTAGAGAATAATAAGGTCTCCCCTCAGCCTCCTCTTCTCCAGGCTAAACAACCCCAGCTCTCTCAGCCGCTTCTCATAAGATTTGTTCTCCACCCCCTTCACCAGCTTTGTTGCTCTTCTCTGGACTCGCTCCAGAGCCACAACATCCCTGTTGTGGTGAGGGGCCCAGAACTAAGGAAGCCATGAAATTATGTGTGGTCCAGTGGCTTTTACTCTGCCATCTGCTACACAGAATGATTCAGGGCACTTCCACTGCAACCCATGATCCAGTTCAAGTGAGAAACACAGTAAGGACAGATTATAAAAATCCCGGTGTCACACTTAAGTAACCACAATATTGCTTTGGTTGCAACAGTATAGATAAGTAGTGTGACTGGTCTTGCAGAGTGCAGGAACATTCTGGAGTATGTGTGCAAGTCATCAGTATCTGGGGAGAAAAAGCACATGTGAAGCAGCAGTATCTGTGCTGATATTACCCTTACTGAAAGAGCATTAGTTGAACAGCACAGATCATGGAAATGGGATAGTACAAAACTGAGTGGTTGGGAAGAATGAAGGAATAATCAGAAAATGAAAAAAATACCTGTAAAATTGGAAAAAGGAGTCAGATATACAAAGGTATATTTTGAGTCCAGGTGAATAGATATGAAAGGAAGAGCATGACAGAATTTATTCTAGGTGGGTTTGGTTCAAGAAGTATTCTCCCTAGTAAGATTTTTTTTTTCACAAAAGGTATCAAGCTTCCTCAGTCTCCTGTTAAACCAAATAGCAGTCAGAAATTACAGCAGATGCATCAAACTATTAAAAATGGAGATTCTTTTGATATGGATTTTTCTTGCTACTTTAGTGTGACACTTAATAAAAACCTTAATGTGGGAAACACTATAAATCTGTCAGTCATCATAAAGCTGCTTGAAACAATAAGAATGTAGAGACACAGCAGCATGACTGTTGCCACTGAAATAACATATACAGTAATTCTGCTCTTTCACCCAAGAGCTGAAGAAAATGAAGTTGTAGTAAGATTACAATAGCTGCAATCACTTTTATTTTATTCATGCTCCACAGAAGCTGGATGCACATGCTCCTGCCTGTACTACGCATTTCTGTTAGATGTCAAGTAGTATTTTAGTAAAGTGGAACTCAGGATTAAAGCACCCTTTCTCCTCTCAATGCTATCTCTATTTCAAACCTTCTCATGTCCACTCATGCCACAGCATGATGTAGCTTTCATTTTAGTAATTATGTTTTTCACTGTTAGCCTGCTTGTTTTCTCAGTACTTTCATAAGGTTTTGCCTTTGATATCTTATTTCAATTTGCTTATCCCATTTTATCTCTTATTTTCACTTAAGTCTCTGACACAGAGCTGTTTTGTTTCTGTACGTCCTCTCCCTTCACTCTTCCCTTTCTACTATTTTCTTTCTCTGCCTCTTGTTTTCCTCCTTCATGTCTCCAGTTCTTCTGCAGTTCCGTTTTCCCTTTCTTTCCTCTCCTCTCAGCCCTTTATTGATATTTCTTTTACTTATTGAGCAATTTTTTTTTCTCTCTTGCTTCATTTGTTTTTTTTTTCCATTAGTTCTTCAGTCTTACTTTTCTCATTTGTGGTTGTTTTTGTTTTCAGCATCTTTATTTGTTTGTCTTTATACCCAATGGTATATCCTCAAGTGTACCAGAATGTCTGCACCTGTAGTGTTGTCTCAGTTAAAGAAAAAAGTGAAAGGAAAGCAGTCTAATATGGAAAGTAGTGACCCCCCAATTCCAGTTTGCATGGATGGCTCAACAGGTACTGCCAGATGTTCTTCTAAATTTTGTATCTCAGGCACAGGATGCTTCCGCCATAAAAAGATCATATTTTGATGTTCCTTTCTGATGATTCATGACTTCTTTGAAGGAGAAATCATAAGGAAATGGTGGAGAAATGGATTAGGCAGAAAGGGACAAAGGATAACACATGGAATAAGAAAGGGTGGTGGTTTAGGGGAAAGTTGGTCCATTTTCTGGCTCCATCACAAAATATGACAATTACGATATCTTACTTCCTGAGAATGAAGTCTGCTTCTTATGTGTGAAGGAGGTGGATGACTGTACCTGAGAAACAGGGATCAATGGTGCAAGCTCCCTAACGAAGAGGAGATATTTGATTTTCCTATTTTTATTCTTAAGCTACTCATAAAACCTTGAATTTCCTTCATAAACAGTTTCTTTCCTGCAGAGCAGTGTTGTGGGCAAATACAGTGTCTGTTGGTGTTTTTTCAAAATGTCATTCTGGAAAATACTTTGGTGGATAGAAAAGTTCTGTTAAACCTGAAATGTGATATTATCCACTTTGACTGAGGTTTACATAGACTTTCCATATAATACCTATCATATAATAGTGATATCATACACCACGGCATTTCAGGAGCTGATACAATTGCTAAGCATAGCCCAGTTAGTACAGTAACCTGTGTAACAGTACAAATACTGCAGAAATCTCTGATGGAATTCCTATGAGGGTGAACAAGGGCAAGTAAGCAGGCATAATGCATTGCTATTAACCAGTAAACATTGTGATGCTAATATAACATCTCCTCAAGTGGCCCTAGTATAACATATGCTGCAATAGAAGCAGATGTCACGAATTTTGAGGCTTTACATAATGTGCTATATCTTAAGAAAAAAAAATCCCTTTCATGAGGTACCATTATTGTATAACTTCAATCACTGGTATTGTATTTTATTGAGGAGACAGTCCACAGGTCTGATAAGGAATATAGTTTAGGTGTAAGGGTGATAATATATCTAGTATATTGCATTGTGTAGGAAGTATTTTTTTCCACATGCATTAATTTTGCATTGTGGAGCAGTATAATTGAGTGGGAGCAAGAGGCATTACAGTCAGGGAGTAGATGGGAGCTGTAAGGATGATGGTGAGAATATGCGTAATAGTATTCACATCAGATGTGAAAATCATTCTTTGGAGGAATAGCATTGATATTGCACCTGGAGAGACTCTTATGTTTAGCTTGTGTTAATGAAAGCCAGATGGATAATATGATTAAAGTCAGGTTTCTTTTATGATGCCACTTTTACAATATGTATAAAAAAATGGATGAGAAGCTGTCAGCATTTACTCTGTGACTATTCAGCTGTCTGAAGCTATATGAGTAATTTTTTGTTTCGAGTTGATTTTCAGGTTAAGATTCTGACATGTGTGTTTTGTAATTAGCTGTAGTCACTTAAGATGTTGCTAGCTTTAAATGCTTTTTAAAAATTATGGTCTAAATAAGACCTACAGAAGGTTAGCGTGTGAGGACTGGATCTCAGACAAATAAAAATGCACTGGAGTATATTGAATGAAACTGGTAGGGGATATTACCTCTTTGTACAGCATTACTGAAAATTCTTCTGGAATATATATGTTCAAAGGAAATATGTAGGTTTTGCCAATATGTTTGGAAGGCTTGGGAAAGTATAGAAAAAAATTACAACCATGAGATGAGCTAAGAAACCTTCTATTGCTTCCACTCTATAATGATTTTTGGAGAGTTAAGGAACTTAATGTATTTAGTAAAATTAAGGGCATAAATGCATGATATTGTTCTCATATTTCTTCCATGAAATACGGTACACTTTACTTTGTATTACTTTAGGATAAAGCTGTAAAAATAAATATTTACCCTGCAAAAATATATTTGTACATAACCAGAGCAAAACAGAAGAAAGAGACTGATCATAGTTTATAGACATGCTCAGGGCTATCAAATTTCTAATACCAGAGAACTTCTCAGTCTAGTTCAGGAGTGCAAAATGTAGATTTTGCTCTAGGTGAAAGAAATCCAGGCAAAACATTAGTTTTAAAAGTAAAATAATATGAATCCTGTTCTCTCTCTAAGGCTGACTCTAGCTGAGTCTAGCTGACTCTACTTCCATATGTTACAGTCATGTTTGCCTATAATTCTGCCTACTGAGATTGACTCATTTAGCTGGAGACAGATTTGAATATACAGATAGTGGGTATCAGTATGCTTGTAATAAAGCCATGGATGCTATGAAGAGTATATTGTGGCATGAGTGAGCTCCCTTAAACTCACTAGTAGAATAATTTGAACAGTGACTGAAAGCAGAGGTTCAGTTGCAGCACAGAGAAGAGCTCAGCCAGAGCTGCCCAGACCTGCCTAAGGGCTCCGCTTTCCTTTGGGGTGCCCAGTACAAGATTGTGCATTCTCTGTGGTGGGTATCTAGACTGAAACAGAACAGCAGCAGCAAACTGCTTCTGACTACCTGAGATCCTCTCCGAAAGAGGGAGTAGACCTTCAGGGGAGTGTATGTTATGCTTAATGGAAGTGAGACTTCAGGCCAGTAGTTGTTATTTGGAATTTCTTTGAAATATTTTTATTCATATCAAGAGTTTTTCCTCCTTTTATTTGCTTTACTCATTTTCTGTAGACAAAACTACACTTGGTGTTTACAGGACAGTGAGTGCAACTGATTTGGCAAAGACTTCCTGACTGTTGCTGGGGAAGTAAGTATTTTTAGGAAGTAGGAAAATGCGTTGATAGGTGGAGACGCAGTTATATTTATTTGCAAAAATTGGAGTCTTTGATGAAGGAACTGCATGTAAAAAAGCAGATCTCAATTCTTCCCACTGCCAATATTATACATATTCTGCTGAAAGTTAAAATATGTTTCCATTAATCAGTAACTGTGGAGAAAGTTAACCATCATCTTCTAAATCGATATATGTTTAAACACGGAAAAAAAAAAACTATTCAGAAGTTTTTCCAAAGTTTGTTAAGGAGACCCCTGAGTCACTGCTTTTACTTTCTAAGCAGTCTTAGAATGAAATAACAGCAACAGAAGTCTGGAAAAATAGTGTGTCAATTTTGATAGGGAAAATCTTCAAGATTCAAATATGAGGAGGTCATTGCCTCTGACATCACTCTTGGACACAGTCTCCTGCTGGATTGTACAGTATTCCCTTATATAAATAAAAAAAATTGTTACAATGATATTAATATCAATTAACTTCATTTAAACATACTTTATTTAAGAACTGAACTGAAAACTTATGCTGACAAAGCAAGCTGCATTGGCAAAAGAAACTCCTGAGATACGTGTCTTTGTAGCTCTGTGATTCATGCTTGAAAATAATACTATACAAAATCAACATGATGTGTGCTATATGAAATAAAGACAAGCTATGTGCAGCAAAAGATATGGCTAACAGAAAATCTTCTGAATAAAATGAAAATTTTCTTCCATATGGGTCAATGAAGGTTATTTTTCTTGGCCTACTGCCATTCAGTGTCTTTATCAATGTCCTAAAAAAAAAGTGAAAGATCAGCCAAATCTAACCTTGAATACTGGGAACAAAAAAAAAGTCAGGGCAACTGTATTGGCAAGCCATATACATTCAGAAAATGCATATTGTAACGTACCCAAATTCAAAATCTTTGATCAAAATCCAAAGAATTCTCATGGATGTACAGCAAATGTCTTTGCTTGCATGGTTGTGTAACTATTCTATGAAAGCTGAGACCTTTCAGACACTATAGAAAGATAAGCTGAGTTCATTCTTGCCCTGCCCCCATCTCTTCTGCCTTGTTAAGTCACGTAAAGCATGCAGATTCCAAGTTAACAGCAGTTAAATGCCCTTTTCTAGAGAAATGCAAGAATTCTTTCTGTCTGAGGGGTTCCAGCTTCTGTCTAAATAACTGTTTAAAAATCAGTTTCCACAAATTCACCACCTTCAAAGGAAGCGTCACAATTATATTATTAAGTGCTGAAATAATGTTCTTTCCTGTGGGTGAGATAGAAGAAAACAAATCCTGCCACCTGCATCTTAGAGTCAAGAAATCTACTCCAAGAATTCACTTGGCACCTTCTGTGAGGTTTTGAACTTTCAGCTGTCTGAGACTTCATGAGTAATTTCACAATATCCTGAAGTAAAGAAAACTCTAAGGGGGAAATTTTGTTTGTAATGTACTTAGCCAAAGAGCATCAGCTGCATTTTATTAAGTAGTTCCTTTTGCTTAAGGAATCAGTCAATGTCTTCCCATATAATCTTGTAGAATCAAACTCCAATGAATAAAATATTGCACTCCATCATAAAATATGATATTTGTTAAATGCACATAAAAAAAAAATTACTGGCTACATGCAGAGCTTGTTGTGAATACCTGAAATGCCATTAAGTAGGACTGGATTAATCTGTCTGACTCTAGTGGAGTTTATTTGTAGAATATATCTTATTACACTGGCATAAGTTATGCTATACTGGCACCTCATCCCAGGATTTTATTGTGACGATTACAGCTTTCAGTAGTCAAGCGAGGAACTCCATAAAAGTACTCTGAAATTGCATTTTTGAAATTCCAACCCTGCCTACAACTATAAACTCAGAAGAACTGAAATTTCAATAAAATAACTCAGGAGTATTTAATTTTCCTCTACTCTGGATCTGTTGCATTATTATACCTGTTCTGCCAGCTACTAAATGTTCAGTCCTGTAAAGCCTGCACATGATCTTCAGAATATGCCAAGAATATGACTAGCAAAACCACAAAAGAGCAGAGGAACAGGATGCTACTGACTTTGTTGTGGTACTTCAAGTGAGAATGCACAATCCTACTCTCTTTCTGTGTTTACAGTAAGGGGAGGGAGAGAGGAAGGAATAGAGTCGATACAGCCGTAAATAAATTTTCAGTCCAGGACAAAGAAGCTATTGCATAAAAACTACACCATTTTCTGGTACAACCAACCATGTAGAGAAGGGGCTTGTAGTTGCTTTATGACATAAAATCAATATCTTGCAAAAGTCAGAAACGAGAGCATGAAAGAGCAAGCTGTTATATCTACAAAGGTTACATATATCTGGTTTGGTATTTAGGATATCAGACTTAACAAAGAAAAAAAAGGCAAAACACTTTCTCGTTCAGATGTGTGTGTAACAATGCATGACAAAACAGGCTATTTAGTAAGCTTCTGTTCATGTACTTATCAAGATGGATGTGGATGGGTTTGAAGATATGCACACTCTACAATAATCACTCCAACAACGTGCTTAGAAAATCATGTTTCAGCAATATTTTTGTTATGACAGTAATTGACAAAATGAAGAAAACTGGAGACTAGATATTTACAGGACAATATTTATTGCACATCAAAAACATTTTCTAGGGTAGTACCTGCACAAACCTGACCCTGTCAAAGAAGACATAATGTTCCACTCCCTTGGAATACATTGAGGAAAAAAAAAGAACAGAATCACAGAATCACAGAATAACCAGGTTGGAAGAGACCCACTGGATCGTCGAGTCCAACCATTCCCACCAATCCCTAAATCATGCTCCTAAGCACCTCGTCTACCCTAACCTTAAACACCTCCAGGGACGCCGACTCAACCACCTCCCTGGGCAGACTGTTCCAATGCCTAACCACCCTCTCTGTGAAGAACTTTTTCCTAATCTCAAGCCTAAATCTCCCCTGGCAGAGCTTGAGGCCATTCCCTCTCGTCCTGTCCCCTGTCACTTGGGAGAAGAGGCCAGCACCCTCCTCTCCACAACCTCCCTTCAGGTAGTTGTAGAGAGTAATAAGGTCTCCCCTCAGCCTCCTCTTCTCCAGGCTAAACAGCCCAGCTCTCTCAGTCGTTCCTCATAAGGTTTGTTCTCCAGCCCCTTCACCAGCTTCGTTGCTCTTCTCTGGACTCGCTCCAGAGCCACAACCTCCCTTTTGTGGTGAGGGGGCCAGAACTGAACACAGTACTCGAGGTGCGGTCTCACCACTGCCGAGTACAGGGGGAGAATAACCTCCCTGGACCTGCTGGTTACGCCGTTCCTGATACAAGCCAAGATGCCATTGGCCTTTTTGGCCACCTGGGCACACTGCTGGCTCATGTTCAGTCGGTTGTCAACCAGCACCCCCAGGTCCTTCTCCTCCTGGCAGCTTTCCAGCCAGGTTTCTCCTAGTTTGTACCTCTGCTTAGGGTTGTTGTGCCCCAAGTGCAGGACCCGGCATTTGGCCTTGTTAAACCTCATGCCGTTGGTCTCAGCCCAGGGGTCCAGCCTGTTCAGGTCCCTTTGCAGAGTCTCCCGACCCTCCAGCAGATCCACACTTCCACCTAGCTTGGTGTCATCTGCAAACTTGCTAAGGGAGGAGTCAATGCCTTCATCCAGGTCATTGATAAAGACATTAAACAGGACTGGACCCAGGACTGAGCCCTGGGGAACCCCACTTGTCACTGGCCTCCAGCTGGATTTAACTCCATTTACCACCACCCTCTGGGCCCGGTCATTCAACTAGTTTTTCACCCAGGACAGTGTGCACCCGTCCAGGCCAGAGGCCGACAGTTTCGGTAGCAGAATGCTATGAGAAACTGTATCAAAGGCTTTACTGAAGTCCAGGAAGACCACATCCACAGCCTTTCCCTCGTCCAAGAGTTTAGTCACTTGGTCATAGAAGGCGATCAGATTAGTCTGGCAAGACCTGCCTTTCATGAACCTGTGTTGACTGGGCCTGATCACCCGGTTCTCTTGCAAGTGCTTCATGATCGCACTCAAGATCACCCGCTCCATGACTTTCCCCGGTACCGAGGTCAGGCTGACAGGCCTGTAGTTCCCCGGATCCTTCCTGCGCCCCTTCTTATAGATGGGCACGACATCAGCCAGCCTCCAGTCCAGCGGAACCTCCCCAGTCATCCAGGACTGTTGGAAGATGATGGAAAGGGGTTTGGCCAGCACATCCGCCAGTTCCCTCAAAACTCTCGGGTGGACTCCATCCGGCCCCATAGACTTGTGGGCATCTAGCTGGGCAAGCAAGTCTCTAACCACCTCCTCTTGGACCTTGGGAATCTCATACTTCTCTTCCAACCCCTGGGGTTGTGCACAGAGGGAACAATTTTCCTTACTGTTAAAGACTGAGGCAAAGTAGGCATTGAGCACTTCAGCCTTGTCTTCATCCCCTTTTACTGTTGTTCCCTCTGCATCTACTAGGGACTGGAGATTCTCCCTAGCCCTCCTTTTGCTGTTGATGTATTTGTAGAAAGACTTTTTGTTGTCTTTCACAGTCTTGGCCAATCGCATTTCTAGTTGAGCCTTAGCCCTCCTGACTTTTTCCTGCACGTTCTCACTTCCTCCCTATAGTCCACCCAGGATGCCTGCCCCTTCCTCCAGAGGTTGTAGACCCTCCTCTTCCTATTGATGTCTCTTAGGACCTCCCTACTCAACCACGCTGGTTTCTTACCCTGCCGGCTACTTTTCTGGAACTTGGGGACGGCTTTCTCCTGAGCTGCTAGGAGTTCCTTCTTGAAGAGCGCCCAGCCCTCATTGACACCTTTGCCTTCAAGGAGCACCTCCCATGGGAATTTTCCGACCAGCCTTCTGAACAGCCCAAAGTCTGCTCTCTGAAAGTTGAGGGTGACTGTTCTGCTAACCTCCTTCTTCATTTTACCCCGCACTGAGAACTCTATCATCTCATGATCGCTTTGCCCCAAGCGTCCTCCAACCTTCACATCCCCCACCAGTCCTTCTCTGTTCACAAACAGCAGGTCCAGGAGGGCACCGTCCCTTGTCGGTTCACTCACCAGGTGTGCGAGGAAGTTGTCTTCCACACACTCCAGGAACCTCCGGGACTGCTTCCTTTCTGCTGTATTATACTCCCAGCCTATATCTGGGAAAATGAAGTCTCCCACAAGGACTAGAGGTAGCGATTTTGAGACTACACTCAGTTGTTTGTAGAAGAGCTCATCAGCTGCTTCTTCTTGGCTGGGCGGTCTATAGCAGACTCCCATCACAATCCCTTCCTGCCCATGGACTCCTCTGATTTTCACCCACAGGCACTCAGTCCCATCCTGACCGTAGTCCAGTTCAAGGGTATCAATGCCCTCTTTAACATAGAGGGCTACCCTGCCTCCTCTTCTACCCTTCCTGTCCTTCCTAAAGAGTTTATACCCCACCATGGTTACACTCCAGTTGTACGAGTCATCCCGCCACGTCTCTGCAATGGCAACGAGATCGTAGTCTCCTTGCCCTACCACAGCTTCCAGCTCCTCCTTCTTATTTCCCATGCTGCGTGCATTGGTGTAAAAGCACTTCAGCTGGGCAGGCATAGCTTCAGCCTTCGTAATAGGGCTTCTCCCCAACTGAGAGGTCCTTGACTTATCTAAGGCCACAGTGCCAGTTTGCTGCCTACCATCCTCAGCTGCACTCACCCCCTCTTGCTTAGTGGTGATATACCGGCAGGCATCGCCAGCACACCACCCCTTTGCCTCTGAAGTCTCACCTCCAGGCTCACTCCCATCCTGCCTGGCCTCCATCCCCTCCCCCCTCACATCTAGTTTAAAGCTCGATTTATGAGCTTAACTAGGTTTTTGGTGAGGGCTTTTGTCCCCCTAGCAGACAGGCGTGTCCCATCCCTAGTAAGAAAGCCTGGGGGTGCATGGGCCTCCCCATGGTTAAAGCACCCAAAGCCCCTCTTCTCACACCAGTCCCTAAGCCATTCATTAACCCGTTTCTTATTCCTCATTTCCTGCTCCTTGTTCCTTAGTATTGGGATGGAGTTGAATATTACCTGTGCCCCAGAGCCCTCGATCATTCTCCCAAGTGCTTTGAAGACCCTTTTAATGGCTTTAGGCCTTCTATGTTCTATTTCCTTATTACCAATTTGAAAAATTAAGAGTGGGTAGTAGTCGGTGTCTTTGACCAGGGAAGGGAGCTTTCTAGTAACGTCTCTCACTGATGCTCCCGGCAAGTAGCAGACCTCCCTATGGAGCGGGTCCGGCATACAGATGGGACCCTCCATTCCTTTGAGAAGGGAATGCCCCAAGACAATCACCCTCCTCTTCTTTTTAACCGAGGATGTTTTTAAGGCTGTGGGAGGTTGATGGGGTTTCGGAAACATTTCTAGGCTGTGGGTGCAGCCCTCTTCATCTTTAGGGCTAGGATGCACCCTCAGTGCCTCATATTTGTTCCCCAGAGAGATCTGGGGGTTAATTGCCTGGGTGGGGCGAGCAGGTTTCCTTCTCTGGGCAGGAACCTGCTGCCATTGCCCCTCTCTGTCTCTCCCATCCTTGCAGCTTACCGGTGGGTGGTGCTCAGCTTCACTGGCTCCAGCAGCCTGTGAGAGGGTCCTGCTCCACTCATCTATCTCCCTCTCACATTCCCTGATGGCCCTCAGCCTAGCCACTTCCTTCCTCAGCTCTTCCACCATATGCAGCTGTTCCCCTACCCGAGCACAGCTTCCACAGGAGGAGCCAGTGCCAGAGGCATGAGCCACTATAGGAGGGGGGCACTGTCTGCAGCCCAGGGTCTGGGTAGCTGCATGTGCCCACCGGGGCTCCGTCTGGGTGGCGGCCTCCACCACGCTTGGTGCGGCCTTAGTCTTTCGTCGGGTATCCACCATTTTCCTCAATTCCTTCAGACCATGCTCCAGCCCTTCCCTGCCCGCTCGAACTGCCACTCAAACTGCCTTGTTTAATGAGCCTTGTTTAATAAGCCCCGCTCCTCTTTGCCTGTGCTCCCTAAGGGCCCTTTAAATCCCCAGCGGGAGCTTCAGGGACCGCCCCCTCCCGTCAGTCACCGCGGGATCGGCCGTGGAGCCCGGAGCGCGGTGCCGATTTTCCGATCGAGTTTTTTTAGGGTTTTTCCCCGTTCGGGAAGCACCCAGTCGCCTATGGCTACCCCAAAAAGCCGAACTCACCGTCCTGTCGCTGGATGCAGCTGAATCACATCTTAGTGATTATTTATTTGTTACAGCTTTTGGAAGATCTATATAATGATAACTTAAACTAGTAAAAAATATATTGATGTGACAGAGAATTTACTGTATTATACCATTATACCATGTATTATTCCATAGCATCATAAAAAACTCATTAAATCAGAAGTTTGAACATTGCAGTGGATTTTTTGTATATAGATTTTTATTGTATATGTCAGACCTTTAATTAACAATATTAATGTAACCTATCTGCATTCAGTTCCTCTGCACTAGTGTAACTCAAAGTGAAATTTGGCCATACAATACTGGTTGACATGGCAATTACTTCATTTTATAATATTTGGTACAGGAAGCAGACTCAATCTCATTAAATTCTTCCAAATGGAATCTACTTCTGTGGTCATTCTACCTATAAGACACCTTGTTCTCTGCATTTCTGACTACCTATGTCATAAAACATAGCAATAAATAAAAAATCAGGATTGCCTTCCTCCTTTTCTCAGAACATTCATATTCAATATTAGCATGAAATGGGGACTTCTAGAAACAAAGAACAGTGACAGTGATGAGGAGACTCATCTGGATGCCAGGCTGAGCTGATGGAGCAAGAATTTGAACACGTCCCAGATGAATGTTGAAATCACTGAAATATTGGTTATTCAGAAACTGAGTACAGAGCTCTTGTTCTCACCCTGGGTTTGAGCAATTATTTCCTGGACTCAAGAATCCTTTACTATCAAAATTCCTTTTGTAAAGGCTGTTAACATTTTGTATGAAAATTTCTTAGTTAATGAAAGCACATAGCCAATGATATGGACGATGCTCTCAGTTCCATGTCTAGGAGCTATTTCATTGTTTTCCTTTGGCAGTACTCCTATGTCCACTTAAAGATTATTTCAGTTTGTCTTGATTTGCAACATTAACTCTTAGTTTAGGTTTACAATGAAAATGGGAGAAAATATAATGGCTTCTTTAAGATATTGATTTACAATAGAAAAAAATATGTGGTATGCATGTTTAATGGATAAGGATATGAACTAGGCACTGTACATGTATACCTAAAAGGTTGCTTCAGAAATCCAATTCAGAGCAAGAACATTGTGACAACAACTCCAAGAAAATGGAGATGATTGTGTGTAAGACACAATAAAATGATCTGAAACTATGGTTGTATTGAAACAATTACCAAAACCTAAGAGGAACAATGCAAGGAAACAGAAAGACAGAAGGCAAAAAAAACCACCCCAAAACCAACCCAAAAAACATTATGTGGACAAATTTGCAGGTGCCTACTCTGTGTCACAATCTGCTCTTACAATGTTGTAATTCAGCAGCAAGCCATCAAGTTTTTTCCTTGGGAGAGAACAGCTCCTTTTGCTCCACTCAGTCCTAGCAGAAAGGTTTGTGTGTGTTGAAGAGCACCGCTACAAATAAATTTTCATCTAGTCTGAGGTGTATTCACAGATGTTGCTGAATCAGATTTAAAATAATATATATCCTGATGAGATTAAAACTGTAGCATGAATTTGTGCATGTCATATGATATTGAGGACATGTGCATAATCAATATAGATGGAGAGGACAAAGAGTAGCTAAAACCCCTAAATCTCCATGAGGTATACAGACTTCTACATAAAACATTCCAATGCATATTTATTAAAATTATTCAAATCTATGTTGCTGCCTATCGCCCAGCAACTAAAATTGTATTGACTGCTACTGTCCAGCTAACTTCTTTCTGTCAACTTTCCTTTGACTACCTGTATCATGAATAATTTTACAATCCACATGTGTAAATAGAATAGGTTTATAGAAAAAATGGTAAATTAAAAATTCGGATGCATTTCATAAGATGAATCACTGAAAAAAAGTGATAAATGAAACATGGAGCCAAGAAATCAGAAAGTCTTGCCAAGAAGCAGTAAAACCGCACTGTAACCATTTAAAGTAGTGATGGGCAATACATTGATATCAGCACTGCGATTGAAACTGAAGGCAGCACAACAAGAGTTAGATCCTGCTGTAGTACCACTGGACCGGTGACACAGCTCTGCTCTGCTCCCCATCCTGCTGTGTTCCTGCCTGCCTCAGGGCTTTTACTCATTACAGTTTTGAAGCAACGTTGCTGTGGGACAGATTTGGATCAAAGGCAATGTAGCTTCAACAGAAGCTATAAATAATTTATTCCTATTTTGTTCTTGGTCTTGAGGTTTAAGGTTTTTTCTTTTTTTTCATATCTTGACTAGTAGATTTCTTATTTAAGGTGATGTTTCTTGATTTATAATTACCTCTGATTATTATATTAGAATGAAAGTCTTGCAGAAGGACCTTCTAATATCAGTAATGAGAGACCTACAAAATGTTCACTCAAGCTGAAACGGTCCTATGCTGAAAAAGACAGGCAAAAGCCTTGCCTCCTTCATGCTTCCTGCATTTGGATGATGTCAGTGTGAGGAGAGTGATTGCACTGAAAGACAGCTATTCCCAGGTGCGTGACACACAATTCTCTTTATCTCAGAATTGCTGAGTATAAGGCAGGGGAGAAGAGGAAGTTTGGATTTGTAGTTTCCCAAAGCTACAAATCTATGATTTCCAATGTATGGCAAAGGGGTGCTGGTATAATAATGTTTTTTCTGTTACATAATTACAGCTTTTAAATCTGAGAATATGGTATAACTTGTTTTTCCTTTAACATTTTTGGTTATTTATAGATGTAGCCTCTGGAAACAAACAACAGTTTGAAAGTAGCTATTTTTATCTTTGAATTTTTTTTCTAAAATGATGTACCAGAAGGAAACAAAAGCCTCACAGTGAGGAGCAGAAGATAATCACAAGACATTAGTGATTTTTTAAGACTGGTGTGCTGATAGTGAGGGTATATGACTTCATGTTTGTGTCATGTGGAGTCTTGCCTTGTCCCAGTAATAGTATAATATTGGATTAGACTGACAACATCTCTGGTTCAGAGTAACAGTACTTATATTCCTCCTGACATTATTCCTGAAGAGCTGATCATGATAATTGCCATTGAAATCTAGTTTTCAGATTGTCCTGTTATTTATTCCTCAATGACTATGACAGCAAGTAAGGATTAAAGATGTCAGATTCCTCACTGATTGAACTCTTTTCAGATCCCCGAAGTTAGCTGGTTCTCACATGCCAAACTAGACACCATGTCTTTTCAGTTTCTTATAAACTCCCTCAATAATTTTCCCTGTTTTGTACACTAATGATTCATTTAATGAAAGATCTTAATATGCACTCTTGAAAAGGATGATTGCTTTTGAAAACACTTTGGAAATCTGCTACCACTAAAGCTTTATGAAATGATAAAGATTTGGATATGAAAGAGGTCTGGTGAGAAACAGTAAGCAAATAGCAAAATTACATGATGCAAAGTTGGAATGGTTCTGTTCAGGAAGGGATATGGTATCTGAAATGTAGGAACTTTTTTTAACAAAAGGTGATCCTTACTGAAAAAGGCTTCTGTCAGTAACCCATTTCTTTCCATTCTCTTCATGTCTGCACTGCCTTATTCAGCTCATCTTGTGCGATGACTTTTGAGTTTGAAACACAGAAATCTGCAGATAACATCATGTAATAATTTGTAGGAAGGACTTCAGCAATAACAATGTTGGATTGCTGCTTTTGGTTGTCCTTAACGATCATGAAGTGATCATCTTTTACTGACACTCCCTAATCTGGCACAGAGATAAAGGGAGGTAAGGGGAACAATGTCTCTGATTGCCTTTTGGCTTCATTTCATTATCAGAACACACAACCTCATAACATTTAAATATTGTCCGTTGTCTCAGATAAGGCATTTTATTAGCTCACCTCTATATTTGCAATGTTCAGTTTATTTTTACTATGTGCATATGGAAATACCAGGCAAGGTCTATGCAGATAAAGCAAAGTAAACTTTTCAATCTATAATCTTCATTTCATTTGGCAGCATTTACAATATCATTTTTATCCTGAGGTCTAAACAACCTGTAATTTAAAATTCCAGCACAAAACTTCAACCAAAGTCTTTAGATTTTCAAATTACCAAAAAGAATTTCTTAATAAATCCTTCTTTCTCAAAGATAATGAATTGATAACACCTTTGACACAAATCTAAAATCTACATTTCCACATGTGAGGTTTCATTGTCTGTTTTGTGCATATGTATTTTTAAAACTGAATTCAAGTGCAACAGTGGTCATTTTGAGAAAACTCCTAGCATAGCTCATTGTTCAACAACATGAGAATGAATGTTTAACCAGGTGATCAGGCCCTGTCAGCATGGGTTTAGGAAAGGCAGGTCCTACTTAACTAACTTGATTTCCTTGTAAATTTTCTCAAATGACTACATGTCACAATTTAGTCCTCCCAGCCTGGTCACTAGCTAAACAAAGGCCATTGAGGTCAGTGCAGTGAAGGCCTGGGAAGGATCCTAGCGTGGACTCAGTAGCAGATGGGAGTTGGACTCAGGAACTGGATTCAGGAACACACAGATCTGGTATCAGGGGGCAGAAGGATGTACGAGGGCCTCACTACACTGGCCATCGAAGAAGAGCTTGACTCTCATACTCCCTCAGTTTCATATGAAATATATGGAATGGAATACTCTTGTTAGTCAGTTTTAGGTCACTTGTCTTGTCTGCTTATCCCTACAGATGTGACCTTTTTATACCCCTTTGGCTTAAAGCATCCCACCAGTTCAAGGATGGCCTTGATTTCTGTAGGAAAAAATATAAGCAATGGCTTTTCTGCATAAAAATGTCCTGTTACTTTCGTGATAACTATAAATTTTAAGTGTTATCACTTGTTGAGAGAGACACTGTCTGAAAATCTTACGATTAACTTTCAGAAAATGAAGTTATTTAGATAAAGCTTAGTGGAAAAGCTAGAAAATTGGTTCTGCTGTAGCTCAAACCAGAATACCACCTTATGTGCAGTGTCAATTAGATAACCTATTTTTAGCTCTAAGCATCAGTTCTAAATACCTCTTGAATCCATTTCAAATTATTTGATCAAGACAAATGTTCTTCATTAGAATGAATTACAATTTAAAATTATAAATGCTGTCTCAAACCATGATGACAATGTATTTAATGCTATTTTATGTACTTTTATTTAAAGTTTTAAATTAACTGTTTAATTAACTGTGTTGTCTGCAGCATATGTGAATTCTCTGAGCTGTAGTCAGCAGCTAGTGGCTGCTTCATCCACAAATAACTTCTGTGATTAACATATAAGAAGAGAAAATGAAAGGATGTGAAGCTAAAAGAATTTTGCAGCTTCTCAAAGAAAAGGAAGTGACTGTGCAACCTGTGTTTTATTCTACAGTTCTTGGGATGTAAATATCTGTTTTTATTCTGTGCCACAACAAAACTCTAATATTTTCTTACCATTTTGAAATATCTGTCTTTCCAAGTCTGTTCCTCACTGGAAACAGTGAGAGTTTACCTTAAATCCAAAAAACATTCATTAAAATCAATGCAAGTCCATCAAATGCTTCAGCTTTAACTGTAAGTTGTACTGAAAATGATCTAAAAATACTTGTGCCATTTTCAATGCCTGTTGTACCTCCGTACCTATGTTTCCACTAGGATCCCAAATGTATATATGAAATAAAATGTGTACAGCTTTAAAGAAGTATATGTAGTGCGGAGTAGTTGACCTTCATAAAAAACAAAGTATAAAAGCCTATACACAGAACTGCAGCAATGTCTTCAAACATCTCACAATTAGGAAACGTGTTTTATCCATTGTGAGATTAGTTTGTGTTTGTGACAGTGTGAAAGTGAAATGTTCACATAAAATAAGCAGTGCCATTTTTAAGTTGTTTTGTGTCATTTTTCAAGAATATTATATCATTCACGTTGAGAAGATTTAAGGAAATTCATATATACATGTATGTGTACACACGCATAAACACACACATCAGTTTGCAAATTGCACTGTCACACATGTAGTATTTGTGAACTCTGGAAGAAAAGTTTTGAATTTGGATAGACAGCTACAGTGTATGTGACAAGTATTTGCACAAAGCATGGTGGAACCATAAGGCACCTGAATATTGATACCTGCAAACAAAATGAATTCAGATTTTGTAATTTTGCATGAGTGCCACAGGGGTTTTGGAGATGCCTTTTTCTTGTTATTGTATTTTAATTAATTCAGCACTTCTAATTAGATTATTTGAATGCAGGTACTACGACAAGTAGCACATAAGAAAATTAGATACAATCTAAATAAGTATAATTCCAGCTTCATAAAGCTAACACAACATTCTGTCATTCTCACTATAAAAACAATGTGGTTAACCATGTGAAAATAATGGAGCTTTCTTCTAGGAAGTGTGACAGGAACCTTAATTGCATAGAAATTGGATGGGGAAAAATGCTGTTTCTTCAGCATCAGACTTGAACTGCTTCTGCAAGAAATGTCAGATGTGGAATATGGCTTTGTGTTTGCTTTAAGGATGCTTTTGCCATAGTTTGCATCATTTTTTTTCAATTGAGGAAAAGATTTAACTATGTAAACATTAAGCCTAGCGAATATTCTCTCTTTATCTCCCTGGTTCCTTTATTCTGCCTTTCATCCTAATACCTACACAATGACACGTGGGATAATTTTTCAGCAAATACAACTGACTGATGATAGAAAACAGACAATTTTTTCACACAGTATCTATCATGACCATAAGTAGCTCTGTTTGGAAAATTTTCTTGAGAACTATGGTGCAGGCCAAGCTTAGCTCAGAACGCTATAGTTTTGTGTGATTATAGCAGAAAACTGTTTGCAGTCTTGCACAATCTAAGGTTTCTAGGTCTGCAAATGGTTTCCCTGATATGTGGTCAGAATCATCTGCAAATACTTGCAACTGTTTTCAGGAACTAGTAGCAGAACACCAGTACATTGAGGCTTTAAGGACTACTTCTTGAGTCAGAAGACCAAAGGAATATGGGGAATGATTCATTATAGAAAGAGAGTTACTTTTGGATTTTCTTAAATAAGTCATAGAACGGTTTGGATTGGAAGGGTCCTTTAAGATCATCCAGTTCCAAGCCCTTCCATGGGCAAGGAAACCTTCCATTAGATCAGTTTTCTCAAAGCCTCATCCAGCCTGGCCTTAAACACCTCCTATACAAACAGCAAGTGTCTATAACAATCAGCAAGTTCCAGTGCCTCACCACCCTCACAGTACAAAATTTCTTCGTAATATCTAATCTAAATCTCCCCCTTTTCAGCTTAAAACCATTACCCCTAGTCCTATCATTACATTCCCTGATAAAGAGCCTCTCCCCATCTTTCCTGTAGGCCCTGTTTAAGTATTGGAAGGTCTCTCTGGAGCCTTGTCTTCTCTAGACTAAAAAAGCCCAACACACTCAACCTGTCCTTGTATGGGAGGTGCTCCAGCTTTCTGGACATCTTCATGGCCCTCCTCTGGACTCACTGTAACAGATCCATGTCCTTCCTGTGCTGAGGACTCAGAATTGAACACAGTCCTCTAGGTGAGGTCTCATGAGAGTGGAGTAGAGGGGGAGAGTCACCACTCTCGACCTGCTTGTTGCACTTCTTTTGATGCAGTCCAGCATATGGTTGGCTTTTTGTGCTGCAAGCACACATTACTGGCTCATGTTAAGCTTCTTATCCACCGGCATCCCAAAGTATTTCTCTTCAGGGCTACTATCCATCCATTCTCCATTCAGCTTGTATTTGTGCTTGGAATTACCCTGACCTGAGTGAAAGACCTGGCACTTGGCCCTGTGAACTTCGTGAGATTCACACAGGCCCACTTCTCAAGTCTGTCAAGGTCCCTTTGGATAGCATCCCTTCCCTCCAGCAAGTTGACCATGCCACACAGCTCGATGTCATTGGCAAACTTTCTGAGAGTGCCCTCAATCCCACTGTCCCTGTCTCCAACAAAAATATTAAAAAAAACCAGTTCCAACAAAGACTTCTGCAGAATGTCACTCCTCACTAGCCACCACCTGTTGCCATGGGCTGCAACACTTTAAGGATGACCATCCAGGCAATTCCTTTTCCTTTGAATGGTCCTCCATCAAATCCATCTCTCTCCAATTTAGAGACCAGAATGTCATGTGCTACAGTGTCAAATGCGTTATGCAAGGCCAGGTTGATGATGACAGTTACTCTTCCCTTATCCATCAGTGCTGTAAGCCCCATTGTAGAAGGCCACCAAATTTGTCAAGCATGATTTTCCCTTAGTGAAGCCATGTTGGCTGTCACAAATGACCTCCTTATTTTCCTTGTGTTTCAAAATAGTTTCCAGAAGGGTGTGCTCCACAGTTTTGCCAGGCACAGAGGTGAGACTGACCAGCCTGTAGTTACCCAGGTCTTCCTTTTTGACTTATTTAAAGGAAAAAATTCTCCCTTTTACAGTCAGTGGGAACTTCACTCGACTGCCATGATTTCTCAAATATGATGATGTGTTCTGTGCCTTGTCTTTACAAAGAACTAGAAGCTATAAAAGACAAAATGAATGGAAATGCAATTGGTGGGAGGATCTGGGTTGGAATCAGGTGCCCAGAGACAGATAGCAGCTGGCTAATGAGATTAGTGCTGAACCGTAAGAAGAGCAGGACTCATTAGGGACAAACTTAAAATAATAGACCAAAGGGATTGAATAAAAAGCTAATTTGAAGTGGAGTTGTGGGAGGGACTCTAACAAAGGGATTAGGGCAGGCTGGGACTGAAATGGGAGCCTAAACCAGCAAAAATAGAATTTTCTGTGCAAAGGCAGTTGGATTGTGATGAGAAGTATACAACAACATTCTCAAGCAACAGTGACATTAGCTGGCATACCTTGGAGGGGAAAAAAGATACATCCAAACATAAAAAATGTACCAGAATGATCAAACCTGACACCAAAGCAGAGTCCGTAGTTTGGAGTGACTTTGTTCTTTGCCTATCAGCAAGTATTTGTGAAACCTGTCTGTCAGGAATCTCATGGCTGATCAGTACAGAGTGTAATGAACTACTACTTTAGTTATTCTGTTGGAACAGGTGAGAAAAATGTGCATGGGTGAGCTAAAATTTTCAAAACTGTAGGTAAGATATGCAGAGGAGGCAAAACTCATTTTAATAATGTAAATAACTAATATATTGCAATTTTTTTTGTTATTAGGTATAAGTTCATTTTTGTTATTAGGTAGAAGTTAATTTAAATTTAAGTAAAAAAAAAACATGAGTAGTGCAGACTTCGAAATGTAAAAAGAAAGGAATACCATAATGCATTGTATTTCTGTGCGACCTCCATCAATTTCCTTTTTAATTTGCATGAGTGAATGATTCTTATGCATCAGAATCTTTCTCTTTTATACATAGGGCTGTCTCGGTGTATGATCTGGGTACAAATGTGCTCTTACTAGGTTGGTAAACAGAGTATCAATCCCATCAGAAAATTCATGTATGCAAACCAAAATGTCATAGCAGGCAAGGAATGAAAACCATTGAAAATGTTCTTATGGACCCCACCTTCCTGTTCAGAGGGCGGTTATCTGTCTCCCAATTAACAGGGTCCATAATATAAATCATTCTCCTGTTTCCTCTCATAGCTTTCAGTTTCTAGGCTGACTTGTGGAAAGGACAGCTGGGATGCTTGTTCTGCAAACAGGTGGTCTCTGTGGAACATTAGTAGCCCAGAAAGGTAAGTGCCCAGGAAGTCAAGGCAGCTAGAAACTCCAGAGCCAGCCAGCCAGCCTGGGGTTGGCAATGGGCAATATGGCCATTTACCAGCTGAGCAGCCTGTGAAGAATAGGAGAGAGCTATCAGGAAAACATCCAAGGAGGAAACACAGGCATCTTGCTAATGCAGTGAGCCTGTGAATCTGAGAGCCTTAAGGAATCAGATGACATTGTACGTGATACTATGGCAGAAAGCTCAATGACGCAGCTGTCCCTTCTGATTAGTATTTTTTATTGAAGGCTCTGACCAGTCATTGGGATTTGTTTCATAGTCGTATCATTAAGAGTCTCGTGGATAGTCTCATTAGCTACTCTGAGATCTGTCAAACACATAGCAAGGTCAGACTGCTTAATACAATGTAGTTCTTGATAATGTTACAAAAAAGTAGAGTTTCCTTGGCAAGATGAACAAGAATTTTGCTAACCAGAAGACAGGATTAGAATGACAGAAAATGAAAAAATAAGGTGAAGAAAGAAAGCAATTCAGGAAAGAAGGAGTAAGAACAGGAACCCAGATCTAACAGGTGGTGTTAGATAGAAGTTAGCTAAACCTCATCAAATATTTTATTCTTATGATCTAGTCCACTCAGGATGCCTGATAGAATATGGAGAGCAAAGCTCTAATACAGATATGTCTAACCCTAGAATCATAGGAAATGGTGGTATGGGAAAAGTAGAGTCGCCTTTTGGAGGCTCTCTAATCAACACTACTTGAAGAGTGGCATTTCACTCTCCTGGCCATTAATAAACCAAACACTTTTTGGAAATATTACCATAAACATATCTTTCATAGGTATTTCAACTTCTTACAGTAATGTATGGTGTTCTGAGAAGAAGCCTGCAAGTCAGTTTCTTGCAGTTCTTTCAATCCATTTTGTATATATATGTTTTTCTTCTCTCAGTCATTTACTGATCTGATAAACAATTTTATGTAACAGGCTGAACCAGCATTGAGACTGTGAGCTGACATTTGTTACTTTGGACAACTTAGCACACAGGCTTTTGCACAATCTATCTCTACAAGGAGAATGAACTTTTTAAGTGCATCAGCTGTAACAACTGATACGTGGGCAAATGATCAAGTAGATGACTCCAGGGCAGTCACAGTTCACTGAACATCTTTCATTCCTTCTGCGGACTCATCTAAGTCATCTTCTTCCCTATCACTCCCCCCTAAAATTCCAGTCCACAACAATTTTTATAGAAGGGCTGCCCTCCCCAGCATTTATTTGAGGAAAACAAAATATGGCAAAATAAACAATCAAAACCCTGTTGGAATTATCAGGGGAAAGAAATTGTTCATCTCAGATGGCTTTTGTTATGATAGGTTAATTTCCATATCATGCAACTGCCAATCTGGAAGTTAAAACTTGAAACTAAGTTTGAATATTCAGACTGAATGGTTAATCCCCAACCAACACTGTCTAGCATGAAACAAAATAAAAAGTATCTTTTATTTCTCTGTCTCACCTTTCCAGTTGTGATTTTTGTCTCTTATCTGAGGTGGTATATTACTGAAGCTTGCAGCAACTTGACCCTGTGCTCTCTCCATGAGCAACTGTTTCAGAATAGTATTTTCTGCTTTAATGACTAGATTTTCCATTTCAGTGCTATGTGTCTGCCTGTGTATTTGTCCCTTCTATGCATGCCTTGTCAATATAATCAAGCATTACAAATGTCCCTTACAGTATATGCTGGATGAAAATAGCCCCAGCAGCAGTGCCAGATGCAATCCTCCAGCTCATATCACCGTAGTTAACACATGGACCTTTCAGCAACGGGCACAATTGAATGTATCACTCCTCTCATTCGCCATGTTGTATGCAAATGCTTTGTTTCCTTGGCCAGCTTTGATGCTCTTTCTTCTCACATGAATCTTCTTTTTCAATAGCAAGCCCTACTGTATTCTCTTCCCTTTCTGTCTGACATCAGAGCAGATGTCCAGAAACAGTCCATTCCATGAAGGCAGTTAGCAACTTACAGAAATGAATGAGATGCGAACACAGAGGTACCCAGATAGTAAGGAAATTGAGATGTCAAGAAAGTGGAAAATGGAAACAGTCACCTGCATTGGACTAGACAGGAATTTCTCAATGCTGATCTAAAACTTTAATTAGATGATGGTTAGATTTTCATAGTGTGGTGCAATTTTGTGTTTCCTTTCTAGAAGACTGAAGTAGCTTTGGTAGGTAGGCTGTCCATGATATCTACAGATTCTTTCCCTGCCTCCTTCCATCCCATGGCAGAATAACTAGCCTGAAGTCTACATACTTAGAGAGACTGGGGCACAAAAACCAGCAACACCTGCTGCTGGTAGTTGTGATACTTTTTGGCTGGTGACATGAGTTTGTGTATTTTATGCCTGAGATAGGAGCTTAGATCTAAACACAATACACAATTTCTGGTTTTTTTTAATTTCTCTTTCTCACATGCTGCTTATCT
This sequence comes from Clamator glandarius, assembly GCA_033459285.1. NCBI lineage: Eukaryota > Metazoa > Chordata > Aves > Cuculiformes > Cuculidae > Clamator > Clamator glandarius. Next base: position 5,094,303 of record JAUNZM010000227.1, read on the forward strand.
GAAGTAATCATATTTAAGTGATGAGAGAAAATAATTGATCAAATACACCATTCAGTACAGATAGATGATATTCTGTGCTTCAAATCAATTGTAAAAATAAAGTGTTTCTCACTAACACTTTTATGTAGCTAAGAAAAAATATTGCTGAAATGGAGAGTATAGAGGAGTCAAAAATACATGTATTCTCATGTGATACTTCTTGGATATAATCTTAAGAAAATACAGGGTTTAATATTTTAAACCTTTTATTTCATGATCTGTCTCTTGATCTAACTGTATTCAACTGTTAAAAACTGTGTGTCCTTCTGCTATAGAAGACATCAGTGTTACTTTGTGGAATTGCCCTGGGTCAGAGCGTTTTTCTCTTGAGAAGACAATACAACAGCTTCTGACCAGCTTGTACTGTTTAGGAGTTCTCCTAATATGAATAACTTTTTTTCTGTAACAATTATTTGGAGAAGGGGTAGTAATTTCCCTAAACACAGACTAAAACTGCACTGCAGGTGTCAATTGCTTGTGAAGGATAACTTCACACCTGCAGACACTGGAGGCATCTGCCTAAATCCAACCCAAAGAAGAGCAAAGACAAATTTTAAGCTCAAATACTTTAACTGTATGAAACTTTGTATGTTAAATTATTAAAATAATGTAGCATGAGTAAGGGGCGGAAGTAAGGGGTGTCCTGAGTAAATAAGGGGTCTCCTTGCGAAGTAGCAAGCTCTGCCGTTTCTAGAGTGTGCACCTCACTCAGTCACCACTCTTTAAAGGAATGATTTACAATTGAGAATAAGTTAGATAAAAATCTGTTCCTTCTACCCTAGCCCTTCTGCACTATGTCAGACGTGTGTTTTATCGAGTACCATCTTCTACTAAAACAGACATGGATGTTAAGAAGCCATTAACACTTTTGAGACAATGTTTCTTTGTCTAGGGTCTGCAAGTTCAAATGGGCTTCCTTCTCAGGTCTATCTGGTCGTGGATTCTCCTTTTCACTTTCCTTATTGCCTGTGACTTTAAAGAAATAATTCAATTTTGGGGTAGAAATTATGAAGTTTGGGATAGTCCCTAGTTTCAGGATATATCCATGTTTCTGAGAGAACACCTGTGTTTGCTTTGGCTCTATTTACAACTACAGCATGTAAGAGGACTTTGAGTGGAATACTCTATCCACGCTTTTGGTATAACCTGCTTAGTGGTGTACTAAGTGGGAAGTGGGTATACCAAGGCTGGGAGTGCCCTCTGTGTAGGGCAGTCACAGAAAAGGCGTAGCGACGTGCTGGCTCACCTGTGAACCTAGAGCATCCTGAAGGTAAGGCATGTATGAGTGAACCTGCCTCAGAGGCTGAAGCTGAGCTAAGCTTCAACTTGATTTTTTTTACATTTCAGTCTGCTTTTTTGAATTAGAGAGTTCTAATAAGTTATTTTTAGGCATGATTATTTCCCCCTACGTGGTTGCATGAAAACCTCTTTCATCCTATGCAAGCTGTGAAGATCACAAAGTAATGAAACATAAGTAATCAATTTACTCAATTAAAGAATCTATTTCCCTTTTGTTTATAGAAAGGTCCTGCAAGGATAACAACTAAAGGGAAGAGGGCAGGGGAAGGAGAGATTTCCTTGTGAGATTTGTATTTACCTCCCGGGGCAAATAGTAGCTTTAAATAAAGCAGCAAACTAAGTACGTTCATTTAAGTAAACTAGCAAGTCTTTTTCTTTAGCAACATTTGCATCATGAATCACAATCTGTGTCACAACCCAGGAGAGAGCAATACTTTATATTCTTTGCTGTCTCTCTCTTGCCCATTATTGTTTCAACAATGGTCCATGCCTATGTTTTGCTAAAATAAAATGTTGGGCACAAAAAAATATGTCTCAATAAAATTCTTCTGGAAAAATATGTCAATAGCAAATTTTATTTGTAAAAAGACCCCTAAGCTATGTTAGTGAGTAGCAGGAAAATAAAACATATCTTGAGATAACTTACCATGATTTAGCAAATAAGTTTCAATAATGTATTGAAGGGTTTTTGACTTTCCATTTTAACAAAATCCTGCAATGTCTAGGACACTATAATAGTGAATGCTTTTGGTATAGGATATCTTTTAAACTCAGAAGGGTTTGTGTGTATATGCGTTTAGTTTTGATATAATTTACAGCCAGCTCTGTCGACGCTCTTGAGGGGTCTATTTTACCCCTCTCTGTTTCTGCCAATTTTAGGTCATTTTCTTCTTTAGGTTTTCTGCAATTTGATTTTTCATCCATCTTTTCTTCTAAGCTTATCTGCAGTGTCCATTGGAGAACAGCACGAAAAGACGTGATTATATTAGAATAAATTTGTCTGATTTTTATTGTGCTGACAGATGTGAAACTTATTTGTCCCTTGGAGGTAATGATTAAATGTCTCCTTGCTTTTGCAGTGAGGAAACTGAGATTGAAGTTGAGCAGCTTTATTGATTTTTTTCCCTGGGTCTATTTAACTTGATAGTTTAAACACAAGATCACAAAAATTATCAGTCTATGATATAAATATGTCCTGCAATTTTAATTTCTTTACATTTTAGATTTTATTGTTTACAAACATATGAAATTGAAAATAAAAATACAAATACTTTCCTTTTGAATTTATAAAGTAAGTTGCTTTTCTATATTTCTCTGTAAAAAGGTAATTTTTCACACAACTAATTATTACTATGTTTGCCTTTTGATATTTTGCAACAACAAATGCATAAAGGCAAAAAAGTCAGGTTTTGCAGATTTTCTGACCACAAATAGCATCTACTTTCAAATCTCTTCACAGACTAAAAGCACCATCCATCAGCAGCTAACCTGCTGGAATAAATCTAGCAGTAGAATCTACTAGATAACTGCGGTTATGCTGTGCTGCTTTAAGTTAGAAATGTCTCTTTTCTTTTCCCAGAGCTCATGGTAGACCTCTCAGTTCTGATAAGGCAATACAGGATGTTGGTAGTTACTGTGGATGAACACAAAGAGATCTAAAAATGAAAATTACTCCATGCCTCTTCAGACAGACCACATGGGCTGGGGTTGTACTTGCTCTTGCAGAGTGGATAGCAGGGAAATTATCCCTCCTGTGCAGTCCTGAGAGAAGGTGAAAGAGGCAAATCGTTGTTTCTCATATTAGTTAAAAATTGAATCATTTTTCTAAATTTCCCCTTAGTAACAGAATTTAAACTACTTCAGCAGAACATGATTAACACTAGGTACAACTTGTACCCTTTTCAGACAGTACCTATATAAGAAATTTTATAAAAACTAGTGCTTTTCTAATTAATTACCTTATTACCATACCGTTAAGCTATGACACAGCTTAAAAGAGTGACAATCATGGTGGCGATAAAACACAAAGGAAAAACAGTTTTTCATTGCAGATAAAAGATTCCTGGTAATGACTTAAATGTTTTATGTTTGTAATATTGAGATTACTAATAGCCCTTGGAATTGAAAGATCTGTTATTTTATTGTATCAAATTAGTTTTCATTGTAGCCTTCATGCATTTTGCAGAATGGCTGATGTTGTGAACAATTTCAGTCTTCTGTACTAGGAAGATACTCAATTCTGTCAATGTAAACATTGATATTTATTCAATGTAAAAAGCAGGTCCAATAATATGCAGTCTGAAACACAGTATAAATTGTGATATTTTGGAAGATGAAAGTGGTGTGTATTGAATAACCCCTCAACAAATATTTAAAAATATCTCTATGTTTCGTGAATATTTTGAGAGGAAGACAATAAAACTGAAATTGCGGGAGACTGACTCCTAGGCTTTATGTGCCTCAGTACTGGTCATCCATGGGGCACATCACTGAAAAGAAGTAATCAGCCTCTGGCTGTTCAAGTCATCTATTTGTGTGTCACCAACATGCTCGTTGCTGTGACATCTGGATAAAGACTGAGGGAAGCAACTGGTTAATCAGAAAACCTGGACTGATACAAAGTTTCCTAAAAATGTTGGCAGATTTAAGGTAGAAGAGCTGAAATGTAGCTTGGGAAAGCTAAAGTCACATTAGATAGGTAACAGTTAGTTGGCCAAAATAATAGAGCTGGAAAATTTAATCTTTTTCTGCTTTCCATGATACTGTGTTGTGTGAGCATAACTGCTTTTATAAACCTTGTGGTATGAAATTGTTTCTTTATTATTACAGGTTACTGATAGTAGAATAGCTACACTGTAATGCTTTCCAAGGGATGCTGTTGGCAGGTGCTGTAGTATGGACAGCTCTTGACTCTACATTGGCACCTTGGAGGAGCCTTATGGTTCTTGCAACCTTCCATTTCTACATGGAAAAGAGCGTGAAGGCTGTCCCCAATGGGCCATGAGATACCTCCACCAAGACATCCTTGGCTGTTTAGGCAGGTGATTTGTAGTCTAGACCCAACATGGAATTTCTGGGTTGATAGACACTACTCTGGCATGCTAACTGCTCAGCCTGGTGTGGGGAACTAACAGCAGATGTACTGCTTGGCAGGCACAGGGACAGTTTTGAGGTACTTGAGATGGTGGTGGCCAGAAGCATGCACTGTCCATAGTCTCTGTGAGGTACCCTCACATATGCCTTCAAGACCATGGTGACCTCATGACAGCAAGCCTTGCTATGCCATCTAGGGTATTGCCATGCTCCATTTGGTGCTCAAACAGCAATAAATATTGTGAATATTTGTTGTTGGTGAATGTGGTCTTCAGGTGTCCTCAGGGTGAGCCAACAACATAATGTAAATGCAAATGCAGACAACTGGAGTGCAGGCATGTCCCTGTAGGACACTGTTAACTTTATTTATAATTTAGATACTTAACACATTGCATATTCCTAGCAAAGCAGTCGACTTTATACAGCACTGGAGCTTGCTGGCTCATCAGGTGATCGATTTTTTTAAAAAAGCCAGGATATGAATTTATATACCGGCATGTAATGTTACATAGTGTTTCCTTGCTGCCAGCTGCCCTTGGGGCCTGGACACTATTTTACATTTACTTACACACTGTGAAAGAGCCCTAGTCTTATGATGAATATAGAACAATATATGGGCTATTTGGTAGCACAATAATTTTTGCTGGGAAGCCATGAGGCTGTATTTTCAGAATTTTTGGCCAGAGTGGCTTTTACTTCCATGGTCTACAGGATCCACCTCTTACATTTTGCAAAAGCCAGTATAGATTAAGCATGTGTTTTCAGATTAGGTCACTGGAAATGGAAGAGAAAAGGAGAAAGGAAGGGAGGAAACCTATAATTCAATCTATAATTCAGTGTAAACATTCCAAATTTATAGATAAAGTTTATAGGACTGGAAATTATATTAGGCATACTTGTATACTTCTGTCACTTTCTGTCCATTTTTATTTTATAGCTGTGTTATATTGCTTATTGAGATTATGATTGTGATGTTCTATCTTTTTTGCTTGGTGGTCTAACCTTTGATGTCGATAGAGCTTTCACAGATTAAACAATAAATTTTGGTATAACAACCTCATTTAATTCCCCTATAAAACTGATGTTTCCTGGTGCTTGTTCACTGATGTGTAGTATAAATACAGTACCCATAAATTTTAGAATTTAGTCCCATGTGGTCCATACAAAACAATAATAAAAGCCTATACAGCAGGAAGGAGTAATAGGAAAGGATTCACTGTGTCAGTACTTCTGTTCCACAAATAAAATATATCATTCAAAAATGTCTTGAAACGCGTAATTTCCCAAAATTGCATTTGCAATATGACTGATTGCTAAATTACTTCTTTAGCTGTTACTTAAGGACCAGACTCTTACTGGAAGAACATACAGATGGAGGGAATGGTAATGAGGAACAAGACCTCTGTCAGTACATGTGAGTTATGGAGCTGTGTGTGAAGCAGTAAACAATTACTTATCCTCCTCTCAGAGCAAGCAGGTAGAGATGGTCATGTCTCCCTCCACTGACAATGAATGCAGTCCTGCCACAGGCATCCGTAATTAATGGATGGCACAGCCCAGCATGGAAGAAAAAAATAAAAGCATTTTTTTTCTGGAAAAACCTCTCTATATTACAAACACTTGCCAGCTTTCCTCAGGTATTGGACCTAAATAATGGCCTAGGATTGACTTTCATTTTTTTATAGTCTGTTGCTTTCCTTTTGCTTCCAGATGTGAACAATAATAATAATAATGACAAAAGTACAGCTTCTGATTAAAACTAATGATGTGATTGTTGAGAGGTGCTGTGGCAATACCAAAGTCCTTGGATTACTTCAGCTTTTTAACACAGACCTAGCCCTGATCTGGCTCCACCTGAGCCATTCAAGCAGTGACCTCCCCTTACTAGCTTCCTTGTGGGATTTATGTACTTTTTTTCCCTTTTTTCTTCTTTTGCTTTCTTTTGGGCTGTGCTGAATAGTGCTCTCTGTACCATTAGGTCACTTTTTGAACAATCAGTGGCCAGAATAGCAATATCTTTAAAAGAGAGATATTGAAAGAGGGAAGGACAATAACCTATAGCTAATGAGTCAGTAGGAGATGAAGTCTAAAATTACAAAGAGGAAAAGGAGAATAAAAAAAACCACAAAACCAAAAAAGGAGGTGACTTTGACAGCTGATTATTTTCTGTCTTCATATTTCAACCATTTTAGGTTTATCACTTGTGTAGTTGACAGATATATTTTTCCAGAAAATATTTAATAATTTAATAATTCATAATTTCAAGTTTGGCAAAAAGATCTAAGTACAAAAGACAGTGGTAAGACTCAGTTTCAACAGGAAAAACTGTCTGCATTTTTTTCAGCAGCTATGCTAGTTATTTTGCATGTGTTTGCTAAAAGTTCTTCATTAAGTCTATTTAAACCTGTAAAAGGTCTTATAATTTTAAACAACAGGTTACTCACAAGATGGAAAGAAGAAGAGAAAAAAGTCCAAGAAGGCAAATGTGTCTTTTAAAATAGAATCAAATCTTCCTCTATAAATATGTAATTGACTGCATGATGTCATTGTACAAAATTATGGTGAAAGTTAGAATCTCAGAGAGCAGTTTATAGACCCACTAAAATATGTAAGCTTGAGGATTCAGGAAGTTAAATCAACTAAAATTAGGCATACCTCAGAACAGGTTTACATCAATATTCACTGCAATTTATTCTAGGTGTTCAAATACCCTAGCATTGAAAGGTGCAAAAAGTGGATGGTTGAACTGGCACATAAATATATGAAAAATCAAAATAAATTAAGCATGACAAACATAGCACAAAAATACATTATTTATTTAGTTCATTTACTGTATTTTTTATTATAAAAAATCTCATTTAAAGCAGAATGCAAGATCATGATTTTTTCAGTGAAAATGAATGCAGAGCTGCAAGTATACACACATTCTGCTGGCAGGATTAGGGTTTGATTCTGAAAAATGTTGTAATTGTTTAAGAAAGTTTTGTATAACCAGGCTATCAAACTGAGTTAATTAACTGACTTAATTTTAACAGTAATCATTTCAGACTAGATGATCCCTCTAGATACAGAATGTAATATGTTTAGAAGAATCTAAGGATGAAGACTACATTAGAACTAGTATACTTTTATCAATATGAACACTTACTCAATTCTGAAAATATCCAATTAAATCTTGCATTACTGTTCCAGTATTTTTTCTGATGCAATGATATTGCATTATTCAGATTGGGATAGGAGAACTTTGTATTATCTGCTTCAAGACAAGATGGATTTCCAGATAAACTCCTCTTTTAAAAACAACAATATTCAGAAGCAAAAATATAATTACACATTCACTGTGCTATAAAAGTATAAATTTCTTATGTTTGAACTGTGATCTTGTGCCAGCTACAATCGTTCATAGAATTTTGTAACATGTAAAGGAAGTTTTAGTAGGCTTATAACTGTTGCAGATAGATTAAATTTGAACAGGATGACATACTGAAAAAGAGTAAAATTATTTATTATATTCATTGCTCGATTGTGTCTGTAGAGATGGAAGATGTTTACCCTGGCTTTGTAAAAAGGGGAAGTATAATTTTGGGGGTTTTGTCCTTGGTCTTTTCTTTTGGAATTCTTCGTATTTCTGATTTAATATGTGTTTCTTTAACCACAGACTTAGTACTATCATTCATCAATGGGTCTAAGACTCCTGAGGTTCCTTCATTTTTTTAATAATTCCAAGTGGGCCTTTGTGTTGGATGTTGCAGTCTGTAGCTTGATACACAGTGAAACATTCTGGACCTAGAAGTAGTCCCAGAGACAATTCTAGGAAATGGGATCTTTGTAAAGATGTGAGATGCTCCGAGCCTTTCTAGTTCTAAGGGATCTTACAAATTTCTGCTTACTTTTCCTTGTCCTCTTTTTACTCGTGAGTTTAAAAACTGTATATAAAGCTCCATTCTAGTTTTCTGTCTTTCAGTGTAAGGTATATCCTTCAGCTTTTTTGGTTGTTGCAAATCTGACTATTTTTTCCTTACTCCTTTTTTTTTCTGGTCTTGGCCAATTCAATAACTGTTTTTTTCCTTTGTTGATTTAATGCTGTTATTCATAGTCATCTTCTTTCAGCTTTCTCTAGGGCTTTTTCTCTACTTCTTTCTAATCTGCTACTTGTTATATATACATTAGCTTTCCTGTTGTCAGCTTCTTCCAGTTTAATGGCTGTTTATAGTCCTTCATGCTGTTATACCCAGAGACAATCTGGTCTTAAGAAGTCTAAATATTCTTAATGGCTGTAAGTCTGTAGCAAGTTCATCTCTCCAGTTCATTGTCCAGTATTGTCCTGAGCATACACCAGTCACAGGGAACTTCTCTTTTAATAGCAACACAATGATTCTCACAAATAAATTCCAGAAAGCTTTCCCCTTCTGCTGTAGCCATCTCCATTCATATAGCTAGTGTTTCCATTCCTACCAATCATTCTTGTCCAGTTTGTTTTCTCCTGTGGCTTTTAAAAAATATTTTTATTCTTTAGATTTTTGATAGTACAGGGACCTTCACACCCAAAAATATAGAGATATGAAGGTGTATACTATTTTCTATGGCTTCATAGGTGATGCTGTCAAAAAACCTCTTTGCATCCAGAAGTCAGGCTGTAGAAATTTTTCTGATGAAGACACCTTGGGTTATGTGGCTTCAGTTTTATCCTACAGAATATTCATGCTTTCTGCAGTGAAAAGCAAGATGCTGGAAAGCAAGGATTACACAATTTGCTATAAACTGTGGAATGCTGCTTATTACATTTTTATTACTTCAGTAAATAGCTGTTCTTATATGTTGCATCTATCTTCCTGGTAAGTCTGAGTAGTGTCGTAAGAAAATCACTTACAACAGTTAGAAGGTGTATGCACAAAGAAGAAAAATAAAATCTCTGTTTTCAACTGTAGCTTATGCATTATTTCATGTCCCCTTCATACCATGCTTTCGAAGTAAGGAATACCTAATAGAATACACAGTACCTAATATGCAAGAGACCTGGTATTTCTACATGTACGCTGAGTACTTTGTAGTGCATTGAACAGTACAAATTCTGTTGCAACAGAATACTCTTTTCTGAATGTTCCCCTTCCAGTTTGAAAGAAAATTTGGGATGCTAGAAACTGTATCTGTGAACAGGTACCTAAAGTAACCCATATATATATTTGTGTTCATGTTTAAAGGATTCTATGTAGATAGTATAATAAAATAAATAATAAAATTATAAGATATATACTTTAAACCATTTTGAACTGAGAAAGTTCCTGCTGTTTGCTTAAGGCTGGATAAACTTCTGATCATTTGTGTGTAATTCAGACAAAATGCATTAAAGCGCATAAGCCAAAACATAATCTTCTGAAGATTTTGCATATTATATCATACTGGAAATAGTGTTGTGAATATCAGAGGTTAGGAGATGACCTCTACATATGAAGATTTGTCCAGTCCACCTAAGTGAATGTGTATATACATATGTATCCTGAAACACAAAAAGTTTGTTCTTGGTCTTGTTTGATATTATATCATCAAAGATTTTTATATCCTCTTCTGTCTGCCAGGACATTCAAGTGCCAATAACTCTAAATACAACTATTCAATGAAAGAGCAAGCTTAGTAGTTTCTCAGCTTTTGAAGATCTAACTAAATATGCAAATAATTTTCACTTCTTTTTTGGCCTAGTTATGTATTTTGTCGAGGGAAAGACAAGCAGCTGTTCTCTATGTGTTTCATTTTTCTCCTCTTTTTATCCCCTCCTGATTTTGGCTGCTTAAGTATTTTGGAGGTTAATAGACTGATTCAACTGTTTATAGCCCTATGAATGCATGGATATTGTAACCTGTGCTATAGGAACTGAAACAAGAGGTTGGAAATACTTCCATGATAAGTAAAGTATGAAAGTAAATCCCAGAAGAAAACAGATGCTGGTTAGATATCTTCTGTTAAGTTATTTCTAAAGAGTTTAGGCAGTTAGCAGTAAAAATGTGGGCACCAAAATCTTTTAAATCATGCAGGCAAAACATACACTTCAATAACTCAGCTCATACCATCCAAAGATGTTAATTTTTAAATCAAATTTGAAGCATACAATTTGATTATTTTGTTTCTTTAAAGTGATCAGCATAGATGCAGAATGTTGTATTGTTGTTAATTGAAATCTAACAAGATTCTAGACAGCACCACATACTGAGATTAAAAGACCAGCATTGACACTAAGCAGAATATATCTGGGAAGCTAGGATATTTTTTGGTAAACGTAGGTTCTGTCAGATAATTAATAGGCATGACTCTTATTTTCAGCAGGAAAAAACAGTTATGAAAATACAGATAATTCATAATGAATATGTTATATATATACACAGACACACTTTGGCCTAAATAGACTGTCAATCATACTTTAGGTTCTGTACAGACTTGAGACTAGGACACGGATTTTGAAAGTTCCTATTTATGTATTGTAATCTGTCAAATCACAAATCATTGATCTTAAGCCTTTTTGATCTGCTACAAATCTTTACAAGAGCTGATATTTTGACAAGTAACTTTTGTAGCACTGCAAAAGTAACGGCTTGTATTAAATACCTCAAGAGCTCAAAAAAACCCAGTAAGGCAAACTTAGGTTGATGGAGAAAAAAAAACCCCACAAACAAATCCAAATGCATGAACGAAGAAATCTGCAGAGAATTTAACAGTTCTTGTTGCTACGAATCTTCCTGTCAAATTTTAGCCATGATAAGGTTTGGCATATAGAATTACTTTGTTGCCTGAGCTACTTCTCTAACAACTGGAAAAAGACCAGCACTTTTGGTGAATATATAATTCCAACTAACTTAGAAGCCTCCCCTAATAAAGCCTGGTGAAATGCAACTTTAAATCTAGATTTTCTGCCTCACTTATAAAGCAGGCCATTCGACATGTTTAATCAATTTCTAAAATGCTTCAAATGAAAAGAATAACTTCACAAAAAGCAATTTGAACAATATGGAGTAGGTATACCAAATCACTTATTTATTTCTACTTTAAATCAGTAGAGATATGGCAAGTAGGTTTTCCTTACATTCACTGAAAATTTTCTCCATATTTCAGGATGTTGATAGTGATTAGGTATCAACAAACTAGGGGAAGCATTCAGGAACAAAAATATTATCCTATCTAGCAATTCCTCTTTATTTAGATCAATATATATATCCTTGAGATAGGCCAGCAGCAGAAAGCACTACAACTCTCCTACAACAATATCCAAATTGGGTTTCAAATATTTCCCTCAAAAATACTGAAAAAAACTCAATTATCTGACAGTCTGTTCTGAAGAGCTAAATGTGAAACAAACACAAATCTTCAAAAGATGTTAAATATCCTTCACTTCACAGAATCACTAGGTTGGAAAAGTCCTCCAGGATCATCGAGTCCAACCATTCCTATCAACCACTACACCATGTGCCTAAACAAAACTTGAACTTCATTCTTTCTAGGTGCCAACATTATTGTTGATGGATAGTTTACTGAGATTTCTTACTAAAACTGAAATAACATGTTCAGGATTCACGTTCCAAATATACCTTTAAAAATTTTGAGATTTTTTTTTCCCCCTGGCTAGAGTTAAAGGCTTTTGGTGGAAGACAAGTTGAAATAATATTAAAAGAGGTAACAGCTGACCTCTGTGTTAAAGTATAAATAATAGCCCCATATTATTGTGATTAATATTGATAAACAACGTATCTCAGACACTGAACAGCAATAGCTCTTTCTGGCAGCTATGGTATCATCTGCCCAACAGAGTGTAATGGGCTTAAGTGACCTCTGAAGATATATACTGGTTTCTTTAGTCAGTGTAACCTGTAAACTCCTGACTGCAGCAACTCAGGTTCATGATGTGAATCTGTGACTTAGTCTTAATTAACATTACAAATTAATCCACATTATCAGCTGCCTTTTCCATTAAAGAAGGAACATACTTATCCACACAGTCAACAAAAGGTCAATATGTACTCCAGGAGTTTTACTCTAACCCAGATAATGTCTTTTCATATTGTGTGTTCTAGCGTAACTGATATTTTCTGCATTCTAGAAACAGGAACATGCAAGAATATTTCAAATACAGTTAATTGCAAGCAAAAAGCAAAATCCATGTTAAATGTTGACTACATGAGAAAGAAATGTAATTTATATTTTTAATAAAACTTTGTTAATGATATTTGTAGAAATGGAAAGAATCCAGCAAACAAAACTGAAGATAAAGATTGGTGTTATGAGAGCAAGAAACTCTTGTTGACCACGGCAGACCTTGAAGTACTTCTTTTACCTCTTCTGGATAACATAAGCTGTATTTTTCAAACTAAATGCTCATATGTAACCCTGTACTACTTGATTAAGTATACAGGTGATGTTATTTACTGTCATTAGAAGAGATCTTATTATTCCTTCCATGTTGTGCTGTGGAGGATAAGAAATGAACAAATACAAGACAAGTGTGGCCAATAAAAATAGAGGAAAGAGAGAAAGAAAATCAGACATGACCTTCTTCATTTTTAAAATCACAGAATCATAGAATAGCCCAGGTTGAAAGGGACCTTGAACAATCAGCTGGTCCAACCTTTCATAGGAAAGGAAGCCTAGATAAGGTTACCTAGCATCCTGTCCAATTACATCTTGAAAACCCTTGAGTGATGAACATTCTACCGTGTTCTAGTGATTGATTGTTCTCAACGTAAAAAATTTCTTTCTGCTATCAAGATGAAACCCTTCCCAGTACAACAAGTGCCCCTTGCCCCTCGTCTTCTCCATGTAGCTCCTAGTGAAAAGTGAAGATAACCTTCATCCTCTTCGTAGCTGCCCTTAAGTACCATGATGATAACCTCCTTGAGACTTCTCTTCTTCAGGGAGAAGAGCCTTAAGTTCTTCAGTCTTTCCTCACAAGGCAGGTTCTCCAGCACTTTGATTATCTTTGTGGCCCTGCTTTGGACACTACCCAGAAGGTTCGCATTTTCTTTAAATTATTGGGACTAGAACTGGACATTATACTAGACGTGTGGCCTGACAAGTTTGGAGTAGAATGTCTTTTACATGTCTGTCTCTTCTAGTAATGGCCCTACTGATGTAGTCCAAGATCCTTTACTTTCTCTTTATTTTTATTCCAGTTATCAATTCACTTCCAATTATAACTACTAGGCCACAAGAAGCCCCTTTCTGCATATTCATAAGAGACGATTCTTGCCCTCAAGAGTTCACAGTATAAAAAGATGAAACTAACGAAAGGCAGGATTAAAAAAACAGGGATGAGGTAACATGTCCAAATATGCATGATACATGAATAGAGAACTTAAAAATAGCATCCCAGACTTATTGTAGTTGGCTAGACAGTTCTTCAGAGACTCTGCAGGCAGAACTGTTTATTCTTCTTCAGGGTTGTTTCCAGGCAAACTGAGATATCTGAAAAACCAAGTTGTTGTCAGTGTCAAATATACTGCGTTATTTAATTTGATTAGAGTAGATGACTAGGTCGCTACTATTCAACTGTGGCTACCTAAATATTAAATAACATCTGGTGGTGGAAAGGGATATGTATGCCTCATAACATTCTGTGGGGCCAAAGTGATAATCTTTGTAGAAAGACAAATAAAATCCTCTTAAGAGTAAAAAAGAAATAGTTGAAATTAGTTTCCTCAGATTTGTTTAAATGACTGGAATATTTACAGCATATTGCCAAACTCTGAAACTTCAGTTACCAGTTTTTATGAGTTTAAAACTTCTTTATACTGGTAAAAGAAAGTGCTTTCTATGCAGAACCACTCTTTATTTCCTACCCAAGGAAGGTTGTGAAATATTATTTTCCACTGGACTAGAGGCTGGCTGATGTTGTGCCCATCTACAAGAAGGAGGATCCAGGGAACTACAGGCCTGTCAGTCTGACCTCAATGCCAGGGAAAGTCATGGGACAGGTGATCTTGAGTGCTATCATGAAGCACATGCAAGAGAACTGGGTGATCAGGACCAGGCAACACGGGTTCATAGAAAGCAGGTCTTACCAAACAAACCTGATCGCCTTCTATGACCAAGTGTCTCAGCTGCTGGACGAGGGAAAGGCTGTGGATGTATCTTCCTGGACCTCAGTAAAGCCTTAGACACAGTTTCTCACAGCATTCTGCTTTGGAAACTGTCGGCCTCTGGCCTGGACAGGCGCACACTCTCCTGGGTGCAAAACTGATTGGATGGCAGGGCCCAGAGAATGGTGGGAAATGGTGTTAAACCCAGCTGGAGGCCAGTGACAAGTGGGGTTCCCCAGGGCTCAGTGCTGACTCCAGCCCTGTTCAATGTCTTTATCAATGACCTGCATGAAGGCATCGAGTGCACCCTTAGCAAGTTTGCAGACGACACTAAGCTGGGTGGAAGTGTGGATCTGCTAGAGAGTCAGGAGGCTCTGCAAAGGGATCTGAACAGGCTGGACCGCTGGGCAGAGTCCAATGGCATGAGGTTTAACCCAGCCAAATGCCGTGTCCTGCACTTGGGGCACAACAATCCTGTGCAGAGCTACAGACTAGGAGAAACCTGGCTGGAAAGCTGCCAGGAGGAGAGGGACCTGGGGGTGTTGATTGACAGCCGACTGAATATGAGCCAGCAGCGTGCCTAGGTGGCCAAGAAGGCCAATGGCATCTTGGCTTGTATCAGAAACGGCATGACCAGCAGGTAGAGGGAGGTTATTCTCCCTCTCTACTCGGCACTGGTGGGACCGCTCCTTGTTCATTTCTGGGCCCCTCACCACAAGAAGGATGTTGTGGCTCTGGAGCGAGTCCAGAGCAGAGCAACAAAGCTGGTGAAGGGGCTGGAGAAGAGGCCTTATGAGGAACGGCTGAGAGAGCTGGGGTTGTTTAGCCTGGAGAAGAGGAGGCTGAGGGGAGACCTCATTGCTCTCTGTAACTACCTGAAAGGAGGTTGTGGAGAGGAGGGTGCTGGCCTCTTCTCCCAAGTGACAGGAGACAGGACAAGAAGGAATGGCCACAAGTTCTGCCAGGGGAGGTTTAGTCTGGACATTAGGAAAAAATTTTTCACAGAAAGGGTCATTGGGCACTGGCACAGGCTGTCCAGGGAGGTTGTTGATTCACCTTCCCTGGAGGTGTTTAAGGCACGGGTGGACGAGGTGCTAAGGGGCATGGTTTAGTGTTTGATAAGAATGGTTGGACTCCATTATCTGGTGGGTCTCTTGTAAACTGGTTGTTCTATGATTCTATGATTATTTTTTTTATCTCATTAAAATGGCCTAAATTCATGAAAGACTGTCTTGCACACTCTTGCAGACATGAACATGTTCATATCTGTTCATATCAGTGACTGGAATGAGCCAGTATGTTTCAGTCTACCATCTCCTGCTACAAATGTATATGCTTCTTCCCACCAAGAGAAGGCATGAGGTAAGAGGCTACTCTGAGATATCCCAAAGATGCGATGAATGAAAAAGTGCTTTATGCTTTTTTATACAGTAACTAACCCTAATTAATTGTTAGACATCATCATCTTTATTCACTTACTTTATATAGTTTTTCATATTTCAAATATGGGAGAAGGAGAGGCTGTATTAGAAATGCAAAAATTGTCTTAATTTGTTCACACCATGTTCTTTTCTGATTTGTGAGATAATTCACTCACGGTGAAATGGAAAACACTGATTTTGTGCAACTTGTTCCTAAGCAGAGTTCACTACTCCATAAAACACTCATCAAAATTCACATCCTGAAGCACTACTGGTGCATCATTTTATACTGGTAAGTCGTATATAAAAATAATTTTAGAGTAATGGAAGGTAAAATTGTGTTTTCATAGGTACTCAGGGTTTTTAATTACCAATTGAGCTATGTATGTTGCAATCTGTGTTACAGTAATAGTAAAAGCATAACTGAATGGTACACTCTGAGCTTTGTTTGTACTGGCTTTTGCTCAAAAAGTAGGAAGACGTGCCTGTTTTAACTCATTGGATGCTTTTTGTTAAGCTTTCCATGGTTCTTTTGCTACTGATTTCCCGTAGACTGCAAAATAAGAGCCATCTGAATAGTTATGATAAACTCTTTGTCAAAATGTGATGAAATAGGTTATGGATAAGCTTTAAGACTGGGTTTAAGTCTGTCTCTAATGGATGGGTAGCCATAAGAACTTTACTAGCAACCAGAACTTTCTGTAATTTTGCTAACATATTATTACAATTAATTTTTCCTCTAGATTTTAAGGCTATGGAATTCAAAAGGCTAGATTGCCTGAGGACTAAGGATGAAGAAAGAGATCCCTTTAATTTGTAAATGAGTGTTCATATCTTGAAAAGACCGGTATGCATTTATCGAGGTAATTAAGAGGGAATTTAGATTGGGTGTAGATTCTGCTGACTTAGAGTTAATAACTCAGATTTGTGTTTCAAGTGACTTTAAAAGCAAATATCAACTCTTTAATGGGATATTGCAATTGCTAACTTTTGTCCTGCATGATGTCATTTATTCAGTAACCTGATTCAGCAAGTGTGTAATGAGGTCAGTTGGCCTGACTTGAAAATTAAAAGAACCCAATAAAGACAACAATTTTAAATAAAGTAAAAAAGAACAGGAAAAAGAAAATGACCTTCAACATTCTGCATGTGAAATTACCCATCTGAAGACTATGGAATTGACGATACAAACGCAAAAACATGCTTCCGTCAGTATATTAATAATAAACTGCTTGCTTCATGTCTTTTCTTTCTATGGCTTTATGCAGGCATAATACTCTTAATCATTAAGATGTACTTAGCAGTACAGCTTTGCATGGCATTTCACTGTGATAAAAATAAGAAGCATCTTGTTGCCTTCTTAAATATTTTGTTATCAAATATACATTAGAAACTAGAAGGTATCACTTCATCACTGCTTCAGAAGGTGGTTAGTGCTCTGGGATCTTTCTCTTTATTATGTGTCACCATAAAAATAAACATTATTTAGTGGAATAATAGTAAAGGAAATATTAGAGAATATGATGTTGAGAGTTGATACAAAAGAAGATAATGAAAATTGTATTATACCAATAAGTCACTCTGTTCTAAAAATGTTCTACACAATACTTTTGATAACAGTTGAATACTAATATGATGCATTAGATGCCTCATTTATTATTATTTTTACTACACTCTTTTGTATTAAAATCTGAGCTGCAAATTACGAAAACTTCTTCTGTGAAAGTTAAATCTGTAGACCTCTTTAAACCCACAGGACAATAATACTATTTTTTCACTTTTATTTTTCATTCTCAAAGAACTGACATTTTGAACACTTTAGGTCAGTGCTGCTAGAGTTGCTGCCTTGAAAATGTTGCCTTATTCTTAATTTTTTTTTTTAAGCTTTTTCAAAAAGGCAGAAAGATTCTGCTGAAATATGATACAGAAGCATAATATTTCCCTTTCATCCTATAGTTAAGTGCTTAGGTCAGATACCAACATGGATTGAAATCATTAAGGAAGAAAAACCATGAAATGCTGCTGCTGTTATCGATATCTGCAGAAGATGGACACATATCACGGAATAATTTCTTTTTTAATCTTCAGTATTTGAGTTAGGAAAAAGAATGTTCCTTCCAGAAGAAAAAGAAAATAAACAAGATGAGCCTAACAGACTTGCCACAGCAATATTGCAAGAGAACAGCAGGAATAATGAGAAAAAGATTCCCCAGGGGATTAAATCTGGGTCAAAAGGGTGTGATCTCACTTTCAGGTAGTTATTTGCATGTATCATTTTTATGAGTTTCCAAGAGAGCTTGTATAGTATGTTCATGAAGTCAGAGCCCTCAGATAGAACTATGTCCATATACACACTGAAGAAACAGATGGAAATGTCCATGGTTTGAAAGGACCTGTATCTTTAGAGCTTTGCTGATATCATTTTCAAGTAGCCAGACTGAAAGCCCTGAGTCATAGGGTGGCCATGAGGAGAGAAATCATTTTGTTCCCAGCAGACCTGGACTCAGATTATTTCAGTAGATTGCTTTGTAGGATAGCAGCATGGCTCATCTCTTCTTCATCCTGTCTCCTGAATCCTTCATAGTTTAGGACACAGCAAAAGAGAGGAGAAAGCTCTCACAATATCATTTAATGTCTGGGACAATAACGGAGGAATTTATCATGCAGAAGGTCTTCAGGAGAGCATTTTCCTTTTTTAGACTTAAAGGCAATTTGTCTAGAAAAAGAAAGAAAGAAAAAAGAGGACAATTCTGTAACAATAGTCATGTGAAAATAACTACAGCTAGCCCAGAGGAAAGGAGGTATTAAGCTATTAAGTCATTGCCATTATCTAAGTATAATAATATAGGTTAGAACAATACACCTTGAATTTCCATTTCAGCACTGACAAAAGTACTTTGGGGAAAATAATGTAGGTCAAGATGTCAACAAAACATCACACATCATTAAAAAAGGATCTATGAGAGTACTCACTATACTTCAAAACCCTGTGCACATGGAGGAAAGGTACAGGGCTGTTATTCAGTGTTAGATACACTGAGTAACAGCTTTCTTTACTTAATGAATTCTGATATTTTAAGGTACTTGGTATTCACTTAAATATAATATATGACTTTAGTTTCCTAGTAACTTAAATCTGCTTTTTTTCTGATTTGAGATTCAATAATGCGTTATAGTGATGGCCCATATTAGGAAAATAATTGAATAACTACATTGTAGGCACAGAACTTTACACTTAGTGTGCTTCTTTCTTACCTTGCTTATTGTGATTGCTCAGGTATCTCATCTAACTTGGCATCAGATTCCCCACCTCAAATATGGACTTAATGTAAGGATATATCCTCATCTATGACTTATGTTTTTACATGAACCATTAATATTCCCATAGAACTAATATAGTTAATTTTTACGAATAGGTAGCCTAAAATTGACCATGGGACAACTCAAAATATACCACTCTGATTCTTTTCTTTATCAAGATTTTACTGTATTTCTGTGACTTGCCTACAACTAATTAAGACAGGAGCACATAAAAAAAAAGTTCTCATTAAATGCCACTAAGTAATGTTTCAGAAAAACTACTGGTTTTAGTAGCCTTACTGATGGCAAGTGGAATACTAACTATGTTTGAGAATTCACATGAAGTGTTCAGCAAAAGGACGCTACCACTCTAAGACTTCTAATAACTTTACTGCCATGGTTTAAATTCTGATTGTTACCATCAGGAAAGAGTAGAAGTCATCCCATTAGACTCATGGGTAGTAAGTCACATGATTTCAAATCTGGGATTTAAATCTGTAAGTTAATATTTTACACATCACATCCTGTAACATTGTTAACACCAGCACCATCAAGTCAGTAAAGTTTCATCTTTACTTGTGATTTGTCTGGCTCTTGTTGTTTTACATTGAAACATTCACAATGTTTCTACATGGGCATTTTCATACTCCATCATAATATTTCAGTCTTGTAAGGATTATTTTCTTGTTTAACCCTCAGTATCACAATGAAAATATTATTTGTGATTCATTGCCTATGAGCTTCCAAGATTTCAATATATAAGGTCATTTTACAAAGATGTGCTGGGAATTGATAGATTTTTCCCCCTTCTACTATCAATATTTATGCTATTTTTATAAACCTACTTTAAATACAAGCCACATCATATTTTTGCACAGTAATATCTCTTACCGCATACGCACAACAATCTATGATAATTATAGAATATTTATTCTAGATGTAAGTATAACCAAAACATGCTGATACTTCTGCAAACAATAGAAAGCAAATGGTGTTTGAAGTTTATATAAAGCAAAATCTCTTAAGAGGATCAGTTTTACTTTTTAAGGGTGCTGTTTCTGTAAAGATTACTGGCTACATCTTGAAGAAGAATTACTCACATGAATTTTTATATCACTTCATTTCAAGGAAAAAACACTGTCTGCATTCCTTTAAAAATAGCAACCAGACCCGCTGACTGAGCTTAGATGCTCAAAGTGAAGGGTAATTGTTTCGGAGCACACCAAACATGCTGACTAGTTTAAAATATGCTGCTTCAGATTTATGCTTTGCAATAGGCATAGATATCAGACAAGACATTAAAGAAAAACAATCAATTTTAAACTGTAGAGCTAGAGCGGCAGGCTATCTGTACTTGTTATTTATTTATTTCTCTGTAAAGAAGCATTGCAATGAAATGTTAGATTCATGGCTAGACTCTTTTTCTTCTTCAGAATCTGAAAACCATTTGCCTAAAGTCTGTGTACCAAGGCAAAGTAGTATGCTCATCGTCAGTGTTTACAATGAGTAACTGGTTTGGTGGAGCCTGTTTCTCTCCGTCAATCTTACAGTGTTGGCCTAAGTGTCGTTCAGGACACCCAGTAACTGATTCAGTCAAAAGATGCCAGGTAATGTACAAACACAGAATGGAGCTTCCTCTTAGGTCTTCTACTTCAGGCAAAATTTCTGTGCAAACTAGCATTACCAGACTTCTCAGTGAACGTTAGGATACCTTATAGAAATTGTTGATTGAATACATTATAAGCTACACTGTATACTTGAAATATTTTGGTCTAATTATTTCAAAAAAGAGTGGTCAAAAGGATAACAATGTAAAAGCTCTATATGTAAGAAACTGCAGGAGTCATTTTTTTTTTGCCTCTGGCAGTAGACCATCTACAGAATAAAAGTGACACTGAAGCTGGATCTTGTCTTCCTGGAGATTAGTTAAAGAAATCAGGTATAGCTACTTCTCTGTCTTTATAAATGCTCTTCTGAATTAGGGTTTGCAGACTAACAACAGCTTTGCCCTATGACAGCACTTTGCCAGCTCTGGTTTCATGTATGTGAGGTATTTTCCACCCGCTATTGGAACTTCTGAAACTCCGTAAGACTTCTTATAGCTCTTTCCCACAACCACCCTAATTTCCACAAAAGTTTGATCCCATTCCAGTGCTGACCTTGACAGCCAAATCCCTGGGTGAGGGAAGGGATTTCAGACCTGGCTGGTACACTGAAGGCCTTGACATAATATTTTCCAGTATCTTAAAACTTCTATCTTCAGTGATTCTGTTCAGTTTATTAAACTATTTCTATCTATATGTATTTCTTTTATCTAATGTTTATATTACATTGATTTTTGTTTATATGCTGTATTCTGTATTAATATTTTCCAGTTACATTCTCCTTAATTCACTGCTTTGGAGCTTTTCAGGAAACAGGCAGAACTTGAATTTCTGTTGCTTCAGATCACTCTGATGATTAACAATAAAGAGCAAAAGTACCTACTGTAGGTCCCTGAAGTTAGATCTTTGCCATTAGTCAGGGAAAGGAAGTATTTTTTTATACCAGCTCTTCTTGTTGAGAATAAAGAAAGTCAGAAGCAGACCCTACTTTAAAGCTGAAATAGAAATTTGTGTGAAACCCTGCATTGTGACTGAACATTTTCAAAATGAAGGAATCTTTTTGTTGAAGATCTATTGCCTACAGCTGTTGATCTCCTGTTCTGTAATAATATAGAGCAAAAATACTCTTATCCAAATCTGAGACACGCACAGTGCTGAATTTTCCAGGAGAAACATGTGGTCCATGTGATGTTTTATAGCTTCATTGAAACAGATTGAAAATCTTCAGTATATCACACCTAGACCAGATGGTGATAGTGTGACAATCATAGAATCATAGAATCAAACCCCTTCACCAGACATGGAATTGTAGATCAGTGCTACCTGATAAATAAATGTGTTACTTTCAGTTCTGTTACAGTAGCAATGAAAATGTGTCACATTATTTTAGCATTGACTCATTGCACGCCTAAGAGGAACATTGGCAGATTGCTTTAATTAACAGATGTACAAGGGCTGCTGATGTTTTCAAAGTGAAATTTCCTTGCCTCTTGCTGTGTACTATGACTGTCATTCTCAGGTGGCAGATTGACAGGATATCAGAGGAACAGCTCTAGAAGCTTTTCCTTTTTAGCACTCTGTCTAAATATCTGTGTTAACAATATCTCCCTGTTCACAAGCACTTTATATTCTGTAGTCTTGAGGAAAAAAATAAAAAGGTAGAAACTTCCTGTCAAGAAAAATCATAAGTGGGATCTCTTGACTTTTCCTGCAAGATGAAGTAGATGGATTCTCTGTGATATTCTTTCATTAAAACATTGTTTTTTCTTCTAAACAAACAGCTGTTTAGACAAATGCATTGCAAATCTTCTGCAGAATTCTTTTCTGATTTCTGCACATGTCACCTTGGAAAAAAAATTGTATGAATCATGGAATGACCTGAATTGGAAGGGACCCAGAAGGATCATGTAGTCCAACTCCTGTCCCTGCAAAGGACAACCTCAAAGTTCACACCCTGTGTCTGAAGGCATTATCCAAATGTTTCTTGAATATTTTCAGGCTTGGCATCATGACTACTTCCCTGGGGAGCCTGTTCCAGTGCTCCAGCACCCTCTAAGTGAAGAGTTTTTTCCTAATATTTAACATAATCATCTGGCATACCTTCCTGCCATTCTCTCGCATCCTATCTGTTTATCAGAGAGAAGAGATCAGCACCTGCTCCTCCTCCTTTCCTTTTGAGGAAGCAATAAACTGCAATGAGGTCTCCCCATAGTCTCCTCATTTCCAGGCTGAACAGACCAAGTAACTTCAGCAGCTCTTCATATGACTTCCCCTCTAGACTCCTCACCATCTTTGTGGATCTCTTCTGGATGCTCTCCAGTAGCTTGATATGGGTTTTTGTAGTGTGATGCTTAAAATGGTACACAACACATGAGGTGGGGCTGCAGAGTAGAACAGGACAATCAACTCCCTCAACTGACTAGCAATGTTTTGCTTGATACACCTCAGGACATGGTTGGCCCCCCTGGCTTCTAGGGCACACTGTAGGCTCATGTTCAACTTGCCATCAACCATCTATTCCAATCTAAAAATGGTATCCGCCTGAAACTCAAATTATAAGTATCTCATAAAGCACTCCTGCAAAGAAAGTTCCTTAAATATTAATAGATATATCATGAGATGCCTTTCAAGCATTCACAAGAAAATCTAGTTCACTTAAGTTTAAGTGCTTAAATTAGGCAGATAGAACATCCTTCACAAAGACTTCAAAAGTCACTTTGGTGCTAGTTCTGAAACTCTCTTTATGTAGATCATCTTTCATACAGAAATTTTGACATCTAGACTTAGATATTAGGTTCAGTTCAAATTCTGTTTAGAAGTTAAAATTAACAGATACTCTTGTTGTGTACCTCTGTATGTGAATCTACATATCTGTGAGACGGGGAGAAAGAAACTGTCTCCTCAGCTTATAAAAGACTTCAGAAAAGGAGGTAATAACATCTCTTTTAGGCTAGCTGTTGTGAGATCATTGTCATTTGGGGGAAAAAAAAGAAGCAGAGGGGCCTGCAAATTGTTTTGTGTGCTGCATGCTCATTGTTGAGGTTGAAAGCAAGTGACCTAAGATAGGTGTAGATAGGGCGATGTTCATGAGGAGCTATGCCGCAGACTACATCATACATGAGATGAATGCTTTGGACCAGATACAGTGAAACTTCAAACAAAGTATTATCCTATTTCATATTGCATGTTGGAGCTGTTTTCAGGTCTAAAGATTTCAAAAAGATAGTTCTAGATTTCAGTGTTCCTCTGTTTCACCCATCTATCTGTTTGTCTACTGCAGGTTTGAAATCTACAATCCAACGTGGCTGCTGATCAGGACATGGTTTGCAGGGACAGTATGCCAAGCTGTCAATGAACAAGAGGAAAATCTGATCCACTGATCACAAGGTTGATATTTTTCACTAAGTATTTGCCTTAAGGTAGCTATACTTTGAGAGGTGACCTATATGACAATAGAAGCATTCAATTCAGCTTTATATTTTAATTTCTTTCTGCAGCGTTGATGAAAAACACTGAGAACAATTTGTTATTGAGAAAGTTCTGGGTACAGAAAACAAATGCTCTGTTTTGGTAAACAGCCAAGAATACTAGGAAAATTGTTTGTTGTGTCCCATGGGATTTGAGCCATTCCAGTTACTCCACGCAGGAAAGGTGACCTTGAAATTTAGAGGTAATTCTTGGCAGTTTTCCTGAAACTAATTAACACTTTCAAAAGGAAAATGTCTGCAGAATAAGAACATATATGGAAACATTTCTGAGTATAAACTCAGTATTAAATAATTCAATATCACACTGGTAAACACAGATTCTGGAAGACAATACCAAAAATAAGAAAAAAAAAAAAAAGAAATTCAGTAATTGTAAAAGTCAGTCTCAGGTAAGTAGTTTTTAATATGAATGTTTCAGTATACTGGTTTATCATTCTCTAACTTACTATGACACTAACTTTAAAACTAAATCTCTTCCCAGTCGAAGAAATCACTCCTTTCCATAAATGCTGGGAACAGAAAAAAGGCTTTATTTCTTGTTAGGAGGACGACAGAAGTGCTGACTAGGGGATTCTGAAGTAGTTTCCAGATACATTTTGGATAACTATCATTGACTTGAAATAGATATGAAAAATGAATCTAATAATTTTGTAGAAGCTGGACTGTAGCACATGCTGAATATCATCTCTGCAAGTGATTCAATGAATTCTTGTGCTCACTAAATTATTTGTCTGTATTAAAATGAGCAGGATTGAAATGTCAATAACTAATTTTTTTCCTCTTGAGAAATACTTATTTTCATCCCAAGAACCACTTCTTAACATACACTTCCTCTTTTAGTTAATCATAGTTATCCTGATAACCTCCTCAATGCTAACCAGTTAATATTGTATGCGTATAAACCTAAGAACTTCCTGAGAAAGCCAAACTCGTATACATTGGAAATATTTTTGGAGGTATGAAGATAGATCTGAATATTATTTACCTACTCTATTGTTCAATAATGAATTAGAAATTATAAAATAAAACTATATTAAATTGAACCATTTTAAGCTGAACATTGTCGTGTGCGATTTGATTTTCTGAAACAGGTATGATTTAGGTGATTTATTTTACCTTCATGACAAAAATTTAATACATTCTAAGATACTCTTAATGAAAGAGGACATACAAAAAGTATTTTGAAAAGACAGAAAACTGAGGGGTCTTTCAATCTGGAATATCTTCAGAGATGACCACCAAGAAAAAAAAAAAAGAGAAAGAGGAAGAAAAAAAATAGAAGGAGAAAGCTGCAAGAAAGAAAACAAAAGAACAAGAGATTCAACCTCACCCCAAGAGTGCAATGTGGATAATGTTTCTCTCCATTCAGGATCCCAGAGTTTGTGTGATTTGTATCAGTACTCCTAATATCCGTATGGATTCCTGGTTTGCCCTCAGCATTATATAGAGTTAAAATATACTTTGACCTGTTTCTTGGCCTTATTCAATTGAAAAAAAATTCTAAGTTAACTAAAGAAATACAACAACATCAATAATCTGTCTTTTAATCTTATTAAATACTCCACGATGCAAGGTAGAAATTAATCTAATTGACAGTCAAAACAAAGAAAAATATATTTGGTTTCTGCTTATGAGTTTATCTTATCTTGCACTTGATCACACAGCTTGACTCCTTCATTAAGTCCAACCAAAGACAACACCAAAGTGCTCCACAGAGTAAAGCATGAATGACTTAAGCTCCCATACTGGGAGGCACATGACCCCAAACACTTTCTTTTGATATCATGCTGGAAACTTTATGATTTTTCTTTGCCTTTTCTCTTTCCTTCAGTTACTGGATTGGTTCTTCATTATTTATTCCTCTAGATCTGTGAATATGTGAAATGGGATATATACAATTGTTACGTAATTAAAAAAGAAATATTTTCTAGAAAGCACTTTACAGTTATGAAAAGGGAAGTGTCACAATATTTATTATTAAAAGACAAAATTCCTTGGTATTTTTTCAGTAATGATATGCCTAACTTGTATCTCATATGTATCAGATTTGGACTCATATAATTTGCTTTACTGGATGACATCATGATTTCTTTTAATGAGTAACCATTCTGGCACTTCTTTTCGACTGAGATTTACATAGATTACATCATGCCCTAATTTAAATAATTATCTTACTTCCCTTTTTTTTAGGAATCTGAAGCCTTCCAGCTTCATTTTAAAGCTTTTGTATAATTACATTCCTACCTATATTTGAGATCTTGTTTGCTATTTAGCAATTACTTTCAATGATCACAGGCTTTCTCTTAAACACTATTTTGGGAGCTTTTCCTGTATAACATTCTTTTATTTATGCTTAAAAGATGTACACAGAAGAATTTTGACTTGACAATTCTGAGCTTTGAATCAGATCCCTGGTGGAATCTACAGCCCCGAGTAAGTGAAAACAGTGAAATGAGCTCATATCAGTCAGTGTGTAGTTATGCATGAAATTCTGAGAAAGGAGTTGTGTCTTAAAACTGGTGCTTTATAGATGTGAAGTGTTTTTCTCTGAATCCCTACAAGAGTTAGGGATTTACAGTTTTTCTCTCAAGACACACTTGAGTCTCCTCAAATAATTCTGTTGGTGTTGCTTAATATAAAGTAACTTGTAACTGATGTAGGATTTCATTCCTAGATAATGTCCACTTGATTTGAACAACTCTGGCATTGCAGACCAGTCATGTGCTGCTGAACATTTTCTCTAAAAATCTTGGATGGTATCATTTTTTATTCTGTGGAGAGAACACTGCAGGAGGACACGGGGAAATTTTTAGTATATCTTCATCTGTAAACATAATTATGCTAGCAGTGAAGTACAGGAGTTAAGTATAAAAATAGCTTTAAGCTATTTAGATAAATGAGGAAATGAGCCATGTATCTGACCTATGACTGAAGGAATGCAAGCATTGTCCATGTCCAATTTTATATTCCTCAGGTTTCCAGCTACAGATCAGTAACACTTTAAGGCTATGCAAAGAAGTTTCTGCTCACTGCTACTTATGTTATGTTCAGTTACTCAAATTATTACATTAGTAAGTAATAAATGAATGTCTTAAGGCAAGCAAGTGGGCAAAAGGACTGAATTATCTTTTCACAGCAGAGCTGGAAAGCACTCAGCCAGCTTCTTAAAGGAACATAGAGATTTAAAAAAACAATAACTGTCATCATGTATGTATCTGACATATATATCCCTGTTGTCCATTGCAAAATATGACTACCACCACTATTTCATGGGTTTTCCTGCTGTTCATGGAGAAAATGCTAGGCAGCTTCTTAGTGCTGTGGTACAACTGAGCACAGATGCATGCGATTTACTTTGCAGCGTGGTGAAGATATATGCAAGACAGTTATGAAAACATCTGAAACAAATAACAATATTCATAGGAGTAGGTCATATCACTAGTAAAAGAACATTAAAAGGAAAAAGTGCAAAAGCTCTACAGTTCTGTATTCTAGCAGTATCACTGGCAGGATCTTTCAAAATATTGACTGTTCTCATCTAAAATGGATCATGCCTTGAACTCTCCTACTGTCTTTCCTTTGCCGTAACCCTTGTTACTAAATACCCTGAGGAAACACAATGGCTATTTTATTCAGAAAATATCATCTGTTCTCTGAAGAGATGGAAACAACCCCACTGTGTCATAAAAATGTTTTGTTTACTTGTGTGGAGAAATTACTCTTGTATTAATAGTTTAAAATTACATGGTGACATCCAATTATGTATAGCAATAGATATAATGACATCCCTGAGCCTTTACAGAATGTCTACTAAGTTGTCCTTCTTTTGTAAACATCAACAAAAAAAGAAAACAATTAGAGGAAACGATCCATTATTCCATAAAGTTTACAGGGGCAAAAATTTCAGCCCTTTCTGCATCCCTAATATAAACAAATAAAAATGAATTGGGCACGAGGGAGGAACTTCATTACATTTCCTAATAATGGCCATATTTGAAAGCCTATTAAAGGCAATACTCAAATCACCTCCTCAGTCAAGATCTCATTTTAGAGAAAAGACAGAAGAATGAAAGAAGAAAAAGATAAAGCTTTTGTAAGGATGGTATTTTCCTTTTTATTGTTATGAATACTTTTATTAACATGCATCAATAATGTCCAGAAGGATATCCATCAGTCCTTTTATTCAAAGAATCTTAACCACTCCTAAGTACATTCAATGCCCGTAGTGTAATGGGGTTCTACAAACATAGTCAATGATTCTGCAGGTACTTACGTATTTCTGACTAAATGTAAAACTTATTGCATTCAAAATCTGAAGGGACACATGGATTCTGCTCCAAAATCGAGGATGAGGTATATAGACTGCCAAAAGCAGGATGCAGGCTGAGGCAGGCATCTCTGCACAGCCACTTTCTCAACTGCTTCTAAATCTGCAGAAGCCTGCATTTGAATTTCTTCTTATTATCATATGAAACACCTCTGCAATTTTCTGATGTATAAGTCTCATCCAGATCCAGAAATTCTGTAACATACTTTTCACAAGAGATATTATCAAATAGGTCTTCTCTGTGAGATCAGGTGCCACAGACTACTTATCTTTCTTTCAGAGTATGGCCACAGTGAAAGGAATTGTCAGCTTCACCATGTTTTTCTGTAGTTCTGTATTTTTGTACTCTAATAGGTATCTCATGAGTGTGCACTCATTTAGGCAATAAGTATTACAGTGATCTAGGAGATGCTCTTGTTTTCTCAAATTAAAGCTACGCCAGCCTACTTAAAGATTTTTTGGGTATAAGCAAGTTTCTGTAACCTAAAGGGTTGGGATACTTATTTGGAATGAGATGCGCCTGTAATCCAGTCCATGCTGATGGTTTATACAAGAAGCCATCTTTCCCTGTCAGTCTTACAGCCATCAGTTCTGCTGTCTGCCCCTCCTCAAATGTTGGTGCAGACCAGATGTTTACAAAATTCACAGCTTTGGAGGGTGCTACAAGACTAAAGTACTTACAGTATTATTGAGAGTCTTTTTTCCTTTGTTTCAGGGAAGATAAGTTATGTCCAGCCCTGAGTTGCTCATATCATTTGTCCTTACCTTATTTAGCCTAACAACTTACTGTCTGTATTTTACATTATTTTCAAATTAGCAGAAATTCTGAGCAAATCACATTTAAATTACCAATAGTAATTGTTTTGGTTTTCATGAGTGAAAGAAAGCTTAGTAACATTCCTCTGGGTGATATGATTTACAAGGTCTTGAGACTTTGGTAACAGTCTATGGGGAAAAATTACTATGTAGATTTATGGGACTTTGCCCACAGACAGAAATTCAAACTTTCCACCCAGGAATCATAAATTATTTCATTCAAAACTGTAAAAAGGTGACAAAGTTGGGTCAAATTTACTGCAGATTTCCTCAGAATCCTCAGGAGAAGCTAAAGAAATAACAGTTTCTGTAGCAACTAAACACATCAACACTATGTTTATTAATTATATATACAAACAGCAGAAATTACAGGAAACAAAGTGTTGTCAAGACTTCACTTTGGGACCAAGAAGTTATTACTTAGATTGAAAACCATGAGTTACTTAGTTCTCTTTTAGTCAGTATGAAATTATAACTATAAGGCAAAAACAGCTATAATGTCCAAGTGTACAATTTTATGTCACAGCTGGAGGATTAGATACAGTTGCCCTTGACATGTGAATGCTCTCCTTCTGCTTTTTTTAAAGATTTTTTTCTTTTCATAGAATCATAGAATCATAGAAAAATAGAATCATAGAATCATAGAATAACTAGTTTGGAAGAGACTCACCAGATCATCGAGTCCAACCATTCCTTTCAAACGCTAAACCATGCCCCTTAACACCTCGTCCACCTGTGCCTTAAATACCTCCAGGGAAGGTGAATCAACCACTTCCCTGGGCAGCCTGTTCCAGTGCTCAATGACCTTTTCTGTGAAAAATTTTTTCCTAATGTCCAGCCTAAACCTCCCCTGGCAGAGCTTGTGGCTTCTTGTCCTGTCTCCTGTCACTTGGGAGAAGAGGCCAGCACCCTCCTCTCTACAACCTCCTTTCAGGTAGTTGTAGAGAGCAATGAGGTCTCCTCTCAGTCTCCTCTTCTCCAGGCTAAACAACCCCAGCTCTCTCAGCCGTTCCTCATAAAGTCTGTTCTCCAGCCCCTTCACCAGCTTCATTGTTCTTCTCTGAACTCACTCCAGAGCCTCAACATCCTTCTTGTGGTGAGGGGGCCAGAACTGAAAACACTACTTGAGGAGTGGTCTCACAAGTGCTGAGTACAGAGGGAGAATAACCTCCCTCTACCTGCTGGTCATGCCGTTTCTGATACAAGCGAAGATGCCATTGGCCTTCTTGGCCACCTGGGCACACTGCTGGTTCATGTTCAGTCGGCTGTCAATCAACACCCCCAGGTCCCTCTCCTCCTGGCAGCTTTCCAGCCAGGCTTCTCCCAGTCTGTAGCTGCATAGGGTTGTTATGCCCCAAGTGCAGGATCCAGTATTTGGCCATGTTAAACCTCATGCCATTGGACTCTGCTCAGAGGTCCAGCCTGTTCAGGTCCCTTTGCAGAGCCTCCCTACCCTCCAGCAGATCGACACTTCCACCCAGCTTAGTGTCATCTGCAATCTTGCTAAGGGCGCACTCGATGCCTTCATCCAGGTCATTGATAAAGACATTGAACAGGGCTGGATCCAGCACTGAGCCCTGGGGAACCCCACTTGTCACTGGCCTCCAGCTGGATTTAACACCATTAAGCACCACTCTCTGGGCCCGGCCATGCAGTCAGTTTTCCACCCAGGAGAGTGTGTGCCTGTCCAGGCCAGAGGTTTTACTGAGGTCCAGGAAGACCACATCCACAGCCTTTCTCCTGAGCTGCTAGGATCTCCTTTTTGAAGAGCTCCCAGCCCTCAAGGGCTCCCTTGCCCTTAAGCACTGTCTCCCATGAGACTTTGCCAACCAGCCTTCTGAAGAGTTCAGAGTCTGCCCTCTGAAAATTTAATGCTACTCTCCCGCTAACTACCCTCTTCACTTTGCCTGGAACAGAAAACCCCATCATCTCATGATTGCTTAGTCCTAGGCATTCTACCACTGCCACATCCCCTGCAAGGCCTTCTCTGTTCACAAACAGCAGGTCCAGGAGGGCACCTTCCCCTGTTGGTTCATTCACCAGCTGTGCAAGGAAGTTGTCTAAACGGTGTCCAAGTCCTCCCTTACAAAGAGGGCTACCCCGCCACCTCTCCTTCCCTTCCTATCCCTCCTGAAGAGTTTGTACCCCACCACATCTGTACTCCAGTTATATGAGCCATCCCACCACATTTCCGTGATGGCAACGACATCATAGGCTCCTTGCCCTACGACAGCTTCCAGCTTTTCCTTCTTATTACCCATGCTGCGTGCATTGGTGTAAATTGTAAATGTACTGAGCTGCTGAGCCTTCAGCCCTCTTACAGCAAACAGAGTTCATTTCCAATTGCCTGGTAACTGGAGTAGCTAGCACCAGGTTTTAGCGAGGGCTTTAGCCCCCGCTAGGAGACCCATGTGTCCCATCCTTAGCAACAAAGCCTGGGGGTGCATGAGCCACCCCATGATCTAAGAAGCCAAAGCCCCTTTCCTCACACCAGGCTCGTAGCCAGGCATTAATCGAGTTCTTCTTCCTGACTTCCTGCTCCTCTCTATTTAGCCTTGGGATCGAGCAGAATACTATTTGTGCCCCAGAGCCCTCCGTCATTTTCCCACTGGCCCTGAAGTCTTTCTTGATGGCTTTGGTGTTTCTGCTTACTAAATCATCACTACCAATTTGGACTATTGTCAGAGGATAGTGGTCTGTCTCATGGACCAGGGAAGGAAGTTTTCTAGCTAAGGAAGTTTTCTTAAATAAATTCCTTTTAGGTGGATTTCATCATAATATTTAGGTCCCTGAACACACCTTCCCTGCTGCGGTTAGCACTGCCTGTAGGGCCAGGACAGTAGGACTCAGTCCCAGGTATTGTAGACCCAGATTTTACCCCTGTTGATTTTTTGGTCATTTGTTGTTGTTGTTTTCTTGTGATTTTTTTTTTACTTTTGTTTGTTTATTTATTTGTTTGGTTGTTGTTTTCCTTTTTTGATGGGGGCTATTGGCCATGAAACCTCTGAAGAATTGATACCACTTTGGAATGAATAGTAATTTCCATTATCAATGGCCTTGTAGTCCTGTTCACACTCTAGCATCTCATCAGTGATATTAAATCCTTACTGAAATATATCACCTTTGTTATTTTCTCTTACTTATTACTTCTATAATTCTATCCCTATAACAGAAAAAGCAGTCTATTTTTCTGGTACCATCAATTCTTTGTATACATGATCTACTCACTACCTCTAAAATCATTACTGTCTCTTACAAGCCCTTTCTCATTCATCCTTTCCCTTTCTACTTTTTAAAATATTTTATATTAAATTATGAGAACAAATTTTTAGGAAATGTTAGAGATGCTTCTGTAATGAAAGAGCAATAGCATATTTGATATTCTTTACTGCTTTTAAATTTTCAGGGAGACTGAGATAAAGAAAACGTTTGGAATTTTAAATACCTTAATAAAGGATTTCAGAACAATCAAACCATATAACTGGAGTCACCAGCTGACACTAAAGGTAGTAACTGCAGCAAAGAAACCCAGACTGCAGTGTGCCCATAAGCTGAATGACCTGTTGCTAGTAGTAGTGGTTTTCCCAAGAAATAAAGATGAGGTACAGCAGTGTGAATTGTGTAAGAGCAGGAGTTATGCCAAAGTGATTTCTGTGCTAAACTTCTCTTCTGACCTTTTAATGCTCTGTTTGTCAACCTGTAAGCAGCAGCACTTGATACAGCTTCTCAGTGTTGCATGCTGGGGCAGTTTTGTGCCCTACCCTTTCCCAGTTCTACCTTTGCCCATTGCCTTCATCAGAATCCTTACAAGAAAGTCTGCCTGCAACCATTTGCAAGAGAACATTGGGGCTGTTAAGAGAGTGCTTGAAGCTTATTTGCAAGCAGATATAAGGTTATACTGACAACTCTCCAAGCCTAACTTCCAGACCAGGGCAAACCTGTAGCCACAGTCAGCATGATGCCAAACTCAAGGCAATATGGCCTGTTTTGAGGGCTTTACATCACACCAACATGGTTACATGCATGATGGAGCACAAGTAAACAGAGTTCAAGTTCTTGCACGAGACTGTTTGTAGGCGTATCCTTGAGTCCAGGTGCCAATTTAAAATCATCTCCAATATACACCTCCAATTTTGGTACTGTTTCTCTTGATAATTAAAATGTTGCACTACCAGAAACCACTACATTTGCTACAGCTGTGTGGGTGTTAAGAGTCGAAGAAAAAGCTCTGAAAGAGCCTCACAGTGATACTGCTGGCTTTTGAGTAAAGCTAACAAAAACAACAGCTGGAGCTGGCAAACAAAGAAAATTTAAATTCCAGCATGGAATAACAGTGGAAACAAAAGGTAGAAGTATCTTTTTAATCTTTTTATTCATTTCAATGACTGCTTCCAACACATTTGTGATAGAGAAAATCTTCAGCATTATAGTATTTACAATGTCAGCTATTGGTGGAAGATAGCTTCCAGTATTGTTGCAGTTGGTGTGAATGCACTTCAAACAGGCTTCAGCTTAGCCAAGCACATCATCTTCAACACTGAATGTTGATGCAATAGAAATGCATAGAAATAAAAGGTGAGATTGTGTTTCCCCTTTGGAAACTCATACGCTTGGGTACCTTATCAGTTCATAATTTCATATAGGAGACTTCTCTGTACAGGAACTCTATGGAAACAGGATGAAAAAAAGCTATTTCTCATTGTACTCACAGCCTGACTCTTCAGACAACAATGGACTGCATGCCTCAAAAATATGTCTGTTAGTTGGCACACAATGTCTTTAAAAATCTCTCACAGAAGAGCAGAGAATAAATAATAAATGATAATAGCATGCAACTCAAAGATCTTTAGATCTCAAAATGTTTTATGTAGCTATCCTCATGACACTAGGACAAAGAGAGGTTGAGTAATTTACTCTGTGTCACTCAGCAGATCATCAGTAAGGCCAGGAATAGCAGCAAGGTATCTTGAGACCAAGATGCTCTGTCCCCAGGACCTATTGTGATTTCCACTACTGACAGCTAAGAAATGCCAGGGAGATAAAGCACCAGTAGTCCTAAGCTACAGTCAGTCAAATACAGCTCAATTGTTTTGCATGTGCTTCCTAGAGACAAAAATTCCATTTTTTCTAGTTAAACCTTCTTCCTTATTTTGATTGTTTAATTTACCTTGGACCTATAGTTACAAGGATATGGATATGGAAATTGCAACACCTTTTTTTTACCATGATCTTGTCACATGCTTAGATGGTTATACACACAGACAAGTTTTGCCCGTGGTCATATCCTACTTTGAGAGCCTATATTTGCAATGATACCAGTAAAAAACAGTGGATTTAAACCAACAGTGCTTATTCATGGTTTCTGCAGCTTTTGGTGGAAGTGTTGTGATAACTATTCTTTTGTTAGTGGTGGGACTGAAAAAGAATGGTTTCTCTGCACCCAGAATAATAAATCACAAATGCAGCTTTGTATAATGAATCACATGGAAAGCAGATTTGCTGTGCTACACTAAAGAAGCTCATTCAATGAGACTTAATCTGAGTTTATAGTAAATAACTAGTTTGTGTGCCTTTGTTGATACCACAAAGCTTTGGAAGTAACCTCTTGAAATAAAGTAATTCAAAGCAATGTCCACCAGATGACACAAAAGACATTGCTGTCTTTAGGGAAAGTGTAAAAGAGGGGGCTAGATTTGTCATGAATAATCTAGGTATCTCAAGACATGAAGGTATCGGACTTAAGCATTTGGGTTTAGGTGTTTTTTTACCACAAAGAGGGGGAGCTATTAGGAAAAAAATCATCAAAAAGGCCCATATTCAGTGAAATCATGTTTTACTCAAATTATTACAGCAAGAAAGAAAACAAATTATTAGTAGTGATCAATCACAATTTAACAGTAATAGCTGGTAAAGACAATGTGTCTAATCATTACCAGAGAATAAGTAAAGTGATAAGAAAAATACATCATTAATTACTTTAACATAATCCAGATTCACAGTCACTGGAAGGGCCCCTTTCTTTTTCACAGTGAGGATTTGGAGAGAGGCAATTGGGAAGGCCATGTGGTGGGCCCACTCATGAGTGAGGTCTTCCCACTCTTGCTGCAAGGGGCCCAGACTTTATACCATCAAACAAACGAATCACATCACCCAGTAAGCTCCATCTGCTTACTGAAGTGACAGAGTCCCAGTATAGGTGTGGTTAGTTAGAAACACACTAGGCATCACAACTTATCTTCAAGATAGTTTATGAATCACCTCAAAGATTGCAAATGCTAAATTTCTACAAAGCATATTATTTTCAGAAGATCTAAAGTACATATTTCAGGGCATAATTAAGATAGGGTTTTAGATTAAGAGACAAGGACAAACAAAGGAACCACTTTCTGTCACCTAATACGTTTGTAGTTTTCCTTTAAAAGGAATGCTTATTTGTTTTTCCTCACTTTCTTAAATGGCTGCATATAAAAATAATTTTTGAGACAGCTAGGTCTAGTTATTCAATCGCCTCTAAAAATACAGACCTCAGGTCACAGGCTAGTTTAATTTAACCACTATTGTATTAATTGTAAAGGAAAAGAGCTTTGTAAGTGACACTCACCCCTTTTCTATTGTAGTGTCACTAGCCCATGTCAGGTAATAAAACACATTTGCCACTGTGGTTTGAAAGGTCAAAACCAATTTTTTTGCTTTACGAAAACAAGTCACTAGACACGACTGTGGTTTAGACACACAGAAACAAAGAATCACCAGGTTGGAAGAGACCCACTGGATCGTCGAGTCTAACCATTCCCACCAATCCCTAAATCATGCCCCTAAGTACCTCATCCACCCTCACCTTAAACATCTCCAGGGACGGTGACTCAACCACCTCCCTGGGAAGACTGTTCCAATGCCTAACCACCCTCTCTGTGAAGAATTTTTTCCTTATCTCAAGCCTAAATCTCCTCTGGTGGAGCCTGAGGCCATTCCCTCTCGTCCTGTCCCCTGTCACTTGGGAGAAGAGGCCAGCACACTCCTCTCCACAACCTCCCTTCAGGTAGTTGTAGAGAGTAATAAGGTCTCCCCTCAGCCTCCTCTTCTCCAGGCTAAACAGCCCAGCTCTCTCAGTCGTTCCTCATAAGGCCTGTTCTCCAGCCCATTCACCAGCTTTGTTGCTCTTCTCTGGACTCGCTCCAGAGCCA
Organism: Clamator glandarius; assembly: GCA_033459285.1. NCBI lineage: Eukaryota > Metazoa > Chordata > Aves > Cuculiformes > Cuculidae > Clamator > Clamator glandarius. The sequence goes on from JAUNZM010000227.1 coordinate 5,130,932, forward strand.
CAACATCCCTTTTGTGGTGAGGGGGCCAGAACTGAACACAGTACTCAAGGTGCGGTCTCACTAGTGCCGAGTACAGAGGGAGAAGAACCTCCCTGGACCTGCTGGTCACGCCATTTCTGATACAAGCCAGGATGCCATTGGCCTTCTTGGCCACCTGGGCACACTGCTGGCTCACGTTCAGTCGGCTGTTAACCAGCACCCCCAGGTCCTTCTCCTCCTGGCAGCTTTCCAGCCAGGCTTCTCCTAGTTTGTACCTCTGCTTAGGGTTGTTGTGCCCCAAGTGCAGGACACGGCATTTGGCCTTGTTAAACCTCATGCCATTGGACTCTGCCCAGCAGTCCAGCCTGTTCAGATCCCTTTGCAGAGCCTCCCTACCCTCCAGCAGATCGACACTTCCACCCAGCTTGGTGTCATCTGCAAACTTGCTAAGGGAGCACTCAATGCCTTCATCCAGGTCGTTGATAAAGACATTGAACAGGGCTGGATCCAGCACTGAGCCCTGGGGAACCCCACTTGTCACTGGCCTCCAGCTGGATTTAACACCATTTCCCACCACTCTCTGGGCTCGGCCATCCTACAAGTTTTTCACCCAGGAGAGTGTGCGCCTGTCCAGGCCAGAGGCTGACAGTTTCCGAAGCAGAATGCTATGAGAAACTGTATCAAAGGCTTTACTGAAGTCTAGGAAGATACATCCACAGCCTTTCCCTCGTCCAAGAGTCTAGTCATTCGGTCATAGAAGGTGATCAGATTAGTCTGGCAAGACCTGCCTTTCATGAACCCGTGTTGACTGGGCCTGATCACCCGGTTCTCTTGCAAGCGCTTCATGATCGCACTCAAGATCACCCTCTCCATGACTTTCCCCAGTACCGAGGTCAGGCTGACAGGCCTGTAGTTCCCCAGATCCTCCCTGCGCCCCTTCTTATAGATGGGCACAACATCAGCCAGCCTCCAGTCCAGCGGAACCTCCCCAGTCATCCAGGACTGTTGGAAGATGATGGAAAGGGGTTTGGCCAGCACATCCGCCAGTTCCCTCAAAACTCTCGGGTGGACTCCATCCGGCCCCATAGACTTGTGGGCATCTAGCTGGGCAAGCAAGTCTCTAACCACCTCCTCTTGGACCTTGGGAATCTCATACTTCTCTTCCAGCCCCTGGGGTTGTGCACAGAGGGAACAATTTTCCTTACTGTTAAAGACTGAGGCAAAGTAGGCATTGAGCACTTCAGTCTTGTCTTCGTCCCCTGTTGCGGTTGTTCCCTCTGCATCTACTAGGGACTGGAGATTCTCCCTAGCCCTCCTTTTGCTGTTGATGTATTTGTAGAAAGACTTTTTGTTGTCTTTCACAGTCTTGGCCAATCGCATTTCTAGTTGAGCCTTAGCCCTCCTGACTTTTTCCCTGCACGTTCTCGCTTCCTCCCTATAGTCCACCCAGGATGCCTGCCCCTTCCTCCAGAGGTCGTAGACCCTCCTCTCCCTCCTCTTCCTATTGATGTCTCTTAGGACCTCCCTACTCAACCATGCTGGTTTCTTACCCCGCCGGCTACTTTTCTGGAACTTGGGGACGGCTTTCTCCTGAGCTGCTAGGAGTTCCTTCTTGAAGAGCGCCCAGCCCTCATGGACACCTTTGCCCTCAAGGAGCACCTCCCATGGGACTTTTCCGACCAGCCTTCTGAACAGTCCAAAGTCTGCTCTCTGAAAGTTGAGGGTGACTGTTCTGCTAACCTCCTTCTTCATTTTACCCCGCACTGAGAACTCTATCATCTCATGATCGCTTTGCCCCAAGCGTCCTCCAACCTTCACATCCCCCACCAGTCCTTCTCTGTTCACCAACAGCAGGTCCAGGAGGGCACCGTCCCTTGTTGGTTCGCTCACCAGCTGTGTGAGGAAATTGTCTTCCACACACTCCAGGAACCTCCGGGACTGCTTCCTTTCTGCTGTATTATACTCCCAGCCTATATCTGGGAAATTGAAGTCTCCTACAAGGACTAGAGGTAGCGATTTTGAGACTACACTCAGTTGTTTGTAGAAGAGCTCATCAGCTGCTTCTTCTTGGCTGGGTGGTCTATAGCAGACTCCCATCACAATCCCTTCCTGCCCATGGGCTCCTCTGATTTTCACCCACAGGCACTCAGTCCCATCCTGACCGTAGTCCAGTTCAAGGGTATCAATGCCCTCTCTAACATAGAGTGCTACCCTGCCTCCTCTTCTGCCCTTCCTGTCCTTCTGGAAGAGTTAAGAGTGAACACAAATAACAAAAGCAGCCATTAACATTTACTTCCAATAATGGGAACGCTTTTCATCATTGTGTTCACTTTCATGTTTGTCTTGGGTCTACTGGTTGGTTCAAAAAGGTCAGTATTTATCCAGTCTTACTACAGAGTGATATGAGAAACGACAGCACTTTCCTGCATTTAGCAAAAGAAATACCATTAATAATTTTACATATATGTCAAACCTTTTAGCAGAGACTTTTCAGAAACCTACAAGAATTGATATGCATTTACACATAACTTTTATTAATTTCATAACGCAGTACTTGACCAGCTTAATTTTCTCCTCATGTATGAGTTTATCTATTTGCATTTTCCTGCTATTTTTATACCATAAATAACCTATTGAGAACAATGTCCTAGAAAAGGTTTCAATAGAAAGCCACCAATTAATATAATTATAATTTTTTTACTTACTTTTACATTAATCAGTGCTATGTCTATCTTTTATGCTTGTATTAGTGTTATAATCTTTTACACACTATGCTGAATTTATACATGGTTTTTTATATACAGGAAGTCTATGTATTGTATCTTTCATAACAGAAATCTGTGAGCAGAATATTATTTCCTTCTCAGTTGACAGAACCTAAGACCACAGGCAAAAGTTTCCTCCAGCAGAAACGAATGGCACTTTTAATTGTGGAACTAAGAAGAGCCTATTTGCATCCCACAGAGCTGTGAGAAAAGCACATCTGTTGCTATCAGTTTTTGGGCCAGAATATCGCTCACCTATTTAAAGAGTGAGTAGACATACATAGTTCCATAAAAGTCCCAAACTGTCTAGAAATAACTAAGTACTTAAAATCCCCATACATCTTAAGACAGGGAATACAGGCATTAATTTGTCTGTACTATTATACATTCACTGAAGGTTTTCTGTGTTCCAAAAGTTCTCCAGTATTTTCTAGTTCTGCCCATGTAATATAATATTTTTTAAAACCTATAATTTGAATTCCTTATATTTCAGTAGCATTGGGAGAAGGAAGAATAAAATCTTAGAAAGGGCTAAATATTTTCTTTTGGTTTTATGTACCCTTATTTTCTGCATGCACTATTCTATGGTATTCTTAGCCACAAGCTCTACCGCGGAACAATAAGCCACAAGAATGCAACACAGTGAACTTTCATGAGGATTTTCATCATTTGAAGATAAAGGAGATACAGTTATGGGGTGTTGTTTTCTTTTTTTTTTCTTGTTTGTTTGTTTGTGTTCTGGGAATGTTAAAGGACAAGAATAACTTCATCATGAATGGGCTTCAGTGTTATCCTTCAGGTTAAGTATATGACTAAATATGTCACCACATTGGATACTTTCTCTGCTCAGATAAGAATTAAAAATGAGTTGGAGACTTAATTTGTATTTTTTCCAAAGTTCTATAGGATTAAAACAAAGAAGCTTAGCTTTTCTGTATGCTGAAGTACCAAAATTTAATTGTGTGATTTACTCCAGATGAGTAGATCACTCTGAGACCACTTACATTGACTTTGTCCCCGCTTTATTTTTGGTAAAGATTGTTGCTACTCTGTAGCTGATTCTTTCCTAGGATCATTCACAAGCTTGTGTCAGACCTTAATGTCAGTGGAGTCATCTTCACTTTATGGTAACATCTGTAGGACACAACAAAACCCAAGGTAGACTTCTTTGCTTTCTCCACATGAATTAATCAAAACAACAGTGCTATGAAAAATGCTGTGTTGTTTTCCACTTTTTGCCTCTACAGCTGCATGTAGTTACAGCTGCTTGTTAGTGGACCTTAGGGATCTGAATGCTGCATACCAGAGCTGGTTCATGCCAATTATTATGTTGAGTGATGAAACTGCTGTGTATCATTTCATCTGTGTATATGAACAGCAGGTGAATGTTATAGTTTATGATTTCCAATTATAAATCAAACAGACTGAATTCTCAGTTCTCTTAATAAAGGCTGTTAAAAGCAGCAAAGTATGAGGAGACTACTGTTTCTTGTGAAAAAGATTTTGAGATTACAGTTTATTAATGTGGGGTTTTTTCACTGCCTCCCTGTCATACTTAGCTCTTAAGATCAAAATTGAAAAATCATTAGAGAAGGAACTGAATGGAAAGCAACTAAAATACCTAACTACTGAGACTGTATTAAGGGATATAGACTACAGAGAGGTCTATTACTGTTAAATTCAGATGATTTCGTAATATGTGGTTGGCTTTGTGAATAACACTTTTCTTTACAGGGACTTTCAAGCCAAAAGTGTGGAAGAATGTGGTAATTTTAAAAGGACTGTCTTTCAGTTAACAATCCAGTTCCTGGCATAGACTGAGTGCATGGACAGCTTGACTTCAAATTTTGCTTCTGTCTGAAGAGATTTTAAAGCTCATCACTCTGTGGAGTGACATAGCCATCATGCAGGAGGATATTGTTTTGCATCATCACTCTGCAATTGTATAAGTCATGAGCAGTCACTGGAGGAAGGAGTGAAGACTCTGAGCTCTTTGCTGTTTTGTGGGTGCCTTACTCACCAAGCTGGTGAAACAATCTCCTCTTCTGGGTTTACTGTTATCTCCAAAGTGAGACACTGAGTGTCCTTCAGCCTTGCAATGTCTTTTATACTGATGCTTACAAACTTCTCATAGAGAGTAGTTTAAAACCCTTTGGAAAGAGTCAGACATTGAATATACAGTTTCTATGCTCAATCAGTGGCATGCTGAACAAAAATATTTCTGTGGCAGAATGTTTATTGTTTGTTGGTTTGTTTGTTTCAGTCCAGATTTATATACATATGTTTGACTTCTTCTCCAGCCAGAATATTTATAATTTATAGATGGTTTTTTTGGTTAATATTTTGCAAAAATTCTTCTTCCATTAGTTATGAGACTTAGAGTTATTAGACATCACCAGCTACAGAAAAGCAAGTGATTCAAGTGCTTATCCGAAGATCTGGACCTCAAACATGTATAAAGGGAACACACTAATTTAAGTTTTCTGTGAAAATGCACTTCTCCTTCTGACTGTATACAGAATGTAAGCTTCAACATAAGTTTTATATCAGTCAGACAATAGGAATTCATTCCTCTGTGTATTTTTTTTTTTTTGCATGCAGGAGAGGACAAAAGTTGTGGTAGTGGCTTTGACTGCTATTTTAGGATCCTACTTGAAATGCATATGTGAAGATCTTTGCACAACTGAGTCTGCAATGTAGACTAATGTGATTGAATAAGGGCTAAAACACTTTACAGACAATACAGGCAAGCTTTGATAGTAACAGTAACAGACAACCAATGTCAAAGGGATTGGATTCAGTTACTGAAGTGAAATCTGAAAAAAAATTCTTAAATAGATATTCTATTAACCACATTTGTAGTCTAGGTTTTGGCTCCCCAGTACAAGGAAGACTGCACATACTGAACTGAGCCTCCTAGATACCACCAGGATGGTCAGCGGGGTGGAACACAACACAGAATCTGAAGTAAACTAATTTAGATTAGCTCGGAGAAGGAAAGATTGAAAGTGGACTTAATGTCCTTCACAGCTACTTAAAGTACAGCCATAAGAGTGGGAGGAGCATCTCACAGATACCAAGAGAAAGAACAAAGAGTCATGGTCAAAAGTTGCAAAAAGGGAAAGTTTGATTAAATATTAAGGAAAAAAAAATCACAAACCACAGGAACAGGTTGCACAGAGAGTTTATCCATTCTTGGAGATACTCAAGCTTTGTCTGGACAAAAGCCCGGCTGCCTGAGCTAAGATGTCCCTGCTCTGAGTTTGGGGGCAGAGGGAGGGAAGACTGGAGTAGAGAACTCCAGAAGTATTTTCTGACCTAAATCGTTCCGTTGATCTACAATTGTATTCCACAAGTTCATGATGTATGTTTTTCTTTTGTTTTAGGTTTGGGGTAGTGATCGGGAAGGGAGAACTTATTTTAGTCATGTGTTGGGCTCAGCAAAGATAGTAATTTCTTCTGATGATATAGTATCTTATTCTTCTCTTCCATGCAATTTTTTTCTAGTAATCGCTATGAGATTTGTCACTGAGTGGGTGTAAGTCATATCATATTAGGTTCCTTATGTGTATGCATCTCATGCTAAGATATTTTTAGAAAAATTTTTAATCCTATTGACTAGGGATCAGCAAGGACCAATTTGAATTTAGCTCTGTTGCCATTGACAAGAGTGAGAAAAAAAAGGAACAATATTCAGCTCTTACTTTTACCTAGTTTTTCAGAGTTATAACATTTTGAGATGTACATTCACTGACTGCAAAAAAGTCACATACTAATGAGGTCCCAAGGTAGATCTACCAACAGAGGTATGCAGTAATAGAGGACTATGCTTCATTATCTCTTATACCTATCTGTGGTGCATTATGCAGATTCAGAAAAAGAGGTGCAGATTTTTGAAGGAAACAGTATCAGTCTGATGGTCTTCCCCTTTGAGTAACTTTTTGTTTACATAATTCAAATGTGTTGAACAATTCAAAGGTTAAAAATTGAGTAGGAAAACATCACAGAATCACAGAATAACCAGGTTGGAAGAGACCCACTGGATCGTTGAGTCCAACCATTCCCATCAATCCCTAAATCATGCTCCTAAGCACCTCGTCTACCCTAACCTTAAACACCTCCAGGGACGGTGACTCAACCACCTCCCTTGGCAGACCGTTCCAATGCCTAACATAAGATGTATTTAACAAAATCCTGAAATTTGGAAGTCTTATATGCTCATTGAATCTATAACAGACATGCTTAAAGCAGTGAAATTACACATCATAATTGTTTTTTATAAGAAAGAGTTAGTAACACACTGTAAAGGTTCTGTCAAAGTGTTACAATTGCATAATAATACCATCTGGTGTTTCAGAAAAGTCTAATCTGATTTAGAACTAACTACAAAAATCTCAGGTCAATGTCAAGAAAATGTATTTCTATGATGCTAAAACCATAAATACAAGATATCAAACTTTTCAACTCATCATGTGAAGAGTTATGCACGTAATTATGCATTTCCTTGATTAAAAAGTTCTTTATACATCAGAATATCAGTAATTGTTCTGAAAATAACATGTAATTTCTTTTAAGTACAGTTACACCCTTTTTTTTTCCTTCTCCCATTAACTGAATCTAGTTTAACTAAAGCAGTATTTTTGTCCATCAGGTTTCCCTTTGCATAAGCCTCGAAAAATGTATTGTTAGGTAGCATGAAGCTCCTCTTTTTTTGAGGAGATACATGTTTACAGTGACTCCACTGACTAGACTCTACAGTCTATGTGCAAAGCTGTCTGGTTGCTCTGCCAATTTAATTCTATGATTCAATTTCCAGATGTAATAACTTTTGCTAAATTCATAATTAGACTTCAAAACTCATGCAAATTATTACCATGAATCTATGAATAACTCCACTGATGAAATACAGGGGGAAAAAATCTCGAGTGCATTGGGAAATTACTGTCTCATGTTCTGGTAATTCATCGGCAACAGCCAACTCTACCTTCACTCTCTGCTGACACTAGTGACTCTCAGCTGATCAGCACCTGAATGAGAGCAATCTGCATAAAGTTATGTACAACATAAAGACAAAATCGGGTCCCTTATTCATATTACTACCTATCACCAGAGTCAGAGCTAAGGAAGGAGGGAAAGAAGTGAAGTTTTAGACCCACTTCCAGACAATGTGTATATAATCTTTGCCAAGAAGGCCAACGGCATCCTGGCTTGTATCCAAAACGGCATGACCAGCAGGTCCAGGGAGGTTATTCTCCCTCTGTACTCGGCACTGGTGAGACAGCACCTCGAATCCTGTTTTCATTTCTGGACCCCTCACCACAAGAAGGATGTTGAGGCTCTGGAGCAAGTCCAGAGAAGAGCAACAAAGCTGGTGAAGGGGCTGGAGAACAGGCCTTATGAAGAGCAGCTGAGAGAGCTGGGGTTGTTTATCCTGGAGAAGAGGAGGCTGAGGGGAGACCTCTTTGCTCTCTACAACTACCTGAAAGGAGGTTGTGGACAGGAGGGAGCTGGCATATATTCACAAAACTAGCCATGAAAGACATAATGTAGCTGAGGGGAAGTCTGTTTTCAAACTATATCATAGCACAAAAATGAGTAAGCTTTGATGCCACAGTCATCAATATTATGTTATCAAAACCACTGGAAGATGGGGTCAAACAGAGCAGAAACAGTCCCTTTTGTGACAGAACAGAGATTGAGAATAACAAAGAAAACCAAAAAGGACAGTGGTTCTTTTTTACCTACATTTGCTGTTTTCTTTTATTTTCCTTTTCTGTTTTGTTTTATGTTTTATTTTTAAGTTATCATATTTAATTATTTCTAAGTCACTTCAAATATATTAATTTATCTTAAAGCATCAAGATAAATTCTGATTTTTTATGTAGAATTACCTTTTGAGTTGGGATGGAAACAAGATATAATTTATGGTTGTTGTCAGGATTTGAATGATTTATAATTAATTTCTACTTACAAGTTTGCTTAATTTTTTATAATAACTATTGGAAATATTATTATTGTATTTGCTGAAACATCTGTAAAATGTTTAAGGAAAAAACTCTCCTAGATTTCAGCTGAAGAGTCACAAAAGTAGCTATGCTTGAATGACCTAGCTAATGATGAATTCAAGGAAAATTCTCCATCTCCCCAAACATAACTGCTAAACAAATATATGCCTACAGGATTTTCATCACACCTCCCTTGAAAATGGAACAAATAGTCATGTAGCTGAATAGAACTGCTTCATTGCTCTGCTGCTCTTATCCAAGATATTGCCTCTATCCTTGAGTAGACACTGAAAATATCTGAAAATCCTCAGGGACAAAAAAGAGCATTTTAATGGGTGAACTTCTTTACCTTTTGTTGCACTCTTCTTCTGTGTATATTATAAAGTAGGTTGAAATATAAAGATAGCAAGCGCAATGTTTTGATTATGGATGTCTACAAGAAATGTTGACATCTGGACTCTTTTGTTTTCAAGCAGTGACATATACGATTTTAAACAATAAGTTCCCTTGCAAGGCTAGAATGTCTAAAGAACATTTAAGTAGCTGCTTCCATTGAATTACACTACCATTAATCATCTCCACTAATTCAATTAAAACACTGTCAATATGATAAAACATTTTTTCTATTGAATTAATGAGGGTGGCTGGTTACTCATAAGATATAACTGTGTTAGGGAAGTGTTTAAAGTAACATGATAGATTAACAAGGAAACATTTAGTAAAGATTTCATATAATTTTTAAGTCTTTCCAAACCTTGTGAGAAAGGAATGGGAATAAGCATTATGATGAGAACCACTGCATAAACCCGCTGAATGTCATCACTTTACTACTTACCTTAACAGTTACTTTAAGGGTGTCAGTATTTTGTAGCAGTCATGGGATTCAAGGGACCTGTAGTCCACCCTTGGTCAGGTGGTTAAGGTAAGACATGACTGGCCTTTTTTTGATTTTCTGCTTTGTCCTTTCTCTGAAGAATTAAACTAGCACTCTTTATTCAGTGCTTTAATATTTCCTGATAGAAATACTGAACATGAGCCATGCATTATTTATAAACAGTAAGGTTTTATCTTCCTATGAGTAAAGGTACTCTGACCCCACCTTCAATAATGAAATACTGGTTGCTTCAGTAGCCTTAGGCAACTCACTTATGGCCTTTCAGAAGTTGCACTTACACTTGCCATTGGTTTCAGGAGCTAATGTGATACATGGGTAGTAGCATCTCTGCAATTTAAGCTGTGTACCTTAAGCTTAGCCCTAAACCTAATGTCTTCAACTAGGAAGTAGTTGCAAAAATACTTTCATCTGTCCAAGCTGACTTAAGAATTGATGACTAGAAATCAATAATAAGATCAATGTTTGAACAATGTGAAGTAACATAGCTACTGTTGCATCAAAAGCAAAGCAATATAGTTGATTGTTTACGGAGGTGCTTTACCTTTCTTTTGTGCTTACACATGTATAGTGTTTCAGTCAAGTCAATGCAAAGATTCTAAAAGTACAGCAATTCCTACCTGTAGAATACTGACCATGCATTTAATGTCAGACAGGTACTAATGCTGGCCATGATGAAGGAAATAAGGTCTCTGTAGCATAATATTTTGAGAAAAATACTTATCCCCCCAGTGGTTCTCTTTACCATGGCTTAAGATCAGTTTTGCTGTATGTGGTGAAGGTCCTGGTTTAATGTGCCATGAAGTTTATAGTGGTGCTAAATAGAATTGTCTTCCTATTCAATAAGTATTAAAACATACGTAATTTTGCAATGTGTGACTCAAATATTCTCTCCATCTTGGGCTTCAACATGGCTATGGCACACAAAACACACCATGTTGAGATGATATGCCATATACAAATGAAGCAAATTACAGAATCACAGAATAATTTGCATTGGAAAAGAGCTTTAAGATCTAGTTCAACCATAAATCTGACACTGCCAAGTTCACCACTAAACTACGTCCTTCAGTGTCTTTTCTACACATCTTTTAAAGATCCCCAGGGATGGTGATAAAACAGTGGTTTTTTATCCCTGGGCAGCCAGTTCCAATGTTTGACAGCCCTTTCAGTGAAGTAACGCTTCCTAATATCCACTCGATACATCCCCTGCTGCAATCCGAGCCCATCTCCTTTCATCCTATCACTTGTTACTTGGGAGAAGAGACCAATACCTGCATCTTCTTTCAGGCGGTTGGAGAGATCAATAAGGTATCTCTTCAGCCTCCTTTTCTCCAGACAAAACAGCCACAGTTCCCTCAGCTGCTCCTTGTAAGGCATGTGCTCCAGATCCTTCATCAGCACTGTTGCTCTTCTTTGCATATGCTCCAACAATGTCTTTCTTGTACTGAGGAACCAAAAACTGAACACAGTATTCAAGATGCAGACTCCCCAGTGCTGAATACAGTGGGACATTGACTTCCCTACTCATACTGGCCACAGTATTTCTGATACAAGACAGGATACCTGACCACCTAGGCACACTGACGGCTCATATTCAGTGAGCTGTCAAGTTTTTTTTCTACTGGGCAGCTTTCCAACCACTCTTCCTCAAGTCTGTATTATTACATGGGATTGTGACCCAAGTGGCTATACCCAACACTTAGCTTTGTTGAACCTGATATCATTGGCCCTATCAATCCAGCCTGTCCAGATCCCTCTACAGAGCCTTTCTACTCTCAAGCAGATCAACACTCCTGCACAATATGGTGTTGCCTGCAAATTTACTGAGGGTGCACTCTCTACCCTCATCCAAATTATTGATAAAGGTATTAAATAGAACTGGTTCCAACACTGAGACCTGAGGAACACCAATTATGACTGACTGCCAACTAGATTTAACCCCATTCACTAGAACTCTTCAAGCCTGGTTATCCAGGCAGTTTTTTACCTAGCAAAGTGTAAATCTGTCCAAGTCATGAGCAGCTAGTGTGTCCAGGAGAATTCTGTGGGAAATGATGTCAAAGGCTTTATTAAAATCTAGGTAGACAACACCTACAGCCTTTCCCTCATTCACTGAGTTAGCTTGTCATGGAAGGAGATCAGGTTAGTCGGGTCGGACTTGTCTTTCCTAAACCCATGCTAACTGGGCCTGATCACCTAGTTATCCTGTACATGCTGCATAATGGCACTCAAGATGATTTGCTCCTTAACCTTCTCTGGCCTCAAGTTTATGTTGACAGGCCTGTAGTTGCCCAGATCCTCCTTCTGTCCCTTCTTGTAGATCTGCACCACATTTACTAACCTCTGGTCAGCTGGGACCTCCTCAGTTAGCTAGGGCTGATAAAAGATGGAAAGTGACTTGAGGAGCACTTCCAACACTTCCTTCATTTCTTGTGTGGATCTCATCTAGCCTCATAGGTTTCTGTGTGTCTAGGTGATGTAGCAGGTTACTAACTATTTATATAGAGGATTGTTTCTGCTCCCTGTCTCTGCGTTCCGGCTCAGGGCTCTGGGTATCCAAGGGACACTTATAAAGAGCTACTCCACTGCCTCTGTTCCATTACCTATCCCTTTTGAAGAGTTTGTAGCTATCTATTGCAGCACTCTGGATGTGTGAATCATCCCACTACGTTTCTGTAATGACAATTACATAATAGTTTTCCTGCTATACAATGGATTCCAGCTCCTCCTGTTGCCCATGATTCATGAGTGGATGTAGAAGCATTTCAGCTGGGCTATTGGCTGTGTCACCTTTTATATAGATTTTCCACACATACAAAGCAGGTAATTTTCTTCAAATTAATATACTCCTATACTTTGTTGCAGAAACAGTAAAAACATAGAAATAGAATTCAGAAATTATTTCACATTTTTTAACTGATGGTCCTTTCTTAGAAGGTGGAAGTACTGAGATGAACACATGCCACATGGCACTGCCCCAAAGTGTCTTCTTTACATGGGCTTAACTACTGACTTTACATTCCCTGTAAAAAATTTATCTTGGAGTTAGAGGGGAAGAAAGTCTTTTTTTGTACTCCTTTTTGTTTAAACAGACCATCAGAGGAAAGGCATAAGGTACAGTCCTGTACAACATCGCAGGATTGCATTAGGGATTGATTTACTTTATTATTCCAGATTATACTAAACCTCATAAAGCAAAGTTTATTGCAAGAAATAACAAGTCTTACCAATGTTTTGACCTAATGAGAAGTAGGATGTTAAAGGAGAAAACAACATTGATTTTAATGATATATCATAGACCATTATTTATATACAGAAGGTGCTTCATGTTTTGGAAGCAGTACATTTCATGATGCAAAAGATGCAAAATAACTAGGAAAAATCTATTGAGTTTTATTGCTCTATCTTATTAATACCCCATAAAATATTAATTGTTCTACAAAATTAATACTGATGATTTATAGTTCTCTTAGAAAAATGCCTTTCTTCTCTCACAAGCACTGTGGCTTGTGATGGGAAATATTATCATAGAACTTTATCGATTAAATGAAAAAAAAGATAAGTGAGTGGCATTAAAGACAGCAAAAGCATAAAAGCGGAAAATGAAAATGCAATATAATGCCTTTGTAAAAACTTGAATTCTGCCCCAAAGTCAATGGTTTGATATGTCCAAAATTGCTATGGAAGATACATATCCTTTAAAAATACATTTTACTAAGCCATTTTAAAAATAGCCAGAGAAGAATTAGAATCTTTCTTACTAATGCAGTCCACCCTTTTTTTTGTCCTGAATATTTTTATATATATATGTATAAAAAAATCTTTATTCTCAGTCTGAGACATTTTTTCACTCCTGATATGCCTTGTAACGTGCATAAATTCTCTCAGGTATTATTCCCATTGGTAACATCACCATGGCACAATAAGCTTGGAAGATAGTTTTAAGTATTTGTTGTGTTGTACTAACAGTCAATGATTTGTGCTTTTATTAAGTGAATGTCAAGGGAAGAACAATATTAAAGCAATGCATTTATCCTTGACTTATTAATCTTCCATGAAAATAACAGTGCTAAAGAATTCATGTGTGTGCACTACCTGCAAAGTATAAGCTTCATTCTATGTGTTTTGCAACTGATTCATTACAGTCTAAACAAAATTCTTCACATCACTGAAGTATGAAGATATGCATGTCTTTTTGAACTGCTAATAATCAGCTACTTCTGAACAAGCTTGTCAAGGCTCTAACACTACTACTTCTCTTCTGGCTCTTGTTCACCGCTGTACTACTTTTACCCTATTAGAATTCACCAATTAAATCTGGACAGCTGCAAACTGTGTTCAAGGAAGGAATACCCACTGCAATCTTTATTTCTAGAACTCAAATAAGCAGGAGACCTTGGTATAAAATGAGAAAAAGGGAGCCGGGCTTAAATGTTTATGTTCCTCTGTTTAATGTTTTTAAAAGTCGCAATAATACATAAAGGCAGAATGATCCTGAGAGTGTTTTACAACACAACTGATATTTAATTAGCCACAAATCTGTGCAAGACAGGCATATTTGTATACCCAAAACACTACTCTATCTGAGAGTATGAATATTAGTGTTTACATCACCATTTTATTTCTCAGTGGGATGTATTATGGAGTGCTGTGTTTGGGGCAGGGGGAAAGCAATCAACTGTGAAGGATTCTGGTGAGAAGAGAGTGCAAAAATATCATTCAAGTACAGCTACTAAAAATACCAAGATGACAAGTCATCGTTGCTGCTGTTTGTAACATGATTGTTTAGATGTTGACATTCATATTGTATGTACATGTCAACATCTGTGCATTGCCATGATGCCTTATGTATATCTACTCTTACTGCAAAGAGATGGAAATATCAGAACAGTGAGAGTGTATCACCTACTTACCTTACAAACTAGCACAGAAATACGTAGAGAGGAAAAAAAGCCAATTGTATTGAAATAAACCTCCCCTTCCAAAATATGAAGAATTTTTAGTATTTCAAAAAATGCCAAATATAGAGACAGTGAAATATGCTACTCTTTGCACTCCAATTTTTTTTTCAGATAAAGAATCAGGAATGTGAGCTATCTTAGTTTTTTTGCATTGGTATTAGGAAAAATAGTGCAGTGAGTTAAATCCCTGATTTATATAACTGAGACTGGAATTTACAGCACTAAGTATAGTCAATTCAGAGGAGGATTCAGACATCCTCTTGCTCCTTAGGACTGATTACACTAGTAACCAAGGTAATCCATCCAAGTTGGTGGAATATCATAAGTCAAAGATGAAGGAAGGTTACACTTACAGGGAAGGGCAGACAGGACAGGTAACCTTCAAACTGACCAACAGAGTATTCTATCCCATATACGTCATACTCAATACAAAACTGAAAGATCACAAGGGTATCACTTTCTTCTGTGATGGCTGATGTCTAGTGAGGACCTTGTCTTTCTGTTTGCTCCTGATCCCGAATCTGTGCATTCCTGAATCTGGTTCCTGTGTCCAGCTTTCTCTTGCCACTGACCCCTTCTCTGACTTGCTCAGCAGCATTCATGGTGACATGTAGTAATAGAGGGGTAGGGACATGTTTCTATGTTTTTATTATATATTTTATTTTTTCTTTATTACTATAATTATTACTATTTTATTATAGCTGTTTTAGTTTTGTTTCCAACCTGTGAGTCTTTTTCCTCCCATTTTCCTTTCCCTAGAGGTGGGAACAAAAGGATTTGGGAGTCCAACTGCTCGCTTTAGCTGCCAGAATTGGCTGGGCCAAGGCTAAACAGTTATAATGGGCAAAATGGCTGTGGGCAATAACTCAGTGTTTTCCCAGAGTCAAACACAAGTGAATCCCCCACATGAATATTTATATCCTCCAACAAAATAAGTAAACTGGGCATTTTTACACCATTAGCTTTGTCAGCTGTTGTCACATTTCTGGGTGTGTGGCAAGGCCAGATGAAAGAGAATTCTTTTCTCCTGACAAAATTATCAACTTTTCTTTAGCTTCCAGAAGCTGCTGGGTTTCTACAAACATGTACATGAAGAAAATCAATGTTAAATTGGATTTTGATAATAAGTGGAAGGGGTTTCCCTGTCCTCTATTCCACCAACCTAAAATGTTAAACAAAGATTTTTTCTCTTTTAGCCCTAGACTTAAATGAGGGAAAGAGAAGGGGCTTGTCCTATACAAAACTATTCCTCCAGAATACACTCTACTTACTTTCAGCTGACTAACAGACTGCTTTCCTGGGAACATTCATTACCTCAAGCAAGGAGTTAATGTATGATCTTAATTATAAAATGCTCTTAGACAAAAACTGTCAAGCTTCCAATAAATGGATCTAACTCCCGATGTCTCTGATTAACAAAGTAAATATAACTAAAATGACTGTAGTCTCTAAATTTGATTATCTATTTTTGAACATTCCTTTACTTTTTCAAACATAATTTTTTAAAGAACTTGGCACATCTATAAAGGGTTCCTCTGGCTATATAAAATATCAGAATAGGCATAAAAACATTGACTTGACTTCTTAAAAAGTAAACTAGTTTCATCAGACTTTTACTATGCTGAATTCAAGGCTCAGTAAAAACATATCTAGACAGAATTCAGGAAAACTCCACCTAGAACTAGAATTGTGGAAACAGTGAAGATGAATTTGAAGTACTGCTGGAGAAGTAGTTCACCGGTTTCATTTGCAGCCCAAATTTCCCCACTGATTTTTAACCTTCACTTATAACACCAAGGGAGAAAAACCAAAATACCTCATGCAATTACTATAACTGAAAAAAAGCGCTTCTAATTATGAACCAATGCAGTATGATTAAGTAGGTAGTTCTTGGGGTACTTTCTAGGAGGAACTGCCTGATTAATGTTAAATAGATGAAAAAAACCCAACTGTGGTGTTTCACAAATGGCCTTTTCAGAAGAAATTTCCCATTCAACACTTTCATTGACTGGAGCAGTGTCATAGAATTATAGAATGGTTTGGGTTGGAAGGGACCTTAAAGAACATGTATTTCCACACCCCCTGCCATGGGCAGGGACATTTACCACTAGACTAGTGTGCTCAAGTCTCCATCTGACCTGGCCTCAAACACATCTATGGATGGGGCATCCACAACCTCCCTGGGCAATCTGTCCCTCTGTCCTACCACCCTCATTGTGAAGAATTTCTTCCTAATGTCACAATATGCCCTTGTAAAGTCTCTTTCCAGCTTTCTTATAAGATGTTTTCAGATACTGGAAGGCTATTATAAAGCCTTCTCTTCTCTGGGCTGAATAACCCTAACTCTCTCAGCCTTTTTTCACAACAGAGGTGCTCCAGCCCCAAGCCACGTGTAGTACCTCGTACTTGGTCTTATTGAACCTCAGTTGCCATTTCTCCGTGACTTAATTACTTGGAGCTTTTGGTTTGGCAAAACTATTTGCATAGTCTCAGTTAATGTTCCTTGTCCCCAGCCCTCCCCGGAATGATTAATTTCTGTGGATGCTTCTATATAGTTTACACACTGAATTTTGACATAGACAA
Source organism: Clamator glandarius (assembly GCA_033459285.1). Classification (NCBI taxonomy): domain Eukaryota; kingdom Metazoa; phylum Chordata; class Aves; order Cuculiformes; family Cuculidae; genus Clamator; species Clamator glandarius. The sequence goes on from JAUNZM010000227.1 coordinate 5,148,120, forward strand.
TAAAGAAGTTGCATGTGATGGAAATAGAAAAGTACAGAGATTTTTAAATTCATATGCTGTGCAAATGTCAAATATTGTTCACTATATTGTTAGATTTGTTAGATGGACAGGACAGGAAAACAGGAACAATGTTTTTTTTTTTTCAAAAGTAGTTAAAAAACCACAAGCTATAAGAACCAGGCTACTTGGCACAGCTCTTACTGTTGGTCTTGTGTATGAGTCTGCCTGCCTCATCAGGTTTCCTGCTCCTTGAACAGGATGATAAAAATATCAAGCTATTCCTGGGCATCTTTTCCAAGGAAAGCTATAAATTCCAAGGTAGAAAGTTCTCTTTACCATACTTGACACCTCAACTGAATTTAAGCTGGCTTGTGGGATACACTTAAGATTTTTTGAGGCCAGTGTGCAAGATGTTTATGCTGTTCTATTCTTCAGTCTTCTGTGTGGTAGTTCCCTTAGCAGTCCTCTGTTTGCTTTGCATGTTTGATGGCATTTTCCAGACTATGCCTGGAATCATCTATACTTGGAAATGTTAAACAGCTATGACCCTTAAGCCTTAGTGGGGCCAAAACACAGACATTCCTCTGTAACTTCCAAGCAAGGGATGAACTAGTATCCTTTCTTATGGCCCTGCTAAGGGAGTTACAGGTCAGTACCCACATTTCATGCAATGCCTCAATATTTGGGTGCACCCAAGATTCTAGAACCCTATGATGAATCTTTCACTCTTCTGCAACTTTCAAGCTGATGTGGATTTCAGCAGTTTCCAGTTTGGGATACGTGCTGTACGCATTGAGTACTATTATGCATAAATACTTTAATGGGGGACAAGTGTCTAGTGTCTCACCATGCTTTACCTCCTCAACAACAAAATTATGAAGCAGAATTTTGTTTATTTATAAGAGTGGGGTGAGGAGACATCATATAAACCTTTGAGGTGTACAGATGTTCAGGCAGTGCTAACATAATCCCCCTAGAAACCCAAATTAATTGTCTTAAATATTTCTGTGATTAATGGATGAGTGTGTAATGTCTTTCTTTTCAGATACATTTTTTCATTCAGAAGAAAAGCTAGGGATGTGAAGATATATCAGTGGCATTCTCAGTACTGTGTCCCTGAACTTTGAGGCCCTTACAAAAATATGTCCTTTTTTTCAGCTATGCTATTTGAATTTTCCTGTATTTATGTCATTCTGTTAAGCACTTCTATCTAAAAAAGACACTTACAGGAATTTCATTAAGGTATTTGGAAGCCCAGTGTACTGGAGCTGAACTTTATTCCCAGAACTATCAGCAATCTGTCAGTGGCAAGGTTTCCTGGAATGGTGTCAAACCCTTGCCTATAATGGTCAAGGGAACAGTGTTAGTTACTTTGCAGCAAATTGTATTTAAGTGTAGCTCACTGGGAAAGGGACAACAATTGTTTAGAAATCCCACAGGCATAGGTGCATTACTGAACCTTAGACAGCTAGACAGATCCTGAAGGCTGTAGCTGCTGAATACTAAGGCTTTCTGGTACCGCTACAAATCCACTCAGTGGTAGAATTTGAGTACAGGGAAGGTTGAAGTGAAAATAAACATACGGCTGCAATTTCTCCCTGATACTAGCTGAGAAAATATTGAAATATATATTTTTCCAAATATCTGTTAGGCATGAATTAATGGTAAAGACAGCAAGTAAGAAACTGAAAGTTCTGGGGTTTTTTATCTTCTTTAGTTGCAAATTGGAATAAATCACTCAAACTTAAGTCTTCTTTCTGGAATGAAATTTGCAACAGAAAAGATCTGTTCAGAAACATGGAAGATGTGGTTCTGAAGGCATGTTCAGATAAAAAGGAATATGAAATAATAAATGTGAAACTAAATATTTTGACATTAATGGAAATAAATATTTTTAAAGTAGTGATATGAATGAGAAAGTCAAAAGGCTTCCCTGTGACACTGACTTTGTGATCAATATGACACATTCGGACAAAACATTTTTGATTACAAGAAAACAATATTTTCTGCAATACTATAAAAAAAAACAAACCAAAAACTCAACCACAAGCTAGAAATATTTTCTGGAAATAATTATGAAAACTACTCTCTTTATCTAATAAATTCCTGGAAAAATGCTGCTTATATCTGTTAATTCCTAAACTGAGTCAACCTTTAGAATGCTGAGGGAGCTTCTTCACAAAATCAATAAGCAAGAATATTCAAGGGAATGACAGCAGAAGAAAAGGAAGTGGATCCAAATACCAGTAATTTTAGAGAAGTTCATTTCTGAATCGTATTTTCAGTCTTTTGACATATTTGCTCTATTTAACAATAAGCTGTCAAAGGAGAGATTTTCATCAAAAGTAGTACTCTTGGCCATTATCAATAGATTCAAATTCATATATTGAAGAACTGAAAAACTCTCTGCACTGTCTAATCTACTCAGAATTTTGTTTTAATTAGCACCTTGTGATTATGATAGAAGAATAAAGACTATATAAAGAGTGAAATAAAATTAATAATAATTTTAAGTTTTCTTCTTTTATGTTACAGCAAATTATCATTGTCTGGGAGATCTTTGTCTCTAAGCATTTGAAAAATACACCATGGTTTATGCTTTGTGGAACACAGTTTGAAGTATAAGAGAACTGCCACCTCTGTGATTGCCTTTGTTTTGCATAATGTAATTAAAAAGATGCATGCCGAAATAAGAATGATGTGCCATGAGTCTACTACTTGTACTAGTTGCATTTGTTTTCATTATTTTACAGCACAAATTCATTTTTTGGTTGTAGATTCCTAGATTCTTTACACCTTCTTTAACCGCTGTGATGACTCTCATGTGGCAGAGTGTAACCATGCAGAATAAACACAATCTGTGCACCAGTTTGTTTTCTTTATTATTTTTTTCCTTACAATTTCTAAAACAAGTGATTTTTTTTATTGTTAAGGTAAAAACAGAATCTCAGTTTTCTGCAGCTGGTGACAGTCTATAGGAGTGAAGTATTACCCACATTAGAGGAAGATATAGTTAAGAATCACTTCAGCCAGATGGGTATAGACAAGTCCATGGAACAAAATAAGATGAATTCAAAGGTGCTGAAGGGCTTTGTTAATACAGTGGTGAGCCTACTTTTTATAATTCTCAACAGTTTATGGTGACTAGAAAATGCTCCTGATGGGTAGAATATATCAGACCTCAAGTTTATCCTTGTCAGGGCCCAATCCTGACACCACTAGTATGCACGCCCCCTCTAACCTGCACAGTCAAAGAGGGAAGGTTGTTCAATATCTGCACAGCAAATAAAAGACTGAAAATCTCCCAGCCTAAAATCAAATGCATTGTTTATTTTGGATACAGCCAAAATGACAAATCAGATACTCGGGTGCACTTCCCAAAGTTGAGAAAAAAGATCTCAATCTGGTCAGATCACAATCTGACACCATGAACACAGCCAAGGTCACAAAAAAAAAGTCATATTCTATCCAACACATTGCAATACCAGGAAAGAAAAGGAAGGCATGATAAGATAAATAAGAAAGAGAGGGAAAAAAGGTAGGTAGCAGAGGGAAAAGAAAATCACCGCTCCACTGGAGCATGGCATTTCTTCTGGAAAATGTGGTCCATCTGGCAGCAACTCCAGTACTGCAGATGGGTCTAGACAAACTGGAGAGCTCAGCAATCACCAACCACATGAAGTTCAACAAGGGCAAGTGTTGAATTTTGCACCTGGGACATGGCAAACCTGGCTATACAGACAGACTGGGGAGCAGCCCTGCAGAAAGGGTTCTAGGGGTTCTGTTTGATGGCAAGCTGAACTGACCCAGCAGTGTGCCCTGACAGTCAGAGGGGCAAGAGCGTACTAGGTGCATCAAGCATGACATTACTAGGCGGTTGAGGGAAGCGATTGTTGTACTCGGTTCAGCAATGGTGTGCCCCCACCTCAAGCATTGTGTGCAGTTTTGGGAAACACAGTATAAAAAGGATATCAAGCTACTGGAGAGTGTCCAGAGGAGGGCCACAATGTTGGTGAGGGGTATATAGGAGAAGTCATATGAGGAGCAGCTGAAGTCACTCTTTAGCCTGGAGAACATGAGACTGAGGTGGGTCTCACTGCAGTCTATAACTTCCTTACAAGCCAAGGAGGAAGAGCAGATGTTGATCTTTTCTCTCTGATAATCAATGATAGGACTTAAGGTAACGGCAGGAAGACACGTCAGAGGAGATTTATGTTAGATATTAGGAAAATATTCTTCAGTGGTGGAAAACTTGAACAGGGTCCCCAGGGAAGTAGTCATGGTATCAAGGTGAAGAATATTCAAGAAGCATTTGGACAATGCCCTCAGACACATGGTGTAAATTTTGGGGTTGTCCTCCACAGGGACAGGATTTGGACTCAATGATCCTTGTGGATCACTTCCAACTCAGGTCATTCTGTGATTCTGTGACCATCTTATTGGCGCTTCTCTGGACTTGCTTTAACAGATCCATGTTCTTCCTCTGCTGAGGACTCCAGAATTGAACACAATACTCCAGGTGAGGTCTCATGAGAGCAGAGTAGAGGGACAGAATCACCTTCCTCGACCTTCTGGTCACTCTTTTCTTGATGCAGCCTAGGATACAGTTGGCTTTCTGGGCTACGAGCACATATTGCTGGCTCATGTTTAGCTCTGCATCTGCCACGTCTCCAAGATGTTCTTTTCAGGACTACTCCCTTTCCATTCTCCACCCAGCCTGTAATTGTGCTTAGAATTGCCCCGATCATGGTGCAGGACTTTGCACTTGACCTTGTTGAATTTCATGAGGTTCCCCCAAGCCCACCTCTCAAGCCTGTCAAGGTACATCTGGATGGCATCCCTTCCCTCCAGCATGTTGACCATGGAGTTAGTAGTTTCCCTCAGAAGGGTATAAAGCAAGAACCTCAGTCCCAGGTAGTTATATTTAATTAAAAAAAAAAAAACAAAAAACAAACCCAACTGATATCTTGAAATACACACATATTGATTTATTCCAGTTTAATCATTTGGTGCTAGATTTTTGTTGGAAACTTCTATGTTTTTTAAATAAATGTCCAGAATGCTGGACAGGTAAAGCAGATGCTCTGAATAGTTAATCTGGCTGGTACTTTGGCAGCAATATAATCTGAATCCATGATAATTTTGAATTATAGTTACAGTCAGCCATCTGTTTCTTTTCCTAAGCAGAAGTCCACATTATTCAGAAGTATTGAGCTAGAGGACGTATGATATTTTTTTTCAGATTAACCCTTATACAATTGTGCTGAAAATAGTTGAATATTTAGTTTCCATAAAAAAGAATCTCATCACATGGTAGAAGAATCTCAACACATCATGTCTGTGAGTCTGTTCATGTTTACATACATATGTACAAAACTGAAAGCCAGGGCTCTCAGAAGGAGACAGACGGAGAAGAAAAATGTGGAAAGTGTAAAAAAATTATTAGAAACATAAAAAATAAAAAGTGAAATGAGAAGTAGTTTAAATTCCTTCAGTCTTAAAGGTTAACCAATGTTTCTACTACACTGATGCTCTTATGCCACATTTCTAAGTCCATGCAATATACAGCAGCCATTCACTAGTCAGACCCTTGGAATGTGCCACAAGTTGCTAAACTTGCATCTTCCTTACACGTAGTACTCTTTTTATTTTCAATAAAACAGGGTTGATATAGAATGTTTAATATTATACTGTTCTCAAACATATCCTGGGAGCTGTACAATATGCTAGACCCCTTTGGGCTTTAGCATGTGTTATGAGCTGCCTGGGGGCCAGCATGGCAGGAACTCACAACAATTGATTTCCTCCAGCCTGCAATAGATATACTCTATTCCTGACAGAATCCAATAATATGCATTTCTTTTATGATAGCTTACAGTTTTTTCAAAGCGGACTTTTTTTTCAAAGAATACCTGTTTAAACAGCCTCTAAGAATAAAATCTCTGATTCAGTGTTATATTTACCTGATTGTAGAAATTTAAGCATATATTGGGGAACTATGCTGAAGCAAAGTGTGTTATTTTAATTTTGTTTCCTTAGAGTGGTAGTACTGTAAAAGAGGAATAAAGCAGCAACAAATTAAGCTTTAAATGACAAACACATGTCTCTGTAATAGGAAAGGAGAAAATATGTGGGAGTTCTATGATCGCAAGTAATTGGCAATATGATTTTAATATGATTATAAGTAATTTAATGCTTTCTAAATTGGGCAATAATAGATGATCATCAGACTAATTAAACTGAAATATTCTGGTTCCACCATTTCTGCAATAAATTTAGATAATACCAATACTTAACTGAACATGTGAGAAACTTCTTTTATTTGACCTTCATTAGATTTGACAAAGGAGTATCAGTCATGGGGTACAAAAAGGATGACATGTATTCCAGGTATCATCATAATTCTAATTGATTTTCTGGAAGATTTAACAGAATATTTGCAGTACCATTAGTTAAGTATTGTGATAATAAAGCTCACAATGGATTGGATCCTGCCATTCCATCTGTTTATCTGAAATACATGAGATAGTGCTGGATGTTAATCTGTCCATAAATGTTTAAGAAAATCCCTGTGCTTGAATTCTATGATAGGAAAGCTTGAGGCCTGTATGACAGATATTCTGGACTTTGTATAGTATATTCACTGGATTGGTGGAAGGCAATTTTATTAGTACTATTGCTATCTAGTGCTGGCTTGATGAATAAATTAATAAAAATGTTAATATGTTGTGGACATCATATTTTAAAGAAATTTAGTAATTATAACTTCTAATATTCTTAGGTTTTCATAACACATCGGTCTGTTTCAATGGTTTAAGCCATCTGCTTGTTGAAACTGTTATTTTCAAGCTCTATTAATTTTTGTTCTGTTTACTATTTGTTTTATAAAACATTCCTGATGAGAAACTCATACACATTCATTTGTTTCTTTCTCATTACTATTAGTAACTACCATATACCCCTGATGCAGTAATACTTAAAATATGCTAGGCTCCTTCAAAGCATAAAGTCAGAACAAAGCACTAAAATTAGCTTCACCTTATATCTAGCCTAAAGAGCATAAAATACAAAAAGACAGAGATGTAGAAAGGGACATGATGATAGGAAAAGGGTAAAATAATAAAGCATGCAAGGAGATTAAAGTAACAGCAGATATCAGTAAAGAAATATTTTCTTGCTTATCCTTTCTGGTTGCTTGGTTAAGTTTATTTTAATTTTAATGTTAGAAATGTTATAATATTCATCTTTATGCTATAGACAGTATGCACAGATAGCATTCAGGATAAGCCTGCTACAATTATCCATAGGATCTTTCTCCTGTATCTAACTGAAATATATTATTTCATAAAGTGAGTAAAATATAAACAGTAGTTTTCAAAATAGAATTTGAATTAAAGAACCACTATTTGAGTGTTTGAGATCTAGGGGGATTTTGAGATTTTGCAAAGTTGGAAAAGAAGAACAAAACAAATTTTCCAATGCTTACAAAAAACTTCAAAGGGAAGACAAAAATCTAAAAAAGTAGTGTAAAGAAAAAAAGGGGAAATAATAAGAAGCTCGGTGCCCCACATCAATGTCTCAACTAGATCAGTGGTTGAGACAGCACCTGGAGTACTCAGCAACTGCATTTTTTTTGAGCTGATGTGTATTAGAAAGGTTAGTATGAATGATATTTTGCTAAGTAAGAGAAAAGATGAATGAATCTTTTGTTGTCAAATCAAGAAGTTTGATCTTAAATGTATTGTAAAATGATAAGCAAAACCATAATAGTTTTGATATACATCATGCACGAGAGTTGAAATATTCTCAGACTGCAGGCTAGTGTTTTCAGAATCATACAGTTCAATGCTATTGGAAAAACAAAGCCTGAGACAGTATCTATATTTAATATGCCAGAAGCACTTCCTAGTTTTTCATAATAAATACTGAAAGCATCTGTAACACAGACATCTATATTCGAATGAGCCAACTTAATTGATATAATTAATGGAGTTTGAGGATTACATATCTCTTCTTGGAGCTGACATTTAGTATAGGTTTGATGAATCATAAAACATAAAATAATTTATTTACTCTGCCAACTATGAAGAGAACAAAGAATAGTCATTTGGAATAACTAAGGAATTCATGGATGCAGAGCAGATTTTGAAATTAATCATGCATCTTAGTAAAAAGCTTAAATTCATCTGAATATGAGATACTGACTTAATAACTACATTTATTTGTACTAAAATAATTAAAATATCACAGATATATGTGGTCATACGTGCCAAAGTCCCTTTGGTAAAGGGATAGACAAAAAGACTTAAAATCATGTGAAGACAAGAAAATAATTATAAATTATAATTTTATAAATTTTAAAAAACCTCTACAAATTCCATAACTTCCTAAATCTTCTTCCTGAAGGGGTTTATTTCTGTAATGTTTTAATAACATTGAATCACTTTAAGAAACATATAACTTAGTATTTGATATACTTAATATACTAGGCTTTGATTATCTGCTGCACTTGTCACAATATTCTTTAATTTAGTATAGGTATAAAAAGGGAAGAATGCATCGGAAAAATATTTTTGGCACAAGATTTTACAAAAGGCATTCTCTTGCAATGCAAGTCATATAACACAACTGCCTATCCCTCTACTTAGCTGTAGTCAAATCACAGCTCCTGGAAAAAGACGCATAACTTTAGAAAAGCATAACATTTCAGTAAGCACCTTAAGAGCATGACAAGTGAACTATATTTGCATCATTTACAGAATAAATACTCTTGAATGAAATAGTATATTAAAATGATGATTTTAAAGCACCAACCAAGCATCCAGTCTAAGGTATGGTATATGGTATAAGGTATAAGGCACAATCCTTCCTCTCTCCATTGACTCTATAAGAACCTACATATTTACATAGTGGTAAGTACATAGATATAGTAAGTGGGTAAGTAGTAAGTAGTAAAAGTAGTCAAGATGGATCTGTTCTGAAATGGTAAGCTTAAGTGGCTGTGATTATTAGCATAGTAAATAATAAAAGTTACTACAACTATCATTAGATACTAGTTTCTGGTTGTTGCCTCCACATGATTTAAAATATGTATCTACAGTTCTAGCATATCTTGTCCTTATGTGTTCTCAAGCTGGTTACAATTAGAAATGCACGATATCGAAAATATTCAGCAACTATAAGTGGATTCCATTCAGACCACTCTTTGTAAGCAGTCACACAGTTTGCTGAAATAATGAGTTTCTTTGTACCCAGAGGAAGGTTTAATAAGAATCATCGCAGGATAATACTGGTAAGAGAAACAGACTGAAGTGTTCTGTAAAATAAAAATTTGAATTTCTTTTTTTCCAAATGCAAGTAAGTCTTACTCTGCAGCTACTTGGTGAACAGATACAAAATATACCAAAGGAGCATATTAGTTTCCTAAACCATCTCTTTATGAATAGAAAGAGGACATATTTATGACTGAAAGTCACTTGAATGACTGATAAGGACTTATATCTTACTATGTGTCCTTTATAGTCAAAGAAAGGGTGTGTCATTTACTGGCCCAGTAAAAACTGCCTGGATCAAGCTGACTTATTTTGTGACACTCACTAGTTTAACAGAATGGGGAAGTAACCTGAGCTCTTCTTAGAAATAGATCTATTCATGAGCACAATTTTTTTCTTACATTCCAGAAAAGCAGGCTCATTGCAGTCCTCAAAGAATTTTTTATCCAAATGTTATTCTATTTGCAGAAGTGAGACTAGCTCAAGTGAAAAAGATGAGAGTCATAGAAAACTTGTGTCAAATGACCTGATATTTGCTTTGTTGCTTTTACTACTTACAATGAATTTTCAAGACACTATTGAAACCCACAGCTGGATTCTATCCTGCTGCCAATATCTTTTTAAAAATCCAAACTGTGAGGATTTTCTCCACACCTCAAATCTCCAACAAATGATGTATTCTAAAGCTTCAAGATACATATTAAAAATTTCATGGAAAAGATATTGTATAGCAGCTCATGGTTATATGTAAAATATGTCGGCTTTCTCTACTCTACAGGGTTACTGAGCATCAATTTGGGGTTTTTTTCCAATGCCAGCAGTCCAGACTAGGTACTAATCTATTAAAGTCATCAAAATCAAGCATAGGAAGAGCTGATATGATGGGATAATCATGTTCTTTATCAGATTATTCCTCCTTCTCAAAACAAAGAGTATATTCAGTTTTAATCTAAATTCATGAATGCCCCTGGATTTAGGATGTTGTAGACAGAAGGAGTTTATTAATGATTATTTATCTTCCAATGGGACACACCTCTTGTATTGTATACATGAAAAAAATGCTGTTTTGAGACCTGATTATGTTTCATTCTTATCAACCTGATGTTATTTATTGGCATAACTTGTAAAGGCACTATTGTTTTTAAAATATCATGTCCTTTTCCATCCTATGTGTGATTTTCCTGTTTATGAAGATGTTTTCTTTCTAGGAGATCTTTCCTATTACATTGTTAGAGTTCTATAAAGGCCTGATTCTGTCCCTGCTGTTGAACACTTTCACTTGTATGTGAGATTAACAAAAGCACTGAACAGCTTCAGCAAAAGCTCTACGCCTCTATGCCTGATAGGACAGATCCTTTTGTTGTTTCTTTTCATCTTCATCCTGCCATTTCTTTGCTACTATAGAGCAGAGAAGGGTCAACTCCTCCTCCAGCTCCTTTTCACTACACTCTGATTTGCAGAGGATACAAAGTCCTTCGAAAGACGAAAAAAATACCTTTATAATGCAGCAGCAATGCTCTCCTATTGCTTATGACCCACCATTTCACTGCCTATAGTTTCTAGTGCAAGGGAGTATCTGGTCACTGCACTACCATTTTGCAATATCCTGTAGATGAATGCAGATCAGTTAAAGGTATTAAGAACTTAAATATAAAATAGCACTAGTTATTTCTGATGGAAGCCGAGGAGGGACCATACATTTTTTAAAGACACTAACAAAACTTTGTTCTTGGCCCTCTCACAGGTATATTCATGCAAGCACGTTCATTTCTGAGACATGGACTAAAACTCTTTCCTGCAAAGTTTTAGAAAGTTAACATTTCAACAAAGAGTTTTGAGTCTAAATACAGGTTTGATGTTATTATTGTTAAAGTAAATAGTCTTATATAACAGGATTTTTATTTTCTTAAGGGAGAAAAATCCCCCCTCCCAACCCTTCCCTCTTGTCCCCCTCAAAAAATCTGAAATATGATGAAGGACTCATAATGTGGCAACGTGTGTAAGGTTGGATTTTACATACTTCATATATTGTATTTAATATATCTCATCATTTATTTAGGAAATCATGATCGTGCCTGAGGTTTTCTTCATTTCTCTGTAGGGAAATTTGTCTTTGCTTTGTAAATAACACGTGCTCCACAGAGGCACTAAAAATTTGACTTATTTTGTTGTGTACTCAAAAGAGTGAACATTTTATGTTTTCACTGGATTTCCAAAATGTTCTCAGTGGCTTTCTATTAAATGCCTGATGTTGTACATTGTTATGGAAACTTTCCATATGGAGGACTACTAAGGGGAAGATTATAAGTGTTTTAGTAATTCTGGTTCTGGAAGATAGTTTTGAGGAAGTGTGTTTTCCCAGTACTAGAAAGCATATATACCATTTTGAAAGTGGATCAGCTGCATACTAATCAAGACTCTTCCAAATAGGGAGTACCAAGCTTATGTCATTTCTCCACAAACGTCACTGTATCACTCTATGCATTGTGCTGTTAAACTAGTGGATCAATTTTTAAATAGAAGGGCATTAATGTCAATATCTCAGTATGTTTGAATTGCTTACTAATGTCTTAAAAAGATAAAAAAAAGAATCCAAGGTTATTTGGTACTTCTACAATCTCTTTACTAGATGTTCAGATGCTTGTATTTGCTTTTATTAGAGAAGTGCTTCTTTACGTGCAGTAGATCAAGCTAAATGAGTGGATTGTCAGCATCAACTGTTTTTCTTTGCTGTTTTAACTGCTTTCATGTAGCTAGGCAGCTGAGAGACACAGAAAATCTATTTTAAAATCTACAATGATTGCACAGTTAGGTATTTGCACAATGTTCTGCTGCTCTGCATATTTATCTTTGACCTTCGGCAGTTACCAAGTACATAATTCTCTATCCTACTTAACATGAAAAACCCAAGAGATAGAAACCAGGCTGCGATAAGTGTAAGTTACATGTGTGACCCATCTAGAGAGCCAGTGAGGGAAGTAATGGCCTCACTTTGTGGAAATGTCTTCATTTTTTTATTTTCTTCTGTTAATATTCATCAGAAAATTGGTGAAGTCTTGCTGCTTATGGTCAAAGCACAGTACAAGGCCATAAATAAAGCAGTGAATTAAATGTTTCAAAAAATCCCCCTCAGCTTTTCATGATATTCTTTCAAAGAATGTGGCTATTCATATTTATTTTTAAATTTCTGTAGGATGATCCATAAATGCATCAGTGAAAGAACTTGCAGGCTACTGAAATGAAGCTTACCCTTTGCCTTCTGATGTCCCTTTTTATTCATTTCCCCTGTCTCACACACAAAGAAGAGTTTGGCAGTGTATTTTTAAGAGTCTTAATGTATGAGTTTTTTCAGAGCAGAGGAAACAGAATGTCATTCTTGAGATATCACAAAAGAGTGTGATGGTTTCTTTTGGGCAGTCAGGCCTCAGCTTTTTACCGCCACCTTAAAAACTAACTGGCAATCAGTGCAGGTTATAAATCATAGTTGCAATATACTATCTTGAAGAAATACTGTGTAAATAATTAAACAATTGTATTACTTCCTTGATCCAGTTTTCTGCAGTGTTAAGATATGCACTGACCATATACACACAAGTGACTTCCATACAAAGTCAAATGCACAGGTCAAGTGAAATATATGTAGGAAAAAAAAGGCAGAGAATAAAGAATATTTGAAAGTCATTGTTTTTCAGTATGAGAAAATTGCTTTAGAAATAGTAAGACAAGTCGCAGGCACACTCCACAAGAGAAACTGTAGAATGATGCCTCCAATAGGAGATGGTATAACACAGTGTTTTGTTTTGTTTTGTTTTGGGTTTTGTTTTGAATAGCAAAGCAATTATATGTGTTCTTAACTTCAAATGTATGCTCGCCACTATTTAGTAAAGGCGTAACTCCATATTTAAGGTCAAATACATGTGTAGCTCCCTTGAATTCAAAACCACATTAGTATTCTATAAATATATAAAAGGGAGACTATTTCTGTGTTTAGCAAGAAAATGGATGCTGGGAAGCTTGAAAGTACTTTTACTTTTATCAACAAATACATTTCTACAGACATATCATAAATAAACATCTCTGTGCTAACTATTGGAAGAAAAAATAACCCTTATTCTTCACCATAAACACCACAGAATAACAGAATGGTTGAGGTTGGAGGGGACCTCTGGACATTTGTTGCAGGCCACTTTAAAAGAGAGTTCTTTTTCCAAGCATGACACCCGAGTAATTCAAAATCACTTGGAAGTGTAGGTGTACACGATATCTTTTATTAAATAAGATGCATGACTTTAAAACACTGGATTCAAATGATCAAACAACCCGTGCAGACCAGAGCACCAACAGGAAAAGCCGCAGCTGCAAAAGTGTCCGAAACAGCCTGTCAGTGGCATCACTTCACAACCTCTTTATTGAGCCCCAAACAGCATCAAGAGCCCTCATGTTTCACAGAGTCAAACCCAAAATCAAACTGCCTGCTGGTGCCCATTGCAGCTGCACATGTTGCAAAGAGAAAAGGGGAAAAGAAGAAAAGGAGAAAAGATAGGAAAGGATAAGAGTTACAAGAGACAAATAGTTGCAAAGAGATGAGAGATATTCACCACCTTAGGCAGCACGTGTTTCTTTATCTGTTGGGTCCAGAAGATGTTGGGTGATCACACATAATGCACAAACACAAGACAAGACAAACAGAGGGACAAGCAGACAAATAGAGAGAGAAAACAGACAAACAGATAGAGACAAAACAAACAAACAGAGAGTTGCGCAGAGAGAGTTGTGGAGTTGCAGGCCTTAGCAGAGCTTTTCAAACTCTCTGCCCCACCCCTCCCCAATGAGGTAGGGGGACAGGTAACAGGCTCAGGCAGGTCCCTTTTCCCTAGACAAGTCCAGACATGCTCTCCAGGCCCTTTTCAGCTTAGCTGCTTTCCAGCTGAGTGTCATGTTCCTCTCTTCCCCTATCATCACACAATCATCTTAAATTCTTTTTACAGGAGTTCCTCCTTGAAGTTCAATGTTAAATTCCACTGGTGAATATCATCCATTTTGCATGCCAAGCACGATACAAAATATTTGACTTCTCCTTTTTATAAAGAGGTGATGATGTTCCTGACTTGATCATTTCCTGTACTTTCCTAAGCAATTTTGAAGCAGTCCTGTCAAGCCGAAGCATGGCTCGGATGCCAGAATAGGCCATATATTAAAACATCACATGATGAAAAGAGTGATTTGCTACTACATCTCTCCAATTGTATCAAATGCCTGGTTGTTGCTTTAGTTTGTAAATATTTGAGGACATGAACATCTTCATATATGGTTTTAAAATCTTACAATAGTATAGGATCTGAAATGGGACTTTCAAGAACTACAATAATAATAGTAGTAATAATAATAGTAAAAATAAAACTAGTAATCCTCGTGTCCGTTAAATTAAATGGTAAGTATAATAATAAAAGGATTAAATATACTAGTAAAAATATGCAATTATATTGAGGAGAGACAAGAGGAAATTATGACTGATTTCTATGGTCTAACAGTAATGGATTTAAACTTCAAAACATGAAACAGGAGTGATTTGAGTTCAGCAAAAGCTTTTGACAACATCCTGGGGAAAGAAATGTTTTGCATTTGTTAAAAACAAGTAGTGGATTGCTGCTTTCTGTAGATAAAAAATAATGAAAAATGGTCTATACTGTTCCTTTGCCAGCTGAGTATATCAACAAATGTTTTTAATATTCTATTAGTTGAGATAATCTGTGGCAAGTAAGTCAAACTGGCTATGGATAATACAATGTTTAATTCTTATGTAAAATAAACGGAAACATCTAAAATTATTTAAAGATGCTTGTCATGAGGACTTTTAAAATATGGAAAATACATGAAAATTAAACAGTAAAGTCCAATGCAGTAAATGTAATGTTCCTCATATATTGTTTTTAAAAATATGAGGAAAATAACAATACACCAGTATGATGCTTCATTTATTTTATGTTTGAGTTTTTAAAATATGTTTGGATATTCTTTTTACAGGATCCTGTGTGTGGTGATAAAAATGGAATATAAATTAAGTTGTTTAACCAAAAGAAAACAAAAGAATTACATTAGAATATATTAGTGTTCGTTGTTACAATAGGCACTTGCGTTATGTTGAATCGCTGGAAGAGAACTTAATGGAGCAGGACTCAATTGTGCTGGGTGCTGTACTAACACCATATGTATGCATTATCTATACTCTAATCAAAAGGAAAAGAAACTGATAGGTAGGTCAGTAGTATTTCGGGGAGAGGGAATTCTGAGCTTTGGGCACACAAGGCACAAGACTCCTGTGAGACACAGGTAATCCAGTTCATCAAAGAGAGGTTGTAATTAAAGAAAATGAAGACATTACATGTAAGCTTAGTTAATTAAGGTTATGAAATAATTTTTATTCATTTAAGGAAAAGGTAAACGTGTAATATGATTGAATAGACTGTGAGGACAAATACCGTAGTCAAAGCATCAATTAAAGCATAAAATTAATTTTGTGTTCTGTTCAGAGGAGGAATGTGTAAGGCTGCATGCAGGTAAGCATTTTGCTTGAAATATAAAAAGGACTGGAACCTCTATCAGTTAGGTACTGGATTGATTACCTTACATGTACCACGTCTTCAAAATAGAAGTGATACTGTCTATGCCAAAGCATGTCTTTAGCACAGTTGATGGCTCAAACCGTTAAGTGATGTTAAAGCACAGCCACTCCCTCCAGCCACTCCTGCCCAGGATGTCTCTCTTCCCAGCCACTGGAGCCCAGCCCAGGTTCCCAGAGACCTGGGGTCTCTGTCCAGGTTGAGGGCCATGGCTACTGCTTTCCTGGGTGCAGGTTCAACCAATAGTAAAGCTGAGCAAGTATCCCAGAGACAGAGAGGCACATGAGCATACAAGCAGGATACTGACGCAGCCAATCACACAGGCTGCCACAAAAAAACACCTGCTGCCTTCACCAACAGCTATGCAGAAGATTCGCATGTAACACAAGCACAAACATCCAAGTACTGTCTTCCTCTTGGGCTGGAGAGGCAAGAGGTCACTAATACAGCCAGCACACACATGATATTGTCCAGGTTCACAAGCTCACACACATTTGTGGATATCTCAAGTACCAGCATGGGTCCTCTGTGTCTGGCACCCCTGTTAATATACTAGTCCACTTATCCAACCACAGGTTCCCTTTCAATGGCTGGTTCAGCCTGATGCTCACTGTATTCACTCAGCACTCACATATGATCCAATGGATCTCTTCCAACCTGGTTATTCTGTGATATTTGTCCCATAGGCACTCCAAACTCATGGGTCCCTTAGATATCAGCACAGACCCTCCACCTACCTAATACTGCCCTGATCCAAGACTCCCTACTTACCAGCTGATCCAGATTGAGGTTTGCAGCAAATGCACACGCACACTCCATGCTCACCCAATCTGGTGAAGATACAGGGACTCAGTTCCTCCAGTAGCTGGCACTCAGCACACAGGCTGTGTCCTGCGGTCTTACTACAGCCTCAGGTGTTGAGCCCCTCAAGCATCTCACTCACACTTGTTAGCCTGTTTACTACAGTGCTATGTACAAAGTGTGATCAGCATTAGAAGCCCAAACTCTCAAATAGTCTGTGAAATCAAGTTTTGTTTAATGTGTTAAAACCAGAATTAGTAGTGATGGACAACAAGCTAACAATAACAGCTTTCAAGACAACGCATCTAATCATTGCTACAAGAGTATAAGTGTGGTGATTAAGAAAGATACATCACCTCTTGCCCTGTCCTCATCATCCAGATCCACAGTTGCCACAGGAACTCCTTTTCGCAGTGAAGATTTGGAGAGCTTGTCTCCACAACTGGGGGGTCCTGCACAGTGCATCCACTGGTAGATGACATCACCAAAGTTTGCTGCCAAAGTGGTCCAGCTTTTATATTGATAAGTAAACAACTTGTACAATTCTAAAAACAAGGAGTTTCTGGTCCCAGTTGCTTATTGTGTCCCTCTCCCCCCACCTCCTAGATCGTGGCCAAGGCCCCAGGAGAGGAGATAAGGAAGCAACTGGATATCTCTTATTTTTAAACTAAAGGTGGGTTGCATAGTTCTTCTCTTTTCACTCAGTTCCGTACTCATACTGATTGTTCAGCCAGGGTGTTGATGATCTTCTCCTCCTCCCGTGTATCCTGGGGAAGCTACAATTAATGTAGCACAGCCCAGTTCTACTGGTAACGCAGGCTGTGATACATTTTGTCATGCTCTCTGTGTTAAGAATAGCACAGCACAAATCTACTGATAACAGCAATATGAGAAGCTACAGTTTAAACAGTACACATAGCAATGCAATGCAAATCATCCATGGGTCACCTGTATTGTTTTAGGTCCGTTGATCAGACCCTGTCACTTCATCCCCTTGTAGCTGATTTTGGAACACGTACAATTTCCAGACCCAAGGCCCTTACTTGATCCACTCATTAATGCTAAGACCTGACTCACTGCCATAGCTGACACTTCAGGTCAGGGGTACCTAATACCCTGGTCTGACTCCAGGATCTGACATCAGTTTTCACTTGAACACATACAAGTCTTAGTGGTAGCTGTCTCAGTCCTTGCAGCACACATGGGATAGAGAGTGAGAGTACACAGGCAGATATTAAGAACTAGACTTAAGAAAATGAATGTAAATAGGATAGACTGTGATGACTGGGTGCAGGACTCTGCTGGAGAAGCACGCTGACTAGCCCTGTTTTACATATGACTAATCCCTTTTATAAACTTTTATGCTTACTCTGCTCTTTGTTCCTCCCTAATCCATCTTACCCCTGTGCATCTTTCATGGATTTGTACAGCTCAATTTATTCCCATGGTCCTCCCAGTCTGTGATCCACATGGTTTAAAGTCTTACCATGCTGATCTACTTGTAAAGGGCACCTGTAGTTTCTTGATAGCCCATCAATTACTCTGAGGGATGAGGGGCTTTTTTTTTGCAATTTTCTCTATGTTTGTTTTGTCAGGTCTGTGTCTCTGTATATTCTGTATATGGTTTTCCTTTTATTCCCTTAGTATCTCAATAGTCAAAATCCCCAACCAGATACTCTCACTGGAACAGACATTTTCACATTCTCACACACCCTCATAATTATGGTGATTGACCAGGTTTGGCTGCTGTCACTGCCTCCTTTATCACTTGTCAGTGAGGTTTGTGTCCCTATATGTTCTCGTTTATGGCTTTCTACTTTTCTTGTTATACTTTGTTACACTGAAAAAGGTCCTTGACCAGAGACCCTGAAAAAATTAGACACTCTCTTTCCTCATACTTTTACACAAACATATTATGAAATCAGCTATTTTACTGCTGAGTCCCACTGAGACTCAGGCTATGAGATTCAGTAAAAGATCTTGAAGAATCCTTGGCCAAAATAAAAGGCCTCCCAAAGCTCCTTGAGGGACTGAAATGTTATAGGAAGTCAATAAACACTTTAAAGTGTGCAACATTTGCCAAAATTTGAGATAACTCAACTGTATATTTAGTAACTTGGAACTAAATCTGCCACATTACAGAAATATCCAGATGATATAACACGCTACTCGTGCTAAGTCTCTAAAGACAGCCAGAAGGTGTAGTAATAGACTATATGACAAACAGAAGACATCACATGCAAGCATGCCAATGCCAGTTGATCCTTCTTCAAGTGATTCAGGCAGTGGTGAGGGCTTGATGCATTTTCCCTTAGGGCTATGCTCAGATTTCAGTCCTATCTTTGTAATGAAGGTGCTACAGATTACAACCAGGAGGACAAAGATTGCTTCTAGCACACAGGTCTCTCTAACTATCTATCAATATTAAATACATCATTATTAACAGAAATTAACAAAGATTCTAGTACTGCCTTTGCATCTATAGACAAAATTAATATTTTCAACCTTTTGTTTCTTCAGTTTAGTGCCTTACATTTCCGACAGGCAGGAGGGAAAAACAGGACAAGTGGTATAAAAATTGTATGATAATTTACATTTTCCCAACCACTTCACCAGTTTGAACCACAATACTAAAATTTCCACAATATGGTACTGCTGTGCAATGTAGTTTTGATGGCATTGTTAATTGTTTTGGCTTAAATAAGGTTCTGCAAGAGGTAAAAATTGTAACATGTAATTCATCATTGTATGATGTTAAAGATTATTGTTTCTACAAAGAAGTATTACTTTGGATGAACTGCATTGTAGTAACATGTTTCTTACTATGAGAGCTGTTAAGTTATCACTAATGAATTCTCATCCAGGTGCTGGTAAATTTAAAGCCATGGAAGTAATCCTAATGTCATCTTCTAATCTGCATTCATGTCTTTGCAATTTTATATGTTGCTGCATCAGATGAACCATGCTGGTCAGTCTCTAGTTTCAAACCTTTTTACACAAATCTGTAATTTTTGAAGAAAAGTATTGATGACTACAAGTCCAAATAATACCGATACTATATAGGTCCTTCACTCTGAAATGCATAGGTCCTTCACTCCAAAATACAAAACAGAGAGCTGAGAAAGTTGTACTATACTTATTTTCCAGGTATCTTTTTCAGAATTTACACTAAAATAGAGAAAATATGGAGAAATTTGAAGCATACTGATCAAAGAGTTAAATTGAAGAAGCAAAAGAAACTTTCCTGTGGAGTTCTGAAAACTCAGGGGAACTAAGGACAGGGAAAATTGTCACCATTCATACACTTTCAACAAGACAGCCTCCCTTCTTCCAGTCTCAACTTGAGTGCAAAAGGTACAATAGTCAGAAGTGTTAACTTCTCCAGCTTAATTTGCTTCTAGTTTCAGGGCTTGTATGCCTCCATATAGGGGGCCTTAGGCTACTGTGTCTGTCTTGCCAGAAAACCCATTGCTGACAAGCAATGTGTGCACCAGCCCACCCATAATGTATCGCTCAGTTTTTTCCTCATCTCTCTCAAACTTAATTTTTAATCTCTGTCATATGCATCAGCACCTACACTTGCCTGTCCTGACCTTTTACATTTCTCCTATTACTCTATTCACAGTATAAAATTGTAGAATTACTCTATTCACAGTATAAAATTGTAGATATTGTACTTCAATTGCCCTATTGCTGAAGGCTCGATAGCTCAGCTGAAGTGCATTTACACCAATGCACGCAGCATGGGCAAGAAGAAGGAACAGCTGGAAGCTGTCGTAGGGCAAGGAGCCTATGATGTCATTGCCATCACGGAAACGTGGTGGGACGACTCATATAACTGGAGTACAGATATGGTGAGGTACAGACTCTTCAGGAGGGATAGGAAGGAGAGGAGAGGAGGGGAGATAGCCCTCTTTGTAAGGGAGGACTTGGACACCACTGAGATGGATTGTGGCGATGAGGAGATTGAGTGCCTGCGGGTTAAAATCAGAGGAGCCCATAAGAAGGTAGATTTTGTGATGGGAGTCTGTTACAGGCCACCCAGCCAAGGAGAAGCAGCTGATGAGCTCTTCCATAAACATCTGGGGTTAATCTCTAGATCAATGCCTCTTGTTCTTGTGGGAGACTTCAATCTTCCTCATATCTGCTGGAAGTACAATAGAGCAGAAAGGAAGCAGTCTAGGAGGTTCCTGGAGTGTATGGAAGACAAATTCCTTGCACAGCTGGTGAATGAACCAACAGGGGAAGGTGCCCTCCTGGACCTGCTGTTTGTGAACAGAGAAGGCCTTGTGGGGGATACGGCAGTAGGAGGACACCTAGGACTAAGAGATCATGCTACTCCAGTTACCAGGCAATTGGGAATGGACTCTGTTCCCTCTAAGAGGGCTGAAGGCTTGGCAGTGACACTGAAGAGCATTTACAGCAATGCATGCAGAATGGATAATAAGAAGGAAGAGCTGGAATCTGTCATAGGGCAAGGAGCCTATGATGTCGTTGCCATCACGGAAATGTAGTGGGATGACTCATATAACTGGAGTACAGATATCGTGGGGTACAAACTCTTCAGGAGGGATAGGAAGGGAAGGAGAGGAGGCAGGGTAGCCCTCTTTGTAAGGGAGGACTTGGACACCACTGAGATGGATTGTGGCGATGAGGAGATTGAGTGCCTGCGGGTTAAAATCAGAGGAGCCCATAAGAAGGTAGATTTTGTGATGAGAGTCTGTTACGGGCCACCCAGTCAAGGAGAAGCATCTGACGAGCTCTTCTATAAACAGCTGGGGTTAACCTTTAGATTGATGCCTCTTGTTCTTGTGGGAGACTTCAATCTTCCTGATATCTGCTGGAAGTACAATAGAGCAGAAAGGAAGCAGTCTAGGAGGTTCCTAGAGTGTGTGGAAGAAAACTTCTTTGCACAGCTGGTGAATGAACCAACAGGGGAAGGTGCCTTCCTGGACCTGCTGTTTGTGAACAGAGAAAGCCTTGTGGGGGATACAGCAGTAGTAGGATGCCTAGGACTAAGCGATCATGAGATGATGGGGTTTTCTATTCTAGGCAAAGTGAAGAGGGTGGTTAGCAGGACAGTAGCATTAAATTTCCAGAGGGCAGACTTTGAACTCTTCAGAAGGCTGGTTGGCAAAGTCTCATGGGAGACAGTGCTTAAGGGCAAGGGAGCCCACGAGGGCTGGGAGCTCTTCAAAAAGGAGATCCTAGCGGCTCAGGAGAAAGCCATCCCCATGTTCTGGAAAAAAAGCCGGCAGGGAAAAAAAAAACCAGCTTGGTTGAACAGAGAGATCTTGAGTGATATCAAGAAGAAGAGGAATGCTTATGGGCTCTGGAAGAGGGGACAGGCCTCTTGGGTGGACTACAGGAGGGAAGTGAGATTGTGTAGAGAAAAATCAGAAGGGCAAAGGCTCAAATAGATATCAGATTGGATAAGTCTGTGAAAGATAACAAAAATTCTTTCTATAAATATATAAATACTAAAAGGAGGACTAGCGAGACCATACAGTCCCTATTGGACACAGAAGGAACAACAATGACAGGAGATGAGGAAAAGGCTGAGGTACTTAATGCCTTCTTTGCCTCAGTCTTTAATTGTAAAGAGTGTTGTTCCCTTTCTGTACAAACCTAGGAGCTAGAGGAGTAACATCAGGCTCCCATGGTCCAAGAGGAGGTGGTCAGAGCCCTGCTAGCCCGACTAGACACTCACAAGTCTATGAGGCCAGACAGGATTCACCCGAGGGTATTGAAGGAGCTGGCGGATGTGCTGGCCAAACCCCTTTCCATCATCTTCCAACAGTCCTGGAAGACTGGGGAAGTTCCACTGGATAGGAGGCTGGCTGATGTTGTGCCCATCTACAAGAAGGGTCTCAGGGAGGACCCAGGGAACTACAGGCCTGTCAGCCTGACCTCGGTACCGGGGAAAGTCATGGAGCGGGTGATCTTGAGTGCTATCAAGAAGCACTTGTAAGAGAACCGGGTGATCAGGCCCAGTCAACACGGGTTCATGAAAGGCAGGTCTTGCCAAACTAACCTGATCGCCTTCTATGACAAAGTGACTCGGCTGCTGGATGAGGGAAAGGCTGTGGATGTATCTTCCTGGACCTCAGTAAAACCTTTGAAACAGTTTCTCACAGCATTCTGCTACGGAAACTGTCGGCCTCTGGCCTGGACAGGCGCACACTCTCCTGGGTGGAAAACTGGTTGGATGGCCAGGCCCAGAGAGTGCTGGGAAATGGTGTTAAATCTAGCTGGAGGCCAGTTACAAGTGGGGTTCCCCAGGGCTCAGTGCCGGCTCCAGCCCTGTTCAATGTCTTTATCAATGACCTGGATGAAGGCATCGAGTGCACCCTTAGCAAGTTTGCAGACGATACTAAGCTGGGTGGAAGTGTGGATCTGCTAGAGAGTCAGGAGGCTCTCCAAAGGGATCTAAACAGGCTGGACCTCTGGGCAGAGTCCAATGGCATGAGGTTTAACATGGCCAAATGCTGGGTCCTACACTTGGGGCACAACAATCCTGTGCAGTGCTACAGACAGGAGAAGTCTGTCTAGAAAGCTGCCAGGAGGAGAAGGACCTGGGGGTGTTGGTTGACAGCCAACTGAATATGAGCCATCAGTGTGTCCAGGTGGCCTAGAAGGCCAATGGCATCCTGGCTTGTATCAGAAATGGCATGACCAGCAGTTCCAGGGAGGTAATTCTCCCTCTCTACTCAGCACTCGTGAGACCACTCCTTGAATCCTGTGTTCAGTTCTGGGTCCCTCACCACAAGAAGGATGTTGAGGCTCTGGAGTGAGTCCAGAGAAGAGCAATGAAGCTGGTGAAGGGGCTGGAGAACAGGCCTTATGAGGAATGGCTGAGAAAGCTGGGGTTGTTTAGTCTGGAGGAGAGGAGTCTGAGAGGAGACCTCATTGTTCTCTGTAACTACCTGAAAGGACGTTGTGGAGAGGAGGGTAACGGCCTCTTCTCCCAAGTGACAGGAGACTGGATGAGAGGCAATGGCCTCAAGCTCCGCCAGGGGAGGTTTAGACTGGACATTAGGAAAAACGTTTTCACCCAAAGGGTCATTGGGCACTGGCACAGGCTGCCCAGGGAGGTGGTTGAATCACCTTCACTGGAGGTGTTTAAGGCACGGGTGGACAAGGTGCTAAGGAGCATGGTTTATTTTTTGATAGGAATGGTTGGACTTGATGATCTGGTGGGTGTCTTCCAACCTGGTTATTCTATGATTCTATGATTCTTCACCTCCCGTTGTTCATCATATTTCTACTTGGCCACACCAAAGTATTTGACCCAGAGATACTTTTGATAGGCTCACTTCTTGTGTCCTTTCAGTTCACAAAAGAAAGGACACTAAGACATAGTGGTATGGAGCATCCAGTGGATGACAACTTTTTTTGGCAAACAGTTGATGCTGGAGCATTTAAGAGACCCTTTCTTCTTCCTTTTCACAGTAAATGTAAAGCTCTAGTTTCTTTTGGAGAGTTACACTTAATTAAAGAAACATTCATCTCACATTTGAAAGCTTAAAATATCGAGGGCTGAATCTTATGCAAGGAACTTATCTAGTCTGTGTTAAAAGCATGTGCTATATGAGTGGCTCCCAACAGGTGGAAATAACTGCAATGGAACATATGGGATTAAATGAATCTAGTAAAAATAAACACACTTCCTGGAATGTTATTGACTAGTAGCATTATCAGACTGCATGAATATTTGCAAGGGTTCAAGACAGACTGGAAAAATATGCCAGGTTTTATTTAGTAGGTTTGTAATTTTCAGAATTAGAAGCTTAAGTTTCAGTTTGAAATAAATAGTCCGAAGCAAAATTGTTAGTGTTCAATTTGGTGCCAGATCCGCTGGCTAATTCTGGGACTTCAGCACCTGTAGAACACATTCAGTTCATTTGATTATCAGAAGTGCATGATTTTTAGACTATTTTTGACTATTAAATACGCCTTTAGCCCCAGTAGAGCTGCAATAAATAAAATCTTGAATGATCTAGATTTATAGTAGACACTGCAGCTGAAGCATATGCAGTCCCATCTCTAGGGTTTGATTGCATGTAACATGATCTCCTTTTATGTAACAAAGTCTACAAATCCAGTCTATGACTGTATGCATTATGTAATACATGGAAAACTTCAGTATGCCAGCTGGTACCGCTAACATAAAATAAAGTTTATACAAAATGCCAACAGAGACTTAGAAAATTAATGCAGCTAAAAATGAGGACTTTTATTCTTCGTAATTGCTCAGAAATGTAAAAATTATGTCTAACAAGAACTGGAAAAAATCTTTTCCTGAATATTGTATATATCCTAACCTTCTAGGCTCTTTTACAGAGACAGTTGCTGTGTTCGGTCTGTTGCATTTGTCGTAGGTCAACTCTTTTGTAAGGATGCTGTATTCCTTCAGCTTTTGTTTTAGTGGCCCATTACTCTCCTACTCTCACAAGTAAATAATAGCATCCATTTTAGGGGTAATGTTGCATTTAGTTCTCTGATACTAGGATTCCCTTTCTCTTTATTTGTATACACACAACATAACAGAAAGAACAACACTTATCAACCCTGCAAAACAGGTGAATAGTTCTTCTTACTCTCACGGACCACAAAATGATGTGTTATGTCCTGGCTGTTTATGTATCTTCCTTGCAGAGAATTCTTTCAGAAGTCATGGTACACAGTACCCATTCATGCTGGAGATTAATCCCTCTGCTGAGAACAAGAATAAATAAAACACTGGAGGCATAGCGAAAAACTAGACTTATAATGAAAGAATGGTTCTGATTCTACAGGATGGGAGATTCTGGCTAATACTTCCTCCTTCTGGACCTTCCTGTTTTAAAGAACTGGAAAAAATAGTTTGCTTCTGCAAAAGACTACTCAGTGCTCATACTAAAATCTGTTCCACAGGGAGTCTGTTGCTAGCTACAGATCTGTCAGGCATGGTGGATATTGCGCTCTCTCTCCACAGTTAGCAACTGCAGTTGTTATAGCAGCTATTCACCAAGAGAGTAGACGACTGCTGCAAAATGAAGGATCTCCCATGGGAATTTGAGACATCTGAGGTGTGTTAGAGCAGAATTTACTTACAGACTGAATCTGGGTTGCTGTTCACCAAAATTCACATTGCCTGAAAATCTGGGTAAGTGCCTGAGTGTTTCCAAATACGTGAAATAAGAGCTGGTGCAGTCTGTACAGTCCTTCTAACTTTCCATTCAAAAATGACCCAATGCCAAACACTTTCATGGGGGTACTTTCTGGGATTATTTTAGGAGGAAAACAGTACATGAGTGATGTAGTAGTAAAGTGAAATGAATAGCAAAATTTCTTACTCCAACCATACAACTGCTTTAACGTTTGTTAGACCATCTCTCTCTTTTGTGGCTGTGTTGCTAGGCTTAGGCAGGAATTGCACTAAATGTAAGGGATGTCTCTGCAGTAACTTACCACAGTAGTGTCATCTGTGCTCAAGAAGCAATACTGTAAGATTGCTATAATACTAAATAAGTGCCTGCCATTTTAAAGAAATGGCAATCGGAAATGAAAACAAAAGGCATACCATAAAGATCAAGTTAAAGAACATTCTAAAGTGCTGTTTTATACAGAATAAAAGCATAGAAAAAGCCATGGGTCAAAATCAATCAGTTTTAAACAGATTGCTACTGGCGTATTTGAGGGATTACATAACCAGAAGTCATTAAATTCAGAAAATCATTGTGATATATTTTTGGTGGCTACATGCCACAAATTCTGAACCATTTCAAAGCTGAAATACAAGGCACACATCATGTTTTATTACTTCTAGTGTTCCCTACCTTTAAACCATCAATTTGATCATTACATGGGTTACTGAGAGTTGGTTGTAGAAGACACATATAGGTCACAGCAATCTGCTATGCAAGCAAATGCCAGGGTGTATTTCTGCTCTTATTGTGCTGCTTGCTCAAGAAAGTTATACCTCTGATGTTAGGTAAAAATTGCTAGTGCTACAGAATTTGCAGAAGTGCTGTTTCGGCTTAAATCAATACATCAGTTGGTCCAGTTTGATTTTTTGAAGAACAAGTAACAGTCAATGCCTTTGAGAAAAATAAAAAAAATTCTGTACCACTCAGCTGCCCAGAAGGAAAATATATTCTTGACCTCAGGCAGTTAAGTGTTTGACTTATGCCCTAAAGCATAAACATCTGCATGCTGTGTATTTTTAACTTATTTTATGCAACAGTGGGTAATTTTAACATATTTATAATTTTTAATGCATTTTTGAATAAAAAAAATTTACATCCTGATATTTTGTGGCTAGGTACTGGTAAAGAGTTCATACAGGGCAAGTCCTACCTCCTATTGTAGATACTTTATGCAGAAACATATCTTATAGCCTTGGGCATGGCAAAAATATGTGTAGCCTCATGTAATTCCACCTTCCTGTGCAGGCTGGAATACGGGATCTGTAATGCTATCCTTTTATGACACTGACATCTTCTGTGATACTATTTTAGGTTTCTGTTTCAAATTTCATAGTGTGATCTAGCAGACAGATTGGAGCAGAAACTATCCAGATCATAAAGCTGCCAAAATACTCTGCGATTGTGTGAAAGAAGCCACTCTTCAGCAAAGTCAACATCCACCCATCGCAGGAAACACATTGAGTAATGCAGTCTAAGTCCCAGCTTGAATAAAATTACATTTCCTTTTTATGTTGGAGTCAGTATTTTGTCTTATTTAAAACGTTTGCTCATTATTTACTTTACAAAAAAGTTGCACAGTTTAAACTGCTCACTGTGGTTCTAGAGCAGCCAAAGACCCTATCTAAAGGTCATAGAGAAAAGTACCAGGTTAAGGACAAGCTGAACCTTTGCATAGCTGTGTGGAAGTAGGGAGGAGAACACAGAAAACACAAGAAGCCTTCTTTCTACTTGTGCTCACATTGCACTCAGGGGAACTCCCCAGACTTTACAGAGTCTTTGCTGCAGAAAAATGCGCATCTGCAGACTATCTGTAAAGAGGGAGGTAGAGCAAGAACACAGTATTTTGTCCATGTTTGACCCAGATACTGAGAGGGGAGCCTTCCAGAGGCAGTGCCCTTGCCCTGTCCCTCTCTGTGCTTCTCCAGCTAAAGTGGAGCTCTGCTCAGATGGCACAGGGAAAAAAATTAGTCCTGCTGAGATTTAGGGAAGTTGTCTATTAGTGAAACAGCTAATATATTTTGCTGTGTTTTCAAATGTCTCTGTCACAGAGACATTTGTGTAAGGAGAGGCTTTGTGTAAGAAAACCACCATTGCTGTCATGTCTCTATTTCCCAAGCCAGGGAAATTGAAAATTTTTTGTACATTTCTATGTTTACCTGTTCAAAGGAGAGTGCTTCAGGGTGGCTTCAGTGAAGATTAAAGACAGACCCAAAGTTCTCCAGTTTTCTTGTGAGATATCAGGGACATAAAATGAGAAGCAGAATAAAGAGAATATAGAGGACATTTTAAAGATATATGTCTTAAAAACTCACTGAAGAAACTTGAAGCAATATTTTGCAAAATGTGTATAAATTCAGCTAAGATGTGTATCTGTAAGCCAGAGAGTTCAAAAAGATAAACACCTGGGGAAGTGAGTGGAAATATTTGAAAAACGCTGAAAAAATATATAGTACTAGTTTCTTCTACTGATGTTGTCAGATATCGTAGATGGCTGCATATGAACTATTCGCACCAAGAGTATTTGATTAACCTACATGCTCAGTGACTTATTTCTTGAAATTAGGAAGGACAACATTTGCTCTTAATTATTTTGTTGCTAAATTCTGTGAAATGGTTATGATACAAAAATAAAGATAGTTGGCCCACAGTTGCATGTGTCAAATTAAAATCAAGCAAACAAAACAAATTATCATGGGAATCTAATTGACCTCATTGCTGTTACTCAAACTTTGTGGGACAAATCCCATGACTGGACTGTAGCTATCTAAGGCTACAGGCTTGTTCAGAAGGGACAGGCTGGGAAGGAGGGGTAGACACATTGTCCTCTATATCAAGAAAAGTACAGTCTGTGAAGGGCTCAACATGTTTTCCGTAATGCACAGGAGTGCTCAGTCCCCAGATGTAGGAAATCAGACAGGGAAGGAAAGACACTACTGTGGCTGAGTTGAGACCTACTGATCAAAAGGAAGAGCAAGAGGGAACTGCACAGACAGTACAAGCTCAGACAGGGAACCTGGGAAGAGTATAGGGAAGAAAAGAATAATAAGGGCTTCTATATGTCAACCAGAAAAGGAAGGCTAAAAAAACCCATACTTCCTCCCAGGGAACAAAAATGATGAACTCATAGCAACACACAAGTAGAAGGCTGAGATACTCAACAACTTTTTTGCCTCAGTCTTCACTGGCAGCCACTCTCCTCATCTCTCCCAAGTCAATAGACAACAAGATGGGGACCCATCCCACTGTAGGGGAAGGTAGGTTCATGACCATCTGAGGAACATGAACATGTAAAAGTTTATGGGACCTGATGAGATGAATCCTAGAGTCCTGAGGGAATTGGCTGATGTGGTTGCAAAGACACTCTCTGTGATATCTGAAAAGTTGTGGCAGTCAGGGAAAGTGGCTTGTGACTGGAAGAAGAGTATTATTGTGCCCTTTTTTAAAAGGGTAGAAAAGAAGACCCTGGAAACTACCTACCTGTCAGCCTCACCTCTGTGCCTAGGAAAATTGTGGAACAGATCCTCCTAGAAGCTATGCTAAAGCAGTTGAGGATAGGGAGCATGGCTTCCCCAAGGGCAAGTCCTGCCTGACCACCCCAATGGCTTTCTATGATTAGGTAACCACTTCAGTGAACACTGGAAAAGCAGTGGATATAATCTACCTGAACTTTTGTAAAGCCTTAGACGTGGCCCTGCTAAACATCTTTCTCTCTAAACTGGAGACATATGGATTTAATGGGTGAACTGTTCAGTGGATAAGAAATTGGTCAAATGATTGCATTCAGAAAGTAGTGGTCAATGGTTCGATATCCAGCTGAAGATCCAGGACAAGTGGTGTTCCTCAAGGATCCATACTGGGAGCAGTGCTCCTTAATATTTTTATTGGTGATATAGACAGTGAGATAGAGTGCACTCTCAGTAAGTTTGCAGATGACACCAACCTGAGTGGTGCTATTGTAACACCAGAAGTATGGGATGTCCATCTTCAACTGGACAAGCTGGAGAAGTGGACCTGTATGAATCCCATGAGGCCTACACCCGGGCTGGGGCAATCTGCAGTTTCAATACGTGAATGAGAGCAGCCCTGCAGAGAAGGACTTGGGCATATTGATTGATGAGAAGCTTGACATGAGCTGGCAATGCATGCTCACAGCCCAGAAGGCCACCCGTATCCTAAGAGACATCAAAAGAAGCCTTGCCAGCAAGTCAAGGGAGGTGATTCTCCCCCTCTGCTCCTCTCTTGTGAGTGCCCACCTGGAGTACTATGTCCAGTTCTGGAATCCCCAACATAAGAAAGACATGGAACTGTTGGGATGGGTCCAGAGGAGGACCATGAACATGATCGGAGGGCTGGAGTACCCCTGCCATGAGGACGGGCTGAGAGAGTTGGGGTTGTTCAGACTGGAGAAGAGAAGTCCCTGGGCAGACCCTATAGCAGCCTTCCAATTTCTGAAGAGGGGCTACAAGAAAGCTGTAGAGAGACTTTTTACAAGGGCATGTAATGATAGGACAAGGGAGAATGACTTTAAATTGGAAAGGGGATGATTTAGATTAGACACCAGGAAGAAATTCTTCACAATGAGGTTGGTAAGTCAGTGGAACAGGTTGCCCAGGGAAATTATGGTTGCCCCCTCCCTGGAGGTGCTCATGGCCAGGCAAGATGGGGTTTTGAGCAGCCTGGTCTAGTGAGAGGTGTCCCTACCCATGTCAGGGAGTTGCAACTAGATATTCTTTAAGGTCCTTTCCAATCCAAATTATCCTATAATTCTATGAGTCTGCCTTAGAATATGCTTGTAAGTGAAGTTACTCATAAAATACACAGTCTGAACTGAAGACAACTTTGATTAAAAGTTTCAGAGCAGTTTGAATTTTTTCACTTAAAGAAAAAAATATCATCTGTGAATCCGAAGAACTGGAGATGAATTATAGGAAAATTAATACATACTTGTTCCTCTTCTCAGAAAATAATAGCTTCTTTCAAAATCATTAAAGTAAACTAGAAAATAGGTAATTCTGCACACAATGTTCCTACTAAATAATATATCATATAGAAGCAACTGAGATGAACTCCTGGATAAATACAAGTGGATGAAGAGATCTTTCAGACATGGATTGGTTGACCCTTATTGAACTTTGTTCAATAAATCCTGCTAAAAGGCCTTTTCATTTTTCCTGCAATACCAGAAAAAATACGGTACTTATCTCCTAAATGAAAACCTTTCACTTAAAGAAGCTGTATGAATTTGAAAAGCGGAGTTGGAAACAAATTCGTCTTACCTTTGGCACTTTGTTTCATGTATACTTAAATGTAGCAATATCCCACCTACATGAAAATCCTGTCCACATGAAGAGCATTTCTTTTGAATTCCATACATATATTATAAATATGTATCCATGTATTTGTATACAAGAAACCACTTGTTAACAATCTTTTATCCTCTTTTTAGGCAAATAAGCTTGACTTGTGCACATGTTTAGGTAACTTAAGAAAATAATTAAGAGTTTACAGCTAATTAATGAACAGAATAGAGGCTCTGTGCTTCTAAGACATTGTTAAGACATTAATAAAGCACTCATTTTGTATTGTCCTCATCAAGCAGCTGCATTGTCTCATATTTTTGGTCAATCATGAATGTAGGCCATCTGACTGAAAGCCAATGCTTAAAAAGTAAAACAGTGTTTAAAAAAAAGATGTGATAATATAATGGAAATAGCAGTGCATGATACTTATGTCTTACAGCATAGGTTTTTGCAACTGAGAAAGCCAGTTCAGGCTTCCTTTGTATCAATGGAAACCCAGTAAATGTAGTTTTTGAGTTTGTGACATTACTTATCTCAGCCCAAGGCAGAATCCCACAAGACTCTTTCCTTGTCTTTCTAGCAAATGAGCACTTTAAGCATTCTTAGAATGGTAGATAATCTTACACTGCAAGGCAACAGTGAAAACAACAACAATGATTATACCCCGCTAATCCAAAAACAGTCCCCCAAATCCACAAATAAATTGCCTAGGTATCGTTACACTTGACAATTTACAAATCTCTGTATTCTCACTTCTAGTTTTTGCAAAAAAAAAATCTTCTGAAAGTTGAGCTTCACTTGATTATTTTAAGACCTTGAGTCCTTGTTTGATTTATTCCAATATGTTGTAAAATCTCCACTATATTACAAGTCAAAAAAGGGAAAAATGCAATCCATAATGTAAGGACATGTATCTAATACCTTATCCTAAAATTATTACAATTTCTGCACCTTTTCAATCAAGAAAGGAATATAGGGATTAGCTGTGTAGATTGTTAATAACTAATTACAGAAATTAAAGTTCTTGGTTTGAAATGGACAGTGTGCTTCGTATCTTCTTCACTCTGTAAAATGTATTGGTATATAAAAGCTAGATATCTGCAAAGCTAGAAAGATCCACCTTATCTTAATATGGACCATTGCAAAGAAATTATGTACAATGCAGAAACATGATAGACACGTGCACGTATATGTTTGTTCTATTATAGGTTAATGTATACACTGTTTTAACATATCTCTGGACCAAACATGAATCCAAGTCTACAGACTTAAGTGATTCTGTTGATGGTTAACCAAAGAAATATGCATATAGTAGGATATGTAGATTTTTCAGCATAGATATGCACATAAACTAATTCAATTGCTATTAAAATGTTGCTTCATCAATCAGTAACACCCCAGAGGCCAGTTATGACTATTACATGAATTCATCTTTAGACCAGAGTAATGTTCCATCATTATATTTGTGTCATGATTACTCTGACAGGTTAATTTCAAAGATGAGTTATTGAGCATTCAGGCATATTTGTCAAACAGACAAATGAAAACATTGTATTAGAGGTTCAACACAGAAACAACCTGAGGCTAATGCTATAGCTCAAGAACCAAAAGTAAGAGGAGAAAGACAAAGAAAGGGATATGGAGCTTGTTCTAACCTGTTGCAGTGAGACAAGGCTCAACTCAATCACTCAGTGCAAGTGGACACATGTCCAAATATTAACATTCTCTTACCCTTAGTCAGAAAATGTCAGTTTGCCAGAGTGAACATTGAGTTAACATCAAAATAACTCAACAGCCCATGACACTTCATCTGTGAAGGAGTTTTTAGCTAACAGCATTGCTCTGCTTGAACACCCTCCCTATTCACCACAACTGGCTCCTGGTATAAGATGTGAAAGCAAAAATCATAGACATCCTCAACAGTTTTTCAGAAAATGATCTGTAGAATTGCTTTGAATATTGGCAGCATCATTCTGAAATGAGAAGATATTATTTAAGAGTTGACAAGAACTAAAGTTCTTGCTGCATTCTGTGTTAGTAGTTTCTTAACACTCAAGAAATAGAGAGAAAGAGAAAGCAAAAGTCAACTTTCACTGAAACCAATAGGCAAAGTTCTGTGGCATTCCTAAGGCCCAGGTTAAACTTGTTCAGTTCTAGCTCTTTGAGTTATAGAAAAATCATCAAAACCAGAACACATCTTCTTTTTGCTTTTAAGGCATTCAGAAATAGATTTTTTTCCTTCACGCTTGTCACAGATAAAATAGTCTTCAAAATTTTATCTAAAGGATTCCTACACAAACTAAATATAACTTCCAACCTGGTTTTCCACTGTGTTCTCAGTGGGCACATTTAAACAGAGTGGTTCTGTGAACTACATGTCAGGATGGGATGAACTAAGTATCCCATAACACATTCAGTTCTTCACCTTCTTTAGAAGGCCTCTGTGCCAATGTAAATCAAATGCATGTTAGTTCTTTTGTTCTCCAACTTAAAAATGTAGATATTGCTCTGTTGCTCACTAGATTTACATTTATTTTTCTCAAGAGCATTGCCAAATGAGGAAAACAAGAGAAACAATAATATTAGTCGGTTTCCATGAATTCAGAAAATAATTTATGAATGCCTCAGATCAAAAACCCTTATGAAGGCATATTGTTGTCATGGAGGCACCCCAAAACAGAAAAGCAGTCATTCAAACTGAAAATTAATTCCAACCAAAATTACTTAGCACAAAGTAAACACAACTTCAGATGTCAGGCAGGTGTTTTACTACTCAACCAACATGAGAATTCCTAAGTTTCATGAGCTATCCTTTAGAAGGATGATCCATAATACACTCAATCTCTCACTCAGGAGTACACAGAAGACAGAACCTGTCACCCAAAGGAGCGAGGGTTCACTCAGGGATATATCTAGAAGAAATAATCATCCATCAAGGAAGGTTTGGGTGGAGTGCCAATCTCCAGGGAAGAGTTTTATGGTCACAGACCTGCTGCTCCAAGGTGAACCACTTAAAGGGGGTCTCTGAGTTAGATCTATTGGCCCATACCACCTGAGGCTGTGACCCTGGCAACAGTTTTCTACCTCCTCCCCCTGCAGCACTGCTTGGGGGTTGAGTAGCAAGGGTTTCAGTCAATTCATTACTGACTTTAGTGTTAACAGCTTCCCTTCACTCTTATCTTCATAAAAAGTACTCAGGTTTCTACAGCCAGAAAGTCCTGATCTTCGTCAGGTCTTTGGTAAGACTTTATCTCTGTTGGGTCTTTGTCTGTGGCACATACCACAACTCTCCATGAAATACCAAGAAGTTATTCCATCAAAATCAGTTCTCATTAATGTGCACAAGTACATAAATAGGTGTTTAACATGACTGCCTAGACTATAATTCATTATTCTTGGGTTTTAATAAGATGTAGCACTGAATTATTTTTTTCATTTATGTGTGTAACATACCTATTAAACTTTCAATTCAGCTACCTACCCATAGGCCAAAAAACCAAAGATGCCTAAAAGACAAAAAAGGGCACGATGATAGATATTATAGGAACTGTGCTTTGTGTAATGTTATAGTTTTTCTTGTTATTGAATTATTTTTTTAAAAATTACTGAAGTTCTGTAATCTTAAGTAAAATATTTGGAATCATTAAGTACAGCTTTCAAAATCAGAACCTCTACACACATGCGTCAACATCCATCACATTGGAGCTTCCTAGACAACTCGCTTGTCTTTGCTATTTCGAATGTAACTATATATCTTGATATCTTATTCAAAATGAGGTTGAATGCACCCGCAACATCTGTGAAACGTCATCTGTCTCTCTAGAAGCTCAAGGTTTCACATGACAATAAAGATGACAGGAAAAAGCTGTGGACAGGAAATGAAATTAGAAGATTAAATGCATATTACATCTATCCTCCAAAAGTCACAGCTTTAGCTTCCATTCCATCATCCTGAAGTCCTGATTCCATTGACTGCAATGAAGCATATTTCTCATAGATGGCATCTCTGGAGCTGTTGTTAATGCCTTAAAAAAATACAAACATATATTCATTACACACACCTGAAAACCTTTTTTTTTTGTGAGAATGTGTCAACAAATATCTCTTTTGACAGGATTTTGGAAGGTGTTTGTGCATGATTGCATGCACCAGACTGAAGATTGTTCCTTGGTTTGATAGTCAGGGTAGCTTGGTGAAAGAAAAAAAAAAGAAGCTTAGCTGAGCTGGATAAGCTCCAGTAAACATATTTGATGTGGGGAATTTCTTTGTTCTTTCTTTTAAAGTTTGTACATTATGTTTGTCTTGACATTACTGCATTTTCAATTACCCTTTCCACTTATAACAATATGAAATACAGTGACTCTGCAATTTTGATTTGATGCTTGATTTGAGTCACTTGTTTTGTTACTAGTTCAAGCAGGAAGATCTATCCTGGGTGCTAGGAAAGCAAGATCTGTTGGTTTCTACTCCTACATGTGGCACCATTTTACACATCTAAGGCTCATGTGTATGAAGGATCTGAGACTTAGGCTGTGAGCTACAAATTAATTTCCAAAAATTTAATTTTATTTACTAAGATATTTTTCATGTGATAAAATTACCATAAACATTTTTAAATGCCCACTTTAAAACAAATCAAGGGTGATATAATGCTGTCTTTTGTCCAGCTCCATTAATGCTGTGTTAGAGAAAGGAAAACATTTCTTAGTGTGATGTCTTCCTTCATATAAAAAATGGAGGTAAACAAATGCTTCACTTGTGAAATTAGTCCTTAAGCAGTCCAGTATATTGATGCAGGATGCATTTTATGCTCTGTGCCCATCATTCACCTTGTATATGTGCTATAATCAGCAAAAGGGTGCAACAATACATTTTGTTCCTGCTTGGAAGAGCAGAAAAGTGGCTCCCAGAGCACATTACTGCAACATGCCCTGAAGAGTCTTACAGCAGGAAGCAGGCATTTTTATTCAGAAAGTGATGTGTCTATTTCTTCATTCTTTATTATTACCTGTGTCTGTAAGAGGAGCCCTTGTAATGTATTGGGTCCCCTTATGCCTGGCATTATACACATAATGAGAAAACAGTCCTGCCCTGTAACAGAAAGGTCAGGATTTAGCATTATAACTGTTGCTATAATTTTACCCTAATTCCATGGCTAACAAGGGAGTCAGCTGCTTTTTGTGTTTGCTGCACAATTGCAGAAAGGAAAATGGATTGACTTTAGCAAAGAATTAATAATTGGATGATGAGTGCTTCTTTTTTATATGATGTGGTACAGTCTTTTCTTATTTGGATCAACATTCAGTTTAAAATAGATTTTTCTGAAGCATTTGCAGGTCAGTGAGCAAAAGCTTTCCTCCTTGAAATACAGGAACAACTTTTCCATTTCCTGTAGCATATATAGATCTTTATGGCGAAGCAACTGCTGAAGAGCTTCAGCAGTACAGAGAAATTGCAATTGAGGAAATTTTTGGTATGGCAAGAAAGCAAGAGAAAAACAAATTGAGAAAAACTCATGGAAAATGTCAGAAAGATAGAAATGTGATTAATCTGGAGTTGTAAGGTGATTATTTCTGAATGTGATACAGTTATACAAATTTGACTGAATATTGTGAAGAGATTGACCTGCATAGGGAAGTATTTAATGATATCTGGTATGGAATTAATTCATTGGAAGTCTGCTACATGCAGGAAGTTAAGTGGGCAGTAGCCCGGAAAACAACCTCTCTGCAAGCAGAACCGTTGAATTGAACACTGGCTGCTTCTAAGTTATCTGTAAAGGTCTAGTCAGGCTTGGAAAAACATCAGGATCTAGGACAACAACGACATATTCTCTAAGGAAGGAGCATGAAGATGACATTTGTCAGACACTGGGGGATCTGCAAAAAGTCAGACATGCTTCTGCAAGCTCATGAATATTATAAATATTATAATGAATCAAATCTGTGCTGCTCTAACAGCAACAAGGAAAATGGGAGATTACTGGGCAAAATATATGCAGAAGCCATGATGCCTTTGCTCTTCCTCTCTGTCTCCAAACACATATTTGAAGAAGATAGCAAGTTATAATAGGAGTAATCTTGCTCACATTCTCCATATGGTACTGGCTCCAGGATCTGACAGCAGACTCTGCCCACAAATACACAGTATGAACTGTGTGTACCAAAATATTTTTCTTCCTTAATATTTCTTCCACTTCTCAACTCATTCACTCACTCCTTCAGAAATACAGCATTAGTCTGGCTATGCTACAGACCTCCTCTCAATTCACGTCCTTTTGTTCTCTTCATGGTGGAACAAGGCAGCTCTGGTTCAACTTAGCAGAGGAAAAGTAGTACATTCAAACAGTAGCTGCTTCACAAACTGTGTCTCTGTCTCCAGAAAAGGAATAAAAAACCCATATGGAGGTTAAATGGAATGCACTTGTGCACCAGGCTGAATCTCATTTAAATGAGATTTTTTTTTTGTGAATGATTTTTCAAGTTAATTGTATTCATGCAGGCATTAATTGATGAGCAGCATACCTGAATCTCTAATACTTACAAGGAAAAATGCACTTGATCCACCTCCTGACTGAGAATGGGAGATTCACATTAGTCCTGTCTAGGAAAGATGTTGGCTTAGTGAATACATGTATGTATTTGGGGACTGGTAGAAGTAAGGAGAGTCGGAATTCATTCAAGTAGATAAAGAAAGCCTCATAGGAACAATAGTCTAACGTGAAAGTAATTTCTCAGAGTATTTAATACTTTGATTGAAAGAATAATGTTTTAATTTGTACATAATTAAATGACTCCTATTTTTTTCCAAATGCTTGTGTGTTCCCTTTATTTATGCAATATAATGTTTAATATTATTCTTAAATTATTATTATGTGTAAAGTAGCCAAGAGCACATGTCATATAGGTATCTTCTCTGTGCTTCATTTAAGGAACTGCACTTTGTGGAATAGATCATTATTTGAGGTAAACAACAAGTCACATTGATTTACACTAGCTGAGAATGTGGCTTGGTAACCATAAATCAGAGAGTTATACACTTAAATCTAATAAAATCAGAGGAGGACTTAAGGTGCTTAAAACTCCTGCTAGCTTCAATGTCAGCCAAAGAGAAGCTCCAGTATTTCAGCAAATGTGAAATTACCACAGGGAAGGATGCATGAGCATGAGCTTTTAACACAATACTGCAGTGGAAGGACCTAATGCAACCTACATATATATGTAGTAGGTAATACCAGGAAACGAAAAAACAATTTTGCCTCTCTGCATAGTACTGGCAAAATCGCTGCTGGAATATTGTTCTCCATTTTAGTGTTCCCACAGCAGGCAAGGTATGGTAATGTTGAACACAGTTGAAACAAGACGTACAGGTACTAGACATAAACTTTATGATGTAAAAGTGCTCTTATTGTTGTAAGAAAATGTGTCCCATCATTGCCTCGTCAGTACTGGTGCATGTTACTGGTGAACAAGGAAGAACTTGTGGGAAATATGATAAAGAGTGGCAGTCTTGTCTGTAGTGACCACAAAAGAGTTCAAATTCTTAAGGAGGCAGAGAACAAAAAGTAGCATTGTACAGATCCTGGACTTGAGGCAAAATATGGTTGTGTGAGGATAGGTGGATATCAAATACAAGAGAAAATCACAATGACCCATGAGCACGATTTGTTTCCAAACACAAGATGAGCCATCAAGCCATGCAGCAGAGCTGAATGCTTGGATGTTTGACAATTTTAGCCCTAATTCATTGAGGGCAAAATGGGAAACTGCTTTTTCTTGTGCTACTTTTTGCCAGATTTTTAAACTTGAAGAACCTTAGGAAGATAGTAATTTCATTGTCTGTAATTCCATAATAATGTAAGTTTTTTGTCAAAAAAATAGGAGAAATAAAATAACCATTCCTCCAAAACAATGTGCCTTTATTACGAAATCTTTTCCATAGTTAATTATCTTAACCATCAGAATGTGTACTAGAATAAGATATATCGCCAAAGGATTATTTAATATTTGTAAGGTATATAAAATTATCTTGAAACACACTTATTAAAGAAATTATGTAATACTTTTATAGAATCTGTTTTCTTAATGATTAGACACCTTTTTTACTTGTTTTTTTTTAAGACTGAAGGCACAATCAGAAACATATTTCTTATTCCAGCCTTCAACTTCATAGGAAGTTTTTAAAAACATGTATGTTTTAAACATTGCCATTTTTTCCTCTGAGGACTTTCCAGGTTTCTCAGGCATGCATAAAAACAAAATCAGAAGAATGGATAATTCTCCCTTTCTAAACAAACTCATTGTGATGGTTTTCAAAAACATATTACAGTGTCCAGTTGATTGCGATGTCTATAGAAAATGAGATTTTTGTATTCAGAGCAATAATGCTGGAAAGCAGCACCAGCAAAGAAAGATATACTAATATACCGGTATTTTAAATGAGTACATTCCCAATAGACTATATGCATCTAATCACAAAAAACATCTTCAAATGTTTTCTCTGAGTTACTTGCATTTCCTTCAGAACTGAAAATTATAACTCATGACCCTTCCTCAATCAGCAAAATATTATGATGTTGTCATTACATTTCAGTGCTATTATTCAGACAGATTACCAAAGGCAGCTAGATCTGAAACTGTCAATTGCAGGTGCTATTCTTTGTCAAAAAATCTGTGCAACTGGAACGTGAGCTGAACACAATTAGTCAGGATAAATCCAGTCTTCATCTTGGACAACAATTGCATGCTTTTAAAATTTATGAACAATTATTTGTTCTTAAATAATTTATTCTTTTTATGACAAGCTGTTACTATGACATATTCAAAGTGAGTTTTAATTGACAGAAAAAAAAACCTTAAAACCAATTCATATTTTCTTGACCTCAATATAATGCTTAGGCAATGTGAAATGACAGGGTGTGAATAATGAAGCTATAATTCACACCTTGTGCATGAGTAGGTACAACACTGGAGTCTGAGTGTTGTTAAATTCACAAAGTGTGAAATATTATACCATAACTCAACAACCAGTCAGCCCCTGATTTAACAGAAAAAAATACAATTAGAACAAGGTACAATGACAACAACAAGGAAAACTTCACACTACCAGCTTGATAATTTTATGCAATATTGCACCAAAAAAGAGGAGTTCCTGTGTATGCATCATTCATTGAGAAAAGATAATTAACATTTTTTTCTAGGTTTTCAGGGGATTCAGAAGTGTTTAGCTGCCAGACCAAGTTAGCTCTTAGTGATGTATGCCGTGTTTGCTCAGCTGTTTGTTGGCTCCTATGAGATTCAGTGGTAAGTGCTCTAGCCACAGCTGAGGGGAGAGGTACTCCAGACTGGAGAGAGACTCTTTGTGCTGAGATAGGAAAGCACTAATGGAAAGATTTCAAAATTCTAAATTCCAATTATGTGAGTGACATGTAGGTAATCAGGAGGTCTGCCTTATCATGCCTTTCTTTTGTATTTATTGAAATTCAGCAGTCAGTGTCCGTGGATCTTTTCAAAATGTTATTTAACTATCTGTTCATTCAAATTTCAACTCAAAGGGAGGCTAAAAAGCTGTAGAAGTTTCTTGTTGGTTGGTTTCTTTTTAACACTTTGACAGTTTGGTAAACAACTTATTTTCAAAGAATCCAGTTCAGGATAATATTTTCATTGCAAGATTTTTTAAGAAACACATTCCTTTGTGTACTAAAAATGGAACATTCAAAAAACCATGATATATGAATATCCTTATTTTTTAAAATTTTAATATATATTTTTAAAAGCCAAATAATTCAAAGAATGTCCTTCCTCTCTCTTTATTTGTCTTTCCTCCTAGTGTCTGTTTCTTATCCTCTCAGGCAGTTTGCCCAGCTTGCATGTTTTGTCTTCTTACAAACAGCCTTGATGATTTCTCCTCCAGCTTTGAGTTACATACATAATGGAATTAGTTAACAAACTTTTCCTAATTTATTAGATCACACTACTACAACACCACACAGAGATACTAAAGCATTAGGGAATGTACCCATTATTACAATCCTATAGAATGTATAGAATTATGGACAATTTTTGTGACTATCTTATGTGTCTACCTTATAACTTATCCTCAGAACGGAAAGGTTTTCCATAAAGAAGAATAGGAATGGTATTCAAAACTGCAAAGAAGACTGCACGTACTTATGTAAACTTGCTGTGGGGATTAGCTGACTGCTGTAGAAATTAGACAGCAATTTCAGCTGCTGAATAATACTAGAGAAAAGGTGATGTGCATGCATACAACAGATAAATAATTGATAAGCTAGAATAATGTTATGGTACCATCTCTTTTAGAAGCCATGAAATTAATAGGATTTAGAGATAAAGAATAGTCTGTCTGTTGGATACTTCCAGTCTTTTTCTTCTGAAAGTGTTATTGCTCTTGCATACATTGGGTTTTACAAAAAGAGGTTGTTTTATGAAACTCTTTATTATACTAAATGTCTTGTGATTTACTATTAACTTTAAATGCCTCCATGAAAATGGATATGCCTTAATTATCATTGTAAACTTATTCTGATCAATAGAACAATTATAAACTTATTAATAGATGTTTAATAGCCATTAAGAAGTGTTAGATACTTTAATTGTCTGTAACTAACATTGTTAACTGTCTTCACTCAGAGTCAGTGATTTCTAGTGGCTCATTGAGATGGATCATTCTTGAACTTGAAGGAAGTGATATTTGAAAATCAACAAGGTCTCTAGGACTCTTTTTGTCTCCAGGACCATCTGTCATGGTTTCCTGCAAGAAAACTCCTGAATAAGTCAATGTCTGCATCCTTGATGTCCGGAATTATGATTCTACTAATTGTCTTGTTCCTTTCCCTCAAGATCCTGAACTGTATCTTCACTGATCACTGCAGCCAAAGCAGCCCTCAAATCTTTAAATTCCTCACAAGTTCTTTTTTGTTTGTAAGTATCACCTCCGGTGGAACATGTCCCCTATATCCATATTCAGCTCCATGACTATATGCTTCCATTGCAGCACTCCAGCTGTTTCAGCTGTCCTACCACATCTCTATGATCCCAACTGTACCTGCCTTGCACCTGCATGCAGATCTATAGCTGTGTTTCCCATGCTGTGTGTATCAGTGTAGAGGGATTTCAGAGAAGCATCTGGTCATGCTCATTCCCCAGGAAAATAATGAGATCTTCACCTTATATAATATTCCTAACACTTCTTTCTTTGTGTGCATGTAATTGGGGCAGGCCCCTTCTTCCCTGATTTGTAGATCCTGAGCCATTTCATGCCCACATCGTTCTCCTCTTTTTGCTTGCAAACTTTGTCCATGACCTCCTCAATTGATTGAAGGTTGCCACCATTCTTGTTTTAAAGCTTTCCTAACCAGACTGGTGAGACTCTTGGCAATAGTTTTCTTAAACATTATATTCAAACGTAATAACACTGTAGAGATCTTCAAAGGCATCTGTCTCTCCTGGTTATTTATGGAATTAAAGATGATCTTTTCAAAAGTATCCTAAAATTTAGCCCTAAGCTACATGCCTAAGTTAAAGCTCCTACAATTTAAAGTCTGAAGGCTGATTGTATGTCATCAATTAACCTGTACATTTTACTACAAACTGAAATCATTAGATGAAAAACAGTTGATAGAATTCCTGTATCCTGCTGAACTTTCGACTTCTTGTTCTTGTCCTAATATTTCCCAATATCTTGGCCTTACCAGTCATGCATAAACAATAAATATGACAAGATGTTACAAAGCAGTTGAAACTAGTAGAAACAAATACATGTCTCTCTTGATCTTAACAGAGTCAGGCACAACCAATTAATAGGCTTCATGGGAAAACACACTTTAAGAACAGATGTAAGAATATACCAAGGCTACATTATAGCCATGTATAGAGAACTCATTCTAGTTCTTGTTGTCTTGGGATGTCAAACACCATTTTCTTTCCTCCTCAAAAAGTTAATGAGCTGGAGCCAGGTGGTTGCCAATTATTATTGCCAAATAAGACTAAATGCTAGTTACTATTCTTTCTTTCTAGACAAGATAACAATAACCAATAATATTACTTGACAGTGCTCTTAAAATACATATGTATTAATCTTCATTGTGGGAATACATCACAACACAAGAAAAAAACATATTTAAAACAAGATAAATCCTTCCTCCCTCCAAATCTACAACGTCCAGTGCTCAATGTCTCTTGCCATTCACAAAACAGTAAAATAATTCAGATTAGAAGACACCTCTGGGGGGTCCCTAGTCCAACTTCCTTTCCAAAGTAGGGTTAGACATAGTTGCTTAGGGCTTCATGCAGTCAGATCTTGTCAGCCTCCAAGGACAGAGATTGCACAGCCTCTCTAGAAAACCACTTCTGAATGTTTTGCTGTCTTTATAATGGAAAAGTATTTCCTGTACCCAGACAGAAGCTCTCTTGTTTCAGTCCATTTAATTTTCTCATCTTCTCACCATGCACCACTGCGAAGAGCCCCACTCCATCTGCTTTACAACCTTTTTAGTTATCAAGGCTGGTGTAAGATCTGCCTAAAGAGAAATCATCTCCACATTGATCAAGACTGGCCCCTTCATACTCTCTTTTCAGGGCAAGTGCTCTAGGCCCTCACCCTTGTGGTTGCTCTGTGCTGAATGCACTCCAGTTTATCAAAATCTTTTTTCTACTAGGGGCCAAAACTGGGCACTGTATCATTATAAATATGCATTTCAACTAAATAATAGATATCCCTTTACATGACTGCACTCTTCCCTCAGCAGCAGCTAAGAATAGTACAAATTACTAAGCAAACTTTACTATGACTTAATGTAGGCTTGTCCTCATGAATTGAAAGAGAAAGCTATTCTGAAAGGTAATGCCTTCTTTTTGAAAGAAATGCTGCAAATATCTGTTTCCATGGGTGAAGGTGACATCTGCACAGAGGTAAATTACAAAGTCAGTGTGTATACGTATATGAGGCCTTGAAGTCCACTCTCATTTCAAATGAGTGTTTTAGAAGAAGTCATATCACTACAAGGTTGTGAAAGAGTGATTTGTTGTGCAGTTTGCTAGTTAACAATATTTTGTCAGTGCTGAACAACAGAACTATTATGCACTTCTCATATGCAGTGTTAGAAACTCCTGTACAAATGTTTTCCTTTTGACATTTCTCCTATTCCTCCAGTGATCTTTGGGCGCTACTGACAGGAACTGTAGGTAGCATCGGCAAAAGATCTCACCTTAGTAAGAACTGCTTGAGAGAGGAAAGGTTTCT
The DNA here is from genome assembly GCA_033459285.1 of Clamator glandarius. NCBI lineage: Eukaryota > Metazoa > Chordata > Aves > Cuculiformes > Cuculidae > Clamator > Clamator glandarius. The sequence goes on from JAUNZM010000227.1 coordinate 5,192,567, forward strand.
AGATCAGATTCTGACTGCCTAATTTTATTACGTACCTGTAGTCTTACTCAATGACAGCGTAAGCAGTAACATATGCTAGATTTTGTAGTCTGTTAAATAGTACACTGATTATAGCAATAATTATAATATCTTTTTTAAGTCATGACAACTAGTATCTGGAAGACTAAAATATTGATGTTTGTTGAATTAGCAACCAAATAAAAACATCTGAAATAACTAGGATAACTCATGAAAATATGATTGTTCATTTATTTTGACAATTCAATTTCTACTATTTTTATATTTAATAACATGATACACAGTGCAATGCATTTTAAAAAATAATTTAATAATTTGAGCTGTCACTAAACAACTAACATTTAATAAATGTTGAGAGATGGAAAGCAACTATCAATATTCACTGTGGATTATTCAACAAGTAGATTAATGAAGTGAGAAAAGTCATGCTGTATTTCAAATGATCATTTTACCAATATTTATTTAGAACTTGATTGAAATTAATCTTGCCATTGACATCAGAAAGGGAAGACCGAGTAGTTTTCTTTCTTTTTTTTTTTTTTTGATTCTTCATCAGTGGAGTGTAATGATGAAAAACCATCCTGGATGTTATGTTATCTAGTGGTATGGCTTATCCTACTATTAAGCTCTACAACTGCTTCCCCCCTGTTTCTTCCTAAGAAGAAAGAGCAAATGTAGGAGTGGGAAACAAATGGAGCTAAGAAGAGGTCAATAAGAAGGACTCAGTCTTCCCGTTAAAGCATGAAGTCTTATTCTGACTGTGAGCACTGCTGGTAGGATCCATGCTTTTGTAGCCTCAGAGATTCTTACAGAGTGTTACAGTGACTATAGTGTAGCCTGTTGGAAAACTGAACTTGGACCAAAAGGTAGCAGCTCACTTACTACAGAAGGGACTGAAGAGGAGAGTCAGGTCCCCAGACAAAAAAGAACCTAAGAATAAGGTATACCTATTATGGTGCTATAACAAAAAAGAGGAGAAACAGTATAGAGAAAATAGCTGGTCATGAAAATCCTTTTTAATCTTCTGCTGTAAAAGAATATGAAAAATTATATTTCAGGGGATAAATTTGTCATTGACTTATGAGGAGCAGCTGAGAGAGCTGGGGTTGTTTAGCCTGGAGAAGAGGAGGCTGAGGGGAGACCTCATTGCTCTCTATAACTACCTGAAAGGAGGTTGTGGAGAGGAGGATGCTGGCCTCTTCTCCCAAGTGACAGGGGACAGGACAAGAGGGAATGGCCTCAAGCTCTGCCAGGGGAGGTTCAGGCTGGATATTAGGAAAAAATTTTTCCCAGAAAGGGTCATTGGGCAATGGAACAGTCTGCCCAGGGAGGTGGTTGATTCACCTTCCCTGGAGGTGTTTAAGGCACAGGTGGACGAGGTTCTGAGGGGCATGGTTTAGTGTTTGATAGGAATGGTTGGACTCGATGATCCAGTGAGTCTTTTCCAACCTGGTTATTCTATGATTCTATTATTCTATGACTGAACTGGAAAGATGTGCTACTACGGGCAGGATTGTTTAAATTGCTTCTTGCTCCTGAATCTTTAAAATGTTCGACCATTCATTGGGTCACTACAGGAGGGTGAGCTGACAAGATAATTGCTATTGCTTACTGTGGTAGTAGTCTAACAGTGACCCACTAGAACTAACACTGGTGAGGAGACCTTAGTTCATGCCTCTAGGATTGCTTGTTTTGCTCTGCTCTGAAACTTTACTTCAGGGATTTGAAATTAAATGAGAAGAATTAGATTTCTCTTTAAGGCACATTTATTCCTGCTCCAAGGTAGGAAGCTGTCTCTTCATAAATTGTGTAGACTTCAGGACATTATTTGATGTCGATTTTTCAGACAATTGAGTAACTTTTTTCTTAATTCCTGAGGACATGTTTGTCTTCTGCAGGTCTGTCTGTCTCTGAGAGAGAAAATGAATTAAGAAACTAGAGTTTTTGAAGGCATGGTTATTCCTACTTACTTCCCAAACTGAAGTAAATGACAAATGCATTCTGCATTGATATTAGAAAGGCATAGGAATATGACATTTAATAGAACTGACTAAGCAATATAAAGTCTTGAGCTAATATGAAATCCTTAGAAACGTTTGAGATGTGGGTGGCTTAGAAACCAAAGAAATTAAATGAGCATAATTATGTAGTTGTATTGTTGCTGTTTGTAGGTTTTTTGCTACATATGTATATTCCTTTCTGTCAGCTAATACTTAAGGAATTATAAAAAAGAACTTGTTATCTCTACAAAAGCCTGAATAGCACTTGACAAATTGTCTCTAGGCAAATGCTCTTTATAGGAGATAATTGGGAGAAGTCAAACTAGGTTCCAGAAACTGTATCAAAATGAAAGCTATTTACAAGTATATTTTTACCTTGCAGCTGGAGGAATGAACACCAGTGCATATGTGATAGGTTGTGCTAAGATGGATCATCCTTCTACACTTCAGCTATAGCATAAGTGGGAATAAGAGGTATGAGCTCTGTACTATATGCCAAAAACAAATTTACTTGAAGAACTACATTTAATACTGATAAAGCACCCTAAGGAAAATATCCTTAGTACACAATTAGGTAAAAAGGAGCAAAGTAAACATGAAGATTCTTGCTATGACAAAAACAACACTGTAAAGAGGAAAACATACACCCCTGTATTTCATCTAATGATTTCAGTTTGTAGTAACATGTACAGGTTAATTGATGACATACAATCAGCCTTCAGACTTTAAATTGTAGGAGCTTTAACTTAGGCATGTAGCTTAGGGCTAAATTTTAGGATACTATTGAAAAGATCATCTTTAATTCCATAAATAACCAGGAGAGACAGATGCCTTTGAAGATCTCTACAGGTACAAACTTTTTGGCTTAAGTCATAAACAAACAGGCACAGTCATTTCCTAGGCTAGATTTTCAAAGGCTGATTCTTCTCTCCACTGACTATTGACATTTTATTCAAGAGCACTGCTTTGCTCCAGTATCTTCTACATTTTAGGCATAAGAGCACTGATGGAGATATGCAGGCTAATCAAGCAAACTCACCGTGCACTTTTTAGTAGAACTTGAACAAATATATTGGTGCAGAGACATACATTTTGTACCTGTATCAGGCATTAACATAATTATGTTTATTAACTAAATAGTATTACTAGTTTAAAAAATTAAGACCTAAATATCTCAGCCTCATCTTAAACATGATAATAAACTTGTTCAGTGGTGTTTCACTTCATAAAACTCCAACTACCTAAGTGACTATTGTTATTGTATTCTAACGTACTATCCATCAAGGTAATAATTTTTCTCTCATGGTGTAGAGCTGCAAGGAAAGGAATTAAAAAATAAATAATCAAATTAATTTAACCAGTAGAATTGCACAAGGAGAAAATATTACTATATACCGAGGTAGAAGAATTAAGGCTGCAGACTTTATCTTGGATAGTATATTAGACTCTTCTCCTTGGAATGGCTTTGTGCAGATAAGAATTTTTCTTTCTGATAACATTTTATGTTTTATATGAAGCAGATGGCATACAACAGAAATTAGGTTTTACTTTTCTCAGGAAACACATAGCTGAGTAAAGTGTGAATATGTATAGGCATCAAGATCTATCTGACCCTGCATCTTACTACATTCAGTTTAGTTTTATTTAATTAGCTTTTATTTTCTTTTAGATTAAGGAAATGTGGTTGCCACTTCTTTACATGCTTTCCTATGATATCAAGTCACAGTGACATAATTTGTAATTAGAGTACCAAAAATACTGATTTATAAATTCAGCTAGATAGGGCACATGCCAGTTACCTCTGACCTTCTCTTTGAATGATTTACTTGTCCATTTTCAGTCTCTTTCTGCTCCATCTAGCAATAGCTCCTGCGCAAACCTTTCATGAAGTTATTACCTCAAACCTACACCCCTTTTCACAATCCACTGACTATTTTTGACATCTTCCAGCTCCATTAATTCTTAGTGGCAGAGATATGGAAGAACTGAGTCAATCCTGCTCTCATTTAACTTTCCTTCTAAAGGAGCATTAAAAAATTAACTTTTAACCAAATACTATGAGCCTTAAAATACTATGAGTCTTTGTCTTTTCAGGAAGAAATTTATCATTAGAAAAGAAGTGAAGTAAAATGGATTAAGAAAAATAGTACAGCAGAAAGCTACGTAATTGTCCTGCACCAAGAAGAACTTTGAAGACATAAAGCAGTTCTGAATTACTACTAGAAATTAGGATAAAATATATGGATGAGCAACATATATTGTTCTCAATTTAAGAGTCTGTCTTCCATGAATTCTTGGAATTCAGAGACTATGAATATGCTCTAAAGCCTTGTTTCCCATGTTCTTAAGTTGTTTTTTAGTTTGGAATTTGCAAGAGACATATGCTTTCTCTCACCTTCACTTTCTTCCTCCAAATTGGATTATACTTCTTTTGGACATTTTGCTTGTTTGCAGACAAAGTAGATAATCTAATTTCCAGGGGTTACAGTTCATATTTTCTGTGCAGGAAGTACAGAAATTATTTTAGGGAAGGATTAGGATCCTTCCTCTTTCTCACAAAATCTTACCATTTAGTAGCTAGGTATTCAAAATACCACTTTCAGTATGAAGAATATGTAAATGATTCCAAAGCAGCTCTTTCACATTAAGCACTTCTCAGAATGTCTTAATGGATGAAGGGATCCTCTATCTGGTAAGCTTTGATACAGAATGACAAGTGTGGGGGAAAATGTAATTTAACTTTAGAACTCTGATCTTTCACACATGAATATTCTCTGTGTTCAGACTTGTGCACCTGAACTCTAATTTGACTCAGCTCCTGAAACATCTGCACAATAGTTAGGCTATCTGCAGATTAACTGAGGCAATATATTTTAGCCATCATTTTCTTCTGCTAATCCCCCACATTACCAGGTCAGTAGAGCTCAAGAGCGAAGCAAACAGGAATTAAGATGGGAAGGGTAGATTTAACCCTTTAACCCTCTCAAGACAGCTCCTAAGGTAAAGGAAGCAGATTTTTTTTTTTCCAAGATTTCTACAGACTCCATACAGGGAATCTGAAAAGAAGTATGCCTGTAGGAAGAAATGTGAAGAAGCTTAATTAAACAAGAATATGCAGGACCAGCCTCTGAAAGTCAGTAGAATATGTGATATTTTGACAAGGAAACTGTTGTTAATCATACCATGAACTCTAGGTAGTAGTTCAAAATACATTGACGATAAAAAAAAAAGCAAGTTACGAAGATGCATGTTTAATCATGTTTTAGGTCCGGAAGAATATGCTGTTCCAAATTGTCTTAACTGAAGACTAATAACCATAAATTCAATTTACTTAAGCAGTTGTTCAGAGGAAATGATGCTCAAAAAATGCAGTATGACTTAGTAAATTTGAACTTAGTGAATTTGATTAGGTTCCAAAGGAAAGAAAGAGGAGAGGGAGAGGGAGAGGGAAGGAAGGGGAAAAGGGAAAAGGGAGAAACCTCCTGAATCATACTCAGTTGGTCTCTGAGAGCATGAAACTGAGGTTTCCCAGTGTCAAATTACACCTCAGGAGTAAAAAAAAAAAAAAAGGTAGTTGATGATCATTTCTAAAAATATGATGATGACAAATCACTGGATTTGAACAATAAAATGCACTTTTAAACTGGCTTTCTGGCCAAATCTGCACAGAAACAGTTTGTCTTACCTCAAGTGCCTTTGCTAAAATCTATTCTTACTATATTCTGATGGGGAGACAGGACATATGCCTAATATACCACTATTACATAAATATCACATTCATCTTGAAATCAGGAATGTTTGAATAGCTGCACATGACACAAGATGAGAAACTTCAGTATGCGAAGGAGTAAAGCAGGTGTTCTTATATTAATTTTCTGGTCTGTCATTTTCCCCAATAGTAAATGTCCAATATGTTCTTTGTTCAAAGAAAGTTGCCAGTTCATAACTTTGTTTTCTGTATAGTATGCTGTCTCTGAAGTGTGGAGCAGTGTGATGTAGGCTAATCCATGCTGAGTTCCTACTTTCCACAGATAAAGTCATTCAGATTAATGTTAGATTAACTGTGTCTTCACAGTGTTTGCAGTGAAAAGCTTGCCAAGCATCTGTTCTTCTTTTCAACGTCATTGGAATATGAATTGTAAATAGATCTACAATAGGAACGGAACTAGAAATCTTTGAGAGAGACTCAAAAGGAATTTTGAGACTCAGATATGTTTCTTATATTTTTGTAGTTGTACCAATTATGAAAGGAAGGACTAGTTTGGGCTAAGAAGTGTTGATGTTAGGAAAAGAATCAAGACGGCTTGTTATGTATTTTTATTTATAATTATCTTGGTTGTAAAAAATATTTATTTATAATTATTCTGGTAGTAAAAAATCTTCCGTGGTAAAACATGGTTTCAAATGGTTAGGTTCGGAAGGAAAGAAAGAGAAGAGGGAGAGGGAGGGGGAGGGGGAGGGGGAGGGGGATCGGGAGAGGGAGAGGGAAGGAAGGGGAAAAGGGAAAAGTGAAAAAGGAAAAGGGAAAATGGAGAAAGAAATCTGGGTAATTTCTTAGTTCTTCATTATCAGATGCTCAGGAATAGACAAATTGTATCCAAATATGAAATTATCTACATTCTTCTAAATGTGAGATGATGCGATGGAGATCAAATGTGTCACAATGGGCTGGAGATGTTGTAGACATGGCAATACCGGAAGATGAGTTAGTGTATTTCAGAGATTACATGCACAGCTGCAAAAGAAAAAATCTATAATACCAAACCTGAAATACTCTTCAAAAATATATCATGCAGTGGGCAATGTTATAATAAAGTAATACTAATTATATTGAAGTACTCTCTCATGAGTAAGAAAATACTAATCCATTTTAACCTATGTAATGAATAAATTAATTGTTCTTTACTTATGACCTAAGTACCAGTGCTACTTTTTGTTCATTCCTGCTTTAATTGTGTTGCAGTTTCAAAATTACAGAAATCAATCTTCTTCATCCATGTCTCAGTTTTCATACAGATCCATAGTAGTAGCTAATAAGATATAATTTATTAAATAAGATTATACCTCTGAACATCTGAGTATTTCTGAAATTATAGTTAATTTAACCTACTGAAGGCAGAATTTTCTATGCATGTAGAGGGTGAAATGCTAGAGCTACAGTCCTTCATAGAATTTAATGGAAAATTTCAATGTGAATTTATAATTTCTTTTTGGTTCAGATGAAAATAAGCAATGACATCAAAACCTAATCCTTCCATATAACAAATGCAAGAAATTGTAGGTAGCCTAAAATAAGGACACATGTGGCACAACAGTCAGAAAGGAGATAATATTTGTGAATTAGTTCTAGCAGCATGTTTAAATATCTGTTAGAAACACATAGCTATAGTTTGCAATTTAATTAGACTCTTCTAAGGTTTAATGTACATATTGCCTATTTTTGGATTAAGAATGGAGAAAGTTCACATCCCTCTGTCTATCTTGAAAACAGAATTCAAACTTTCTAAATCAGAGGCGTATTTTGTAAATTATTTCTAGGTAAACATATGATAATTTAACACTTATAATAAGTTAAACTGTATCTCTTTTATTCATGCTCACCAACATATTAAATATATTCTGCTTTTGAGATAAGCGTGTGTTATGAAAGATCTCTTCAAAATGTGCAAGCAGCTTTCCTCAAGTTATTCACTTATCTTTTATGAAATATAAGCATTATATGAAACCTACATATTTAGAAACAGCACTTGTAATGAATAAATCCTGAAAGTTTTCACAAAACTTACTATATAAATCATTTTGACATTTTAGATAAGTATCAAATTCTCTTCCTTTTTGTGAAAAAAAATCTAGAGGGTTGCATTTAGCATGGGAAAGATGAAAAAATATGAGTTATATAGACACAAAATGCAAAAAAGTGAAGTCTTCAGGGTTTTTTTAACTTTGGTTTTGTCACTATGGAAATGACCTTGCAATTAGACTGTGTAAAACTTTAAACAACAATGGCTGCTTCTGCTTACATATTCAACTTAGTCTTATAATACCATTGGTGTCACATATTTAATTCATGTATTTAATGCAGATGAAATGGAGCATAGTGTCTTGATTGAGTTCACTGGATTTATTTTTCCACAAAGTCTTAGACTGGATTAATGCAATAACCTCTTATCTTTAAATGTGAATATAGCTATGACAGATCTCTATTTGCAAAATTGTTGTGATGAGCTCACTTTAAGTAGTGGTTATTAAAGCAAATTTAAGAAATGTTCCTTTCTGCAGCTTCACAGAGAACATAGTACAGAAGATCAGGAAGGTTAAAAGAGAAAATGCCACAAAGTCTCCTTAATGGATTCAAAGGAACATTTCATTTATCTTTACTCTACAGCCTCTGCTCCTTTCTCATACTCATGTCCAACAGATTATCTGGAGCATTTCTCTTATACTGCATTTGCCCCAGGCCAGAGTGGAAATTGCTCAGATACTCAGAACTCCCAAACCCTTTTTCGCTATTAAAATTTACTTCTCAGCTTGAAATAAAAAGCAAAGTACACCCTGCCTCAAAAGCTCTTGTTCATGTACATTAGCATAGACTATCCTCATATAGGCACTACATTTGATGGATTTAGAGTGTTTTCCTGGTGCCTAAGAAATTTTCCATTCTGAGACAGCATCAGGATCTATTTAAATGTAAAAGAAAGAAAAATACTTGATTGTGTGTAGTTGTGGCATTCTTTTAAGGAAATGTGACTGAAGACACTCAGATGCCACCAAGGAGAAAATCTGAATTAAAATGCTTCATATCAATCTCTGTACCATGCAAGTGGGGTGCTGAGTTTTGATTTTTATTGTTATCTACACAAAACTCTCTAGAATATATACCTGAAGGAAGAGGCAAAACCTCCCATGTTTGGAGTACTCTTTGGAGTCTAATGTCCTTCCTGCAAAGTCCATATCTCCCCTGGAGATAAATCAGGCTATTGATGTTTCTTAACAAGTGGTAGTATAACTTAGTAAGATATTAAGTGTGTCTTGGAAAACAATAGGATACTTAATGTGAGTTATCCAGTTAGAGGCTGTTTTTTTCTTTTAGTTTTACGAATGTACACATAAATCATTTACCTGCTTCTTTCTTAAAGCTCATTTTTACATACCACATGTATGAAGCACTAAAAAATTAGTTGACTCATCCTTTCTTCCAGTAATAGAGATGCATTTCTTACAAAGCCAATCCCTCCCACCTAAGAAAAATAGTAGTACAATATTTGGGCATGACTAGAATTAGGAAAATTTGGGAAGCTAATTAATGTCAGTAGGATTTGACTCTCCTGTTATTAACAATGCAATGTATTCATAGGAGTGTTTCTAAGAGGTGACTCTAGAAAAAAAAAAAAAAAGTAATATTTACAACAACTGGTTTAGTAACTGATAGTCAGTAACTACTACTCATAGACCCACACTGAAAATCTGTTCCTAAGACTTAAACTCCTCTGATCTGGAAACTAAATAAACACTTTCAGTTAACCATCTACAAAACAGTAACTATTGAAAAATTAAGAGTATGTATAGAAAGTGAATTCACTAAAAATAATGCAGTAAATTTGCAGTAAAACTGCAATAAGGTAACAAACTAAAATGAACCTGCTTGAATCATGGAGAAGAACCCCAAAATCAAAGAAGCTCGGGATAGTTGATGTGGGCAAGAACTACTGGAGATCATATAGTGCAGACTTTTCCTCAAAACAGGGTCAGTTTGAAGAGCTTGCTCAGAATTACATCAAGTTGGTTTTAAACATCTTCAGCAACAGACTCTACAACTTCTCTGGGCAACCTATACCAGGGTCTGATCATTTTCACACTAAAAAAGTGGTATCTCTTGTTTTTTCAGTTTGTGTGGAGTGTCTGCTCTCCTTTCATGGATAACCACTGAGAAGAGTCTAGTTCTGTAAGTTTTAAGCCCTCCATCAAACTTCTATGTTCGTGGATTAAAATGCCCCTGAACCTTTTCTTCTCCAGGCTGAACAACCCCATATTACAGACATTCCAGTCCCTCAGAGGTTTTCTCAGCTCTTCACTGGATTTGCTCCAGTATGACCATGTCTCTTTTGTACTTGGTGCCCAGCATTCCAAATGTTTTTCACTAAGGGAAGAATTATCTCTTTCAATTTGCTGGCAACCTATTGCAGGCCAACATGAAAGTGGCTGTTGAGGTCCCTCTGTATGGCAAAATTTAGTCTACTAGCCACTTTTCCTAGTTTTTCTGCAAACTTCCTGGCTGGTTTCCAGCTGGACTTCACAGTACTGATCACAACCCTTTGAGCTGGGCAATTCAGTCAGTTTTGTCTGCGTTGTCGTTCACCTGTTTAGTCTTTATTCTATCCATTTGTCAATGTGAATGTTATGGTAGAGGCTGACAAAATCCTTGCCAGTTGACATATAGAATATTTGTTGCTTTGTCATTCACCAAGCCAGTAATTTCATATAAGATTATCAGATTGGTTAGGTAAGATTTTCTCTTCATAAATCCGTGTTAATGACTCCTCATCTCATTCTTGTCCTTCATATGTTTGGGAATGGATTTCAGTATTATTTGCTCCTACACATTATCGAATATCGGGGTGAGTCTGATTGGTCTTTAATTCCCTGCATCGTTCTTCCATACCTTTACAAATAAGTCAGCAGATCCCAAACATGGTGGCTGCGAAAAAGAAAGTAGAGTAGATGGATGTACATATGCTCAGTAGAATTACTACTGGAAAACAAGTGAAACAAAGAAATCAATAACATCATCTGGATTACTTCTTGAAATCGAGTGTAATTCAGTTCAGGCAGAAACACAGCCTGATTTGAGCAGGAGAAATTAATTTTTTCCACCTTTGTCTTTCTCTGGGGGTTAGAACTCTGTACGCCCCAACTAACATTCTCAAATATATTAGCCTCTAAGCATAAAGCCTTCCAGACTCTCTTTTAAACTGAATTAAATGCAATTTGATTCATCTTGAAAGAACTAGCAAACCCAGGTTTGTTAGGGGACTGAAATTCAAAAATCCATGTGTTCTAATCAGGAGGAAGAAAAATACTCCAGGAATCATATCAGTATAAAAAGGGCCTCACTGGGGCTCTTGTTGTAGTCCAGATTTAGGTTCCTAAGGCAGACTGAAACTTGAAGTGTCAAGTCTTTATCGTACCTGAAGTGCCAAGGAACCATTAACAAAGCTTTATAGTCCTACCAGATGTACAATCCTCCCAAATTTGCATTTCTTTCTGTATAGCCAACCAGCAATTCCCTATCCTAAAGTATAAATCCTCCCTCTGTACTCGGCACTGGTGAGACCGCTCCTCGAATCCTGTGTTCAGTTCTGGGTCCCTCACCACAAGAAGGATGTTGAGGCTCTGGAGCGAGTCCAGAGCAGAGGAACAAAGCTGGTGAAGGGGCTGGAGAACAAATCTTATGAGGAGCAGCTGAGAGAGCTGGGGGTGTTTAGGCTGGAGAAGAGGAGGCTGAGGGGAGATCCCATTGCTCTCTATAACTACCTGAAAGGAGATTGTGGAGAGGAGGGAGCTGGTCTCTTCTGCCAAGTGACAGGGGACAGGACAAGAGGGAATGGCCTCAAGCTCCTCCAGGGGAGGTTTAGGCTGGACATTAGGAAAACATTTTTCACAGAAAGTGTCATTGGTCACTGGAACAGGCTGCCCCGGGAGGTGGTTGATTCACCTTCCCTGGAGGTGTTTAAGGCATGGGTGGAGGAGGTGCTGAGGAGTATGGTTTAGTGTTTGATGGGAATGGTTGGACTCGATGATCTGGTTGGTCTTTTCCAACCTTGTGATTCTATGATTCTATAAAATAGCAAATATTCCCTTTTCTGATATATTCAGTTGAGAACCTAGGTTGTGAGGTAATGGTCAAAAATATGAAGGTCCAGATGACCATACTGGGGGCTTCTATATTATACATGAGAAGTAGGTACACCTCTTTGAGTTTATCTTATGTTTTCCTAAGGTATATACAAAGATAAGAAAGAAAATGTTCAACTTATACAAAATTTTCATTTGAAATCACTATCTTTTCCCTTTGTGTATTATCAAATTGCTTTATAAGATAGCTTCATCCAATAAGTGACTCTATTTTCCTCAAATGTGAGGCAACTGAAGTACATAATATATTTTTTGCTGGTTTTATTATTATTATCATTATTATTATCATTATTATTGGATCTGACGGATATTTAAGATTGTTGTCACAAATGCAATGTTTAATTTGATGTTTCATATTTATGTGATCATGAAAATCTTGCACAGTATTAAGACTCTAAGTAGTATTGCTGTTCTGCAAGTTTAGTTCAGTATAAATCATATCCAACTTGAGTTTGGAGTTCAGTACGCTCTGTATTGAGCAGTGTTTACATCATTTTCTGACTGATTCAGATAACTGGATCTTCTAGATGGTCATGTGGAAGCAGTACATTTTCTGGAGCAAATTAGTTTTAATTCAGAATTGTTTACTTGCATGAATTCTTTTAGCTGGCTGAAATAAAAATCAATCTTCTGTTAAAATTCAGTCTCAGATAAAATACTCATCTAAAATACTACTTACTTACATTAACAGACCCAGGAATGCTTTACATCTCCCACTTCTGAGTGTGTGTTATGGATATCACTCATATATTCTGAGAATAAAATCCATAAATGAATTTTCCAAAGAAGCCTCTTCCAAATATAATCATGATGATGAATAAAAGGCATGTTTTTAAGCTCCTGCATAGGTTCCGATATCTGTTCTCTTTTTGGTTGATAGTATTAATTATTTTTAATATGCTAAGGATCGATATGTTTATTGTAAATCCTTACTCACATTTCTCATATTCTTCCACCTGAAGATATATTTTAGAATTATAGAAAGAAATAGATAGCATATCCAGAAATCTCACAGTTGATAAAGAAGACTGATATCCAATCTTTAGGCATCATATAATGGATGTTTCCAACTGATGCTTAGAAAAAAGTTCTTGAGGCCACTCTGCATATACTAGGGACCTCTATTTTACATTCTCTAAACCTTGATCTAAACTTACCATCAGTATGCACAAAGATGAAATTGTCTCTGACTCTAATGCATACTTGTCAAGTGCTTCTATATATCTGACCAATATTGTCAGAGATCACCATGAAATGATATCCTCACCTGCTATTGACAATGACAGAAAAGGAGTTAGCAAAGACAATGAGGAAACTTCTCTTTCAGTTGTTGGTATGTGATTAACAAACTGCAGTATAAATCTGGAAAATGTTAGTGGTAGCAGATAACCTGCCTGGAGTTTTCAATAACATGAGGTAAAAGCACTGAAATGTGACACTGGACATGTAAATGGGATTAGAAAACTTATTCAGTCTCTGACAGAAGTGTTTTGTCAATATAGAAGGAAGATGAAAAAATTCTGCAAAAGCAACACAGGCATTTGTTAGTTTGCACACTACAGAAGCATTCTTCCTAATTATTTTGTAGGCGAAATTTATGTTGTAGATGATAACATTTGCTAATACATGAGAGGAAACTGTGAAGAAGGTAAAGTTGACCCAAGTGTATGTGACAAATACCAGGACTAAATCTTCAAAAGATAGGCTAGTACTGCAACTTTTTTTCCCCAAAGTGAATATGAAAAAGAATGATACGTACAAATGAAGAAATGTTCTAGCAAATGATCTTGTGACAGTGCACGCAGAAACTGTAGGTCTACATGCAATGCTTGATATGAAATGTTTTATTTGTATGAATTAAAACGTCCAGAAGGAAAGTCAATACTGCATTTGTATTCTCACTGCTTGTAAAGTAAATGAGCAGAAAACATACCTTTGAAGTACAAAACTGTAAGCAAAGAAATTATATTTGTTACATATGACACACTGACTTGAGTTTTGACAGTTTACAGACATAATTTGACTACTAGGAAATTAGAAACACTGCAGAAGTACACTGCTACTCTATGGCAACTTTGTCAATCAAATGTCTATTGATGTGCTCGTGCAGAATTACTCACCGTTGTGGGTATTTCTCAAGCACAGCATTCTAGTACCAGTGAACTAGAAACAGGTTCTTGTACACTGTGGACAGCTATTGACCTGTTGAGGTTTGACAGAAAATCTACAGTAGTTAGGGATGACTTATGTTCCACTAGTACATATTTTTAATCTATGTTTTTGTCACCCAGGAAGCCTGTGATAAACAACATTTCGTGCACAATGGAATAGGCATGGGATTCCTTCATGTTTCCTTCTCTTGATCTTATTCCAACCAACCAGGCAAATCTTTAAAAATCAAGGGTTTGCCCTTTTTAAATGCCTAAGCAGATCATGTGAAAGGAAACTATTATGTCCTCTGAAACTGTATTAATATAGTAATGATTTATGAGATAAAATTCAGAAAAAGGCATTTCTGTGCTGATTGCTCCTCATGTTGTCTTATGCAAATTTTTCTTCTTTCTTTTTCTAGCAGATCAGACATTTGGATCTTTAAAATTAATTTAGTTATGTAAATAAAAGATTGAAGACAGGATTTTTTTTTGGAGGTTGAGCCATGCTGGTGATTTGTTAGAATTGAGACAATACTGTCACTAAATTATTCATTGCAGATTATTATTTCTGTGGTGAGTGTCCTTAATATTTTTGTGTGGTATAGGTAATGTTAGTGAATGCAGTAAGAAAAGTCTCAGTTCTCTACTTTCATTTCCAAAGAACCCTCATTATTCAAGTCCCAAAAATGAAGAGATTGGCTTACTCTGAAACAAAATCCTTCTGCCCAAAACAATCATCAGCCACACGAGCAAAGACAAGGTGACTATTGGACTTACTAGTATGAAAATGCATCTAGTGTAAATAAAATTCTTACTTAAAAGTAATATAACCAGAAGGAGATCCTTACTCTCTCCAGACTACTTAACAGAATAAGAGTCAGAACAATGTAAGATGTAACAAAACAACTTAATTTTGACTGGAGCAATTTGTTTCCGGTATGACAACTCCACAGTGAGTTACTGCACAGATACAAAAAGAGAGATAGGCAGCCAGTTAGCAATAGGCAATACTTTACACAGATACAGGGTAGAATTGAAGCTGATAGGAAGAATACATTGCTTCTGCAGTGTAAATAGATCCCTAAGGCTATGTAAATACGGATGAAGTGGTGTCAATCATCCAATGACGCTGAGGAAAAAAGTCAACTAAAAATAATCCATTCTCTTCTTGTCTACGCCATAGTCCATTTTGTGAAGATGACTGATTTTGTAGGAAACATTGTTTCCAAATATTTTTCTCTGCCACTTAGAGATGTTTACCCCGTAAATGCATATTTTGAGCATTGACTGAACCACCTCTATCAGTAAGAGATCTATGATTTCAGTAGGTGGCTGACAGCAGCCTTCTCGGTGCACTTTGTCAGATGTGGTATTTTATTTTTTCTTCTCTCCTTTCCCCCACTTTTCTATGCCAAGAAGACTTGCTGTCAGCAATCTACTGCATGAGTGCCATGAGTGGCTATCAAATATATGGTGAAGAAAAAAATAACAGGGCTAATCGAGTAGTGGAAGTCATTACTTTTTAAAGAAGCAAAATAATGGCGACAAATCAGAGTGACAAAATGAGAGTGACTGATGATCTTGTTTTTCAGAGAGTTAGAATGGCCTGATTTCTGCTTTCTCCCGACACTTCTAACTAAAAAATTTAATCTTGTGAGCAGTCCTAGGAAGAATGCAGACACCAAGTGCCATAATACAGCCCCCAAACAAACAAAAAAAATCTACTTAAACTTCTGCGGTTATATAATGCAAATATTTTTACATACAATATTAACAGAGTAATCTAACAATTTCCTATTCTTAAATCAGTTACAAGCAAGCAGCAAATGGCTACTTTTGTTTAACACCCAAAGTGTTTCACAGGAATTAAAACGAGAGAGAAAAGAAGAAAAACAATTGATGTTTGAAATTATATGAATGGAATGGATAGACTTTGGAACATAGAAAGACTATCCTAAATTACAAAAACTGCAACAGAAAGAGCTTATGTGTTTAATGGCCAAGAGGTTTGACAAGATGTTTCATTCAGGAGGTATGATTTAGTAAACAAGCAGTTAGAATACATTTTATGTATTCTGTTAGGCAATTACATAAATCCATAAAGGACCAAACTAATCTTCTGGGTTCTATGTGGAAATAAGAAACTAATTCACTGTGCCATGGCTTATACTAAATAGACCTTAATAAAATTATAGCCTCCTCTTTTTATGTTTACATTTCAGACAAGTGTGTACTAAACTGCACCCCAACCTTTTTAAGAGGGAAAACGAGAGCTTGTCACACTCTCTTAGATGGAGAGAAAATTATCAAGTATACATACACGTAGTGAAAAAAGTGTTTGAGTTGAGGGTGGTAAAGTGGGAAAGTAGTTAAGATTGTGAGGTTGGAAACTGACAAGAGAAAACCATTAACTTCACCAGTGGGAAAGAAAGGTAAGAAAGATATATCCTTCAATTCTGCTTCTTCACAGGGAATCTATTTTTTCTTACAGTTTAAGATAACCTAGAAAGAAACCTACATTATTAATTCAAGGTGGGATTTTAGTATGTGTTGGCTTATCAGTGCTTTTATTAGAAACAATGAAATTTACTCTTCAGATCAATCAGCCTTGAAATATTCTTAACTGCTCTTGAAAAATCTCCTGGTAGGTTTCCTGAACTATTTCCTACAATTTTATAAAAAGATCTGCATGTTTATAGTAGAATCGTGAACTTCTTGTAATAGCCCACCCACTGAGTCTACTTGTCAACATGTTACTAGTATCATCTCAATACAGGCACAGTACTGGAAAAGATAACTACATTATGCAGCAAGATAATGTTTTCTGCATATTAAAACAGACATATAGTTGTTTATTTTTTTTTAATTTTCCTGAGGTAGGTTTTATTCCTTTTTATTTTATCTAAGAAAATTAACTCAGACTCATTCAGTTTTTTTATACTAACTCAGGATTTTGTGTGTGCTCTTCACCATATAAAATTCGCTTAGGTATATATGAATTTTTTTATGTGATATAATGTACAATAATCCTTTCAGTTAAAGATTCAGTCATTCAACACATTCAGAGCATAAGGGGACTGAGAAAGTTAGACAATCTCTCAACTAGTAAAACACATTGATTCCACACATCTGAGTGTCATTTACTGGCTCTCCTTTTGTGAATGCAGTTTCAATCTACCTCTGACCAATGAAAAACTCTATAGAACATGGTCTAACATCCCAGGAGTGAATCCTAGCTTTATTGTGTGGGACACCATGAGCCATCTCTACAGAAAGGATTCAAACAAGGGATCATTAACTTAGCTTAGAATTGTAGAATCACCAGGTTGGAAAAGACCTCTTGCATCATCGAGTCCAACCATTCTTATCTGCCACTAAACCATATCCTTGAGCACCTTGTCTACTTATCTTTTAGATACCTCCAGGGATAGTGACTCAACCACCTCCCTGGGTCCTATTCCAGTGCCCGATGACCCTTTCTGTGAAAATGTTTTTTTCTGAAATCTACTCTGAACCTCCCTGGTGGTTGTTCTTTCATTTTAGGCTACTAGGAGGCTTTCAGCCAAGATGTTTCATGTCCTACTAGTTACAGCACCCTGCTTGAATGAAGGTTTCCACTGTGTAACTAGAAAGCAGAAGACAGGCAACATCCCTGCAATAACAGCAGTATTTCCTTTCATAAGATCATTTTCAGAAGTCTAGGCAGACAGATCTGCAGGTAAATGGAGACCCTCATATTTCCTTTTGTTCTCTGTACTCAAAAGCGTGCAGAATTTGTATTCCTGAGAAGCACTTAATCAGTCCCCATAGGTTGTTAACCAAGTCTTAAACACCTGATAATCTGATGACAGGTATCTAAGCCAGACAGACCTTTTCTGCTTAAAGCACTCACCATGTTCATTTCTCAAGTACATCATCTCTCTGCAAGCTTTGAAAGCGATGGTAAAACTGGAGACGGAATCTACATGAACCTAAGCAACTATATCTTAATAGCTACCTTTGATTTATTATACAGTCTATTTCTGAAATGTTTATGTTACCTATTCTGCCATTTAAATAGTGGATGTAATTATATCAATGCTGTTATTCATAATACCAGTTTAAATCTGGTTTAGTCCAAAGCTACTGTTTCAGAATGAAGAAATAATTGCCATCTAGATGTTAAATACCAATGAATTAAACACCAAGTAGAAAACACTCTACAAAGCAAAAGTTGAAGAAAACTCTCCTGACACATTTTTCGTAGGGTGGAAAAAAAAAAACAAACCATAAACTTTTCATACCTCTATGAATATGATTTCTCCCACTCATTCTTACTCTAGGCATTATGACTTGAAATTTCAAGTAATGAATGTAGTACTTACAAGTTTTTCTTGATCTGACACAATCTGAGGCTAAGATCAGTGTTTTTTTCACAGTAGAAGACTGTACTTGTACTCAAAAATCCATTACAGCCTGTATGAATTTCAGTATCGCATTGTCATCCATTATCCTCTCACTTTTCATTTCTGTTCAAAGGTCCCACTAAAACATCTCCAAGTGAGAAGACATCTTGTGCTGCACCAGAAAATACCTCAGTAGGATGGAAATAGAGAATATGCACAGCAGAAGCTTGTTATCATAAGATGTACTTAGACTGCTTCCAGGTGGGTTTGGTGTTATCTCTCCTTATTCAATGTTGCTTTAGCTATTGTTTGCTTTTAATTATTACTGATTTTAATAAATCTACTCATGGAACTAGAGCTCTCAGGCCTTTTTTTCCATGAAGTTTTTCAGCATAAGCAAAACAAGGGAATAGTTGAGATCAAATTTCTCCATGAGTAATATCTATGTCTTTTCTAGCACTCTACTTGTCACAAAGGCAAGGAAAAGAAATTGTTTTTAAATAGTATCATGCATATAATGTTCATTAAGACACTTTACTCCAAAGTAAACTGGTAATTCCTTATAAATAACACATGGGAATTCAGCAGAGTTCTCAGAAAGAATTTCAAAGCATCTACGGCTACTGAATTCATTAGTAAATGTAATTAACACAGTTGGAGGTGTTTAGCCTGGAGAAGAGGAGTCTGAGAGGAGACCTCATTGCTCTCTATAACTCTCTTTTAAACTGAATTAAATGCAATTTGAGTCATCTTGAAAGAACTAGCAAACCCAGGTTTGTTAGGGGACTGAAATTCAAAAATCCATGTGTTCTAATCAGGAGGAAGAAAAATACTCCAGGAATCATATCAGTATAAAAAGGGCCTCACTGGGGCTCTTGTTGTAGTCCAGATTTAGGTTCCTAAGGCAGACTGAAACTTGAAGTGTCAAGTCTTTACCGTACCTGAAGTGCCAAGGAACCATTAACAAAGCTTTATAGTCCTACCAGATGTACAATCCTCCCAAATTTGCATTTCTTTCTGTATAGCCAACCAGCAATTCCCTATCCTAAAGTATAAATCCTCCCTCTGTACTCGGCACTGGTGAGACTGCTCCTCGAATCCTGTGTTCAGTTCTGGGTCCCTCACCACAAGAAGGATGTTGTGGCTCTGGAGCGAGTCCAGAGAAGAGCAACAAAGCTGGTGAAGGGGCTGGAGAACAAATCTTATGAGGAGCAGCTGAGACAACTGGGGGTGTTTAGGCTGGAGAAGAGGAGGCTGAGAGGAGACCTCATTGCTCTCTATAACTACCTGAAAGGAGGTTGTAGAGAGGAGGGTGCTGGCCTCTTCTGCCAAGTGACAGGGGACAGGACAAGAGGGAATGGCCTCAGGCTCCGCCAGGGGAGGTTTAGGCTGGACATTAGGAAAACATTTTTCACAGAAAGTGTCATTGGTCACTGGAACAGGCTGCCCCGGGAGGTGGTTGATTTACCTTCCCTGGAGGTGTTTAAGGCACGGGTGGACAAGGTGCTGAGGAGTATGGTTTAGTGTTTGATGGGAATGGTTGGACTCGATGATCTGGTGGGTCTCTTCCAACTTGGTTACTCTGTGATTCTATGATTCTGTGACTTTCACTATTATTTAATTTACCTTCTGAGTGCATGTGTTAGGGTGCTAATTAGCATCTTTAAACAATATATACCATAACTTAGTTCAAAATGTTTAAAAGCATCCTGTCTTTCAGTTACCCAATTTGCTCATTTACCCAGTTTTCTCAAGATACCAAAAAGCATCCTCTACTTGGTATCAGGTAATTTCTCACCATCTTGAAAATATATTTTTTTCTACATTACTTCTGAAAACCCTCAGTCAGGTCAGCTCTAGTAATATTTTGCCTTTATTTTAGACAGTATTTTCCTCCTGAAAAGTGTTAAGACAGAGTAAAGGGGAATATATTGTATCCAACTGCATTGTGCTGTGAAGCATGTATATGGTCCTCAGAACACAGATCATAAGCCTGTATCACCCCAACTGAGATAAAGACAGTAACCCCTAGATCCAATTATGAATTCAGGAATTCGATGTGTTTCTCCTCTTCCACATAAGAAGGACCATGATTCCTTGCTTCTACACCATTTTTATGAATAAGCTGTAGAATGTTCATTCATGTACAGTTTTGGGAGTTAAGAGATACAGATTTAATTCCTATAGAGAGAGAAGGGATCTGTCTTTAAGAATATAGCATATAATTCTTCATTGCTTTGGCCTTCAGCTCTTTTTGCCTCTGTTCTATCTCCTTAAAATTTTGTGAAAATGGTTTCAATAAAGGTAATGAGATGCTCAGATGCTGTCATGATGGGGCCTTACATACAGACTACTAAATGGATAGGTTAAGATTAAACACTCCTCTACCTCCTAATGATGCAATTAGAAAGCTTTTAAATTTAAATGAAACACCACTCAAAGTGCCTATATCTGGCATTGTGTGTGACCTAGAAGACACACAACTGTAAAGATTATTAAAAAGCTACTGAATAAAACTGTGAATTATAAGAAATCAACAAATGATGTAAATATGAAAATATATTCCTCTACCACTTGTTTGGAAGATTTAATGTTTCTCCTTTAGCTAGCAGACTGAAGCTATTGCTTTACTTATGCTGAAAGTCCCCATATGCTCAAGCATTACTATGCTTCCTCCTCAGTCCATGTTCACCATTTGATAATCCAGCCTGCACACAATTAACTTCTCTTTCCCTGTGGCAACAGAGACTGGGGCAGACTCAAAAGATTTAATCACCTGTATTAAAAAAGAATTAAAAAATCTGAGGATATTAAAACTTGTTCTTTGTGTTACCCATAAGGCTGAAAAAAAAAACCCCAAACATAGTAGATGTAGTTCCACTATCTGGGACTTCAGTAATGGTTTTCTGAAGTCAAAGCAAACACTGCAAGTGTAGCACATCTCACTTTTATTCCTGCTGAGTCATAATATAATGATGCTTAAAATCTTTATGTTACAGCAAGTATGATTCTTAGCGCAGAACTATGATTTCTAGCCTTCACGTTTTCTCTTTCTTGTAAGATAGCTATGAAACACACTTGCTTCTGAAAAAGAAGGTGGTTGTGAGGACAGCTTTTCTTTAACTGAGTAAAAATATAGAGGAGAGGAATCTACTGGCAGACCAGAAGTATCATAGTGGTGATTTCCAATTTAAAAGTTAATGCCAAGTTATCAGCCTGATTTTGTAGTTATTTTGAGAGTAATTGTTTCTACTGGGTCTGTTTCAGATTATGTTCATTTTCTTCATGGCAGCCTGTATGGTGTTATGCTTTGTATTAGTAGCTGAAACAGTGTCGATATCACATCAATGTTGCAGGTTTTGCTGAACAGTGCACAGTGTCAGTGTTTTCGCTGTTTCTCACTTTATGTGGCCTGCCTCCCCTGCCCCATGAGCAGTCTTGTGGTTGGCAAGAGCTTGGGGGGAGCACATAAATACAGAATTTTTTAACATATGGTAATTAGATAGAGTAGCATAATGGGCCCATGCAAACAAATTGATTTTGACGTGGGCAAAAGGGGAATCAGCATTCTGGAACAGGACTAAATACCATACCTATAGAATGAAAAAAACATTGATAACGATTAGTCTGGAAAGGATTTTGTGGGAAAGAATTAGAAAATGGAAGAATATG
Organism: Clamator glandarius; assembly: GCA_033459285.1. Classification (NCBI taxonomy): domain Eukaryota; kingdom Metazoa; phylum Chordata; class Aves; order Cuculiformes; family Cuculidae; genus Clamator; species Clamator glandarius. The sequence continues at coordinate 5,214,707 of JAUNZM010000227.1, forward strand.
ATTTACTAGCATGATGTCTTTGCTGAAAGGACAAGTGCCATTCACACAGAGATACATGGGGTGAGTAAGGTAAGGTTTGTATTTAGCATGTGATACTACTAGTGGAATCATGCATACAGCTGTATTGTTGCCATTCTTTGAAAGATATGCCATAATTGTTAGACAGATAGAGAACAGAATTCAAGTGTTTTCCCTGCTGTATAAAAAGGCCTTCTAGTGACAGTTCCAAGACCTTAATCAAGTTGTTATAAAAAATAACAACATAATGTGACTTCATTAAGGGTACAAGCACTTTCATCAGAAAGAGAAGCCATGTATTAAAATAGTTTTTTTACCTAGCAGAAAAGGGCATAAGAAAAACCAGCAGAGAACAAAGTAAGATAAATTCAAGGAACACTTAGAAGAGTTACTCATTAAAATATAGCACCATGAGAAACAGCACGGTTTTAATCTCTTGATGTCTCCAGGTCAAAACTGTATTTCTCTCTGGAAGAAGTACTTCCAACAAATGCAAGTTACATGTTTAAAATAGAACTAAATGAAATTTTATGTCCTGTGACCTAGTTGCATTTCCCACTGCAAAATCAAAGAAGCACCAAAATTGTCCTGCTAGATATAAATAAGCCTACGAAAATACTGTCACATCATCTCAGAATAATGAAACAATTTTTGCTTTTTGTATTGCAAAGCTACACACTAGCTTCCCCTTGACTATTTTCCAGCAATACAGAGGTTATTTAAATTAGTATTTTTTCTTTTCATTTTTTATGTTTTGAAAAGACGTTTTTAAGAAACTGGTTTTTTAATGTCCTTTTACTGAATCCTGTCGTATGTTGAGATTTCCTTCTTTTAATGGTTTGACTATAAAAAGACATTTTACTAAATGAACTGATCTTGGCTTTCAGATTTCTAACAATTTAGTCAGATTTAGCCAATTGTCACTCAGCTTTCCCTGTTATAATGGATCCACTTCTGTGAAGTCTCGGGAGACATAAAGATGAAGTATAATGAACTTCCTTGATTTTGTAAATATGTATGTATTCTAAATGTTATGATAATTCACTGTAGCTACAACTATTTATTTAAGTTTTTGAATACATAGAAATTTGAGGTTTTTAAGTTTTAGTTAGAGTAAAACTAAACAGAGAGAGTCTGATGGAAAATTGCCTTCTAGAGCCCAACACATTCCATACACTTAAGGAAAATCTTCCTCTAATTAATGAAAAAATCTTGTAGATTATCTTATTTCAGTGTCATATCTGTAATTGGTGAAATTCACCTTTGAGTTACACAGGTGTCCTTTGCCATTGAGGATGATCAAGAGTATCTGTCACTGCAAAGGCCATGTGTCTCCGGTCGGTCTTGTGTAGGGTCTGCCAACCATGACACTAAATGCTTGTGCCTGCAAACCTGAATTCCTCATAGTGATTTAACTAATAATTTCATTTAAGGTATACCAGGTCAGCCTGGGCTGGAGTTAATTTCCTTCACAGCAGCCTGTATGGTGCTGTGTTTTAGATTTGTGACTAAAACAGTGTTGATGACATACTAGTGTTTTGGTGAGCAGTTCTTGAAGAGCATAAAGGTTTTCTCTGCTTTGCACTTTGCTCCCATGGTGAGTAGTCTGGAGATAAGCAAAAGACTGGGAGAAGAAGGCAAAAATTTGGGAAGAGAAGACAAAAATTTGGGAGGGGACACAGCTGGAACAGCTGACTCAAACTGACAAAAGGGGTAATCCATACCATATGTCATCATGCTCAGCAATAAAAACTGCAGGAAAGAAGTCTTTCCAAAGTAGCCATTGCTCAGAGACTGGCTCAGCATTGGTAATAGGAGGTGCTTCTTTATTTGGATTTGGGTATTTTTTAATATTCTTTACTTATTAAAGTATCATTATCTTGACCTATGAGGTTTTCTTACTTTTCTTTCTCCCCCTGCTGCAAGAGGAAGAAAGAAAGCAGGTGGTGTGTGCTTACTCAGTAGACAAGGTCAACCCACCACACAAAGGTGTGCAGGAAAAATCCTTATTGTTATTGAAGAGTCTAGAAGTTTGAACCCTCTTGAGAAAAGGGGTATCCTCAGTACTGTAGCAATTGCATCTGCAAACGGAGAGGGCTTCCACAGCCTGGAGTTAATCCAGCTAGGGAAAGGAGAATTAGCCAGTTTTTAACCCACTTATCTCCATGAACATGTAAAAGGCAACTACAGCACCGCATGTTGTTAAGCAGAAGCAGCCAACAAGCCAAGCACACTAACAGTAGGCAACATAAATTACAACTTCTTAGTCCCTGGGGAAAAAACAAACATACAAAACCAGAAATCTAAGCGTAATTCTGAACTGGCAACAATCTGTCAAACCAGGATGTTGAATTAAATATTTTAGGTAAAATACTGACATTTTGCACTGATGCTGGTTAAATTGCTGTAACGGGAGGTTTATCATTAATCTGTCTCAACTCCATTGGCTATCAACTAGAACAAACCTGGCTCTACTGGAAACCTGAGCATCTAACTCACATACTGACATCAAAATTGCAAATGCCTAAATCCCACCCAGAAAGCTAAGCTAGTAATCAGGAAGGGATGAGGGGAGGGAAAAAGAGAAAGCATTTCTTGGTAAAGAGACTTATTTATCCTCATTAATTACACATATAATTAGAATCATAGAATCATACAATCATAGAATAACCGGGTTGGAAGAGACCCGCCGGATCATTGAGTCCAACCATTCCTATCAAACAATAAACCATGCCCCTCAGCACCTCCTCCACCCATGCCTTAAACACCTCCAGGGAAGGTGAATCAACCACCTCCCAGGGCAGCCTGTTCCAGTGACCAATGACCCTTTCCGTGAAAAATTTTTTCCTAATCTCAAGCCTAAACCTCCCCTGGAGGAGCTTGAGGCCATTCCCTCTTGTCCTGTCCCCTGTCACTTGGGAGAAGAGGCCATCACCCTCCTCTCCACAACCTTCTTTCAGGTATTTGTAGAGAGCAATGAGGTCTCCCCTCAGCCTCCTCTTCTCCAGCCTAAACACCCCCAGCTCTCTCAGCCGCTTCTCATAAGGCCTGTTCTCCAGCCCCCTGACCAGCTTCGTTGCTCTTCTCTGGACTCGCTCCAGAGCCTCAACATCCTTCAGATTGTTGGTATTTGAACATTACCTTCACTGTAAAGTTACTCAGAAGGCTTCAGATGGGTTTTTGCTGAGGCATATTATCCCACATTTTCTGTTATCGAAACTCTTCTCTCTAATATAATCATCTTTCCCATTGTTTGGTATCATCAGCCTAAAAGTAGCTGTTTATTCATTTTCCAACTCTTATTCAGCTTGGACTTTTCTCACGGACAGCTTTTTTGTAAATGTGTAGATCTTTGCCTTGTACAGAATTATCTACACAATTAATAAAACCAGATTTTAGTAATATATACAAAGTCCCTGCCTAAAACATTATTTGAACTGTTGGTGCTTCTGCTTACCTTTGTTTTATCATTTTCCCACTTTTATAATTTATGTGATGAGGGAAGGGATAACCCTGGCAGATATGCCCAAATAACTAGATCTTAATTTTCATATGACTTGATATCTTGACTCCTAAGTTTCCACTAGCTTTCCACACCTTTATTTAGTGTCAGCTCACTGCAAGGTACAGACTGGATTCATGAGGCAATTTCAGACTTTCAGTTAAACAGCAAAAAAGGGGGAAAAAACCCAAACTAAAACACAACTAACACTTCGTAAGTATTAGTAAAAGGTTGGATGCAACTCAATTCAAGTAACAGATATTTCTGCGGAGATTGAATTTAAGAGTCCTGGCCCTAGACTGCAAAAGCTGAAAGAGAAATTGAAAATACAGAGACAGTGATGGATGGAAATAACATTACTCTAAAATGAATGCTGGAAAAAAAAGTTAGTGAGAAATCAAAGAGATTACTGAAAATAAAAAAAAAAAAAGACCCAAACCAAACAAACCTCAGATTAAGGAATTGACATTGCTAAATTGTATTGGTGGTGGAGACAAAAGAAACAAGAAATCTGTATTTCCAACAAATGTTATGAAGGAGATAAACAAGAATTGTTTCAAGATCTCTTTTCAGTGCATCAAAGAAAATTTTTGTGTGGGAAGACAGAATATTGCTCAGAAATAGCATGGCCTAAAATTATCTGGTGCATTCTCATTTTTAGTAAAAATTAAATCTATTTAAGTATTAGAATGAGTTCTGAAAAACAGGAAACTACTGCAAAGTTCATTTTATGATTACGTTCTGCTTCTGTCATTTTGTTTTGCAGATTTATTTTGTTTCTGATCATTTTAGTTAGTGATCAAGACAAATAACAAAAGCTATAAATAATAAGTATGGTGCATTGCTTTATGTGTATTACTGTGGATCTTTGATGCTTATTCATTTATTGAGTTGAAATTAATAAGATTTATGCCATTGTTCATTGAAAATGAAATTTGTATCTACAAAACTATACACATTTTTAAAGAGCACATTTTAGTACTTAGATGTTTTATTAGATCTGTGGGAGCATTCACAACCCCTCATTCAGTATTTGCTATATGGCACAGCCCTGCAAGCTATTTCTCACTCTTCAGATCACTTTGTTAATTATTTTTCTTCTGCAGATAATAACATTAATTTACAATCACTTAAATTTACAACACAGATATTTACATTGGCTATGAGCACTTAGTGTACTTATACATGCAAAATTTGTATAAAGCTTACTGGTTCTTCTTCATCCTTCTGTCTGAGTAGAATGAGCTTATGTTCTTATTAGCCTTGCAAATAATCTTCTGTACAGGTTTTCCTTGGCCTTCATAGTAGTAAAATCATATGTTATGTACCTATTGAGAACACTGCTGATTCATTTCCTTGATCCATGAGATTCCTCACTTTGTATAAACTCCCTATATTCTCTGTCTCATGAACATGAACTGCTTATCTTTGATTTCAAAGGCTTTCACTGGCCATTCATCAAATATAATTTCTTCTTTACTACTGTTAGTTCTTGACCATGATGACATGTCTGTCATGTACTTTCAAACACACACAGAGTCAAGTTTTCTCCCGCACTGCTTCTCATGTTTAAGAAACACTACTCCTCACAGCTACCTTATTAGTTTTCAAAGAATTCCAGAAAATCATGTCTATTTGAGCTAAAAGAACTTCCTGTCAACCTAACCAATATTTTATAGTATTTTAGTTCTCCACATGTATTATTTTTCCATTTGTTTCCTCTACTTTTATACTCAGATTACAAATTCATTGTAAGATGACACAGGCCATCATTCTAATTAAGTTGTACCTAGTCAATTGAGACATTGGTCAAAGTCCAGAGTCTCTCTAATAATATTGTTGGGTAAAGCGAAAACTACATTCACTGACTTCTAACAGGATTAGAAACTATAATACTATCCTTAAATTCTTATTGTATTTATTAACTCTGTACTGATAATTAAGATGAGAAGAGGTTTTTAGAAATGTCACCAATGAAAACCACTGTTGAATAATAAACAGCTTTATCTGTCACCTACACTTACTGATCAAAATAGGTTTACTCTGAATCTTCAGAAAAATCATTGGCTAATTGGTGATGTAAGCCATTTTTTTTTTAGCCACCACATTATCTTTGCAGATAATTTTAAAAATAAACTAATTAACCTTTCTAAAACACCTTTCTAATTAATCATGTCTTTTATAGTTCTATTAGCTATGAAGCCAACCTAGTCCAAGCAATCATATTTAATTTCTCACATATTGATTTGCAAAGGATAATTTATTGCCTCTTGCTCATTAGCAGTTACAAGCAAGACTCCTGCAGGAGGTTATGTCTTTTCTGTAATTAAATCAGGATAAGATACCAAAATGTAATCAGATATTTAACAATGAGTTGTGATTTGTTGAAAGGCTTGCAAAATTTTAAAACCACAGTAAAGTGAAACACTTTGGCTGATATAATTGTTTTCTTTCTTTATGCTTTCCCACTCCATATCTCAGTGGCATTAGGATGTAGACATTCCAGAACTGGTAATGAATTTTGCTCCAAAAGAAAGACTTACTATCTTGCCTAACATGTTATACTGAGTTTCAGCTGTGCATTAACTGTTATTTAGAGACTTGAAACAATTCACAATATTTCAAGGTGTTTAAAATTAGAACTTTGGCCTGTGAAGATATTTAAAAACACCACACACAAACATACCTATGTATTCAAATTAAACAGAGAACAAAAGCTTCTATATGTTGCAGCTCCCAGTTTTCTTAAGACAGATTAGAAAATGAAGAGTTTTTAATCACAGCCCCATGAAAACTGTTCTGAAGAGATAATGAATCAAAAAACATTAATTTTTATTTCATTTTATTGGGAAGCAATAAACTGTAGTGTGGCATCTGCAGGACATTCCTGTAAAACTGATTAGACCACCTAGCCAAATGGATTCAAAAAGTTCAGAATGACCTAAGCTCAAAATACTCATGACTTCTCTCTCAGTCTAAAGTTCATTTAGTGTATGTAGTTTAGCTGGTTTATGACATTCCCTCCCCTGCCACTCATTATACTAAGGAATACAATCTATGCTGTTAATTACCATGGTGTGTGTATATATATATATATAGAGAGAGAGACATTGTGGCCTGCCAAACAATGGATCTTATTCAAATTATGTAATTGTGAAGTTGTAACTGTTAATTAAGCAATTAAGATATGAAAATTCCTAGTAATGGTTACCCAAAATGCTGTTATTTAAATTGTGAATGATATTAAAATGATATTGTTTAAGAGAATTTGACTGCTGTCAAAATTTAGTCTTTAAAGTTTATTCATGAAAAACTTTGGAATGATGAGCAATTTCTTACAATACCTGATAGTACAATATTCAAAGATTATTTTAAATTTGAAGCACATCTAATGAGAAGAGTAGAGAATATAAGGGTTTTTTTTTTTTTAAATATTATCTTCATCAGAGAGTAAAATCAAATTAGACTAACACCCAGACTGGTTTCCTCATTTGAGTTTTGTGACTGATCTCATAGCGTCATGTGTTTCGAGTGCTAAGGAAATATAATAAGGTCATATGAGGATCTTCTGGATATTTTGCTAATATCAAACTGATTTTTGGCATAATTCTATTTTTGCCTTCTTTATAAATAAGTATAAGGCTGAGCTGTGAATTTTAAAAAGGCAATATTAAATCAGAATTGCTGAGGCAATGAAATTCTGCATCCCAGATTTCATCCACAGACAATATAGAGATGTATAAAGGCAAAAATAAAGGAAGAGGAAAAAAAAAGATGGACAGGAATACTTTGGCTCTCAGTTCAGAATATCAGAGATCCTTGCTTGACTGACATTCTTTGACTTTTCTCTATATCATACACTACAGTGTATATGTACAGTATACATGCCATGCATGACATATTTTATACGTAGTTTTATATTTACATACTCAGAAAGATTTTTACATTTGTAGCATATCACTGTGCTGGGAAAATATATTTCTGTGGATCTTTCTTGATCAGTGGTGGGATTTATATCATTTGGCTTTGGCCATCTAATAGTCACCTGGGTTATGGTAATTATGCCAGTTACAAGTGGGGATCCCCAGGGCTCAGTGCTGGATCCAGCCCTGTTCAATGTCTTTATCAATGACCTGGATGAAGGCATTGAGTGCACCCTTAGCAAGTTTGCAGACAACGCTCAGCTTGGTGGAAGTGTGGGTCTGCTGGAGGGTCGGGAGGCTCTGCAAAGGGATCTGAACAGGCTGGACTGCTGGGCTGAGACCAATGGCATGAGGTTTAACAAGGCCAAATGCCGGGTCCTGCACTTGGGGCACAACAACCCTGTGCAGCTACAGACTAGGAGAAGTCTGTCTAGAAAGCTGCCTGGAGGAGAGGGACCTGGGGGTGTTGGTTGACAGCCGACTGAACATGAGCCAGCAGTGTGCCCAGGTGGCCAAGAAGGCCAATGGCATCCTGGCTTGTATCAGAAACAGTGTGACCAGCAGGTCCAGAGAGGTTATTCTCCCTCTGTACTCGGCACAGGTGAGACTGCACCTCGAATCCTGTGTTCAGTTCTGGGCCCCTCACCACAAGAAGGATGGTGAGGCTCTGGAGTGAGTCCATCTTGTACAGAACATGCCTGCTTTTTATTTAGGGATGCAATATATTTTCACCAGGTATTGTTTTTTACAGGATTAGTTATTGATCTTGTTTGTTTGTTTGCTTTGAGAACTGGCTTTTAACTGCAATCCTGTGCTATATAAAAAGACCTTTCCATATCCTTCTCCCCTGTCTCAAAATGAGATCACATGTGACCATCTGTTGAGCTTCAAAGAGGTAGTATTTGGCTGAAGAACTAATTTCTCCTGTTCATATACTGGGTTTGGCTGTTGACTGGTGGGCACAACTCAGGCTTAATCTCCACATCCAGATAATTAGTTTAACATGAGAAGGATATAACAGTCACTCTTTCCATTTTGAAGGGTTAATGAATGAATTCCAATGTCTCTCCAGTGCTTGACTGCGAAGGGATCTCATGGCAAATGCATGAATTATGGCAAATACATATGATAAAAAGTTATTTTTGGTCCACTGAATCTCATATAATGAGTTTGGCCTGCTATCAGTGAAAAACACTTCCTGAAAAAAACAATCACTTATTTTGCATTCTACATTAAAAATGTACTTTGTCTTGCCTTCTAGAAGCATTGCTCATTATTTGGTTTACAGCAATCTTACAGATAAGATCGTTTAATTTCTGGTGTAATGCCAAATGATGACAACTAGAAGAACTTATAACTTTTAATGCCTTTCATCTGAGAACATTCCCTGTTTAAGGGCTACAAGATGACAAAACAACAGTCTTATTAAGAAAAAAAAAACACACGAGGCTTTTTCAGTATTTTTCCATCAAATTCCCTTCTTCCAATTTCTGAAAGGAGATGAAGGATTGACTCTATAGAGGAAAACTGTATCCATAAAAGGAAGAATTTTACTTCTATTTCTGTTCACTCATAGAAGTGCCTTTATGGATGCCTTAGTTCAGTGAAATGGCTATAAATTATGTAATTCCAATCTGAATATTTCAGTAGATGTTGTTTATGGACAAATATGTGGGCTTAATTGATTTTCAAACTAAATAAAAAAAATTACTCCTGAAAAGAATGTGATACTGCCACTTAGCATAAACTACTTCGGGAATACTGAAGTGCAAGTATTAATGAATGTAGTACTTACATGTGACAACACAGTACACAAAAGTTTCATGATCTGGGCTCGTAGAATCCTAAATTTTTATTCAACAGTTTTCAGTTTAAGCTTTCCAGAGAAAAGAAATCTCCTTATCTGTTCTTGTTATAATCTATACAAGAATTAAATACACAATAATGGAGAAAATAAATTCTTTAAATTGCCATTTTTAAAAGAATATGACAAAAAAGATACAATACCAAAATGTTTAATGGATGGTGCAGGAAGCATGATAACTCACAAAGCAGATATTACCTCAAGAATATTATTCATGATGGATGTATTTTGTCAGGGAATTAAACTCATGACCCAAGTATTGGAAAGTGCTGGGCTTACCTACCGAGCCACAGAAAAATCTCATTTGCTGTCAGTAGCAGTCCTTTTAAACTCAGCTGGGAAAGCTTTCAGCCAAAGGGCCTTCACCTTGCAAGGGCAAAAGATTAAACTAAGGATAGTATTAAATGGAAAATCAATGACAACTAGTTAAATAGAAAGGAAACTCTCAAATGAAGATAAATAATTGGCCAAATTCATCCCTTGTGTATCTCTGTTTACTTCATTAGAGCCACACTAGAGCTAGGTTTGTCCCTGTGTGCAGAAGAACACAGAAGAGAAAAAACTCAAAGAGAATACTGGATAATGTGAAATGGCAAGTAGTCACCCATGACAGTTCTGAGGTTAAAACTTGCTTCGTAACTGCAGATAGTTAAAAAGATCTTAATTATCCTATCTGGAAAAACATTAAGCATAGGTAGTAAAATGAGGATTGCTTCTTGTATCATAACTTACCGTCTCTTAGAGCTGCCAGCCAAAGAATTCATAAGATAAGAAGCAAATCTTCGTTTAGTTCTAAATAGTACAGAGGAACTGAAACAACAAAATGACTATTCTAATAGTGACTACAGTCAAATAAATTCAAGCTTTTTTCATAGGGACACCATGTCCCGGCCGCCCGCTAAAATATATACATTAAAAAATAAAACTACAAACTAATTGAACAATGAAAAAAGAAAGAAAGAAAGGATAAAAACGGTGACTAGCAGGGTAGAATGCTTCCAGGATTTACAGAGGTTGAACATGTATGAGAAACAGCACATAATACACTTGCATTTAAAAATAAATTATATAAAAATTGAAAAAACCAGAATATTTGCAAAAACATTGCAAATATAGTAAAGGAATAAATAGATACATATATCACGAAGTAAAATAATATCTTGAGAAGAAAAATAAGATAAAACTGTAACTGTAAAGCAAGTTAAATTTAAATTGAATATGGAATACTGAAGAAAATTTTACCGTATATATGTTTCATAGGCCTAAAAGCTAATAATTTTTCCAGAACTATGAGAAATAAGAATATTTTCAGGAAGTTGAAAAGAGACAATCAAACTTAAAATAGCAGGAAGACAAAGACATTGCAATAAATCTAAATGTAGTATTTACATCCACAGTCTTTATAGAGGAGGTCTCAGATGTTCTCACATCCAGTGAATTATTTATGCTATGAAATGTTGAGGAAAGGTCTCAAGTTGAATTCTCAACAGAATAAGTTAAATAATCAATGTAGCAGCTGAACAGCACCAAATAACCAAGACGAAGAGTATTTATTAAAGAGTAAAAAAGTTGAAGTCTAAAATTGCTAACTATTAGCCATTGGTGCAGCCCATGTCTTCAGTGGTAAAGAACTAGGATGTGACTACATTATTTTAAAAGAACTCCAAGACTGATGCTGGAAAATACTGACTAATTTTTCTAGTTTGCATAACACATACGGTGATAGAAACTGGCATGAAAATTGAAATTGTTACATAAGAATATTTTGGAGAAGATTCAACTTTTTTTTGGTCAATATTATGTTTCAAAATTCCATTAGCAATCTCTGAAACAGTCAGAATGAATGTGATCTAGTCAGTACATCATACTTCAGTTTTCAAAAAGCCTTGACAAGTTTATTTGACACATTCTGAGAGAAATGAAAGAGTTATGGGCTAAGATCCTTTCACATATTAAAGACTCATTAAAGTAGAGTAAAAAATACAAACACATGGTAAATTTTCACCTGATGATAACATGTTGGAACTTCTCATCCTCAGTATGTGTGCTTGGGATATAAACTTTTCAACATCTGCAGATGTGGTTGCCAAGCCACTCTCCATTATATTTGAAAAGTCATGGCAGTCAGAAGTCCCTAGTGTCTGGAAGAAGGGTAATATTGTGCCCATTTTTAAAAAGGATAGAAAAGAAAACCCTAGGAACTACTGATCCTGTCAGCCTCACCTCAGTGCCTGGGAAGATCTTGGAATAGAAGCTATGCTAAAGCACATTGAGGATGGGGAGGTGATTAATGGAAGCCGGCATGGCCTCACCAGGGGCAAGACCTGTATCACCAACTTAGAGGTTTCTATGATGGGGTAACGAACCACAGCAGTGGACACAGGTAAACTGACGGATGTGATCTATCTAGACTTCTGTAAAGCCTTTGACACAGTCCCCCACAGCATCCTTCTCCCTAAATTGGAGGGATGGATTTGATGGGTGGGTTGTACAGTGGATAAGTGCTGGATGGTTGTATTCAAAGAGTAGTGGTCAATGGCTCGAAGTCCAGATGGAGACCTGTGTTCCTCAGGGGTCTGTACTGGGACTGATGCTGTTTAATGTCTTCATCAACGATATTGACAGTGAGAGTGAGTCCACCCTCAGCAAGTTTTCAGATGACACCAAGCTAAGTGGTGTAGTTGCCACACTGGAAGGATGGGATGTCATCACTGGAACAGGTTGCCCAGGGTGGCTGTGGATGCCCCATCCCTGGAATTGCTCAAGGCCAGGTTGGATGGGGCCTTGGGCAGCCTGATCTAGTGGGATGTAGCTCCTCATGGCAGGAGTTGGAACTAGATGAACTTTAAGGTCCCTTCCAACCGTAAGTATTCTATGATTCTATGATGCTATGACATTCATAAATGACCAAGGAAAATGGAGTGATGAACAAAATAGAAAAATTTGTAAATGGTAGAAAATTTTATTAGATGATTAATCTAAAACTAACTGTGAAGAACTGAAAAGGAATTTTAGTGTTCTAATTGATTAATAAATGAAAGAATAATGAAAATTAGTGTCAGCTAATGTAAAGTAATGCAGAGAGGAGGAAAAAAAATCCCTATTCTACCTATGCAGTGACACACTAAATAAGGTATTGTACCTCAGAACAGCAAGACTTTAGTGATTAATTCTTTAAGAATGTCTTTTAAGTGCTATTTAAAGCCACAGTTGCAAGCAAAAAAGCTGAGAATTGTTAGAAACACAACAGGAAGAAAACAAAAAAATGGGGTTAGGTTACTGTATAAGTAAGTGGATCATGTGTTCATATACCAGGTGTAATTCAGTGTAAACCCTTGTTGTCCAGTCTTAAAAGAGATATACTGGAATTAGAAAAAAGACAGAACAAAGTGATATGTTGAAGAAGAGATTACTAGCCCTTCAACCTGGAACAGAAGGGTGAGTGGCAGCCTGTAAAATCCTGAATTGTATGAAATACTGAGTTCACTAGTTTTTGCAGCATGAAAACTGAAAGGTAGCCAATGAAGTTGTCAAGCAGTGATCTAAAGCAAATGAAAGGCTATTTTTTTTCACACAGTTTATTTAAGATATGAAGTTCAAAAACAAATACGTAAAGAGACACTTAGGTAAACTAATAAAAACAATGGCTAGCTGTGGCTCGTCTTGTTGCAAAGAAGCCCCTAAACCACTGACTGCTGATACTTGGGAGAGCATAGCAGAGAAAGTTTATCACATACATCTGCTCTGTCTTAGATTTTATGATCTGATCCAACCAGTCTAACTTTAGGCATTTGAGTTGGCTTATGTCCCTATATATTTTACTGTACAAGAAAATGTTTGATTTGAATTCTAGAAGTATATATTCCTTCTCTGGTTCTACAGGAAGACTGAAAATATTTAGGTTATACTGTCATGATGCAGAATATTTAGCAAAATTATCATCTTTATAGGCGCACCTTCTCTCCCAGTATTTTGCTACTCATTCCTGCCCCCATAGTGAGGCAGACCTAAGCAGAGCCCTACAAAAACACTTACGGTTTGGGGCTGGAAATCAAATCAAGAGAGTGATTGAGCCTAAAGGAGCTTCACAATTTTTTTTTCTTGAAATTTACAGCAATTCCACAGTCTTGTTAACAGCTCATCTCGTGAAAGACTAGTGCCAGAGCAACTGAGAGGATAGGAAGTTAGTTACAGCACAGTGATGGAGAGAGCCAGGCTGGAAATAGTTTAGTTCAGTACCACCACCAAATTATTTATAAGATAAAACCATAACCTCTAGCACCTCAGCTGGATAAGATGAATCATGAATTCAAAGGTTTTCCTTTATATTCACCATATTCAGATATAGGATTAATTAAAACTAGACTACAATAATGTCTTGTCTGATCCCCTGTGGATATTTCTCTGGCTACCAATGATAGGACCTCGGGGAATGGCATGAATATGTGCCAAGGAGGTTTAGGTTTGATATTAGGAAAAAGGTTCTTCACCCAGAGGATGGTGGAACATTGGAACAGGCTCCTCATGGAAGCAGTCATGGCGCCAAGCCTGACAATATTCCAGAAGCACTTAGAAAATGCTCTCAGACACACAGTGTGAATGTCGAAGTTGTCTTATGCAGTTACAGGTATTGGACTCAATGACCCTTGTGGGTTATTTCCAGCTCAGGATATCTTATGACTCTGATTCTATGGAATGTTCCACCAATAAAATTGAAGTCAAAATGGTCTGTAACTATTTTTTGAAGATGGTTTTACCTGTGATTTAATGGCTTTGGTCTACAGGCAGCATACAGGAAGGATGTAATGCAGCACAAGATTAATATTATACACAGAGAAAAGACCAGCCTGTCTCATTTGTAAGACGTGTCAGGTGCACTACCAGTATCATTGCTCTTCTGGTGAGTGATGACAGTCTAAGGTGTTGAACAATAGCTTGGTAGAAGTGTGTTGATTTTATCTTTATTTTAAAATTCTCTTTTTTTTTTCTTTTGTTTCTGATTGTTACGTGGTTATGCAGAAAAATACTCCTTCAAACTCACATAGGGTTGTATCTGTAAATTTTGTCCAAGGTTATTTACTTATTTATGTCTAAATTCTGTGAATGCCAGGGATTTTCAAGAACAGGTATTATTTAACTGGAAATTAGTTTTATAAGTATTCAAATACTTAAATACCAATAATAAATCTTGATCTATTCTGTCCCTCCAAGTATTTAATAATACACAAATTACCTAGAAATTTTCTGGACTGCCAATTATCAGAAAATTTTAATTAATAGTCAGAGCTATTGTCACAATTTCTGAGGCTTTGTTTTCTTTCAGAAAACAAATAGCTTTGTTCTATTCCTGTACAACATGATTCTTCCAGTACATTGTGTCAACTTATATTTAGTTCCACTGCAGACTTTGATGTGATAATATCAGGCATGAGCCAATAGCAAGTGATAAGCAAGGGAGGTGAACGCTCTCCCATGTTAGGAACTACTTACAAAATTCAGTAGTGGAAAATTGTGGCTGATCATGATTGTCTGCTTGTTCTGACATCTTTATGAATTTAATATAAACACAGCAATATGTAACAACTGAATTTTAATTCAAAGTTATACTTAACACTTAAATATTCATGGGAGCTGTATTTTTCAAAAGCTGGTAATTATTCATGACTGATTCACACAAGGCAGTTTGAATTTTAGAGTTTTGAATTCTTCTGGCTATTTTTAAGCCTGTAAATTGGTGAAGTGGTTTTCCATTCATATACAATAAATAGTGTACAACAAATCTAACAGATTTCATTCTTCCTTCAGTAGGATTTCACAGTGACACCTAAAACAGTGTTTGTAGGAGTATCAACTTTTGTTCTTAAATTTGAAAAATAAATGCAGTAGATTAGGAATACAACCAATAAAAGACTTAAAAAAGAGGGCAGATTTAATAGCTTGTTGATCTACTTTGATATTCAGACAGCCTCTATTTTTAAGCAGAAATTAAGCTTCCAAGACCTAACAAACTATTCAGATATGCCATTGTTAATGGGTACTTGACTACAGAGGTTCTTCAAGTTTAAGAATGTTTATCTTTTTTACTGTAAAGCATTCAAAACACCTTACAATGGTTTCTAGACTTCAGAAAGGAAGATAAAGTTGATATTTCATAAACTGCAAGGGAAGGCAGACAACTAGCAGCTCTAATACACACTGAAACAGAAGAGAAGATAGGTCTTAAATTATATTTTAATACTGTCATACACATTGTTTCATGGTAATTAAGAGACAACTTTTAAGATTAATGGAATAGGAGCTAAAGATGCAGCGGTTTTATATTTTTGGCAGCAGTGCAAAATGTTATGTCCTCAGTACTGTGTTTACAAAGGTCACTTTAAATGTTAACCTTCATGACCTTTAAAAACTCAAACCTTTGCCAAACAGTAAGAGATGTTCAGTGACCAATTTATTCTTCAGAAATTTCAATACTGAATAGGTTCCTGCAAGGATAACTTATCTAATAGTACACTAGCACACACCTGCGGTATATCTGATCTGTAAGATTAAAATATATCTAGGGTAAAGAAGCATGTTGGTGCATCATGATCACAGTGTGGATTTACAGTTGAAATTATGATATCACAGAAATTATGTATGCTTGGACTGCTGGGATTTCCTAGGATTTCAGTGATAAGGACAAACACATAAAAGGAACATAAGCAGCTATTAGAAACAGACTCTTCCTTATGTGTTGAACCTGGGCAATATTCCTTTTGCATTATTCTCACAGCAGAACCACCAGAAATATCCCTAGGAATTACATGAGTGCATGGAGATTACAGAATATAGTGTCAGTATAGCTTCCCTGGGAAAGTCTGAGATATGGAAAAACTATGTCACTTCTTGCTGAGACCTTTTCAGGAACAGAAACAGAGTCCTCAAGAGGGGATGTAATTTTCTAAGTTCCAAATAGTGCTGCGTGAACATAAATTTTCCAGCAAGAGCCAAAAGTACTTATCATTGCCAAGGAGAACACCTTGACTGTTTTCATTCCACATAACCTGTGAACTAACAGCAAGTATTCACAGCATAGAATGAAGACCAATTTTAATAGCGCTTTTAGGACCCAGAGAGCACTTGCTGGTCAAAGCAAGCTCTGAAGCCAAGTACTTGATAGCAAAATGACCTAGTTTGCCTCAATTCTTGTATGACAACTCCATGAAAGACAGTTAATAAATCTTTTTCTTGTGATGTATTTCCACAAAGAAGGGTCCCTTTGCTATACGATACAGAGTCAATAGTGAGCAGTGCCAACAGCAGCTAGCTCTGTGTCTGACAAGCTAGAAAGTTTAATGAGCAGATTGGCAGCTATCATCTTCATGAGGCATCTCCTAGCCCCGTTAACACTTCAATCTTTCTTTTTGAATTGGCACACAGGAGAGAGCTCTATTTCAAGCTCAAAACTTGATGATTTAATGCTCTACATAACGATATACAAATTACATGGAGAATACAGGATCGGCATGGATGAACGAGGCCAGCCTGTAGCAGATACCAGGGAACAGTGGCAGCTGCCAAGTGGCTGGCATGGTGGTTGAGCAAAGTTTTTCAACATCTTCCTCAAAAGCCTGACTATATTGTCTCAGCACTGTTTCATTTCATCTGACTATTTCTGACAAGTTCAAATGGGTAAAACTAGCCAGGAGTGAGGGCCTATAGAATAACTCTTCTTGCCCATTCTTGTTTTCCAGCTAGGGTAATCCTGCATCGAGCAAGCCAGTGCTACGAAAACAGCAGCTGATCACAAGACTTACCTGTGTAGATCTGCTATGAGGTGAAAAAAGATCAGAAAATTGGTGCTATATTCTTCCATGAGCTTCAAAAGACGAATATCTGTAGTCATCTCCAGTGAGCCTTCTTCTGTTGTGGGAGTGTTTTGGCTGGTCACAGAAATGCATAGTTCGAATCCTTTCTGTTGCTCTCCATTGCACAGAAAACGATGCAGCCTCCAGTAGAAGACGCTAACTGTGAGTACAATGAGGAGTAAGTCTAACTTCACACCAACAAAATTACTTGCGTACACCTCATTTCAGGCAACTAACAACAGTTCTTGAAAAAAACCTCACACCACCTTTTTACTCATTTAGATTTTACTGATTTTCATATTCCTGCTTTGTGGGGTTTTTGGGGTTGTTTGGGGTTTTTTTCTTTTGTGTGTTGGGTTGACTAAAGATAGACCTACTGAAATGTAGTAGAATTGCTTATTGTTACAAAACAGTGGAGTTTTGTTGATAAAAACATGTCCTAATACACTGAAATGAGTACAGCACCGGAAAATGAAAGCTAGAGATTTAGCCTGCAGAAAGATTGAGAAATATCATAAAATCAGACTCACAGCATACCAGGTTTACAAGGAACCTTAAAGATCATCTGATCAAATGTTTTTTGGCAAAAGCATAATCAAAACAAGATGGCCTTAGCATCCTATCCAGCTGAATCTTAAAAGTGTCCAAAGTTTAGAATCCACATCTTCCCTGGGGAGGCTATTCCATTGGCTGATTGTTCTCATTACGGAATATGGAAAACTATATGCAGAAACCTTATCAGAAAAGTAAAGTTATTGTGAGGAGACTTTGGGTAATTAAAAGACATCTAATTTGAAAATGCAGTAATGAATTCCACAGGCAATGGAACATGATATTCACTAAGTGCTTTGTGATTTTAATGTTACTGATCACACAGTCAGGTTACATTTCTAGCCAGAAAATATCTCTATGATCACATTGTGGAACAGATCCCCAGTTTGCACAAAATGGAGAGTTCAGTTTTTAGTAATATGGTGCTAGGTTTTTGACAAGCTTCTACAATAGAGCAAGAGATCAGCAACAAAGGATGAATATAAAAAAGTAAGTTTAATGGGATTAGTACAAGAGAACTTCAGGGATTCACCTGAAGGTTTCAGAACTGTTTTGTGTAAACTGCTCAAAAGCTGTGGATCATATGGCATTCCAAAGATGCTCTATGTACCTTTGATCATTTACTATGTACATTCAATATACATGAAGAATTTAAATGCCAATCCTGTTAAATCTAGGTGCAAAATTCTGCAGTATTTTTTTCTATTAAGACTGTAAGTAGAGCAAGAACACCCACCTTCATACACAGGAAAAGAAGGGCAAATATTTTAAACTACCCTTGTCTCCATGCCTTATCATTGAAGTTGGAAAAGTCCTCTAAGATCATCAAGTCCAATAGTTAGCCCTACACCACCACGCCTACTAAAACATGTCCTGATATGCTATGTCTACAAGTTTTTTGAAACCTCAAGGGATGACGACTCCACCACTTCACCGGGCAGCTTATTCCAATACTTTACCTCTCTTAGTAAAGAATTTTTTCTAATTTCCAATCTAAATCATGTCTTACAGCACCAACCTTGCTACAATTGCAGCACTCATCTGCATCTGTAAAACAGCTGGACATTGTTGGATCCAAGGTACCAGATGGGATTCACCTTAGGCTGTTGAGAGAGATGGACAGTGTAATTGTAAGAATGCTGTTTATCATATATGGCAAACTTATGGTAACAGATTATTGTATATAAGAGTCGCAACTTTACGCTACTAAGATCACCAGGGCATAGATGATCTGTGAAGAGGAAGTACTTGAGCTAGATTTGTCTAGTC
Source organism: Clamator glandarius (assembly GCA_033459285.1). NCBI lineage: Eukaryota > Metazoa > Chordata > Aves > Cuculiformes > Cuculidae > Clamator > Clamator glandarius. The sequence continues at coordinate 5,233,682 of JAUNZM010000227.1, forward strand.
TGGTAAAAACAAAGTTAAGAGGAAACCTTAATAGCCGCTTGATAAAAACTTGAAAGGTACTTAGAAGATAACTGCCAAACCGGTCTCTGTTTCACCAAATGACTTACAAAGAGGCAATGGCTACAAAAATGATTTGAGAGTTTTAGGTCAAACACTGTAAAAAAAATAAACAATTTTGTAAGGAAGGCAGCTCTGTGCTGAAACAGTTTAACCTGAGAGATGATGGAAGTTCCTTCCCTAGGACTGTTAAAAATTCTGCTATCAAAGTCACATTTGACGTAATCTATGTTGGATATAGTATTGCTTTCAAGTCCAGCAGGACTGGTCCCTCAAACCAGTTGACCTATGCTTCTCTGTGTATCTGTGCCTTAGGCCCTGGTTCTCTCACCAATAGAAGTATATGACAGAAACATTTTGGATTATCACCCAGTTTAAGTAGTTTGGCTTCTTAAGTATGGTTTGAAAAGATTTGACTATTTATGACTTATTTTCTGTACATACCTGTGATTTCAGAGATTAGATAATTTATGGTGTCTAGTATGCATATCTATCAGTGAAGCTCAATGTAGCTGTGGTGATCTATTAACATAACACTGGATAAAGAGGCTGATGTGAGCAATGCCTGCTCTTATGTTCCATACCTATGCGGACCATATGTTTCTCTGGCACTATTTTAATTTTTGCCCAGATTGCTGGCAATATAATATGGACAGTGCATCCAGCAAATACATTGGACTGTGCTTCCCATAATATGGGAGCAGTTGTCTTTCAATAACCCACCATAGCTGTAGTGTAGAAACTACCAGAGAAAAAAAATGTATAGAAGCAAGTACCATGTTCTACTTTGTGTGGCTTTAACACAAGAAAATAAAATGTGAGGTCTAAACCTCATCAGTAAATCTTGTATTATTTTGTTGGTTTTTAATACATAAAGTAAACATGAGGAAAAAAAAGAATTTAAATTTGCTTTACAGTAGCCTGAAGTTACCTCCTGATTGTCCCTGAAGGATTCAATGTGATGATGATTTCTTAAGTCTCCTTCTTGTAATTAAAACAGCAAAAAATGGAAAAACATTCCACTTATTCATAGACAATCTCACAAATCAGCTTTGATATCATACTGCAGACAGTGTTCACTGAGGGGTTTGGTCAATACACACAGTTAAATAGTATAATTTTTGAAAGAGATAACTTGAGATATATCAAACAAAAAATAAATCAGGGAAAAGAATATTTGCTCAAAGACTGGCTGATGAAAGGCTTTATCCTGCAAAATTCTTAATCAAATCACTTATGTAGTTAAAGTTAAGCAGATGCTTAATTATTTCATTGGCTCAAGGCCAGACTGCTCAGCACCTTGCAGAAAAATCAAACCTATAAAGTGCCTGCAATAAATATGTAAGATAAATAACTGGGTTAATTGCTGCAAATCACATTAATATGAAGAATACTCAGCTAAAAGCACAATTTGATAACGTTTTATTGGAGAGATTAGAGATAATCAAGTATAGCAACAGTAACTTTAAAATGAGAAAATTAACTTCAAAGTTTGTGCCAAAAATACAGCTTTCTTCTGGTTAATTTGTAAAGTCACTAGATTTTCTATTTAGACTTATAGAAGTATACTTGAAAAAAAAAATTCATCACATTTTTTGCACTGATATTATAAGTGCTGCTATATTTTTCACTGAAAGGTTAAGCTATGACAGATAAAATTGTACTGTAGACCAGAATTCCCAATGAATTGGAAAAGGTAATATACCATGACACATAGAAATCATTTGTACAAGATCAGGGAATTCATAGCTTTTCAAGGAAAGAAAAAACAATAAACAAATGCATGATAGCAAAAAAACTTGTTAAACACTAAACTATGTTACTAAATAGTCTTAGTGTTCTTTTTCTAGTTAAAATCCTTTTTATTTTAACTTATGCACTTTTCACATGTTAAATAGTTGTTATATCTTCTCATTAAGATTACTTTTCTCTTCTTTTTATTTTCCAGGGATAAGACGAGAGTTTTTCAGAGTGGTTATAAAAAAATAAACTACATTGTTCACGGAAATGGTATCAAATTCATATACCTTTAGAATTCTTAAATGCAAGTAAGGAATTCTTAATATGATGTTTTCTATATCTGTCTCATAATATGGAAAAAATACAAATGAACTCTGCTAATTATGTTATACTCTGTGGGTCAGATTCAACCCCTGCACTTCCTCTGAATCCCTGGTAGGTGTATTATATTAATGGATTTTCATGCCAAGCCACTGCTGATGTAAGCAGCTCATCTCAAAAGAATTGTTGCCCTGAGGGAATATTTTAATACAACATTTGGACCCAGAACAGCCTAAATAATGCCAAGCAATAGAGAACAGAAAAGGTAGTAAAAAATTATATCTGACAGTGTGGTTGTCTTCACAGTATTTTCACCGGTGTGTCATGCTAGTCTATTTAAAATCAAGTATACAGTATGAAAAATGCAGCATCCCTTCACCCATAACTCTTTCATGATATCTGTGATGGAAGGTCATGTGAAGATTACTGTGAACTCTGAATTTGAGTAAGACACTGAGAATATCTAACAAGCAAGTTGTTTAAATATGCAATGAATGCATACTACTCGCCACAGAGACAGGCATTTGAAACCACATGAACTTAACACATTGCAGTATTATTCCTGCAACTTATGACAGTTAGAAATTGTTTTAGATCTAGAAAATTAAGGCACGGGTATATGATGTAATAACTTTAGATCAGCCTTTTGAACTAGCAAATATTTTGCCATACCTACATGGCCCATAAACTTTTTCTTATTGTGTAGTAGTGTCATAAAGTCCATCTGTATAAGAATAAATAGAAAGACAAGCTATCAACAAAAGCCAGTAAGCTATGATACAAAGCTTCAATTAGCTGACATTCTGTGCTCAATTTTAAAAACATTTCATGATAGATACAATAGATACAATTATCAGTATTTTCAAAATGAGGCTGGAATAACCTTTGTATTTCTGGATTTAATGGATTAATTTCTACCATTGTGCTCTGGCTCTCACTCAGAATTGAGTGTCCTTATTACAGTCCCTGTTTAAGTAGGTCACAGTTAAAAAACCATTGGATTGTCAGGAATGCTAAGCCTCTGACACAGATGAATTCCTAACATCAGCAATTGAAAAAACAAGTCAATTTACTGCTGTCCACATATGGGCATAATAATAGATTCATAAATCTTTAGACATGAATTTAGACTCCTATATTGCAAAGCCTTGGTTTTAATGGTGCTATTGGGATGCTATTATTGGATTACAACCTAGCCCATGCTCACCTTGAAAGAACCACTGAAAACTTAAGGGAAACCTAATTACCACAGAAACCAGGATTATGACTTCAAGGGGATAATTATAAAGAGCAGATAAAGTCCTGAGAAACCAAGATCCTATTTTCATGTAAATGTTACTACTTATAATGAGTGAAGGGAAAATGACCTGGAAAAACTGCAGGAAGAGAGAATTGTTTTTAATAGCTTGTCTCCCAGAATATGCTGTGACCCGTCTTATGATCTTTAGCTTCTTTGTTCTTTTACTGCAGGGTCTATTAAAAAAATAGTATTTATTTTGGGAAATGGAAACCAATAGCTCTTCATTTTTACCTTGTGTCACAGTTAGGAAGCACGGCCCTTGCATACAGATTAGGGATTTTATTCATTCAACAAGTTGTATCATCCTTTAAGAGTTGGAAGGCACTTTTTCTTCAGTGTGTACTGCTTTTGTTCCTTGAGTGTCACACCAGTAATTCAAACAAGGCTGTTAGGTCAAGGAAAGAAAATGCAGTGGCCTTGAAAGACACCTGGGTTACTGGAACAAAGAGAACACGCTGATTATTAGAATTCAGGCCTCAGACTGAACCTGCATGTGCAGGACTGATCACTTTCTACTGCTACACTACACTGAGGAAGAGGACAGGCTTGAGATGACTTCCAAGAAGTCTCAGTCTTAGTTGAGAAAAGTAAAGAGTGGTGGGTCAATCAGTCAGCCTTACTGATTATATGGCATAAGTATATGAGGCATTGTTTAATTTCATGAGTTATGTCTCTATTTGTTATCTCTTGAATAAGTACTGTAATACTTATTTTAGGGAAACCACTCAGTAAAAAGTCCTTTGATTTTTTTCTTTTTTTGACAGAGCTGATAGAACTTCACTACAGTCAGTGAGGAAGAAGAGACAGCTTCTATATTCAAAACATTATGTTTTATTTACTTCCAAATTCAGGTACTACAAAGACAGAATATTTAGAAAAAGTGTTTCCAGAAACTCTATTTCTGGCAAAAAATGCAGTATGCAATTATTCCTAATTTTAGATTCTATGGATTCTGTTTTGGGGCAAAACTCTTCAGCTAACTTGATCTAAATTCTTAAAAAAAATTGTTCTGACTACTTAAGTGCACCAAAAAATATATTCAAAACTTACAGGTCATTAATTTCTATTTATGTGTTTTATATACAAGAATATTTATTAGAAAGAAATGGAATGAAATAATGTTAATATTTGAAACCACACAAGGGAAGGTCCTGCCTGACAAATTTAATTTCTTTTTATGGCAAGGTTACCCACCTAACAGATTAAGGAAAACCAACTGACATAATCTTTCTGTATTTCAACAAGGCCTTTGATACTGTCTCTCACAGTATCCTCCTAAACAAAATGTCTAGCATACAGCTGGATAAACACATAATGCAGTGGGTGACCAATTGCCTGATCGGATGAACTCAAAGGGTCATAGCAAATGTGGTTACATCAGGCTGGTGATCAGTCACCAGCAGGGTTATGAAGGAATCCACTTTAGGACCAGTACACTTTAATAACTTCATAAATGACCTGGATGCAGGACTCAAAAGTTTACTAACTGAGTTTGCTGTTGATGTGAAACTTTGGGGAGCTGTTGACACTTTTGAGGGCAAAGAGGTCCTGCAGAGGGGTCTAGACAAACTAGAGAACTGGGCAATCAGCAACCACATGAATTTCAACAAAGACGAGTGTCGGGTTTTGCACCTGGGACACAGCAAGCCTGGCAATACATACACACTGAGGAGTAAGAGGCTGACACTCATATCTATTCTGTTATTTCTGATATACTGCTACCCATTCCAGTATTTCTGACATTAGTTCTACACATACTGTCCCCAGTACTTCTTCATTTATGCTCTGATAGAGTTTTATAGAGAGCATGCCTGGAGTAAGCAGTTTTTAGAACTTGATATTTAAAGCCAGTTTGAAGCTGCAACACAGTTGCTAGTCTTCTAATTGTTATAAGTAAATGGTGCATTTGAAGGATTCCAGAAGAGTAGCTACAGCAGTCTGGGTAGTTTCCCGGAGATACTGAAAATAACAAGCTCCAAATAAAACATAAATATCACTCTGCCTTTTCATGATCTGTTTCAAAACATCTTTTTTCTTTCCTTTTTCATAATATTAAGTGTCACATGTCTTGCAGATATCAGGCCTACTGACATGAATCCTGTTGAGTAGAAGCTAAATCCACAATGAACCGTATCTCCAATTACTGGTAATATAAAAAAAGGGATGAGTTTCATTGTCTAGCTAGTGCTTCCACAGTCAAGCCTTTCAAGTGACCTATTAGAATCAGATTGCTGCAGAACAATTCACTGTTAGTAATATGTCAGCTTCATCAGCACTTTCTACAACAAAGGCCCTTTTATATATTTTAGATGTCTTCCTCGCCTCTTCATCTGTCTGATTTCTTAGCATTTGATTTAAAAAATGAGCCTAAAACAATGTTAAAGCCAGATGGGTTTTTGCTGTTGTCTAATATGACATTTCACAAACCAATGCTAAGCATGATAGTCTGTACTCAGATGAGCAATATCACACATAAATACATCCAGACTTTATATGAGGGCTTTAAAATATGGCATTAGGTATGGCTCTTTCCACTAGTCCCTGGATAAAACAAGGATACATAACAGTATTGAACTCTGAGTACTCCATCTCCTACAGATCTCAGATTAACTTTTGCTGTGGCTATATCCTTGTCCCCAGTGAGTCTGATAACTTGAGTCAGTCTACAGGTAAGAAGTAGAAATAAATTTTTGAAGAATCACCAGTAGACTCAAGAGACTGCTTTTTACCTAAATATAATTGTCAGCAGTCCTCTTTTTTAATGAATATTGAAAGGACTTCTGAAGGTGCATCACAGGCCCCAAAAGCTCTGAGAGTAGAAAAAAAAAGCTGAGAAGTGGAAGTTTAGAGCAAAAATTTGAGGATAGATAGTGGAAGTTGTTATTTGTAGGGTCCATTACTCAAAAAGGAAAAATAATTGTACCTCTCAGATAGGCTGCAAAAAAGTACTTTAACATACCTCAATTAATACAGCATTAACAAACAACATTATACTTCATTAATGAAATTTCGATTTGTTCTATGTTTCAAAGTTTCAATTGTTGTTTAGCTTATATGTGCTCAGAAAGAATTTTACATGAGCTTGCATGAGACCTGAATAAATGTTGAAGACTCTCAGCTCCTAATATTATGGAGAAATTAAGGAAATCTTCAAAGATTATCATATTCAGTTTTCCATGAATCCAAATACAGTGTATATTAATTTGCAAAGCATCTTACTATCACACAACATTATATAAAATACCTAATAGAAAGTATGTTTAAACAGGAATATCTATTATGGCTATTGAAACACAGTATGTGAAGTTTCAAATGTGTGTAAGTAGATAAATTTACTCAAAGATTCATGTGAATATCTGAACGTATTAGTGATTTATTGTGCCCTTGGAAGGACAAAACTGTAGTTTGATTGAAAGAGTGGCTCTTTCTTTAAAGAAAGAGAATTATCATGGAACAGAATATTAATCATGTTTTACCCAACAATTGTTAGCTTCATTGGTATTTGGCCTATCAACAATCTTTGAGACTTCAAAGAGATGACAAATTATATATCATTGATTCTGGTTGTTGCCATTTGTAACTGACACATTGCGAAGGCAGAATTAATCATTTGATTGATTGAGATTTGTTTTAACAATGGAATTTCAAACTAGGTTGTCTCTGTTTGCCTCGGAATAATTATGTTTTACACTATAAAATGTTTTTCATGCTAGCAGAAATAATTTACAATTTAACATTGACTCTCCTCCACCTTTGCTTTCATCCATATTTCATTCTTTTCTTCTACTTGCTTTTCTTTGTTTCCATATTCTTAATTGTATGAAACTGAAACTAAACATAATATCAGTGTGGAGTACAGTGACATACCCATAAAAACGATCACTGCTTGATACCACAGCTAAGCTCCTTTGGAGAGGTTTATGAACTGAATTCACTTTTTGAGCTGGTAGAGTGACAAAACCCTTTCTGCACACCCTTCTGTGAGAACAGCTGTGCACACCGCTGTGCCACACGATGGCTGATGTGCCATGCTGTTTGCCTGCTCTATTGCCAGCACTCCTGGTCACTAGTACTCCGTAGGCTGATTTTTATAGGTGTGGAGCTTGCCGACATTTCTCCAGCAATGTTCAGACCTCATCAGCAACTCCCATGAGATGCTGGCCCCTGGCAGATCTCTCCACTGTCCTGGAATTTCCCTGACTCAGAATCCTGCCCTGTGCACCAAGATCTGTCACTCTGCGAAGGGCAGGGCTGGCACTGGAGCAGCTCACCTCAGTGACTGACCATTCAGAAAGGGAGATTGATAAGAAAATCATAATTTCTTCTGTGTATTATGTGACCATAAAAATGGATAAGAATTGTCTAAACAGAATTGGATCTAATATGGAAATATCAAACTGAACTGCACAATAACTGAGAATGGAATGTAAATCCTGTGTCTTTCTGGTCCCAGTCTTTGCTCAAAGGATAGTCATCTTTAATGCAATATGAAATTACTTCAGGCATTCCTTGGATGTTGTTTGATATCTTCAAAGGTCAAGTTTCTGCAACTTTTTCTAGTGATTCTTCAGCCCTTCTGCAATGATTTTTTCCCTTGCTTTCTAGTAGGAATGTCCCTTGCCGCAACTTTTAGCTGTTTCCTCTTGTCATTTTGCTGTTTACCATCAAGAAAAGTGTGTCTCTTTCCACCATAACTACTCACTAGGTGGTTGAAGACAGCAATTCAATCTCTCCTCAGTCTCCTCCAGCTCTCTCAGCCTCTTCTTTGTCTCTCCTCCAACCTCCTCAGCAGTCTGCTGGTTCTTGACCTAACTCACTCCAATATGTCCATATCTCTCTTGTACTGAGGAGCCCCAAAGTGGGCACAGCTTTCCTGATACAGTCTCACAAGAGCTCAGTAGATGTCAATAACTAGTTTCCTCTAGCTGCTTCCTATGTTTTTGCTGACACGGCCCAGACTTTTGTTAGCCTTCATTGCTCCAAAGGCAAACATAAAAAATACGATGAACAAATTTTAAAATCTAGCCATATTAGCAGAAATTCCCTTTGTACTTACTCAACTTCCTCCATAATGTAGTAATCTTTGTATTTCTTAAGAGCCTGGGGATAAGCATTAGTCTTTTCTAAATCGGGATTGTCTTGAAGACATATTGCATGACTCAGGTGTTTATCTGAAAAAGTTAGGTGCTAGAAATTAATTTCCAGTGACGATGTTTTGTATTCTAATTTATATTTAATCAGGCTTTGGTGTCTACTTATTTAATTTCCAGTTATGATACAAGTCATATGTGATTCGGGGCTGGTTCATTAAAAAAGTAGCCTACAAAAGTATAATAACAACGTGGGGAAAAACCAATTCTACAATAAAAAGAAGCAAATGATTATGCTTTACACTCCAGCTTGGAAGTACACTGGAAAGGAGAAATTAGTGATGGCGGTTTCTTCATAGGATGGAATCACCACAGGTATGGATTGTCGCTTATTGGGGACAGAAGGCTGAGTGGATTACTCATCTATCTGTACACATGTCAAACAGAAAATATCACCCATCTAGTGAGTCCCAAAACATAACGAAATTACAGTCAAGAAGGAAAATAAGGAAAATTAAAATAAAGAATGGCATTGGAAGCACTTTTTTTGTCTAGAAAGATATTGTTTAAAACCCCCCTCTTTTTATTCTTGTTCTTGCAAGATTAATCAAAAGCTTAAAAATCATGCATTTGGCTTTTAGTATTATAATATTCTTCTTTGAATAAGAGAAAATATTTCCTATAGCTGTAAGAAAAACACATTTATTCCAATGTTACAAAGAATGGGTTTTCTTAATCATGGAACTTTTTACTTGGACTTCAGAACTAGCTAATAATGAATATTAAACTTTAGCCTTTCCCGTAGAATCTGGTACCCTTTTATATGTGGAAAAATAAAAATGTGTACATAGTGTAAAAAAAAACTTGCTGGGATATTTTAAAGTGCCATTTCTATTCAGAAATACCTTTAGAGGATAAAAAACAGGTGTAGCAGACAGAGAGACAGTTTTGTGAATTTTTTATAGAAAATCAAAAGCTTTGGATCTCTGAAAACCCTTTAGCAACACAGGGTTTTCATATTTCCCCATGAGCTTGTAAATGCAATTGGTGTTACCAGAGAAGTTGACAAAGATGCATCACACATAGTTAACCTTTTCGATATGATTGGAATGAACTCTGCATAGCACATTGTTGTAACATCATAACATCCTGGAACTAAAAGGAAGTAAACATTTTTCTCTATAGTAATATAAAAAATATCTTGTTATTTTATGACACTACTAAGTGCTATGCACATAAATTTGAATCTGTGCTTCATTTTCCATCCTTCGTGGTACTACGAGATTCAAGGACATACATAAAAGTTATTCTGTTTTGCTGCCAACAATTAAGCAGCTTAAGAAACTTTCTGAAACAGGCACCTATAAAATTCCTATTGCAATAAATGGGGCTTCTTTCTAGACTAATCTTTTTTTTGCTTGATAAACAAAGCTAACCTCTGCTACCCTTATATAAGTCATCATGTCACCCTGCTGTCATGTTTCTTTTTACAACCTAGGGTGGAAGGATGTTTACAAAACAGCAAAAAGTTCTGAAATGTCTGTAAACAATTTGCCAAATTACCTCTGAGGAGCATGCTTCCCATGTAGCACTGACTTTGCTGACTACAAAGACACTTTCTGCCTGATCACATAATATATGCATGTGGCTTGATGGAAATAGAAACATTTGTTACTTAAGATTATATTACTATTAACCTAAATATTGCCAAATGCAGATGGAGCAGAGACATAAGTCCTCTTACAAAGGATCTCTGATAAAGTATCAGCTATCTGTTGAAGCGGAATCAGGTCAGACAAATTATATTCTTCCACCAGAGTAAGTAGTCCAGACTAATAATGCAAAACACTGTAACAGTTTAGGAATGAGAATCAGGATTGTAAACCTCTCTAATTTCCAATCTCAGTTCCACTCTCAAATGTCTTAGAGAAGTTACGTTTGTTTTCCATTACCAATGCCATATGCTGACTTTGCATACTAAATTAGGCACCATACATTTTGAAGGATTTGAGTGCTGGAATTGACACCAGTGAGAGGGCTAAAAGCTTTATCTTTCTGAGAAACTGGTTGCCAAACAAAACTCTATTGATCTTTTGGCATATAAGTTTTGAAATGTTCTGCTCAATTTGCAAAGAGGATGAAAGGTTAAAGCACTCTCCTGCAATCCATACTTTAATATTCAAGATACTAGTACTGAGGGTGTGCATTGTTGAAAGGACTACTACATTTTACTCCATGGATGAAGGTTGCAGTTGGTGGATTGGCTCTTGTGTGTTGTTTGTAAGGTGTTTTGTGATAGACATAAGGTAAATTGTTCAATTGTTGTTACCATTATAATTATCTCCTTATGCATTTGCAAAGAAGTGAAGAGAAAAGAAAGATAAACATATCCATCTTCTAAATTTTGTAAAACTGTCTTTCTCACAATAAAAATGTGCCAGCAGAGGCCACATGTGTAGACATAAGTACTGTCTGAGGAGTAAGTGAGGGAAGTCACCAACGGCTGTCAATGACACTGTCAATCTCACATTTGTGAATGAATCTCCCATTCAGTCTTTCAGCTTAGGTGGAGCAGGTAAAACCAAAGAGCTAACTCTGCTCTGAAATAACGGTTAAAAGGTATTATTTCAGTCACAAACCTATTTATATGAATGTTTGTCACATAAAACACACATCAGCAAAGTTGAATCTTAGTAGTGAAAATTGTTGGGTAGTCACTATCAAGAACACAGCAGGGAAACGGTGTGACAACTTTAAACCTAAAAACCTAAATTTAGCAGATTATAATTTTGATTATTTGATACTTATATTTAATTTTTTTTTTTTTAGAAACAAGACCTCAGATACCACTAGCTTAAGACAGACTCATTTTACTCCACTTTGCCTCTGTACTTTAAGTGTAATATTTTATTTAAAGTAGATACTGCATTTTAATTAACTTTCCCATAAATACTATGACTTAAGTGTTCTTAATGTTTATTTGAAGGTATAATGATTTTTCTACTTTGTGGAGTCCTTGAGAAACTGACTGCAAAAACATAACAGTTTCACTTCAATTACAAATATTTTCAACTTTGACAAGGAATATTAGTTCTTTTCATGCTGTTTTTGCACAATTTACTCAGCAAATACTTTTACCCTTGCAAACTTTTTTCTTGACAAAAATACTGCAGCATCTGTTTTAACTCCAGCATTACATTTAATTGGGCTTTTACCTCCTTCAGTGCCACTACACTCAATGATCATTTTTGTCCTATGTGATGTTTTATAGTCAGTCAGCGCAAAGTCTGTCGGCATGATAAGCAGTAAAACCTATAAGAAAGATTATATCACAAAGAACATGAGATTTCTGAGTTATCTTGTCAGCTCCAGTATTGAAATGGAATTTGGACAATTAGTTTCATTTTTCCCTTTGCTAAGTGTGGAGAAATTTACAACTGACATCAAGTATGCCAGTTACAGAACTTCTATATAATGCCTCATTTGTCTTGGTGTGCTCCCTTGTGCATGAAAGCTTACAGAAAATTCAAACTTTTATGGATCTACCAGGCTGGGATAAACTGTTAATTAATCAGCTTTACTGTAGCTGATTCTCTGTAAGAATATCTTCCTTTGAAGACTTTATGTTTGAGGGGAACAGAGTAGCCTGACAGCTTTTTAAGTGTAAGAATAATATAAGAAGAAAAAGATTTTTGAGCAAAGAAAGATCTACATACACATCAATATTATCTAAAATTTTGTTAGCCTTTTTTAAAGATGCAATTTGCAACCAGTCTGGCTTTAGGATATCTCTTGACCCTTTAATATGGTACATCAGTGATCTCACCAGAGGATCAGAGGCAGAGGATATAAATGCATAGCTTTTGATTGGTCCTGGCTATTTTTCTTGAGACACATTTTTGCCTTTGTCTTTGATTCCTAATAGCTTTCATAACATTTTAATCAAACAAAGAGAATCCTAGTGATTAGGCTGTGTATGAAACAACTCAATTCCTGCCTTTATTGCTATTACTAATTATGTTTATTCTTACAATTCAAGCAACAGAAGAAAAATATTCTCTGCTTATGGAAACACCTGGTAAATGTTGACCCTGGAATCCTTATTCCTATTGTGAGTTAAAAAAAACAAACCCAATAAACTAAAAGCCTATTTAAGTGAGATATTTTCCTCTAAGCCTGATTTTTTTAAGCTAAGATCAAATAATTTGAATAATTAGGGCAAAATAAACAATATTTTCCCATATATTGAAAGAAATACTAAGGTGTTCCTCAATTATACTACTTGAGTATCAATGTCTAATGAAAACCAATGTCTAATGAAAATGTACCTGCTACATTTTTCTTACTAGAAAGAGGTTAGCAGGCAACCACATAGCCTATGAGAAAGTACTAATTGGTTCATTCATCATCTATACTGGTTCTGGCTACTGTTAGTATGTTGAGGAGTTGCTTTTGGTCAAGAAGTGTGGTGTTATTTTTGGAAGATCTATTTTTCTCCTTAACCAAAAAATGAAGGCCAGCATTTGAGATTAGTGACCCTGGCAGATTTTCTATATGCAGTGGTCACTGATTTTTAAGTTCCACAGGTTCTTCTTGTCTTTTGTCTTTATTCCTGCTTTTTCACAGAAAGATCAGTTTCACTGATTATCTATAAGAGACAGTTGAGACCTCATTTGGCCTTTCGTACAGGTCTCAATTTATGAGACAATTGATTGCACTAACTTCACTTAGTTAGGATACCATGGTCGTTAAATGTCATGTCACTGCCCAGTGACATGCATCACCTTTAATACTTTGTTAGCTAAAGGCTATAATTTGGTAAACAGCCAGACCTCAGGTTTGCCTAGTTCCCTTTACAGATTTTAACCTTTCTAATGGATGTTTCTGCATTAGGTTAACAGGAGGTCTAATATTTAGTCTTGTTTGAATTGTGATATTAGCTGAGATCTCTTAATAATGTGATGATGTAAGCTTGCACTTAAGAGGGGGGCTACAAGTTACTCATTTTAGCATTAGCTCTTATGTAGTCATAGGTTGGCCCATGAATGATAACTTCCGTCACATTACTTTAGGAATTTTAGATGTAGAGCTTTGATGCAGTCTTTGTTGGTGGCTGCTTAAGGTACTGTAATTTAGAAAACAAAGGTTTAACTGTTGTCTGTTAGGGAATTCCTCTTGATTCACTACATGACTGATCTGGTTGGATTGTACACAGAGAATAATTAAGGGAGAACATATATTCATTTCACAGGCAATCAGTTGTCACGCAGCTCATCTGGCTCTTCACTTCTACCAACAAGTCAACCCACTCTTCTGTAACAGAGACGGGTCCACTCAGGCGTAGTTGCTTGTAAGCAGTTCTCTCGGGTTTTGGGGAGGCAAGCTTAAATTTGTGTTGCTTGATTGTTCTAGATGAATCACGATGAAAGAAATATATAGGATTATTTTTGGTGCTTGTGGCTTGGGTTTTGATTATTATTTTACTATTTCCTTATGGTACAAGATCTCTACCATGCCAAAATAATGTTATTTACTATCACCTATATTAAGTTAGAAGAATGTTTTAGTTTGGCGATAAAGAGGATTTTTAATTTTTTATGTAGCTTGTGGTTGGGCTACAGCTGGATTTCAAGATGATCTTGTTGGCAATAGATATATTTCAAGTGTAAGCTGAATGCTTTCATGTAATAGCTACACAATGATATGCTTAGTGCACCTTCCAGCACACTTACCATTTTACAACCACATCTCAGCTGATAGACGAATTACCTATGGATCTTGCAAGGTAGTGATGGGTGATACTTATATGCCTCAGGGCCAGTTTAAAGCTAAATTTGTCTTGTAGGGGTAGTTTCAGGTCCCTTTCTATGACCTTCTGCTACTAGAAAGTGTAGCCCACTGTCTTTTAGGGTATACCTTGAAATATCTTGCTAGTGGCGTATGGCTTTGTACTCACTGTTGTTCTCTCAGGGGAAGTGACCTGGCAACAGTGGTGTGTAGGCAGATTTAGACAAGTGACAGCTGGATGTAATTGTGAATTATTGATTATAGAACAGGAACATGGGGGAACATGGGGGTTTGTGGCAACGTCAGTCCCTAGAATTTTTAATGTTTGTGCTTGTAGTTTTCAGGTGAATACTTTGATAAGTGTAAGTATCAAGATTTAGGGCTGGGCATAGTGAGATACCTAGTCCCACTTTGTGTCCTAGATTTTGTGGGGTTTAATCAATCAGAGGTGTTAAGATTACCTTAAGGGTTTCTTTAGGTGCATCTTAGGCTTGTGTCAGCTCAATTGCATTTTGATCTTAGTTGTTGTGAGACCACTCTTTATGCCATGTTACAGTTAATTTGGATCCCTTGTGTGACTGCTGTGGTTGGCACAAGTTTATCAACCCTGAAGATAATTGCTACAACTAAGTCAAATTTACAGTTATTGCTAATGTTAATTACTGCTGAGTGCCTGTAGGGGTGTGGCTAAGCAAGGTGCCTTGGGCTAACATTATGCAGGTTGTCCTGATATTCACTCCTTCCTTCTTGACAAAAGATCAAGGGCATTTACACTGGGGTGCGGTTATTTGCATGTATATGTTTAAGAAGAATTAATGGTAAGGCTAAGACCTTTGATTCCTGTGTGTGTGTGGCTACCGTCTCAGCACCTCTAGCACTGTGCTTTGATTGAAAGCCACAAAGATGTGAGAAAGTTTGTTGTAGAGAGTTTTATTTAATAGTTTGTGATGGGGTATGTCATATGTGCAGATGAAATATATTGTTAGTTATGTTAATGTAATTCCAGTGCTAATGATAACTGAAGAATGTGTGAATAAAATCTGTGATGAAAATATGAGTATTTAGTCAAAAATTGCTAGTGTTGCTTGTAAAGTTAGAGGAAGTGAAAAAGTAAGGAATTATGTCTTACGAGCACTTGCTACATCACAACATAAAAAAAGAGTATGTGGATTCTCCAGAACCAAATGAAAACCAAAGTGCATTGGTGTCAAAATGCTTCCCCCTATACATTGAAGTCTCATTCAGTAATCCTTCAGGCCTAAAACCAGGCCATAATACATTGTATGCTCAAGTCTTAGACTGTATTTACATCAATGAGCTAGAAGAGCAGCCTGAAGAAGCCCCCCTGAAAAAAGTGAAGCAAAAGGGCTATCCAGATGTCATGATCACAAGTCTTTCTCATGTCATCCTATTGAGGACTCATATTTTGTTGCTATAATAGGCATTCTGTAGTGCTGATATCCTGCTGGGTGCTGTATGCATGCAGAGAAAGAATGTAAATAATGAAAAGTGATACAGAAATCTCCCAGGGGATCTATTTTTTACTATTGCAGTCTACCTGTACTGTACTGGTCTGTGTGTTTTTCAGGAAGTGCCATCTTGAAGAAATGTTTATTAGCAATTATGGTGTACTAAATTTAATAGCTTGTGTCCATCTGCAGGCACTCCAAGAAAATTCTAATAACTTGAAGTGTGTATCCGAGTATATTTATTAAGATGTAAAATTTGCAGAAGGAAAGAGTAAATGTATTTAACCACCTTGTTAGGCTTCCCTGCATTACTAACTTACCGCAAAAGCAAAGCTGTATTATTACTTTTCTGTATCCAACTTGCAAGCAAGTAGGAATGTGGAGTATTATTTCACTAAATGCATTTGTGTATGTTTATAAAGAAACATTAATATTAAATTATACAAATTTGTTAGCAAATATCCAAATAATGCTACCAAGATAGTTTAATAAAAGCAGGAAAAAAACTTGTCCACACATATTGTAAATGAGTGATAGAAAGGAAAATGTTTAACTAAACATAGTTTTCCCAAAATTTTGTAGAATCAGAACTAAAACTGTTTGAAGTCAGCCTGAAATATACACTATTTAGGACATCTAGGGAAGGAACAGTTATTAAATAATAGAAGTGTTATCATGGGAATTTTCCAGAAACTTCTGCTTAAAGCAAAATACTTGTCTGTAGCAAAATAGTAGGATTTTCTTCTTTTAAATTTGGTATTAAATTGTCTGGCTTATTTTACAAGAAATGTATGCAGCCTTTCGTTCTCCTAAAGAAGTTAAATACTGTGATGATGTAATTTGCAGCTTAGGAAATATATGGTGCCTTAAATAATTAAATAAAGGCACGTTTGTAGATGTATGGCAACGAAACATTACAAATTAGTATTTTCTTATTAGGTAATAAAATATATAGAAGATATTTCATGTAAGCTGTGCCAAGGATGCTTCTACAAAGCTGATTTATGGAGTCAAATGTGGCAGAAAAATGGCCATTGTATTGTCAGAAGTATGTCTGCTACTACAGAGATGAGCACAGGACAGGCAGAATATGGAGAAGGCAACTGGGACGTTTATAATCTGTAACTGGAAAGGCAGGGCTGGAACAGGTAGGCTGGCTGGCCTGGAGGTTTTCCACATGAGCTATGTGTAATAGCTATACAAACCAATGCATTGTTCTGCCTTATTTGCTCCTATAAAATATTACACTTTTTTACTTTAGCAAGGAATACAGAGGACAGCTCTTTATAGGGCTACTGGTAGTTAATTGTCTGAGTCTATTGTCTCAGTGAAACTGAATGCCCTTTCTTGATCCTCTCTGCTCTGCTGACAGAGTTCTTCCAGCAACCATTGCTCCCTTTAGGCCTCTTTGGAAGTCTTTACCATGTCACTTTGCCTTGTCTCCTAGTACAGTTGGGGCTTCTACAGTCACAGTGCAGCTCCAGGATCTCAGAGATGGCTTACACCACGGCAAGCACTATTCTGCATTCTCTGTTCTTGCAGCTGAAAATCAATGATACCGTCTCAGATATTCTTCTTAATATTCTTCTGGAGGAAATCTCTCTAATTCCACTCAAGGAAAATAATAAAATTTATTCTTCTAAAGTTGTGGGGATTTGAGGGGTATTTTAGTTTGTTTGTGTTTCTTCTTTCTTTTTTTTTTCATTTTTTGCATGTACTTAAATCCAAAGAGACATACGTCTTTGAGCCTGACTTCTGAGATCAATCATTATCTACCAAAATACTCCCTTGTTCAAAGCTGGTTAGCTTCAGATGCTTCTGAAAATAGACCTGTGCTGACCAATTATTGCTGTTATATAAGCTTTAGTACTTCTTTAAAGACTGAACCTGTCAAGAATGTAATTTGATGAGCCGAATCATACCAGCTCATGTATGATGGATTTAAAAATAAATTGCATCTGACCATCTGTACACAGCAGAAGAGCACATTTTTATGGAATTTCTTATGTGTTAACTTTTTTTTTGCAAATGTTTTATTTCCTACAGTGATGCAAGAGATTTAGTTTGACAGCGATACATCTTCTCTGTTATAGCTTTTAAAGAACAATGGTTGATTAAAAAAAATTCTTTCCTAACAACACAGATTTGTAGTGGATTATGGAGAATCAAATAAGTAATTATTTACTATCTTGGCCTGATGGTCAGGGATTTTTAGATATAGTATTTCCCTCTAATGTATACTGCAGCAACAGACCAAGATATGGGAATAGTTTATCATGAACTTGTAAAGTAAATTAATATTTTTACAAACAGATCCCTTTTGGTGATTCTCCATTAGATATAACATATGTCCAATTTAAAGCTTTTTTCCCCAGTAGGATGAATCTTGATTTCAAATAAAGGAGAATTTGATGTTCCCTGTAAAATTCAAGTGGACACACTGTGCAATGGTCTGGCAGCATTTCTAAATGTCACAGCAACCATGACAGACCTATTCATATATTCTAGGTATCACTGAGTAGTATAATCTGATTAATCCTATGCTAGACCTCTATCTTTAATCTCTCACATAGTCTCATGGGAGATGTGGAATAGCTATTGTAAAAACATTTGCATAAAAAAACCATGCAATGATTTTCTAACCTTTGACTGAATACCTCTGACATAAACACTTTCAGATATTTATACAGTTATCTGCAAATGCACAGACTCTTAATTTTGAAAATAAAGCAGATTTCCCCGTGTTCAGGAGCACACATCTCTTTAATGATGTCCTCCTTATCCATTAGAGATTTATGCTGAACTTCACTACAAGTCTCTTCTTACTGCTGAACAGTTCTTCATAATCACTTCTTTATCAGTTTTATGTGCTCCAATTTTCTGTATATATGCATGAACTTTCATGAAATTTTCCTAATCTCTTGATATTTAATGAATGATTGTTTCTCTATGCTCCCCAATGAGGTAAGAAAAATCTTTGCATTGGCTTCACTAGATCTTGAATGGTTGGTACTTCTACATTTTGGGAGACAACTGTAAATTACCTGGATAATAGATATAAGTTCCCTGTACAGTCAATAGAGAGAAACAAGATTTTCCAGAGTTGCCTAAAAGGGCCATGGGATCACTTCTCTATTTTTTATTAAACATAATAATGCCTTGGTTTAGGCCTTCAGCAGGTAATTTGTTTCTCTGCATATCAGCAAGGTTTGAAATGAAATGCTGTGCATGACAAATTTTAATACCAGTGATAAAGTTATGCAATAAATACTGATCAAATTGCTTTATCTTTCTCTCTATCATGTTTGAACCTTTGAACCTGTTTGTCAAGTTATTTTTTGTATTGTGCTCTGGCTGTTTGTTTACATGGTAACTGTATCAAATTGGACAGTAGACCTACTGTAGTGGCTACGTGAGTAGACAAGAGAAGAGCTGTGGATGTCGTCTCTTCAGATTTCTGTAAGGCCTTTGACACAGTCTTCCAGAAAGCCGGCCATGCCGTGGGCTACATAAAAGGAAGTATGGACAGCAGGTCAAGTGAGGTGATTCTGCCCCTCCACTCTGCTCTCGTGAGACTAGGCCTAGAGTTCTATGTCCTGCTCTTAAGTCCTCAACACATTAAAAATATGGACCTGTTTGTCAGGACCAGAAAAGGGTCACAAAAAAAAAGATCAGGAAGATGGAACACCTCTCCTATGAGGGAAAGGCTGAGTTGAGAAGAGAAGAGAAGAGAAGAGAAGAGAAGAGAAGAGAAGAGAAGAGAAGAGAAGAGAAGAGAAGAGAAGAGAGAAGAGAAGAGAAGAGAAGAGAAGAGAAGAGAAGAGAAGAGAAGAGAAGAGAAGAGAAGAGAAGAGAAGAGAAGAGAAGAGAAAGAGAAGAGAGAGAGAAGAGAAGAGAAGAGAAGAGAAGAGAAGGCTCCAAGGAGTCTTTATTGAGGCCTCTCAATACTTAAGAGAGCTTATAAGAAAGACAGAGAGAGATTTTAGTAAGGCCCATAGCGATAGAACCAGGAATAATGGTTGTAGACTAAAAGAGGGTAGATTCAGACTAGTTATATGAAGACATTTCTTATGATGAGGGTGGTGAAACACTTGATCAGGTTGCCCAGAGAGGTGGTAGATGACACATTCCTGGAATCATTCAAGACGAGGATGGACAGGGCTCTGAGCAGCCAGATCCTGTTGAAGATGTCCCTGCTTATTGCAAGGGCACTGGACAACATGACCTTTAACGTTCCCTTCCAGCCCAAACTAAACTATGACTCTATGAACTAACATTTTTTGAGATTCATTTGCCTTTAAGAAAAGAGAAGAAAAAAGTAAACACAAAAGCCATAACTGGTAACTAATTGCTTTTCCTGCCACTAGCTCTACTTTGATAAGGAAAGATTTTGATATCTTTTCACTAAGCCAGCTAGAAAATGTCACTTGTAGCAAGTTTTTCTGCAAATTAATGCTTTCATCAAAACAAACTGTGGCCCATAAGTTTGTGTCTGAAGCAGATATACAGTTTTTTAACAGTGAAAACCTCCATGACATGTACATGACTCCTTCAATCAGAGGAG
The DNA here is from genome assembly GCA_033459285.1 of Clamator glandarius. Classification (NCBI taxonomy): domain Eukaryota; kingdom Metazoa; phylum Chordata; class Aves; order Cuculiformes; family Cuculidae; genus Clamator; species Clamator glandarius. The sequence continues at coordinate 5,254,010 of JAUNZM010000227.1, forward strand.
TGTCCATTTTTCAGTGTGCTGGCTAGATTGTAACACAAATATATTTTACTTTTCTCATGGCTACTCCTTGCCTAGGTGAATTGCTGAGGACTAGAAGTTGCTTATTTTGATAAAAATATTTGTTATCTTGCAAAGGTAAAGAAAAAGCCAGACCATAAAATTTGTATGACTTAAAGTCTATTGCCAGAACACAAATCTCATTAAGCATTTCAAAACTGTGAAAGGTTCTTGAATGTCCACTGTTGAGATAGGGCACCACTATGCACATCTTTTGCAACATTTCAATTAAATTATTTTTTAGCAGAAAAACCTAAGAAGGAATATTTGTTGTAGTTTTGCTTTTCTTGAGTTAGGTGCCTTTGGATCACATTAACAGAGCAATCAAACATAGCAGCAGCCAGCACACCAACGGCAATATCAAATGGCTTGATCACGTGCAAAGATGAGCTCCCATTATGGTCTTCATTGGCATGAGACTAAGTAGGAAGGTTAACCTAGGTTATATAAAATCTAGTATCTATTTTTCTGAACAGTTTCTGATTTCCTGGAATAATTTTCCTGCAGAGAGTATGTTAGGTTGTAACATTAAAACAAAATTATATCTTTAGAGCTTCTAAAACAATTTTCTCATGATGAATGGCAAATGCTATCCTGGCCAAACATGACTGAACACATTTCATACAAATCTGGTTAAAACATAATGCTATGAATTAGTGAATTTGCCATCTTTTGTAGCTTCAGCAATAGTAGCACTGCTGTCAGAAGCAATAAATACCATCATCAGGTTTCTTAGGAATAACCAGCAGTTATACTTCTCCAAAGCCATTGCTTTGGTTTTAGAAGATTTTATTTAGTTGTATGAGACTCTTAATAAGTATCTAAAGACCAATTCATGTCTATGAGCTGTATTTCCTAGGCTATATATTAATTATGAAGTGCTAGTGGAAGTGAACAAGAAAAAGATCTCGACATCTCAGTTAATTTTTTTTTGCAGTCTTCTACTTTATTTTTAGATTATCATGGATTACAGGTGAACTTTTAATTATTTTGGTTTTTATAGTTCAAAGTGTTGTGCAACATGTTGTAAATCATAGTACCAAATATTGCTGAAGATCTGAAGTCTAGTATTTTCTCCATATATGAAAACCAGTTCATTCTTAACTTGAAATGGGCTTGCTTTTCCTTGCTGAGACTCAGAGTTAGGAGCTTTAAATGCTGTTACTACTGTAGAAACCAAAGCAGAAAATAAGAAATGTCTTTCTGAGATTTGCATTTGAATGATTTAGTTCTCTGCTTTGGTCATGTTTGCATGCTTTCTGTAACTATAAATTATTTAGATTTCCTGGCAGGAAAAATGCACTGTTGCTTACAATAATAGAAAAATTAAATTTGTATTGAAAAATATAGTAAAGAAGATACTGAGTAATTAAAAAAAAAAGGTGAGAATTGTCCAGGCATTCTTTTTTCTGGCAATTGAGCTGTTGCACTGAAGTATAAAAACCAAAGGTTACATCACTAAAATCCTAAAATTCAGGAAGAACAAACCCAAAATCTAGTCTAGTTTAGCCTAAAGTCTGGCACAAACAAACCCCAAATCTAGTCTTCTAGTCCTTGGTGCAGAATCAAGAACTCAAGAATGTATTTTATAATCTTTCTCTAAAATATTAGGAAACCTAGAATGGCAGTTCACAGCGACAGTCACACTTCAGGCACTGGTGTTAGGGATCTGACGGCAGGGCTGTCCCCCTCAAAGCCTTTAAGAATGTTTCTTTGTTGAGAGAGGAGTATTAAATTTGATAAGAAACCCATCCTGTCTTTTCTTTCAGACAACCAATTATGACTCATCCTTGTCCTTTAAAGAAAAGAAATGCAGCTTTTTATACAATAACCTGGTGTTTAGTGTACCTTCCCTAAACAGTCAGGAAGCAAGACTCAGACTTCAACTCATTCTTTTCTTGAAATTGTTTAACCCCACATATTTTACCTCTCTAGGCAATATCACAATCTCTTCTTAACAGCAACTATCTCAACTGATACTTCAAGCCTCTTCCTGGAGGTGTTTTGATGTACCTGAAACTGTATAACTGTGTGGAGGGGAGAGTAAATTCCTTGCCTGGATGATAAAGGCACTTAATTAGGTGAAAAGTTTCTGTATTGCATGCCTATGTTAACATCTTATAATCCTGATAAAAGTGTGCCAATTAGTATTAATTTTGATGTACAGCAACTAGGGCACCCTGAAATAGAATCAGGTTGCAAACATATAACTTATAGATAGTGAAACTGCCTTTTTATGAGTTCATTGAATAGCATTCCTAAAATTACAGAGGGAAAGGAGTATAGCATCTTCTGACAAGTAATATAATAAAGAAGCAGCTTCCCACCTGAAGGGTTTATATCAAAGGTATTTATTGTGTAGTACACCAGATGTACTTTCTAATTCTACTGTATTCCACAAATATGAGGCTCTGTCCAGCACAGTTGAAAAAGCACAATTACATACTCTAAAATGGCATGATTATGATAAAATGAGCCAGACCACCAGCATCTGAAATAAAATATGATTCAGAATATAATAATAATAAATATGTTTATCCTCATGATATAGTTTGGTGCAAGGACCCTCAAGGTAGCAGTTTCTGAAACACAAGAGAATGTTTCTGCATTGTGCTGTGACATGCAGCTGTATCAGCTTTAGGGGTTCTTCAGTATGCTGCCCAGTAGACTCATGCCAAATTTATCTTTGGCATAACTTATTCATTTTACTAGATTTAGTGCTGGTCTCTGTTATGCAAATACAGACAGAAGCAAGTCTAATACAGAAAGCAGAAAAAAAATACAGTTAAAGAAGAGGTAACAACAAGGGCTTCCCAAGCTTACATATGAAGGACAAATGGAAATAAAGAATAAATAAAAAAATTCCAATTAACAAAATAACTCTATTTTATTTTCTTTCTCCTATACCAACCCATAAAAATAAACCAAATTTTCCCAAAGTTCGTCGTGATGCATCACACCATTGTCCCTAACAGTACCTTCATGTCCCTAGTGCTCCCTTTGCATTCACACTCAGCTTTCACTCCTCTCCCCAAAGCATCTTTCACAATGTTTGGTCTGTCACCCAAGAAGGAAGTAGGGCACGTCATGGCTGGGTCCAACCTTCCTACATCTTGGTTGATCATCCAGCTGCAGGTTCCACTTAGAATTGTAGAAACATCGAATCATAGAAAAGTTAGGGTTGAAAAGGACCTTAAAGGTCATCTAGTTCCAACCCCCTTGCCATGGGCAGGGACATGCCACTAGACCAGGCTGCTCAAGGCCCCATCCAACCTGTCCTTGGACAACTCCAGGAACTGGGCAGCCCCAACTTCCTTTGGCAACCTGTTCAAGTGACTCACCACTTTCATGGTGAAGAAATTCTTCCTTACAGCAAGCCTAAATCTCCCTTCTCCAGTTTACACTTATTCCCCCTCATCCTATCACCATAAGCCTTTATGAATAGTCCTTCTCCAGCTTTCTTGTGGGCCCCTTTCAGGTACTGGAAGGTCGCTGTAAGATCTCGTCGGAGCCTTGTCTTGTCCAGGCTGAACAAGCCCAACTCCCTCAGCCTGTTCTTGTACAGAAGGTGCTCCAGCCCTCTGATCATCTTTGTAGCCCTTCTCTGGACCCTTTCCAACAGTTCCATATCCTTCCCATGTTGAAGATTCCATAACTGGACACAATACTCCAGATGAGGTCTCACAATTGAGGAATAGAGGGGCAGAATCATTTCCCTCGACCTGCTGGTCACACTTCTTTTGATGCAGCCCAGGATTTGGCTGGCCTCCAGGGCTGTGGGTGCATATCACTGGCTCATGTTGAGCTTCTCATCAACCAGCACCCCCAAGTCCTTCTGTGCAGGTCAGCTCTCAATCACATCATCCCCATCGTGTACTGAAATCAGGGATTGCCTCAACCCAGGTGTAGGACCTTGCACTTGGCCTTGTTGAACCTCACGAGGCTCTCAGAGCCCCACTTCTCCAGCCTGTCCAGGTCCCTCTGGATGACATTCTGTCCTTACAATGTGGCAACTACACCACTCAGCTTGGTGTCATCTGCAAACTTGCTGAGGGTGCACTCGATCTCACTGTCAATATCATTGATGAAGATATTAAACAGCACCAGTCACAGTACAGACCCTTGAGGAACACCACTTGTCACAGATCTCCATCTGGACTTCGAGACACTGGCTACTGCTCTTTGAATACAACCCTCCAACAACTTATCCACCGTACATCCCACCCATCAAATCCATATCTCTCCAGTTTAAAGAGAAGGATGTTGTGAGGGACCATGTCAAAGGCCCTACGGAAGTCTAGATAGATCATTTCCATTGGCTTACCTGTGTGCACTGCTGCAGTTACCCCATCACAGAAAGGCTCTCAGTTGGTCATACAGGACTTGCCTCTGGTGAAGCCATGTTGGCTGCCACTAATCACCTCCATGTCCTTTGTGTGCTTTAGCATAGCTTCTAGGAGGATGTATTCTGTGATCTTCCCAGGCACAGAGGTGAGGCTGACAGGTCAGCAGTTTCCAGGGTCGTCTTTTCTACACTTTTAAAAAATGAGTGCAATGTTACCCTTCTTCCAGTCATCAGGGACTTCTCCTGATTGCCATGACTTTTCAGATATCATGGAGAGTTGGCAACCACATCAGCCAATTCCTTCAGGACTCTGGGATGCATCTCACCAGGTCCCATAGGCTTATAAATTTTCAAGATCCACAGGTGGTCACGAACCTCATCCTCCTCTACACTGGGAGGGGGTTTAGCCCCCTGGTCACCATCTTGCTGTCTCATGACGCAGGAGGGGTGAGGGGAGCGGTTATCAGTGAAGACTGAGGCAAAAAATTGGTTAAGTACCTCAGCCTTCTCCTCATCTGTTGATAAGAGGTCACCATTCCCAACCATCACTGGGGGTACGTTCTCTTTGACCTCCCTTTTTTGATTGATGTACCTGTAGAAGCTCTTCTTGTTAGTCTTTACATCCCTTGCCGAGTTTAGCTCCAGCTGCACCTTGGCCTTCATAACCTCATCTCTTCACAACTGGGCAGTGTCCCTATACATGTCTCAGGTTACCAGTCCCGGCTTGCACTGCCTGTGCAGTTTCCTCTTCTTCTTTAGTTTAATCAGCAGGTCTTGACTCAGCCACACTGGTCTCTTACCTTCCCTGCCTGATTTTCTACATTCAGGGACTGAGCACTCTAGCACTTTATGGAAAACATCCTTAAATATTTGCCAGCTCTGTTCCGCTCCCTTGTCCTCGAGGACAATGTCCCAGGGGGTCCTACTGAGTAACTCCTTGAAGAGCTCAAAGTCTGCCTTCCTGAAAATTAGGGTCCTGACTATACTCTTCACTTGTCCCATATCCCTCTGGATCTTGAACTCCACCAGTGCATGATCACTGCAGCCCAGGCTGCCTCCGATCCTAATGTCACTGATGAGTTCATTAATATTAGTGACCATTAGGTCCAGTACTGCATCTCCTTGGATGGGAGTCTCTATCAACTGGACTAAGAAATTATCTTCAATGTACTCCAGGAGTCTCCAATTGCCTACAACTTGCCGTGATACTTTTCCAGCGTATGGCAGGGTGGTTGAAGTCCCTGAGTAGGATGAGAGCTTGCTTGTGCAATTGCTGGTTTCTGGTGAGGACTGACAATTTTTTTCCCTGCCTTCCCCTCAAGTTGAGCCCCTGTCATCCATTTATAGAACATATTCACCTGTGTTTAAAACTGAATTGTAAACCACTACAAGTTAGACTGAGAGATGGGCAATGTGATCATATGAGATGTGGGCAAAAATACTGTATAAACCACTGTAAAATAGATCTGAGAGGTAATTTGACAGTTGGCAATTTCTCTTCTGCACAGCATTCATCATTTCACTGCCTCTTATGGCTCAAATAGTGATTCCAGATGCTGGAGTCCCAGAGAACTGCTAATTTAGGGTACTCCTGAATTACAAGATTGTTCTTTTCAGCAGAAAAATTGAGTTAAGTTCTTTACAAAGAAAAAGGAGAGAAAAAGAAGGTCATGTGCTGCAAGATTATACAAGACTTGCAAAAATGTTTAGGTATGTTTGGAAATTTTTAAAAGGGATTACGGCTTGTTGATCAAATTTGATAAAAGCCTTGATGTGTTTGATTTGTTGACTGCAAGCAGTGCCTGGGGATATCTCTATGTATTAGTCCATTTCAGGTTAAGGAAATTCAGTATAGATGCTCTGGAAAATACATTTTAAATAATCAGTCTTGAGAACCTGCCAACTCTCTGCTTTGTATTGTGCAAGCATCACTCAGTTTTAGGCAGTCTTTTTTTATGATACAAAAAGACTCACAACCTGTCAAGGCAGGAAACAGGAAATTTCATTCTTTATAAGAAAAAACCAACCTAAAAAATTATAGACCTTAATATAAAGTTATTTCAACATATAATACGGAATAGTAGGATTCAAAAATATGTCCTACTTCAAAAATTGTGTCAAGGAAAACATAAGATTATAGGCAAAGATGTAATGTTATTTTCATGCTAACAGTAGTTACATGAGTGGTAGTTGCGTAAATAGAGATTTCATTAGATCTGGGCAAACAGATGCATCTCCATTTTTTTTTTGCTTATTGCAAAGCTATTATGAAAATCTGTGCCAAAGGTGGGAATAGATATTTGAATTCCTCACCAGGAACATCTTTGTCATTTTCAAAATGTACCTCAAACCTAAAAAGTCTATCACAGAATGAATAAAGGAGGGGCAGAGCAGGAAGGCTATCCAGAAAAATTTCCACACTCATCTGGAAAACTTAATGCATTGATTAAGACGTTTCACTGTGGTGACGCCTTTTTATTTTTTTTTAATTCAGACATTGTATTGCATGGTCATTACATACTTTTTACACACAACATTTTTGATATTTTAGATACTCAAATTGATTTCAAGTATTCAAATTTATTTTGGTATGATGAAACAACTATTAAAATCAAAATACAATTTCAATGAGCAGTTAGTGAAATTTCTATATCTTTCTTGCATTACCCTGGATCACTCTGAAATACTGTCGAAAAATGTTAATAGTGTTATACAGCCAAAACCTTTTGAAATTCTGTAGGTGTTTTGTGATTAACCTCTCTTGAAAGTATGAGACCTAATCTCATTGTTTTTTGTTCTAATCCAATACAAAGGTGTCACCCTTCCTGCAAATATTACCAGCTTCTTTATCAACATTGGTTCATTGTATTCCCATGAGACAGGTCAGTAACTACCTTATACATGGCCAAACTTAGATCACAGTTGAAAAAACATTCCCTAAGGTCATTCAGTAAATGAAAATGGGACTTTTGACTGACAGTCTCCTTGTGTAACTAAGTGTTTACACTTACTCATCAACCATAAATTCTATCATCCATTCAATGGTGGCTTTTCAGTAACATCTATTCACACAGAAAATGTGGCTTTAGTTTCAGACAATTCTTGCTTTTGAGATTACCTGATCGGATATGGTTGGGAACCTCCTCCCACACAGCTTGAGTTTTCTGTGGCCATCTCTGAGGCATGAATTCTTCATAGTCTGGTTCAGTGCTCTGATCTCTCCAAAAGAAAGGCTAAGTGCCTAATCTTGATAGGAAATTTACAGTATGTATTTTATATATATATATATATATTTAAACATCTAGCCACTTCAATTAGAAACACACAGAGCACACACACAAACACAGATGGAACCAATGGCCTTATCCTACTCCCAGCACTGGAGGAACAGCAAGACTGCTACAGGCAATATGCATATATATGTACAAGATTCAGAGGCAACTGCTGGGCTTATAGACCCAGCCTGCCCAGTTGCTGTTCCTGCATCCTAATCTCCCCAGTTTTTGGCATGTTAACATATGAATCCCTAAGGCCACAGACCCATTCCAGCTGCTGGTACGAATTATCACACACACAAGCACACATAGAGCAGTTAAGGTCTCCCCAGTCCCGTGGCCAACTCACTTGTATTATTGCTCTTAGAGACACACACAGGTGCTCTCGTACCCTGAGTTGACCCTCACACACACAGGCACTCTCACACCCAATGCTATCTGGCCAATGCCATTTGATCCTAGCCCACTTAACCTTCCCACTGGTTCATTCATCTTGATTTTTGCTAGCGATCAAACACTTGTGTGTACACCTGCACTCACTCTAGTCACTGGCACCGCAGACACCATACATGCATATGAAAATGGTGTAAAAAAACCCTTACTGGAAAATAGTTGAAGAGAGAGTTTATTGAGGAGACAGAACACACTGCAATGACAGGACATGGCCAGACCAAAACACTAACCAGCTCCTGCATAAGCTCAAACGGTCTCTTCTGTTCCTTTATCCCTATATTGCCCCTACTTGTTTCTTCCCAGGTCACCTAAAACCTCTCCCTTTCCCACCTTTCTTCCCCTAAATGTATCTTAATAAATCCTGTGCAGTCCCAACATGCTCTTTCCCTACCTCCAATACTGTCTCCCAAAACCCTCAGCCACAACTCCCCTTAATCTAAAATGTGACTGAAAGATCTGGTCGCTGTGACTCATCATAATGGGGTTTGCACATGGACAATGCAACTAAGCCTCTCCTGGGACAGTCTTGAGAGGCAACAGTCATGGTGTTTGTTCCTTGGAAGTCTGTACTTTAGGTTCTCTGCCTGTCATTGTGTCCTTGGACGACTTTAGGTTTATGGAGATTAACTTCTGATGGGCTGATGGCTCCTAGGAGATGAGCCTGGGAGCAGTCAGGGAAGGAATAAACAACAACATATTATATGTCTGGACTATGCCCTTTTGGAAGGCAAAATAGTTTGCCTAGAGACTCATAGAACCAAAGAATATCTCAAGTTGGAAGACAATCATAAAGATCATTAAGTCCAAATCCCTGCTCCTTGTAGGACTGCCTAAAAGTAAACCATATGACTAAAAGCGTTGTCCAGATGCTCCTTGAAATCTGACAGGCTTGGTGCCTTGACTGCTTCCCTCGGGAGCCTGTGCCAGTGACTACCTACCTTCTCAGTGAAAAGCTTTCTCCTAATGCCCAATCTGAAGTTCCTCCAACACAACTTCATTCCATTTCCTTGTGTCCTGTTGCTGGACATTAGAGAGAGGAGATCAGCACTTCCTGCTCCCCTGCTCCACCTTGAAGAAGTTGTAGACTGTGTTATGGTCACCCCTCACTCTTCTTCAAGTTGAACAAGCCAAATGACCTTAGACACCCCTTGTAAGTCTTACCTTCTAGGCCTTTCCCCATCTTGGTCACCCTCTTCTGGGCAAACACTGATAGTCTGATGTCCATGTATTAAGATGCACAAAACTGCACTCACTACTCCAGATGAGGCTGTTGAAAAATAATGGAGAGAGGTCCCATGGTGAGGTCATCCAACTCTCTCAGTACCCTGGGATGAATTCCATCTGGCCTCATGGTATATCCAGGTGGTGAAAGAAGTCTCCATCAAGTTCAGGGTCAGAAAGAAGTTTATCATCCCCCCATAGAGAGATGTCTTTGTCTCCTTTCTTGCTATGTACACACTATTCCTCATCTGAGAAAGATTCTACTCACTTTCCGTCACATCCTGCTTTTCTTCTGCTAGCATACACCCAGTCCAGATGTGTTATCACTAATCTGGTGGGTGAGGAGGCTGTCAGAGTAGTAAGAGAGAAACATCCTTGAATTCTATAAGCACTGTTTCATTCTTGTAGCATTGAAAAGACAATTAGCAAGTGCATGTGTAGTGGTGGATTTGAGTGGTGAAATATAAAGAGGAAGAATAGCTCTAATCTCTGACATGGAGCCAAGGTAAGATCTAGATGCTTTTTTACAGATGCTATGCTGATGAAAGCCCTACTAAAACTTTTTGAGAAAAAAGAAGGAACTGAATTTTAAGGTTCATGTGACAGTTTTACTCTCTTTTAAGGCTTTTATTTTCCCTTACTTCCAGATAATTCTGGACCATGAAAGTTTATTTATATGTAGATGACTATGGAAATAAAGAGAAGAAATGTGTAATTATTTTTCTCTCAAAAATATAAAAGAAGAGTAGGATAAGCTTTTATTTTCCAGTCTGCCAAAGATTCCACTTTTCTTTCTTGATTATGCCTTTAAACAACCACAATAGCCAATTAAAGGAAAGCTTTTCACCAAATCTAGAAGGAATATTTTGAATATAAACGCTGGTAAATTTTCTTCCTGCATTTTATCTCTCCTGCCCAAATAAAAGAATCAGAAATACTGGAATTGTGTGAAAAGGAGATAATATTAGGTGACAAGATGAGATTACTTATAAATGTTCAGTTTACTCCTGCTTCCCAAAGATCAAGAACAAAAGTGCTTGTTATAAAAGTTACAGTTTCAGTACTTTTCACATGGATAGGAGTAGCTTCAGACCACAATTCAGTTGACACATGAGCACTTGCAAAGTCTGTACTCTGATATATGATCCCTTGATTCATTTTCTGTCTTTTTGTACCCAACTTTGTCACTTGATGCCTAATTTTAGGGAGGCAGACACATACCTCTGAGTCAGTTGTCTAGACTCCTTTTCTTATCCATGTTGAGAAACAGAAATTTTTAGAGTATAATTAATATGACTTCCTCATGATAAGTGGCTTAATATCACAAAATTTCCTTTTTTGATGCTGACTATAGAGACTTCTGACAAGTAGCTCAGATGTGGATATCTACTTTGTAGATGCTTAATACAAAGTCAGATGAAATTTCTTGCAGAGTTCTGTTTAATCAAATCATTTTTCACACATGTAACATGTTTTTCCTTCTTTAATAACTCAAACCATTGTTTTTTTCAAAGATTAAAGTGAAGATGGGGTCTTGTCTTTACATGCTGTGTCAGAAGACATAAAAGAAAGAAGGTCACAGTTTTGATACAAAATAAACTAACTTGTCAACAATTCACACAAAAATGTTTTTTGGAATATCCTAGTTTGGATGAACACACGGAGAACTTTAATTAGGTCCCACCTAGACTAATAAGTTTGGTGAGGTTTAAGAAAGAGGGAACTGAATAAGAGGTTGAGGTTTTAAACTCCCAGGCTCCAAGTTGCAGATTGTAAGTAAGTCTAGCCAGAATGTCACCCCATTATACCACAACTACTTTAAAACATTTAAATAAAAATTGTGGGCAGAGGCAGATGTTAGAAGCTGAGTATTTGACATGATATTGAGCAGGCTCCCATCTGTGTAAAAACCAGATGATTTTCTTTGGAACCTACCATCTTGTACTCTTCAGTCTAAGACAATATTTGGAACAATAGCATCCCAAACAAAGACACTGTAAAATAAACATGAACTTGTTGATTTTTATGTCTTCAAAGACAAACCGGCAAGTTAATTTTTTACTATGTAAATTTACTGAGTTTGAAACTGTTAACCTAAAACCACTTCTATTTGTATTTGTTCATTGCAATTATTAATACTAGATTATTTTCCTTTGCATGTCAATATTGTGAAGAATTACATTGTTGAGCAAAATGTGCAAAATACTCCCATCACAATCAGTGCTTGTGTGTATATGGAGATTACACAAGAGAAAAGTTATGCTGTTTTCAAAAAGTGTGTATTCTGTCTTTGAATAGTGTTCTGTTCCAAGGCTTTGTGTAGCCAGAATTAGGTAGGCAGAGAGAATTCAACTACTGCACTTGATTTAAAGATCTCCATTGTGACACCTTTTGAAAAGTCCCATATTTAAGTCCAGTTCCCTGTTTGCTTATGCTTCTTACAGACTGGGTTTCTGAAGTCTGCTTCTGTAGAGCACTTAGTATAATGGAGTATGAATTCTCCTGGAGTGCTGAGGCTTTAAGCTGCAGTTAACACCAAATAAATGCTATTTTTCAAAATCCATTTTCCAATTGGCTGATTGGAATTTCAGTAGTAATATTATCATATTATATTAACATATTCATGCCTAAATCCCCCCAATGGAGCACTCTTTTCCTTGTTTTACTTTATCATTGCTAGTTTATGCAACAAGGTGCTGTATGCGTATTAACTATTTCAAATTCACATATTTAGGGGCACATTTTCAAAAAGTCAAGTCTACCTCTCCCATAAAACAGTCATAATGTTTCTCTGTGATCTTACTCAAAATCCTTCATCGTGTTCTGGGGGAGATATAACCACTTAGATGCTGGCAGAGACCACCAGTGTAGCTGTCCAGCCTTGCCTTATCTCTAATCTCATTATTTATTTGTGTCATATAATACCTTTTAGGGGGAGCCCACAGTTCCAATGGCATTAAAGATAAATCATAGAAAGTATAGCAGAAATTATTATACTAAGAGCTGTCAAAGCATGTGTAATGGTATTATGCAGGAAGCCCAGCTTCCAGAACCCTTTTCCTTACCTTGCCCTAGCAATTAGGTAGTGAGATGGAAATATTTCTATTAGATGTTAAACAGATGCCAAAGGAACAGAGACATCTGTCAGAAGACTACCAGCCCACAATCACATGATATTTTACTAAAAGACTATTTGAACTCAAAATTTACTGTATCATCCTCTTGACCTAAGGAGATAAAGATCCGATATCAGCTTTTTAGGTCCAGTAAAGTTATCTGACAGAAGAAATTATAGACTCCAACTATACATTTAGAAAAACTGTTTAACATCCTTATTAATAGTCATTAATTAACTATAACTTAATTTGCGTGTCTTAATGTAAGTACCTTTTATTTAAGCCATGCCCTTAATTATTTCTGATGTGAAGCTCTTCTGTGATATTCTTTTTAACCCTTTTGACAGCTGTAATATTTAATATCCAAATAATGAACAGATTTATTCTCTATGGAGTTGAGGTTTTGTTGTCATTTCATAGAAGAATTAGATTTAATTAGATTCTAGCTAAATGGCGTTTCCTTTACGAGTAAAGTACCTGACAATGTGCTAAGTGTCTGACAATGTATCCAGCCCTTAATCACTTCCACTAGCAGTTTGTTAGCATCTCAAAGGGTCCAATGTTCAACCAGACCCCAGAGTGCAGTTCTGAAGGGATACTCTGGAGGAACCAGTAACTGCAAAACATGAACCTGAATTTCACACATTTAGATGAAACTACATGGCTCTGCTACCTGATATGAAGAATATAAATAAGACTCTTTCTCTGTGACTGGGAACCATAGGCTTGATGATGATGACTTGTAGCTTAAAAGGCAACGCTGTGTTTTACCACAGGGATTCTTCTGCAGTTTGTGAGGTCTTCTTTTCCAAAAAAAATATAATCCATTACTCCTATCAAAAGTCCCATTTCCTTGGGTAGGAGGCAATGTTGCTCCAATGTACCTAATAGTTGGACATTCTCAACAGTACTCAAAATATTTTTTAAAAAAATAATGTGAAAATTAAGTCTCATGTTTCTCTTTTGCATGCATATGACATGAGGAAGACAAATTCATGGAGGATAACTTTGAGTAGTAGCCTTTAATTCTTGTTATGTGATTTGTGCAGGCAATATCATACAGAAGCATATATTTACAGGTAAATTTTCATTCAATCTTAAGGATAGTTTGCCCAGGGGAATAGACATGAAAAACACTCATCTAAAACCTATTTTCAGTAAAAGTTCTGAACAACCTGAGGGCATTTCTGCAATACAAGTTTTACTTAGCAAACTGGAGATGATCATGGATGATATTATCTATTTAAAAATAAATAAGTAAGTAAATTTAGGGTTATGTTCTACTCTGCTCCCCAGTTTTCACAGAAGAATGTAGCATATATTCTTTCATCAGCTTGAGAATCTTGCAAAATCTCTGTCAAACGTGAATCCAATTCTTGTTACAGAATTCTTAGCTATAAATTCCCAAGTTCTTTTCTCAGGTCTGAGAATGGTTATTTTGCATAACTGAGAAATACTGTATGTATGAATATCATAAAAGTTTCAGAAAAGGCCTACACCTATGTTTTTTGATATAGTATATTTTTGGAAATGATTAAGAGTGAAGGAATACACACCTGAAGGAAGGATACAAAGAAGATGGAGCCAAACTCTTTTCAGTGATGTTCAGTGACAGGACAAGAGGCTATGGGCACAAGTTGTAAAACAGGAGATACTCTCTGAACATCAGGAAACATTTTTTTTTTCACTCCGAGGTGACTGAGCACTGCCACAGCTGGCTAAGAGAGGTTGTGGAATCTCCATCCTTGCAGTTATACAAAAAACTTCTGGACATGAGCCTGGGCAATCAGGTCTAAGTGACTCTACTTGAGCAGGGAGCTGGGACCAGATGATCTCCAGAGGTCCCTTCCAACTGCAACCATTCTGTGCTTCTACAATAATGTGAGTATCTGGGACACAGAAATAATCTGTTTTAGACATTCTATAGCAAGAACTTGCTGACCTAGTAAGTTCCCATTTTGATAATATTCTTCTGCTTACTTAAAAAAAAATTACTTTCACTTCTAATCTTTAACAAAAATATCACACTGCAGATGTAGGTGAAATGACTCCCATCTGCAAAAACAGCAATACAAAACTCTCTTTCCCTATATGAGTACAAATATGAAAATTCATTAAAAGCTAAAAAGAAATCATGAATATGTTAGCACTGTGAAAGAGCAATTATGCACTTTTAGCACATTGGCTGGTAAGAGAAGGAAAAGAAAATCTGTTATTTCTGCACTGAAAACAATCTTAGCTTGTTTTATAAGAAAGTGAAAAAATCTAATAAATTATTACTATCAATGCATCTGCAGCTGTATATATTTGATTTTCAGAAACAAGTGTCTGTTCTCAGGTTCTCTATTTCTTAAACCACTTCTTTACTTTTCAGTCGTTCACCATTTTATCGATTGCCCTTCTGAACAATTCACCAAACTGCCTTTAAGCCTGGAAACAATCAATGTTTCTTTCCTTTCATTTGAGCAGATTACATACAGTTCTCATAAAACAGAAACACCTTCAACAGTGATAGATTTACATAATTTTTATTTATGAGACAATTCCTATGACTCTTTCAACTCCTGTTCAAAATGTCATTGTTGAACTAGATATGATTTTATGTTGCTGTCTGTCTTTTATAACTTTGAATTTGTAGCTGCACAACAATTAATACTATCTTGACAAGCCATTTTCATGAGGCAGTTGTTTGTATGTATAACCATAATTATGACCTTTCAAAGTCCAGTTCATGGAATCTTTCTTTTAACAGGGAACTTGTGAAATGATTTAAATATTTATTTTGAAGACACATTTAAATGCAAAAGTTAGTATCCTTCTGTCAGTTGTTATTCTTTAATTCCTAGTGAAGCCAATAAAAAAAACCTTGACTTCACTAGATAGAGAATCAGCTGGAGTATCAGCAGTGGTTATTTGTAAACTGGCTGAGGTTACTGGTGAAGAAGACTGAAAATACTTGTCTGATCTGTTTGTAATAAAACGTCTCCCATAAAAGAATTCAAATATATTCTGTGTGTTCTGAAAACCTGATATAGCAATGGTATCTTCTGAGATCTTAGCATCAGCTTCCATGTGGCCAAGAAAGTGTAACATTTAAGCAGACTATACGGATACTCAATGATTACAGTCCAAAACTCTGACAAAATAAAAGCCCTTAAAAGGGAAAGAATTAAATATCTTCCTCTCACAAGAAAATATGTTTAAATTGAATGTGATCCATTAGATCATTTAGCTAGGCACACAAACTAGCACCAGAGCTGGATCTGGCCTTCCAAAACAATTGATATGATACAAAGTATAGCATCTCCCTAGAGATGCTTTATGAAGGACACTGTAAAAAGTCAAGTATACCTTCTGCCACTTTGTTTGTAAAATATCATCTCTTCCACATTACTTAAAAAAACAGTATCGTATGACCAAAATACATCTGTCTGTTGCCATCTAATGGACAGGCACCTATTGTGGCAAAACACATTAACAATCACAACAAGAGGACAGAAAAGAACATATTTAATGCTTGAACTCCTGCACAACTAACTACTTGACTACCTTAACCTAAATCATGGGTGTTAGACTTCTAAATCCCATAATCCATTGCTTGAATCATAGAATCACAGAATCACCAGGTTGGAAGAGACCCATCGAGTCCAACCACTCCTATCAAACACTAAACCATACCCCTTAGCACCTCGTCCACCTGTGCCTTAAACACCTCCAGGGAAGGTGAATCAACCACCTCCCTGGGCAGCCTGTTCCAGTGCCCAATGACCCTTTCCGTGAAAATATTTTTCCTAATGTCTAGCCTAAATCTCCCCTGGTGGAGCTTGTGGCTTTCTCGTCCTGTCTCTTGTCACTTGGGAGAAGAGGCCAGCATCCTCCTCTCTACAACCTCATTTCAGGTAGTTACAGAGAGCAATGAGGTCTCCTCTCAGCCTCCTCTTCTCTAGGCTAAACAACCCCAGCTCTCTCAGTTGCTCCTCATAAGGCTTGTTCTCCAGCCCCTCCACCAGCTTTGTTGCTCTTCTCTGGACACACTCCAGAGCCTCAACATCCTTCTTGTGGTGAAGGGCCCAGAACTGAACACAGGATTCAAGGAGCGGTCTCAGCAGTGCTGAGCACAGAGGGAGAATAAGCTCCCTGGACCTGCTGGTCACACCGTTTCTGATACAAGCCAGAATGCCATTGGCCTTCTTGGCCACCTGGGCACACTTCTGGCTCATGTTCAGTCGGCTGTCAACCAACACCCCCAGGTCCTTCTCCTCCAAGTAGCTTTCTAGACAGATTTCTCCAGGTTTGTAGCACTGCACAGGGTTGTTGTGCCCCAAGTGCAGGACCCAGCATTGAGCTTAGCTAGGATTTTAGCAAGGGCTTTAGCCCCCCTAGAAGACCTATGTGTCCCATTCTTAGCAACAGAGTTTGGGGGTGCGTGAACCACCCCATGATCTAAGAAGCCTAAGCCCCTTTCCTCACACCAGGCTCAGAGCCAGGCATTAATTGAATTCTTCTCCCGGACTTCCAGCTCCTCTCTATTTAGCCTTGGGATGGAGAAGAATACTATTTGTGCCCCAGAGCCCTCCATCATTTTCCCAATGGCCCTGAAGTCTTTCTTGATGGCTTTAGTCTTTCTGTTAACTAAATCATCATTACCAGTTTGGACTACTAACCGAAGATAGCAGTCTGTCTCTTGAACCAGGGAAGGAAGTTTTCTAACTACCTCCTTCACTGATGCCCCAGGTAAGCAGCAGACCTCTCTGTGTAGTGAGTCCGGTCTGCAAATGAGTCCCTCCGTTCCTTTTAGGAGGGCGTCCCCAACAACAATCACCCTCCTCTTCTTCTTAATGGAGGATGTTTTTATCTTTTTCTGAGGATGGTGTGGCCTAGGGAAAGATTCTAGGCTGTGGGAGCCATCATCCTCGTCCTCAGGACAGGATTCCACCTGCAGCACATGGTAGTTGTTTACCAGGGGGATCTGGGGTTTTGCTGTCTGGTTGAGGGGAGCAGGTTTCCTTCGTCTCACAGGAACTTGCTGCCATTCCCCATTTGTATCAATGTGATCTTCTATACAGTCATAGTTTCCCATCAATCCACTCATGCAAGTTATCATGAACCTGCAGTATTAATATCTTGCTTTTCCCCTCAAATTCAACTCCCAGCAAGCACCTGCTCATGTTGACTGACTTCTCAGAAAGCAGAACCTCATCATGCATAATGATTGCTTGGGAAGGCAAGTGCCGCAAACACAAACATCCTCTTCCTGCTCCTTTCTCTGAGCTTTTACTGCTGAGCATTGTGCAAGGAGATATTTAATTGTTTGCCTGAGCTTTTACTGCTGCTTGTTGTTGTGAAGCACCATTCAGCAGCATCCAAAACATTGGTATGTTATCAGCATTATTTTAGCCACCACAAATACAAAGCAGTGTACCACATGACCTGTTGTGATAAAAAATAGCTCCATCCTAGACAGACCTAGTACAGTCTGGTCTTTGATATGTTTGCTTTCTTACATTTTTAAATAGGTCATATCAGACTCAGCGCCACAGTGTCAGACCCTTTCATCTAAGGTTCTTCTTCTGTTCTCCAAAAAAAAAAGAATAACTATTTTCATCATGATTATTGTCCAAAAAGATGAAAAAGAGAAGATTTTCTTACTAAATTTTTCAGAACTACAGTATAAAGGAATGACGTTAAAAATGTTTATCTCTGCCACAAAGGTATTCTTAAAAGTATTCTAAAAAGTATAGCATTAAAAACTATTCTAAATTATACAATTAGATTGGTGACATATGAAATAACTCCAGGTTTTAGTTTCCATGCATTTGGTACAGTAGTCACTTAGGCAGTCATCAAAGATAGAATCATAGAATCACCACGTTGGAAAAGACCCAAGCGTTGGAAAAGACCCAATGAAGTCCAACCATTCCTATCAAATATGATTGATATATGACTTTTGTTTTAGTTTCAATATTTTGTTTCAATATTTGTTTCTACTTCATAGTCTCAATATTTGTTTCTACTTCATAGTCACTCAAGGTTTCTGCATTCTTCCTCAGTAACAATTTTACAGTGCTAAAAAGATCAAAAATACTTGATAACCTATTTGATAATCAGCTTGAAAGACAATTTTTTTAATAAATAAGAAAGGTCAACCAGCATCTTCCTGATATTCTAAGCATAAAAATACAATATTTAAAACTTTTGTGGCAATACTTTAGTCTTAAAATGTTTAAAATTTACTTCCAGTGAGCAATATTTTTGTACAAATGTTCCCATAAATTAAAGATAAAAAATAAAAAAAAAGATTTAAAAAAGTGAGGCAAAAGATTAGACAACACAGAAAAATACTTTATTTCTAGTTTAGATAAATGGTTTCCATTAATAAAAAATTGGATTTTCTTTGTTTAATTTAGTTTTGGTACAAAGGTAAAACTCTACCTTTGCCCAAAATAAATAAAAAACTGTGTTTTCCTAAATGAAATCTAAAAAATAAAAATCTGTCTGTTGGAACAAAATAAAAAAAGTCAGTCCTTTTATAGGCTAGAAAATAGAGAGACAGTTTTGGTAGTGGAGTCTATTTTCAGCTCCCTCTGTATCTGAAGGAGATAAAGCAAGAATCCAAGCCCAGTTATGCCTTGCAATACTGATCAGAACCTAACTAACTGCAAATTTCAAGTCTTCTTTGCTCATAGCAATTCAAGCAAGTAGAATATTGTTCAAATCCTGCAGAACAGCTTACAGTTTTTCATTGGACTGGAAAAAAAACCCAAACAATCCAAATTAAGTAATGTTTTTGCATTGA
This sequence comes from Clamator glandarius, assembly GCA_033459285.1. Lineage (NCBI taxonomy): Eukaryota > Metazoa > Chordata > Aves > Cuculiformes > Cuculidae > Clamator > Clamator glandarius. The sequence continues at coordinate 5,273,273 of JAUNZM010000227.1, forward strand.
GACTTGTATTTATATATATGAGTATTTGATTTTTATTGGATCAGTCAACATATACTTTTATCAACCAAAACTGAAGAAAATGCTTTCAGTATCCTGAAGACTCTAACTCCTTTGCAACTCAATAATCAGTACAGGCAAACAACAACATCCTGAATATTGATTCTTACAACAAAAAACCATGATTTTTACATGAAAGAATCAAGGAAGTAGGAAGAAGTTTTTGAACGCTTTCACCTGGTTACAGTTGCTTAGGAAACCAGAAGCTCAGTATTAGCAGATATTCATCACAGAAGTACCATATTAACCAGTGAAGGACTAAGTGGCCTTAAACCACAATTTCAACAAAATAAATGCTTGGACTATTGACCAAGTATAAGCCTTTGGGATGTTAGTATCTATTAACTGAAACTTCAGGAATCACACAGTAGTTTAGTGCTGTTATGCTACTCCAATAATACTGTGGACAATGATGTAATAAGTATCTTACTGATTTCAATGTTAGTGAAAATAATTGCACTTGAGTTTTATTTGTGTTGTGGGTTAAACCTGGTAGACAGCTAAACACCGAACAGCTGCTTGCTTACTATCTCACAGTTGTGTCAAGGAGAGAATCAGAAGGGTGAATGTGAAAAAACTGATGGGTTAAGATTAAGACAGGTAAAGCAAAAGCTACATGTGCAAGCAAAGTAAAATAAGGAATTAATTCACTCTTTACCATTCATAGGCAGGTGATCAACCATCTCCAGGAAAGCAGGGTTCTATCCTGCCTAACGGTTACTTGAACAGACAAATGCCATAACTCCAAACATCTCCACTTTGTCCCTCTTTCCCTAACATTTATTGATAAGCATGATGTCATATAGTCTGGGAAACCCCTTTGGTCATTTAGATCAGTTATCCTAAGCTTCTTGTGCCCTAGCCCACTCATGGGTGGAGCAGTGTGAGAAGCAGAGAAGACTTTGTTGCTCTGCAAGCACTGTCCAGCAGTAATTAAAACAGCTCTGTGTTATCAACACTGTTTTGGTCACAAATCCAATACATATCTCTCGGTGAGCAAATGTGAAGAAGATTAACTGTATCTCAGCCAGACATAGTAGAATCTGGCAGAAAAAAAAAAATTTCCATTTCAGTGTTTGACATAATGCATCCTCTTAAAGGTCCAAAGCATAATATAGCACAGATTGGCTAGCTGGTTTTGGATTAATCATATTCTCATGCCTCAACACTCTAAACCAATTATCTCAAATCAGAAGCTTTTTTACCTCTAAAAGTATATACCTCTTATTCTGAAAGTGATACATAGATCTGAAGAATCTCACTATTATGACATGCCCTGAATTATTTAAAAATGCAGAAGGATAGAAAAATACTTAGCAGATAAAACTTTTACAAACAAATGAATTGCAATTGACTAAAAGATGGGTTTCACAGTGCAAAGGGCAAGTCCTTAAAGTCATCATAGGAAGAATTTTGAAAACACATGTATGGGTTCATTTAGTAAGTCTCTACCTGTAGACTAAGTGAGAATGCACGATGTCAGTAGAAAAAGCATTTTTCTAATTATATACAGCTAGTTGGCACTGAAAATGTTTTTGTGTGCACTGTGAAAATTAGGAATTTTTTTCAATGTATTATTTCTGAAAAATCATAGTTAATCTCTTTTCAAAGCTGTCTCCAATGTTGTCTTCATACAGCTTTGCTAAGATTATTTGTATAACAAGTATTTGTTTGGGATTTTGTTAGTTTGGCTGATTTCAGTGAATGAAAGACAATTATTATAGATTTGGTTCGTGGCACATAAGTAATTCATGTTCAGGTCTATTTCTAGTTTTTCTTAGAAGTTGTAATTAAATTAAAGAACAACCTGATTGTAGAGGCTTGCAATATATACATAATGCAGGCTACTTTAGAAGTATCAGACTAGTCCATAAATCTTAAAAATAAGCACAGGTTGAGAAGATACACAAATAAGCTACAAAGCTATTAGTTTCTAAAAAAAGCTTTTCAAATTCAAACCCAGATTATAAGGGACCATGCTTGCAAACACTGCAATTGGCATAGTTCCTGACACATTAAGCATAATTTTCAGTGGACTGTGTTCTTATATAAATAAATAGTACCACAGGCAAGCTAAGAGAGTATTTTCCTGTTAGAGTATTCACATAAGAAGCCAAGAGACTTTTTGGACTAGTATCTTTTAAAAACTGAAAACTGCTGCTTTATTCATTCCTCGTTGTCCACCGAGGAAGAATTAGTAAGTACCTTGTCTTCTTTGACTCAGTGTGGGGCTGCTTGGTTTGCTCTGTTGTCCATGTCCTACCAACTATTAGAACACAGACTGCCTGTTAGGACACGTTTCTTCTCTGAATTTTAATTAACTGCCTCCATTCCTAGGCTTTGTTTCCTTTATTCTTAATGCGTCTTCTTTTTTATTTTCACAAAAAATTGACAAAAAAACACTAATGGAAACATAGACAGACTAGTTGGTCTGTCTTCATAAGTAAATGCAGAAAAAACATCAGGATTTTAGGTGTGCCACCTACTAGAAAAAGCAAAATACAAAAAATAAAAAAAAAAAGCCCAAACCTAACCAACCTAAACATTTATTTCCAAGAGAACAGAGAACATATCTTTTCTTTGTTCCTGTTAGACCATAACAGATGAAATTTTCTCAAACAATGTGTTGTAACTAGATACTCAGCAGATGGGAAAATGCAACCAAATGGTTAAAGTCTGCCAAGATGAAAATAAGTGCTTATAACAAAATATACCAAGCAACAAAAATTCTCTTCTGCTATTTACTTACCCCACTACCTTGACATTAATATGCAAATTTATATAATTTGAAGAACAAATGCATGTTTTGCTTCATTAAAAGTTTTGAGTTTCCTTAAGGGAAAAAGAAAACCAAGCTTATTAATTAACATGGTTGTCATACGAGACATCTATATTACTTGACAAGGCATAATTTAAAGACTAAATTTTCTATATAGAAGACAAGTACCATAGTCTGGTTTGAGGATTCCATCTTGTCTGATAATATTCCATCTTGCTATTCCATCTTGTCTGATAATAGGGCTGCTATTTTTCTTGGTGAAAATGGGAGGGCAGCTACATTTCTGCATTTAGAATTTCTTGTTACTTGGTGATGTCATGCTTCTCCTGGCTACAAGGGGCTGAAGGAAATTAGGTAGAAATTAAAGTCTCATTTGCACAGTGAAATTAATGTGCTGCAAGGTGCAGAGTGCACCATCAGATCTGTTTTTCACTCCCCAGGCAGAGGACCTAACTTGTGCCTATTACAGAATTCCTTAAAGCACTCTGAATTTTCTAGGTATCTCTGAGATCCCTATCACAACACCAGCTTGCTCAAATGTTCTGAAAAGGTGACCAAATATCTTACAGTAAGAATATCATGGACTTCACACATCTTTTCTAACCTATATTATCCTAACTAATGTAAGTGTAATATTAGGAATCATAGACTCACTAACGTTGGAAAAGACCTCTAAAATGCTCAAGTCCAAGTGTCAGCCCAGCTTCATCATGCCTACTAAACCATGTCCCACAGTGCCATATCTACACTTTTTTTGAATACCTTCTGGGATGATGACTCCACCATTACCCTGGGCAACCTGTTCCAGTGCTTGATTATTCTTTTGGTAAAGAAATTTTTCTTAATATCCAATCAAACCTTCTCTGGTGTAATCTGAGGCCATTTCCTCTCATCCTGTCACCAGTTACTTGGAAAATAGACTAACACTTGCCTCCATACAACATCCTTTCAGGTAATTTTAGAGAGCAATAAGGTTTCCCCTCAGCCTCCTCTTCTCCAGACCAAATAATCTCACTTCCCTCAGCTGTTCCTCATAAGACTTGTGCTCCAGATCCCTCACTAGTTTTGTTACCTTTCTCTGAATGTGCTCCAGCATTTCAATGTTCTTCCCTAAGGGTTCCAAGACTGAACACAGCATTCAAAGTGTAGCTTGACCAATGCCTAGTTCAAAGGCACAATCACTTCTCTACTCCTGTTGGCAACACTGTTATTGGTACAGTCCAGGATGTTGTTGGTCTTCTTGGCTACCTGATCATACTGCTGGCTCATGTTCAGCGTCTGTCTACTAACACCCCCAGGTCCTTTTCTGCCAGGAAGCTTTCCAGCCATTCTTCTCCAGTCCTGTAGTGTTGCATGGGGTTGCTGTGACCAAAGTGCAGGATCTGGCATTTTATTCTGGTTAAACCTTATACAATTGACCTTGGCTCATCAATCCAGCCTGCCCAGATCCCTCTGTAAAGCCTTCCTACACCTGAGCAGATCTACACTTCTGCCCTGTTTGTTGTCATCTAAAAACTTACTGAGGGTGCACTCAATCCCCTCATCTAGATCAGTGATAAAGATATTGAACAAGATTGGCCATAAAGTTGAGCCCTGGGGAACACTGCTTGTGACTGGCTGCTAAATGGATTTAGAAGCATCGGGTGCATGTGTGTTTCTCTGTAAAAACAGTGCATGAAGCACTCCAAAGTAGGCCTGTGGTAATACTGCAGGTAGAAATGTGGATAGTAATTATCCTAGACTTAGGACTGCCCTGCATCCTCTATGTACCGTTTCCTAAGGAGAAAGCAATTTTTCTGAGAAGTATGTAGTAATATAGGTATGTGATTCAGAAAACTGAAGTGACCCACTATTTGTTAAAAGTATATCTGTGCAATGCATAATTACAGACCACAGATTTTTGCTATGCACACAATGGTTTTCATAATTAATCCACCTTTTCTGGTAAGCTAGTGGCCTACCTAATAGCTGTCTACACATGATAACAGCTAACCTGCTTTACTGTGATGCTAGCTATGGAAATGCTATCTTGATTGAATGGTACTCCTATTAAAGCATTAGAAAACTAGAAAAATTCTCAAGTGTAATTAATAGATAAGACCTGTACTATGTATCCTTGAGGCTGAATGCTAAAAATCTCACATAAACTGCACAACATCCCTTATGAGAGAGAAAGATTTAGTAAATTTCCCTTCTCTCTCTGAAGTCAGATTTACTGTGAAGACACTATAATGACTGTCTTTGAGTATACTGTTTTATCATTTTTCAACCAGACTTGCTCTAGGCTACAGTGTCTTTGAGCAACCTGTTCCAGTGTTTGTCTATTGTCACTGTGCAGACTTGTTCCTAATATTGAATTGGAATTCCTCTTTCTACAACTTGTGCCTGCTGTCCACTCATACACCTCGAAGAAGAATCCGTTCCTGTTGGTCTTCTTCATATCCTTACAGAAGGTAGCTATAGGTAGCAATAAGATACTCTCTTCACTTACTTTTCCTAAGACTGAAAAGATCCAGTTCCTACAGGCTTTGTACATCTTGCCCTATCCTCCTGACCTTCTTGATAGCTGCCTGTTGAACTCTCACCAGCATGTCAGTAAGTTTCTTCTACTGAGGAACACAAATATACACATAGTACTCTAGAAGTGATCTCACACGTGCTTAGTAGAGGGAAATAAGTGTTGGTCACATTTCATGCTAATACAGCCCACTATGAGGCTGCTCATCTTCACCATAACAGCATACTGATGACTCATGTTTGAATTCTTGTCCACCAGATTCTTTTGTAGAAAGCCCTTCCTTAGCCAGTTAGTTGCCAGAAAATACTGTTACTTAAGGTTCTTCCATCCCAGGTGCAGGAATAGGCATTCACCTTGTTGAGCATCATGGGTCTTTTGTCCACTAATTTCACCACCAGTTAAGATGCCCTTGAATAGTGATCCTGCCTTTCAGTCTATTGACACTCTCCCCCATCTGCTTGGTCTGGTGTCATTCACAAACTTAATTCAGCAGGATTCACTCCAATATTTCTATGTGGTGAAGCATATGGTTTCCTAGGTCCTCCTTCATGCCCTCCTGGAAGATAAATATGATGTTTATCTTTTGCTAGTCATCATGAGCTGCTCCTGATTAAAATAACTTTTTGAAGATGAGGAAGAACAGTCTCAAAATTATATCAGCCATTTTTCTCTGGATTCTTATACACATCCTTTCTGGTCCCATGGCCATTCCACAGAATCATAGAATAACAAGGTTGGAAGAGACCCACCGGATCATCGAGTTCAACCATTCCTATCAAACACTAAACCATGCCCCTCAGCACCTCGTCCACCCGTGCCCTAAACACCTCCAGGGAAGGTGAATCAACCACCTCCCTGGGCAGCCTGTTCCAGTGCCCAATGACCCTTTCCATGAAAATTTTTTTCCTAATGTCCAGCTTAAATCTCCCCTGGTAGAGCTTGAGACCATTTCCTCTTGTCCTGTCCCCTGCCACTTGGGAGAAGAGGTCAGCTCCCTCCTCTCCACAACCTCCTTTCAGGTAGTTACAGAGAGCAATGAGGTCTCCCCTCAGCCTCCTCTTCTCCAGGCTAAACAACCCCAGCTCTCTCAGCCATTCCTCATAAGGCCTGTTTTGGGTAAGTGCTTGCTAAGGCTGTCTTCTGTTAGTGTGGGTGGTGCATCCCTCACACTGATTCTGGCAGTTCACTTATGCTCCTGAGATGCCTGGGGCCGGGCCTTAATTGCTAAAAACAGAGACAAAGAAGATCGTTTAACACGTGCTCTGTCAGTTGGTTCAATCTCTCACATTTTCCTTAGTCTTCCTTTTGATGATGTGGTACTTTTAGAAGTCTTTTTTTTGTTTGTTTGTTTGTTTCTTCTCCTTCCCTACACACACAGGTTCTTCCCAAGAAGCATATCCTTGCTTCCTTCTACACACTTCATTTTTTGACCTTTAGCTCTATCATGTATTCCCCATTCATCAATACTGGTTTTCTACCATAGCCGCTTGACTTCCTGCACATCAAACTGGATGACTCAGTGTTTTGAGAAGCGTTTCCTGAATATGAACAAGTTCTTCTGTGTTCCTTTTCAGATGAGTTTCCAATGAGGTTCTGCTTTCTTCTAGTCTTCCTGGCCTACATTTCCTAAAGGAAAAAGCTGAGAAAATTATACATTCAAAGAGACCAACACATAGGCCTTTCGAAGTGCCATTCTAAGGGACTAAAAGCTCTGCATTATAGACATATACTCTAGCCAAACATGATTTCCGATTTTATTCTGTACCGGTGAGTATAATATAAAATTAAGCTATGCAACAATAAGCCATAGTATGCTGTTATATATGCACAATGTTGTGACATTTGTAAAAATTTCTACTCTTCAGAACAATGTTCCTTCTGCTCTATGTATAGAAAAGCCTCCCACCAGTACAATCAGACTGATGACTTAGAAGGCAGGCAAGATGATTCAATAATATAGGTAGCCATGACAAATAGGAATATTACTGTCTTTACATAAATATTAGTTGCTTTTTTTCTCCTCCCTTTATTCTCCACATATCACTCAGTCTTTCTGGCAAAATGATGTCTCATGTTTGTCTTCTGCATCAACAAAACTGAACCACAAAACGAAAAACAGGGATACAGTTAGAGATTTGGTATCTAAGACTTCACCATTGATATTTTATGCATAGAAAGGAGACAATGCCTCCTTTACACCAATATGCCTCACTTGTCTCCTTACCAGCCATGTACTATAAGCTGCCAATTTCATCTCAGAAAGAGCACTGCAAAATACTTCCTTATTTGATAGACCTACTATTAATGGTTACCTGTAATATAACCTTCTCTTTCCCTAGATGTAGAGAAGATAACATTTGCTCTTAATCTGTAATCCTAACAGTTGCTATTGTAGAAATAGTAGAAATATTTCTACGCTTGAAATTAAGATTTTCTTATTTGTCTTTCTTTTTCTTATGAGAATTATTTTTAAGTAAGGCATGTATTTCTTGTATCACTAAAATAGGATCAGTATGATTTGAATAACAGCAAAACTGCAGCACAGATTTTAGAAATGTTTGTATAAGTCAAATGCACTGCAGCACAGGAGAGGGGAAAAAATTAATACTGTAATATTAAGACTGCGGTTCACTGAGAGTAGTTTCAGTGCTTAAATACATTGCTGTCTTAATATTCATTAAATTATGATTACACTAATCTATTCCCTGTAGGTCTTTACTGAGTGTCCATAGACTTTTAAGGGACAATTTAAATGTTTGTTTAGAGTACAACATTAGAGTTTAAAAAGTTTATATGCAAGCTTCCTCTTTCTCATGCAGCAAAGAATAGATGATTGTTGATAAAATTTTGACAGGACAAGAGTTAATGAATTTTATACAAGTTTCTAATTCAAAGTATATTAATGTGTCACAGTGGAAGTGCTCTTTAAATATTAAAATCTTGAAACTGTATTCAAAAGCATATGGTACATGTAAAAATAATATTGTCATCCAAAGTTAACAAGGAGATTGTGTGCTATGGCACTCTAATTGTAATGTGTGCTGTGCTTTTGAGCCCTACGAGAGATTTAGGCCCAATTCTCCATCATAGGAGAAAATTCCCACTAAAAGCCATCTGAAAAAACGTGGCTCTGAAGGGAAAGTCACAAGGAACGCTAGCAAAGAGAACTAGACAAAAATGTGATAATACTGAACCACTATTGCAAGACTTGGATTTACTTTTTGCCATGACATCCAGTTATTCTGCTGACATTCAAATGAGAAAACCAGCACGTGCATGGGAGAATTAGGGGAATGGTCTTTTGACTGATTAATAGGAAATGCTGAATCATTTGTGAACAATTCTTAAAGTTACAATTCATAGGAAGTAATAAATATTTTTGAAATTTTAGTAAAGATGGAATAGAAGATAAGATTGTTGTCCTCTGTTCTCACAAATATCATAATCAAGTTTATTAGCTTGTATTCACGTACCTTTCAGATGGCTTTGATGTTTACGCATTGTGCTATAAAGGATATTCCTCACCAGAAACAGCTTGCAAATTGAGTAAACTCTGTATAGGATTAAAACCAGTTGGCACATACTTTGGCATGCTCACTTATAAATATAAGAGCACTATTGAACAGATTTTTACAGATAGAGATAGAGATGAACAGTAGAGGATAAAGCTGCAAAGTCAATGCGTGGGCTGTGAAATGATGGATATGTTTGAGCATATTTAATTCTCGTGATTTTTACTGAGAAAAAAATAAAGGAGTTATATCCGGTCTCACAGTGTTTTCAGGAGTTTGGAGATAGGTTCTGTCTGAGCAGAAGATATATTCCAGGCATACAGCCAAGACAGAGAATGGTAAGAGAGACAACCAAGGGGAAAGTGAAAAGAAGAGGCTCTATCAGAGTGCAAAGTCCAGGAGAGGGGAATTTAATTAGTAACAAGCTATTATGTAAACATTTAGATAGAACTGGTGAATATTCAAAATTAAGTTTCTCATCAAAAAGTGAATAGGAAGTAGTGGTTAGGCTACCAGCAGCTGCTGAACAGGACACTAGAGATAAGTAAAAGGCATCTAGATAGAGAAGATAAGCATTAAAGTAGAAGTTAAAAACCAATAATCAGTATGAGGACTATAACTGGTTTCTTAATATTGTTTTACTGCCTTTCTGCTGGGAGTTGTTTTCTTTGGTGGAAAGAGATAGTGAAACTAGCACTTTCCAAAATGTTCTTTATTACAGAAAAAACCTAAAATATATGCTGAGAAGACATTAAAAAACTTGTGATCAGATGCCGAAAAACATAAGTCCATCCTAATCTAGCAACTCTGTTAAGGAAAGAGTTGGAAAAAAGTAGGTATTTAACTGCTTTGAATAAATGGGGTGTTTGTATAAATATAACATTTTAAAAGACATTTGACTTTCAAGCTCTTGGGGCACAGATTCACTGGAATCTTACATGTGCCAGCCTATTGTTTTATTGTTATAGTAAATAGTTCTATCAAATATTTATTTCTCATTGAGAAACTCTTCATCTAAACTGCAGTTCAACCTTAAATTTTCTAAAATATACATTGTAAGAATTAACAACAGAAACAAGGTATGTGCAGTGCCAATCACAGAAGAAATATTTGATCTTGAATTACATTGATTTATTCACGGGGGATAATTGGAAATCTCCCTGCCTTCTCTCATATTCTCTCTTCTGTGATTCTACATGTTTCATAATAGCAAGAGAATGCATTATGTATCTCCTATTTGTATTTCTCCTGGTTTATATTATAATTCTCTAAATATATCGTGTCATGATATTTATCTTTGTATGCAGATGCAGGGTGTATATGTACTATACTTACTCCAGGATTCTTTTAAATAAATTTTTCAAGAGTGCACACTGCAAGGCTGGGGTTAACTGAAATACCAAACATTATTATGCTATGGAGAGCAAAGCAGAGTAATTTGATTTCCAGAATTAAAGGAGTAGGTTATTGCTCCTACACAAATGGTCTTCCATAATTCTAAAGGGAAAGAAAATCTATCCAAACAATCAGAATTTTAACAGACAATGAAAAGTGATCTAAAAACATTGCAGTTTTTATATGTCTAACATAGCTTCAGTTTGCTAGTCAAAGGTTCCTCACAAAGTATGAAGAAATAAAATAACACAAAAGAGGTCTTCATGTTAAAGTAAACATCCCTAAATAATGATGCCATTCCACACTATTTCCAAGAAATACATGTATAAGTGTTTAGATGACAAAATCACACAATCTCAGAACAGTTGAAGTTGGCAGGGACCTCTGGAGGCCACCTCATTGTATCTCCATGCCCAAAGTGGTGCCCAGCAGAGGAAATAGAACAGCACACTGAGAGACAGATTTTAAAGACCTCCCAAGGGAGGAGACTCTAAAGCCTCTGAAGGCAATCTGATCCAGCATTTGAAAAACACAGTACTTTGTGGTGAAATAGTACTTTATGTGTTCAGATAGTATTTCCTGTATTTCAGTTTGTATTTATTGCCTCTTGTTCTATTATTGGACACCACTGAGAAGAGTCTTTCCAGGACCCCATCAAGCATTTACACATATTATCAAAAGCCTTTGAGTTTTTTGTTTCTCTGGGCTGAACAGTCCAAGGTCACTCAACCTTTCCTTGTGCAGGAGCTTCATAACCATTGCAGCCCTTGGCTGGACTTCATCCAGCATATTTGTGTCTTGTCATGTACTGAGGAAACTAATACTGGACACAGCACCCTAGAGGCATCAACAGTGATGAGCAGAGGTGAAGGATTATCTCTGTTGACCTGATAGCAACACTCTGCCTGTTGTTTCCTAGAAGGCTGCTGGCCACCTTTGCCACAAAGGCACATTGCTGGCACACGTTCAACTTGGTTTCAGACTCCAAGGTCTCTCCCTGTCAAGCTGCCTTCCAGTCAGTCAGCCTCTCAGCCTTTATAGATATGCAGGGTTACTCCTCCCCAGGTGCAGAACTGGGCATTTCCCATTGCTGAACTTCAGGAATTTCTTTTCTGTTAAACTCTCCAGTCTGTCCAGATCCCTCTAAATGTCAGCAAGTTCTTCTAACAAATCAACTACATTCTTTACTCCACATTTTGTATCATCTGTGAACTTGATGAGAGTTCATTTTATACAATCATCCAGCTCCTTATTGATGTTAAAGAATACTGGCCATGGCCTTAATCCCTGGGGTGCACTATGAGTGACTGGTTTTCAGCTACACTTTATGTTGATAACAATCCTTTGACCCTGGCATTTCAGCCAGTTTTCAATCCACCTCTCTCAAGATAGATGAAGATTGCTTGAGAGATACGTTGTGAATTATATAAGCTAAAGTGTATATCATGAGGAAGAGTTATAATTTAGATTACCCTGGTTTCAAGACTTTAATTTAGCAATTTCTGGTATAAAGTGACTAGGCATTTAGCATCCTGAATAAATAATACAGCATCCTTTCTTTAAAATACACTCATCTGCCTAAAAAAAGTGTTCCACTGCCAGGAAGAACAAGTACACTACTTGCTCTCTTCCCTTGATAATCAGAGATCTTTCTATCAGAAATAAAATTATTGGCATGACCACTCAACTCAATAAAACCAAAATCATACCCTAGCCAGGATCCTTTATTATTTACACTTGTCATGCCACTCTACACAATTTTTTTCTCTTTCCTCTTCTCTTTATTCTTGGGCAATTATTCATATCTTACTCACTACATTGACATACAGACATATAAGAGTTTTCGCATCACCAACCTCCGTAACAGGTGGTTCTTCACATGCTTATGAGTAAAATGTGAAATACAAATGGCAGGAGCAATTGCCAGATGGAATTCTTTGATTTTTTTAATTTGTTTTTCTGGCTAATTAAGAACATTTAACTGGCCCAAGGATGAAGCAAATATTTTTTATCTACCAGCTACCAAAAAAGAGGGTGGTGAATTATCACTCATCTTGCAGGTTTGGATAGGTTTTAAACATGTGTTAGCATACCGTAAGATAATTGCCAGGCAGCAAGTTCGAACGCCTTTTCAAATCACTGGGATTTCTTGTAATATTGCAACACTGGCAAGTGTTACACAACAAGTGTATAGTACTGAAACCCTAAGAAAATACTGAATAAGCTTTATGCAGGAATCAGTTACCCAAACATCACCAATGTATATGGTGCAACTACTCGGTGACATTACTTCTAAAAATTACATAAGGAAAGAAATTTTAAAAAGTACGCAGAATAGGAAAGGATTCTAACATTTAGTGCCAATTAAGTAATGAGAAAAAAGATGAATTTCAGCTATTCAAGGGGTTATGTTTACTAAGATAAGGAAACATTCAAGAAAGTGAAAAGACCACCAAGCATCCTTGCAGAAAACTTATTTATTTTTTTAATTTATGTTTAGGACCAGTATTGTATAATTATTTGTAAAGAAGAAACTGTGACAGGAACTGCTCAAGATTGTGGAGATCAACTGTTTAAAATGTAGTGTATCCTTAGGACCATGGAAGACAGACTACTAAGAGCTTTTTTGAAAGCTATTGTTTTCAAGATTATGTCTAACTAGAAAGTATATGTAGAAGTAAAATGATCAATTACATTAGCATTTAAAAATAATTTCTAATACTGGGGGAATGTTCTTGTCAGAAAAAATCAAGAAAAGTTATATAGTCTAAGTAAATGAAACAAAGAAGTAGTAGCAATAGTTTTGGGTTTGCTTGGGTTTTTTTAATTATATATTTACTCACAGTTCTGTTAAATAATTATTACCATATTGAAAAAAAAAAAAAAAAGAAAGAAACCTTGGAGGACACAGAGGTTTTGAAAGGTTTCTACAAACATGCTTTATGAATGACATTCTTTTCTGTTTGAAAATGTAGACCAAACGAAGTTTTTTATACTAGTAGGCATTTAGTGGAAGGCAGCATCGTATGTTTTTAGTAGAAGCTATGTGAGAATTTTTGTTGGACTTGGTTTGGCATAGGAATATTAGTGTCTTATGATTACTGAGATATTTTACTGATATACACCAAATGTACCACTGTGTTTACAGTCATTTTAAATTATGTCTGCAATATAATTTCAACATGAATCAAGTTTGTATGTGTGTGTATTTGTCTTTCCTTGGAAATTCTATTCCCAAAATATAAATAAATATGAATTTCCTTTCATATTTTGAAGCAAAATAAATGAGATGCTGGTTAATCTGTAATATTTTGTCTTAAATTAATCATGATCAGTATAAGATAATAATCTCATTATTTATGTTGATACCTGCACAAGAAAACTAAAAGAAGCTAGAAGACATCAATGAGTTAAACAAAATGTTATTTGCAGGCTAAGACATTTTAAATAAGAATTTACACAAAACCTAATCTATCAGTGCAGTCTCACTGAGTCAAATACAGTTATGAACCTGACGATTTTTAAACCCTTTTTGTAGAGTATGCTAAAAATATAAAAGTGCTCTGTGGGTTGGAACTTGGCTTATCTTTATCTTCCTAGTGGTAATTTTGTGGGGAAAAAAGCAGTTTTCACTGAGGTCCTGATATCAGCTCCATAAGAAACAACTGCAAATTTCTGTTGTCTTAAGGTGTATAGGATGAAGATATTAAAGATGTAAAATTATAGCATTAACTTGACCCTCTTTCCAGTGAGGTCAATCAGGATTGTATGTGGGTCTCCTAAAGAATTAGGTCCACGTGGAGCCCTTAGGAAAATCACACCATTTCTCCATCATTGATCTAGTTAACTGTGCACTAAGATGTAATGAACGGATGTAAAGGTCAAGATTACTTAAATTCTGTCTAAGCAGGACTACCATTTTATTTTCTAATTATATGAGAAGACTGCTTAACATTTGAAAGAGAGGGTTAAAGGTTGATCACTGGACTAGTGAAGAGTAAAGAATAACAGTATGCAGATTAATCTGCAGAGAGAAACAGTAAGATTCTTTCAAGCCTGCATGGACTATGAGAGGGAAAGCTTCAAAAGAAGTTAGAAAACCTGTTAGCTATGACTTCTCCCAGGTGACAGGGCATAGAACAAGAGGAAATGGCCTCAAGCTCCGCCAGGGGAGATTTAGGCTGGACATTAGGAAAATATTTTTCACAGAAAGGGTCATTGGGCACTGGAACAGGCTGCCCAGGGAGGTGGTTGAGTCACCTTCCCTGGAGGTGTTTAAGGCACGGGTGGATGAGCTGCTGAGGGTCATGGTTTAGCGTTTGATAGGAATGATTGAACTCGATGATCCAGTGGGTCTCTTCCAACCTGGTTATTCTGTGATTCTGTGATTCTGTGATACTCTTATATCTTATCAGAGGTCTCATTGCCTACAAGATGCAGAAGTCCAAGTTATTCTTATCCTTCACCAGAAGGTCAGTCAGGACACTTAATTTTACTTATATAACAGATATTTCACTTGTGTAATAGTGTTTTACTTATGTAACAGATAAATCTGTAAGAAACGTGTCATACAAATAGTTTAGAATGGTTATCACTTGATTTATGAATTTAATGTAAAAGTCGTGACTTTACTCACAATAGGTGCATTTTTAAGCCATACACAGTATGTTAGATATAGTATGTGTACTTGATTTATTGTCCTTTTGTTCCTCACATGGAACTTAAAGTTGCATGGAGTAATTACAGAGTATTACTGCTTTGACTGGAACAGTGAAAATATCTTGCTGAAGGAATTGCTACATGTTGAGTCAAAGTAGTAAGATTCTGAGCAAAGTGAAAGGAGATGCAGTAATGTTCTACTTCTCCAGAAGGCTGTAGATTCGATTGGTCCTGAACTTCTATGATAGTGACAACATTAAGATTTTTGTCAGACTGATATCAAACAGATTAAATAAAACTAAGATAAATCAATCAAACAAACCTTAAATAATTTGTTTTCTTCTCTCATCTACACATCTAGTGCACCATACATTTTACTTCTCTTCGGTTGCTATAAATATATCTTTTGCCCTTCAAAACATCTTCTATTTATCAGAAACCAAAGACGAACAGAGAAAACAAAGAACCTAGCTTACACATTTCTTTCAGAACTTTGTTCCTCCTGCTTTTTTTTTTTTTATCTCGTATCTCAGCTGATAAGAGCACACTGGCAACAAACTAGTTTTCACCTGAAATCAATTTCTTGTTTCAAAGGCTGTGCAGGACTTTTAGAATTCTTGTTGTTTGCTCTTATTAAAAGATTCAAAGTATTAATAAATCAATAAATTTATAAAAGCATCTACACTTAAATTTGGACTACAACACACTAAAGAAACCAACCCAACACTTTACAGTATTTACCCAGAAGTTTCAAAATTTCTGACTACAGATTTTAGTCATCAACAGTAAGAAACTATTTGAAATAATGCTTCCTTGTTAACTTTTTTAAGTGTTTTATGTCAGACTGAAAAGATCAGAGCTATTGGTCCCTTGAAGCTACATTATCGTATGCAATGATGTTGATATGTTGCAAATGTGGAAACACATGTTGTATATAATGAGAATTTTCTCAAGGATATGTATGCTAATAAAAATGTTTGGCTTAATTTTGTAATGTTCTTCAGCAAATTTTGAAAGATGTATGAAAAGCCTTCTCTAAAGGCACTTTATAGGAGAAAGAAAGTATTCAAGAGCAGATGAATTTTGAGACTGCAAAGACACTGATTATATATAATATTTTCAGTTTCAAATATAGAGAATGCCATGGCAACGATATCTACTTGCACAGAAAAAAGAATGCATGTAGCATTTAACTGTGCAGCTATGAAAGGTAACTCAACACCCTTTTTATAAAACTGTTAGGCACTAAGTTTTTTTTAATATTTGGGGGGGAGAAATGCCCAAACCCCCAAAATCCCTTGTAAATTGATGATGGAAAAAGGATTTAGTATAGAATTCCTGATACTGCAGTACCACTATACCATACTGGTATTTTCTATATAATTCTGAAGAACATAAGCAGAAAAGAACTTACATTTCAGGTGTATTTCTGTTTTATTATACAAAGGTGAGAAAGCAGCATGCAGAGGTTGTGTGTCTTGTCCTAGCATTCTATTCAAAGTAAAGCTAAAGCATCCAGGAAATGGAATCAGGACTTGTCTTGCAAAACAAACTGCTAGTCCTGCTAACCTTGCACTTCCCTTTGTTATCTCTAAACCTAGAAATCTCACTGACTACACAGTGAAAAACTTGCAGTATGGCAAACACATCCAAAAACTGTAGGAATTGTCTTTAAACCTCAGACATAAACATTAGTGTAAATTCTTGCAAAAGGTGGGGTTTTGCTGACAGTTATGTCTCAGCACTAGGATAAGTAGCCAACAAAGTCAGTACAGAAACCTGCTTCTCTACTGCAAAACACAGAGAATTCAGGTAATTTTCAGTCCTACAGCTATTACCTAATTTTCAGGTTTACAGGACTGGTCATTACAAAGTCTAAATCATTCTATTGAACCTAGACATGTGTACTTGGCCACTCAGAGAAAAGTAATTCCTGGGGGTAATTAGAGTTTTAACCAACATCCATACTACTGTTGGAACAGAGCCAGGAAGGAAGTCTAAGCATGCTCACATGCTCCATGGCAAAGTTTAGTCTCATGCTGACTAGAAGAGATCCCCAGAAACATTTTGCATGGCAACTCACACCAGAGACTTTTCCAGTAAATATTATGGACAAGATTGCATCACAGTTTTTTTTCCAACCATTTTAGGCAATCTTCCAAGACTATCCAAATAGTTATTGCCTTCTCTAATAGCCATCATGATGCTCCCTGGGGTGTGCACTTTGTGTCTACCTGCCATGCAAATGTTACTCACAGCCCTCATAGTATTTCAAATATGAAACATACAAAATTGTTATATCATCATAGATCTCTAGAGACATGTATGGAGAACAGATCTATCCTCACAGTGCATTCCAATGCATATTCAGAGTACAGAATGTTTTACTGGGTGTTACTAAGGATGTGATGAAAGGTGCATAGGAAAATTATTAATTTAAAAAAGGAAGCATCTACTATATTAGAATAATTTCAAACATTGCCTTTGACTGCTAAACTCTACCCATTTTTGTCTGAAGTACTTAGACCCTTTTTTGAATCTGGACTAAAGTTCTTGTGCTTCTGTGGGTACGAAAGCCACAATGACAGAGAGGGAACAATGCAATATATGTCTACAGGGCCTTGTGGAAAAGGAAGACTCACTCAGCAGGCCTACAGGCAGGCTACCAGGTTTACCCTTTCCTCCCAACTTCACTAATGCCTGGGGATACAAAAGCTTCTCAATACCTACGTGATCTTTTTTCCTGCAGTAACATCGTGATCAAAGCATAGCAAGATGATCAGGGCAATTAATTAACCCCCTCTATTCAGTGCTTTTCAGAATGCATCTGGATTACTATGTCCATTTAGGGCTTTCCAACACAAGACAAATACTAATAAACTGGAATAGGTTCAGCAGAGGGCCTTCAAGATGGTCAGGGACTAGCACTTTCCCTGTGAAAGAGAAAGTGAGATGTCTTATGGGGGAAAAGTTGGTGAACCTATATCCAAAAATTCACCAAGAAGGCAATCAGGCTGTCTAGGGAAGCTATGCAATCTCTCTCCATCCTTGGGGATTTTCTAGACTAGACTAAATACAGCCCTGGGCCAATTGGTCTGACCTCAGAACTTTGAGCAAGAGGTTGGTTTAGAGATCTCCTAATCTTCCAATCTGAACGAGTCTATCTCTTATTTGCATCTAATATTTATTGAGCAATAAACTCTGGCTATCACTTAATAGCTCTCAGATGCCTCTAAAAAGCACTTTTTTCAAATATGCAATTATGAAACAGACTTTTCAATGCAAAAAGCTAGCTTTATGTTAGGTGTATTCTGTTTTCTTTTTTTTTGTTGTTGTTGTATGAGTAGGTAGATAGAGCATGGAAAATGACACTTAGGTGTCTGTATCCTGTCTGTGGCAACCTTCTGTTCCCTTCCTAATAGTTAATGAACTCTTTCATAGAATCATAGAATCACAGAATCACCAGGTTGGAAGAGACCCACCGGATCATCTTTAACCAACTGCAGACAAATCTGACAGAGTAATAGCTATCTCAAAATGCTAAGCATTGTAAATATAGACAGCACAGTCAAGAGAAATTCTAGTGTCATCATGAGAAAGAATGCAGTAACTGTTGGTTAATCAAGTGCTGTCCAGCTGGTGAAATTATAAAATGGTTTAACACCCAATAAATAGAAAGGGGGACATAAGTATTGTAGGAGGGGAAAAAATAACATGGGACATCATGGAGGATGTAGGAAAACTGTGTGTGAGTGAGATTCTGTAAGAAACCACAGTATATTAGTACCAGTATTCAGGAAATACTGAAATATTTTAGGCTTGTATTTTTTTTTTCCCTAAAATATATCTGGCTTGCAAAAGAAACAGACTTAAGGGCAAATTCAAATAATCTCACATGGAACTTATAGGCTTGGTAAAGAGTTTGATAAATATGAGAATTTTGCCTAATTATGAGAAAAACCTTTATATTTCAAGCATAAAGGTGCTTGGTAAAAGGCAATGACATCCTTTGTAACACGATTTGAGATCAAAATAAATACAGTGACGGAAAAGACAAAGAGCTTGATCACATAGATAAAATATTCTATGCTGTACTTTGAGAGAATCTTCTGAATCTTAGAATCTGAGATTCCACAGAAAGATGGATGAAAGCTGGTGGCATTTCCCCTTGATTACAGATAATGATGTACTAAATAATGCTGAGAGGAAAGAATAATAAAAAAAATGATTTCTTGACATTGTACAGCTTTTGAAGTTATCATTTTAATGATGTTACTTTAATCCATGTGGCAGAAATATATTCAAATATGAACATGTGCAGTATGTCAACTTTGGCTGGACACCTCCTGCCCACTAAGTTCCTCTATCACTCCCTTCCTCAGTGGGGAGAAATTAAGATGGAAAAAAGTGATGTGTCAAGATATAGGCAGAATAATAAAAGCAAAAGCAAAGGTCATATGTGCAAGCAAAGGAAAACAAAAGATTTATTCTCTACTTCCCATCAGCAGGCAATGGCCAGTCATTTCCCAGGCAGTAAGGCTTCAATAAACAAAGTGGTTGCTCTGGCAAACAAATGTCATAATAACAAATGCCACCCTTCCTCTTCCTTTCTCTTAGTTTTTATTACTGAGCAGACTACATATGATATGAAATATCTTCTGGGTCAGTTTGGGTCAGCTGTCCTGGCTATGTCATCTCCCAAGATCTTGCCCATCCCCAGCCTGGGGGTAAGGGGTGATATTGGAGAGATAGGCTGATGATGTGCAAGCGCTGATGTGCAATAGCCAAAACATTGATGACTTATCAACACCTTTCCTACTATGAATGCAAAGTAGAGCAATTTAAGAGCTACTGTGCAGAAAATTAACTCCATCTGAGCCAGACCTAAAGCAATGTGAAAAAAAATGTATTTTAATAAGACATGCACTTTTTAAAAGGCTTCTTTATGCATTACTTGTTCTTATCATCCAAAGTAACAATCTCTTAGCAGGTGTTTTGTGATTAAGATCTTTTTTTCCTCTCTTCATCCATGAATGAAAGGATTTGTGGTCTTCAGGTGTTTTTTGAAGTTTGGTTTCAGGGTGGTTTTTTTCAAGTTTTTTCTGTTGGTGTTTTTTTTATTTCAGCCTACCAAGTCTTCTCATTGAAAGAAATGATAAAGGAATCTCTGCATCACAAAGGAAGACTTTAGAAGATCAGATACCCAGGGTAGCCATGTGACATACAGCTAAACATTTTCACTCTATAAAAGTAGAAGTTAGCCTCGTCTTCTGGAAGAATAAGGTAGGAAAATGCCCACTCTACTACTGTATGAGTGAGATAAACTTTCTTCCATGCTATTCTTCATGCCAAGGTGGAGGAAACACTCCTTCTTCATACAGACAAGAGCTTGTGAGGATCATATGGCCTTAAGATCAGTTTTGCCTCTAGGCTTTGACTGCAAAATTAATATCAAAGTATGCTCTGAGAGCCAAATGATGGCTAAACTCCAATGCAAGAATAACTCTTCATTGCTTGTTATACATATTTCTGAATCAAAACACACAACGTCAACAAGAGAGCTGAAATAAGTTTTTGCGATTTGCAAATAAAACATATTTCCATGAAGGTCTGCATAGAAAAAAGTAAAATGGGGAAAGACAGACCAAATAATCTTCTTTCCTTTTCTTTCTTTCCTTCTGTTTCTTTCCTTCTCTGTCTTTCTCTCTTTCTTTCCTTCTTTTTCCTCTTTCAATGCATGCCTTGTAAGCAAATAAACAATGACACATGACCTCATTTGACACTTAATTCTATGTCCAAATATCAACAGATATCATGGGGATACGGGAAAGATTTAGAATGATAAAATGCAACTTGCTATAAGCCATGTTACAGATAAAATTTTAGTCTACTTTACAACACTTCTAGCTAACAAAAATCTAAATACTCCTCATTTGATATTTATAGGAATACAAATTGAGTAAGGCTGGAATATTACCTCATTTATTTCTCTTGAAATCTTATGCTTAAATCTTTTAATACATTGAAATAAATATAAAGAACTACATAAAATATCATAATGCTTTGGCATATTTTTAAGTTTGAGCATATTTAAGTCAGTGCATTGTTCTCTGGGAAGAAAGAAAAACAAACATTTTAATATATATTAGAAATGTTTGTAACTATAAAATGAAATAAGGTAAAAAAATGCCTGACTAAAATGAGGAGCTGCAATTTTTCCTTTATTGAAAGTTGAGTTTGACCAAAACTATATGTGTATGCATAACTCTTCCAGCAAGCAGATCTAATCAAGAATCAATACAAGCATATATCTATTTTTAAAAATATTTATTTACGATATTTTAAACTTCCAGTTTGTACCTGCTGCATAACTGAACCTCCCTTCTCAAATCTGCCTGTACTTTGTGTCTCACTGATTTCAGTTCCTTCTTCCATGTTTGTGCACCAGTATCTGTGCTACCTCTTCCTTTCTTGCTTTTCCTTTCCTGGATTCAAATGACTGAGTGTTTGTTCTCTTTTCACACCAATGCTTTTCACTCTGAACTGACATCATTTGCTCTTTAATCTAATGTGAACTTGGGCTGTTCCAATGCTAAAACCAAATTCATAAATCCAACTGTAGCTGACTGATCATTTTTAGAACAACTTAAGCAGTATTTCATTATCATACTCAGCTCTTCAAATTACAGGAAATTAAAACAGATAGATCTGAAGTGATCTAGCATAGTGATATGATGAAATTTACAGGTGGACTAAATGAGAATTCTGGGTCTCAAAAAAAATCAGGATATTTTTTATTATTATTATTATTTAGAAAGAAAGCAATCAAGATTGAATTGGGACAGAATCATAAAAGGACATAACAAAACATTTTATTCTTCAATAGAAAGGAGAATAGTTTTATTTGACCTGATCCAACATTTCATCAGGTATTCATTTTTGGTATTGAATAATTACAAGCACATGTGCTTCCAGACATTTAGCCTGTTACAGAGTAACAGGCTTTGCTCTCGCCACCTAACTCTTAGGGCTTCCTTCCTTTAAGTTGTACTTCTTCAGAAAACTGCATTTAACTTGTCTCAGAAAGAAAATAATTGCAAAAGCAGTGAAAGAATGTTGCAACATCAGACTTACAAACTAGACTAATACTGCCTGCAGAATGATATGTTAAGGTTTAATTCAGGCACGTAAAATCTTTAACTACAGATACTTTTTTCTTCTGACAACATATGTTTCACAATAAAGGGACAGAAAATAATCGGGGAAGATTAACATTGAGGAAAAACCCAATCTATCCCAAATAAGATTAATTCAAGGAAAATTAGATAGTATATTGAGGGAACAGAATATTGAATTTGAATACATTTTGAATGAGATTGGTAATCTAAGATTAGACTTGCCCAAATGTATTTGTAAGCAGATAGGATTTATTTCCATTTTCACATGACAAAGATGTTGAGTATTTATTTGACAAAAATTTTATTTTTTTCAACTACACTCTTCAGTGCTCAGGTTACAGAGCTTAAATAATATTTAGAACTTGAGCTAAGCAATTAATTCATAGCTAGCAATATTTATTTGTTGAATTTTAGCTCTCTTCTATGTATGAATTGTCTATGAGCAGGCTATAATTTTTCTCTAAATAATTGAGTATTTGCAATTATTATAAAAATAACTTATTTGAATAATTCTTGGTTGGCAAACTGCTTGGAAGGAGATAACTTCAAATTATGTATGTTTAGCATGTGGCCTAGAAAAAAACTTTCTGCATACAAGTCAATCTTCTTTACTACCAAAAGATCTCTAATTCTTTTCAGTAAAGGTAAAGATATAAATTCAAAAGTCTTTGGACGGTGAACATCTATAGAAATCTATTGTTCACATTTTTCACTGAACCTACTGGTTTAGCTCAGTCAAACAAATATATCTTTGGAATTCTAAGTTTCAAATACATTTTGTTGTGAAATAGCTAGGGGAATTTTATGAAACTCAGAAAGATGGCATGAAACAGCAAAATGGATTGCCAGCATAATCAGTTCTAGGAAACTTGTTCAAAGCATCTCTTGTGCAATGTACTTTATTGTATCTTTTCTCAACAATAGAATATAAATATTAAATAATTTTATAATGATATGATATTGAAAAGTCTCTCTGCATAGCCTTAAACAATTTACCTATTTGAAGACTTTTTAATTTCAATCTCTCTCATTTGAACATCAAATAATTGAATACTTTTAATTATGGCTATTTTCTGCTGGCTTTTTCACATGTGAAAATGTGAAACAGCATTTGCTTCCATAAAGGGGTATTTTGCTTTGTCAGAGTCCTTATTCTAGTTCCATAATTACTCCATTTTTTCCGTCTCTGCACTTGCCACATAATGTGTCTCTTGTTGAGAAAAACAGATCAGAATTGAATACATGCCTCAACAGAGAAAGGACCTCAGAGTGATTGTCTTAACTTCCAACCTCTAAGCTAGTGTTCAGTGCTTCACAGAGAAAACAACTGCAAAAGTGAGCTCTGTGCACAGTATTGTGGCCATAGTTCTCTTTTCTTTTCTTTTTTTTTGTTTGTATTTTCCTTTCTTTAACAAAATTTTGGATATGTGATACAGGAATCTGAATTTCTGTACTGCAAGTAGG
This sequence comes from Clamator glandarius, assembly GCA_033459285.1. Classification (NCBI taxonomy): domain Eukaryota; kingdom Metazoa; phylum Chordata; class Aves; order Cuculiformes; family Cuculidae; genus Clamator; species Clamator glandarius. The sequence goes on from JAUNZM010000227.1 coordinate 5,296,835, forward strand.
CCTTTTGTGGGGCAAATAGGACATTCACAACTTGCATGAGCTACTGGCAAAAAAGAAAAAACCAACAATGGTACTTGATGTAAGGAGTAGATCTTGCTCCCTTTTTTTTATAACCAATAGATCATACCCCTCTCTTCAATAAAATATTCTAAATAGTGTATTGAAATCTATGGAAAATACTAAGATTATTTTTTCTACAGCTGTAATTGCCTAGCCAAGTCTAACTTCTGCTCAGAGTGCTACTTTCTGCAACTTTGATTTGAATTACTTTTAATGAAATGATTTTAGAACTCATGTTTTTATAAAATTACAAATTAATTACTGTAAAACTGAGCACTAAAGCATCTAAGACACTCAGTGGATCTAGCTTCTGATCTAGAAGAGTTGATACCATTCCTGTAAAAGATATATTAAAGGTCTTTTGTGGATTGTCCTGTAATAGTAACAATCAGTATTAAATTGTATATTTCATTTATATGTTGATACATATTATGTGCTCATTAAATGCAGTCCTGTGAGACTTCATAACAAACATTGCCCATAACATTGCTCAGAGAATGGTTTAGTGGCAGATAGGAATGGCTGGACTACATGATCCAAGAGGTCTTTTCCAGCCTGGCAATTCTATGATCCTATGATATGTAGTAACTTGGTACATTAAAGAAAATTATGTAACAACTTAATCCGTATCTTTCACATTACAAACACCTCCTTAGACTTGACATCCTGTGAAAGAAGCAGGGAGATGTTTTTGGTGTCATCCCACAATGTGAACAAAACCATACAAAAATGTGTTCACTGGTCTAATGAATCCTCATACTGCATTATCTATAAAGGCTACAGTATTTCCCACCTCAGGAAATCATGGAACTTAAGTATTGTGCACAATCGTTAATGCTTTTCTTTTTTCCCCTCAGCACAACTCTGTGGTGAAATTGATATGTCAGGTAATCCCCCACCGTATAAAAGCCCTTTAAGATGCTGCAGATTAACGTTCAACATCTTCAACAGTTGCTCATGATATAATTTTACTTACTCTTTCTGCTCTCAAATTTCTACAAAGCCTTTTCTGAGTTGGCTCTGTGTTGTTGGTGCAACTGTCACAAGCAGCAAAATTGAATGAGAGGCAATTTTGAACAAAAAGGGGAGTAAAAAGGTCAAGAAGTTTGTCTTTTTCTGGTGATTGTAGTATACAATCTTGAAAGACCAGAATGGGATTTCCATAAAGTTCCATTATTCATTTCAGTGCAGCAATACCATCACTCTACCATATGAAGTCAGAAATCAATAGTTTAGCATACAGCCTTGATGAATTGTTTCTTCCTGCTTCCAATTTATATCTCACAGAGGAGTCTAGCTTGTAGAGTTCACTGTGATCAACTACTACACCAATTAGCTACTGTGATGAGATTCTGCAGTACCAAAAATCAAAGCTTTCCAGAGAAAATCATATTCTAGCTTAGGAAGTTAGTCAGGGGAGAAGTCAATGAAAGATCCCAAGCATGTATATGTATTATGTTAATCTCAATGTAGATTAAACACATTAAATAATTTGGGGTGTTGATTGACAGCTGACTGAACATGAGCCAGCAGTGTGCCCAGGTGGCCAAGAAGGCCAATAGCATCTTGGCTTGTATCAGAAACGGTGTGACCAGCAGGTCCAGGGAGGTTATTCTCCCTCTGTACTGGTGAGACTCCATCTCGAATCCTGTGTTCAGTTCTGGGCCCCTCACCACAAGAAGGATGTTGTGGCTCTGGAGTGAGTCCAGAGAAGAGCAACAAAGCTGATGAAGGGGCTGGAGAACAAGCCTTATGAGGAACGGCTGAGAGAGCTGGAGTTGTTTAGCCTGGAGAAGAGGAGGCTGAGGGGAGACCTTATTACTGTCTACAACTACCTGAAGGGAGGTTGTGGAGAGGAGTGTGCTGGCCTCTTCTCCCAAGTGACAGGGGACAGGAAGAGAGGGAATGGCCTCAAGCTCCGCCAGGGGAGATTAAGGCTTGAGATTAGGAAAAAATTCTTCACGGAGAGGGTGGTTAGGCATTGTAATGGTCTGCCAAGGGAGGTGGTTGAGTCACCGTCCCTGGAGGTATTTAAAAGATGGGTGGATGAGATGCTGAGGTATATGGTATAATGTTTGATAGGAAAGGTTGGACTCGATGATCCTGGGGGTCTTTTCCAAACCAGTGACTCTGTTATTCCGTGAAATAAGTACAAAAAGTGCAGCCTCTGGATAAGACTGACAGCAGTATATTTTGAAGCAAGATACTGAAATAAAAAAAAAATAGATTTAAATGTTTAAAGTATTTATAAAAAACACTGAATGCTCTAACTTCTTCTAAAAAAGAGATTTTCAGCTCCCAGGGTTTTGGTTGTGTGGGTAGTCTAAGTCACTAGAGGAATAATTAGGTCTCCTGGACTGCTCTCTTTATTTGTACTTTTGCTAGGAATTCCCTTATCACAGTATTTTTAAATGTGGCCACTCCAAATTTTAAAATACTATTATGCTAAAACAAGAAAAACAATTGCAGAAGTTGCAATACTTGTCTGTGGTGACCTTAGCTGGCTGCCAGAAGCCCAGGCAGAAGCTCTCTCACCCTTCTTCCTCAAAAGGACAGGGGAAGAAAATAATGTGGGAAAAAATCTATGGGTCAGGATAAAAACAGGTATCACTCATTAATTACAAGCATGAGCAAAACAGATCAACTTGGAGAAAATCAATTTAAGATATTGCCAATTAAAATAGAATTAGATGCTAACAAACAATTTACCCCAATGTTTTTATCCAGGCATGTGTTCACTCCTTTATTCCTACCTCTTCTACCCTCTTGACTCTGAGCAATGCGGAGGGATGGAGAACAGAGTTTGTCATCAGTTCACAACAGTTCATCTCTGTTGCTTGTTCCTCCACATACTTTTCCCTTGCACCAGCATGGGCCCTCTCCGTGGACTGCAGTCCCTCAGAGTAAACTGCCTTGTGCACGGTCACTCCGTGGGATGCAGAAAATACCCACCTGCTCCACTGTGTGGTACTTCATGGGCTGCATGTAACTTCTCCTTCTTCTTCTTAACTGAACTTAATGTTCATAGGGCTGTTTCTCACACTTTTTTTTCATTTTCCTCTTTCTCCTGCCCTCTGGTAGTTTTGCCTATTCTTAAACATGGTTACCCAAAGGCACCACCAGCTCAGCTTATAGGCTCAGCCGCATCCTGCAGTGGGTGCCTTTTGCAAATTTCTGTATCTGGTCATTCCCAACATACAGTCTCTTCTCATATAGGCCACCCCTTTAGCCCTCTCCATTCCCAACACCACCAATACTATTGGGATGACAGCCAATTCAGTGCACAGAGGCATTCTTACCTCCTAACCATCTGCACCTACCAGAAGAGGAAAATACTGTAGGACTGATGCTGTAGTCAAGAAAGGTTAGCATGAAATCCCAAAGGCATTACAGGGTACTCAAACTAAGATTTTCTGACCAGCTCTCTGAAAAGCATCTACCTCACTCACCCTGTGGTGTATAGAAAAATCTCTGGCACAAATTACCAACATGCAGGACATTAGAGCTGTGTTAATGGGTTGTTACTTGTAAAATAGGAGAAAACATTTTCCTTTCCTCTGTTTGCCAGACTTTCTGAGTTTTATGGAATTTATGGCATTATGGTTTTTTCTAAGGAATAAAAAAAGGTGGTTAACAGGAACAGAGTATGACACTTCATATGACTGTGAGATCACACTGAAAAAAGAGGACGTTCCTAATACAGATGGCTTGGGCTAAAACTGACCTATATCTGAAAGCAGTGCCCTCAATAAAACTCACAGGTTTATCCACTCATTTCTGTTCATATATTTTGAAATCTGACTATGTTATTGTATAAACATTGTTAGGGGTTCTTGCCTTCATTGTGCCTTTAATTCTTGTAGGTTTTGGTGTTGACTGAAGAGAGCTTTTCACATTTGTCTTGTGACTTCACGTATGTCAAATTGATGTACTTGGCAGATTACAGAAAGAGTGGATTTGCTTTTCATGAAAATTGAAACAAATCTCTGACCAATGGCTTATTTCGTGGTGAAATGAAGGGAAACCATTCACGGGGAAATATGAGTCCAAAGATTTTCCAGTTGTTAAGCAGTCCACAAAACTGGGGACTTACTTAAGAATTTCCTGTCCATTTGGTACCTCTAGGACTGGAAAATATGTTTTGATAGAGATTTGGTAACACTTATCAATAGAGTCTGGACAATTTACAAAATTATTGCCTTTCCTCAATAGAAAATGGAAAGTCAAGTTCTACTCTTCTTCTTGTATGTCAATTTAAGCCCATGGGCAATTTGTAGTAAATTTCTTTTCTTCTTTCTCAGTTGCTTGAAGCATAAGACTTTTTTTCTGGAAGATATAGTTCTGTCTCATATGGACCAACATAAGGCTTTATTTTAAAAGGAGAAATACTTTCAATTATGCTTCAAGAAGAAGCTTTATATGTAGTGTACAATGGAATAAAATGTTACTTATGTCAGACAGTAGGTCAAGGACTCTTACTTTATACATTCAAGATATAAAATTTTTCCATAACTTTTCTTTAATTCCTCAGAGATTATAATGTCTATGTTAATATCCTGCTATTTAAAGTTTGTTCATTGCAAACCTGAGGCACCCAAGACCAGTTTTATTCCAGGAGAACCCCAAATAACGGGTTCCTACATTCTGTTACTGTGATAAAGAAAACAAGGTTACCATTTTCTCTTTATCTTCAGGTTTGCAGCCTTTTTTTCCAGTGCCTTGACCTGATTGCACTTGTCCAAAGTAGGATTAAAAGTACTGGAGAGACTCCCCTTACACAGGTATGTATGACCCCACAAAGTGCAAAGCAAAATGCAAAGTCAGTAACAAAGACTGAAATTTATTGAAACTGTGAAGCCAAACTGGGGACCTATTTTGTGTTTCTCCCATATTAAAGGATAACATTTAAACAAACTCTAGCTCAGATATTTTCCAACTAATTTCTAAACTGTACTAGACAGATTTTCTATTTATCAAATGAAACAAGACAAAACTCACTACTGTTGATACACTAACCCATGGATCAGTATAATTTGATAATTTATTTGTTCAACCTAAACAATGTAATGGTTGCTGAAACTGATTTAATTCTACAGAAACTTAAAATGGCTTAACTTAAATCTAATCATAAGATTTCTATCTATATAACTAGATCAGTTCTTGTATAGATTGTGTTAATTTAGTATAACTCGTTAATAGAGACATGCTCAGAGATCTATGCTCAGCAGAAATTTGAGGAAAAGATTATTGAGAAATGTATTTTACACTGAATTATAATTCTGTAATCTATATATATTTCCTGTGAATTTTACCCTAGACTCACATGAGATGATGAAGTGGATATTTGATCTGATTAGAATTATATTCATGATTCTTTAGAATTCTAAGGGAGGGATTTAACTCCTAAATAAATCATTGTGATACTTTTAAAAGCAGACAAATGGGTTGGGCCATAGGTGTTTTATAGTATGCATAAATATTAAATTACATGTGAACGTACAAGCGAGTCCACAGATCTCTGAAGAACAGAACGTTACCCAACAGTCCTCCAAGTTTATTGATCACTTTGTCAAAGGCACACATTGCTCTTTGGGGGAAAAACAATCAGTTATATCTGCTAGTCTGGGTTTAGCCCATTGCTAAAGTTATATTTAGAAGCCTTTGCTGTAGATGAGAATGGAAAGGTGAGGGAGTAGCTCATGGGCCTCTCAGGACAAGTCTGAAGGGTGTTCACATCCCTAGAGAAATGAATTTGCAGTAAAAAAATAGTACAGTAAAAAACCCATCCCATTACTCAACCAGGTGTAAAAGCAGGAGCCTTGAGGTTATGTGGCTGTTGTAAGGCTTGGCTTGATTCACCATAGGTTAACATTTTAATATATTATAATTTGATGTTTGGATTAAAACATTTTATGAATGCAAATTTTTGAGTTCGAAGAGGAAACTAATGATAAGACCTTGCAGAATGAATGAGATCCTTCAGAAATCAAAATAGCATTACAATTTGACATAACATTACGAAAGATACTTGAGAGATCTGTATTTTTATACCATGCTCTTCATGCTGAAGTGGATAGTCAATCAAAATAATACCTCTGTAAGGCTGAATTGCTCCATCTCATGCCTGGAATTGTTTGGGATCACTCAAGCTTTAGGAGACCTCCTTTTTACGATTTCCATGTAAGTATACCCAGGATAAACAGAAATAATGGCAGAAAACATTCAACCCATGCCTTTTCCCAGCTGATTGTTTTATTTTAAACCATTCTCAATGCTGCTGGCTATGCCTATTAAACAAACTCTGAAAAAGCAGATAATATCTACACTTCAATGTCTACTGCCCTCTATGTTCCTTTTATTCCAATAAAGACAGAAGATAAGTAGAAAACAAGGGGGGGACAGTCAGAACGATAAGGCTTTGCTTTCCACCTTAGTACCTGAAATTGCCCTCTGTTTGTTTTTCAAAATATTTTTCTTGCTTCATCTGGAAACAATTTCACAGAAATAAAAGCTAAATAAAATGTTAATAAGTCACAGAAACTTTCAGAAGTCAGCCTCTTCTCCTCCAAAATAGCTGCTGTCCAGTTATTGAAGTCCAGTGTGTGCATGGTTCAAATGTTTCTTTAAATATATAGGTTTATCTCCCTGGGTAAAGGATGTGTTTACAAAATATTTAAAAAATTAAATACAACACTACATTGACCTGTACTTTGAATAATGGACTCAGGTATTTGCATATATGCAATGAAGTGCCATCAGTATGGAAATCAAGCAATAGTAATGATTCTGTTTGTTTTCATTATTTATATAAATTCCGTCTGTTTAAAAAATATGGTTTATGCCAAGGAAAATGAAATTCCAGACTCATGCAAATGTGTGCACACAAAATCACTACCATACCACTTGGTTTCACTGTCCCTAAAATCCATTATGTGCCTGAAACAGATATTTCAGTAAAACTCTGGGTATACTTGTGCATATTGTAACTGTTCATAATTGCATAGACACAGCAGAGATAAAAATCAAATCTTTATTCCTCCAGAGCTTCCACAGTTTTAGATAAAAAATTGAATTCAGATGTTGGTTGCTACTTAGCAGAGAGGTATTACTTCCAAGTTATCAGTGAGGAACTAAAGTATTGTTCTTCCCTACAAAGGAAGTCAGTGTCATACACACAAATCACCCACTTATAATCTTCCAGCTGAGCAAAATTAATCCCCACTCAGTAACATCTTCAGCCTTTGTGCTTACAAAAGTGCTGAATATCTTGGGCTTTTCAGCCTTTTATACTGTTAAAACTACTAAGTTTCTCAGTTCCTTATATCAGATTGAACAGTTATCATTTAAACTACTGCATAAACTGAAGTGTAATAAACTAAAGAAAAATCTCTACTATTGGTTATATGTCCTACTTAACTATTCACAATACTTAGTTCAAGCCCAGATGAATACCTCATATAGGCATTACTGATATTATTGAAGTATTGATTGTTGTAGTTAAATTTCAGAATTTAATACTGAAGACACAAACACAGAGAAAAGAAAAATTGTTTAAAAATAGAGTTGAGAATAAGAGCGAGAACTAATACTTTAGTGTCAAAACAGTTTTTCTACAATTTGTGATAACTTAAGAAATTAATGATTTGATGTTTAAGGAAAGTTTGAATGTCTTAAGAAAGATGTGTACACTTAAGCCTCTGATTTAACCTTAGATCTGCCTTGTTATGGAGTCTCAGAACTACAGCATCACAGACCTTACAGTACCTTCTCCTGTACTTCTATTTGATTTTTAAAATTTGATTTGATTATTAGCTTCTGGAATAATACAAGCTGTCTCATCTGCTCCTTTATTTCCCCAGCACTGGCTTTGTTCAGAAATGCAGTATTCAGGGAGTGCTTCCCAAACTAATGTGTAGATACAAGTACTTTAAAATGCAGGCACTATTCTGTTAGTTGCCCACTAATAAACATATGGGACAAATTTCCTTTGCATCATTAAAAACAATAGAATGTTTTTATATGCCAACTACATGAAGAGTAAACTATATGCAAAGTAATCCTTAAGGTCAATTCATTGCATTAATTTTCTGTAGCAATACAGAAGTAACCATGTCAGAATCAGCCATGTTCATGCTTTTCAATGTATTTTTCTGTTCTCACAGACATTAAATATAATGAATGTCAATAGCTAACCTAATTCAATCTGCTTTCTAGGAATATTATTTATGCAAAGAATGGTGTGGAAAAGTCAGCAAATTTTATTTATTCATAGGCAATGTTACTCAGGAAAAACAATGGTCCCACAGCACAGGAGTTCTGTTTGTTTGAGTTTTTAGTTTATCCTAATTTGTAAACTAAATGTTGAATTTACTTACAAATATTTAAAAGGTTTGTTCTGTCCTCAAAATGTTAATGGGATATTTTAAGGAAGACCTGAAGGTTTTAAAACCTGAATGCTGAGTCTTTTGTTCATGAGTAAAACAGCATAGTGCCACCACCTTTCAGCACATCTCAAAATGTAAAAAAAATTAGACAGTTTTTACTTATAAACATTGTCACTTCACAACGCATAGTGTTTTCCTCTCTGTAAATGAAATATATGTCTTCATCTGGTCTTTGTCCTATATGTACTCTTTGCTTGTTCAGTAATGTACCCAAACATACATTTTGCACAAGTTAAATAACCTGGTTTATCCTTACAAGACATTTTTTTCATTCTAGGCATGTTTTCATCTGTATAATATTTTGAGAAATACAGTTACAAGCTAAGGAATACACTGGGAGTAATTGTTGTGCTTCAGTTTGTTTGGTATTCTCTTGTTGAAGCATGTTTGCAGACAAAGGAAAAGATTAGTTTATGGAACCTGGCTTTGAACTGTTCTCTATCCTTGAAACCAGAAAACACAGGATTCATGTGTATGCATGAATGTATGTACTCCTGTGATACCCATGGGAAGATTTCAACCAAGCGAAAGCCAATATGTGAGTCTTGAGAGAAACACCTATGCATTTTCTTGATGCTTCAATATCTGCTATTTTGTCTTTCTCATTTTAGTTTTATACCCCACAGAGCACATCATCACTCTTAACAGACCACTTAGTTACTAGATAACAGCATGTTCCAATTTAAAATCAATCAATCAGCTCTATGTCTGACCAGGCTCCCTTTGCTCCTTCTACAGCTTCTTATGGGCAAAGGTCTAGCTGAATGAAGGCAGCAGCTGGCAGAGAATGAGGTACAAGTTTCTTTAATGATGAAACTAAGACACCAGTTTAAAACAGACAAAAAAGTTCCCCCTGTGGGTTTGAAACTTAAGAACTCCAGCAACGGTTGCAGATCCACAGGCACATTAGCTGTAGGATAATGACCTTTGGCAGCATACTCGAAGAAAGTTCTCTCACAACAGGGACTGTTTCATTAGCGATGCATCACTGTCAGAGGGTGAAAGTGTTCAAGATGACATTCCTGTAAGCCTCCTTATGTTCACAAAAGGCAGCATTAGTCATTGCTGTTTTCTGTTAAGTGCTGTGCCAAAAACAATGGCGGTTTCTCCTGACATATGTTCCTACCTTCTCCTTGAGTTATGGCTATCTGAATTTATTCTGCTTGTAGACTTCATAAAAGAAACAATACTTGAAAGTACTGCAATGGGCAGACAGTATGGATGGTCAAACAAGCAGAGAGCTGTTGGCTTCAAGGTGCAAGGAGAAAGCTCTGTAAGGAAGTAGTGCAGGAGTGACAGAAGTGAGGCTGAATGAACCTTAAGAATGCTGTTTTTCACAAAAGTCAGTGCATTCATTCAGGATCTGGAGCATTACATATGCCTACCTACTTTGCATCTACATTTAGATATGCATTTCCCATATCATAACTAAGTATTGTAATCATTAGTTGTCATAAACTTGTTTTTATAGACACTTTGAATGAAGATTCCACCCTTAACCTGAAGACCTATCTTGGTTTTCAAAATGTGATGCATTAACCAAATATTTGAAACTTCATTTTTCAATGGCCATCTGTATCTGCGTGCTGTTCCAACTTAGATGAAAACATGTAAAACTTCAGCCTCTGACATTCACTTGTAATAAGCAGGGACAGACTTGTCAGAAGCCTATATAGACCTATTGGTACTGATCAAGGTTATATATGCTCCTACATAATATAATAAGCTTAGATCAGTTTTGCTAAAACCAAACTTTTTCAATTTTTAACACTAAAAGTTAATTCACTGAAGTTTTTGTCAAAAGAAAGTTGAAATAAATGAATTTGCATTGTATTTTTCATTAGCTTTGGGTTTTGGTTTTTTTATAATGTTAGTGGAGACAATGTAGGTGGAGAAGGGTAACCAGAATTGGAACAGTCTGAGAAATTCTAGGACATGAAGTTGGGTTTTGCACCAGAGTTTTCAAGACTGGAACTGGTTGCAGGTATGTTCACACAGGAAGTCCACTGGAATAGAAGGCTGGCAAGATAGCCACTGTCCTTCCAGAGCCCCAAATATTTGTGTCCTACTATTCAACTGTTAGCAAAAGGCTCAAACATTCCTGTTTCTTTCTGCATTGACCTATACTAATGCCAGTAACCTACTACTGTCATTGAGTTATACCATTTACCTCAAGCAGCAGAAGCCTAAGGGTTAAAGTTTTCAGTTCTGATGTGGACAAAAGTAAATATATGATGTATTACAATGGAATTCCTTTTTGATTCAGTTTGTTCTTAAAATAATAGGAAAATGGATGTATACATGTATTCAATATTAATATTCATTCTTTACACAGTAAATATGTCCTCAGAATTTAGATAATGCACAGTTACAATCATTGTGCATTTCATGTCTTGTCGCAGACTATTTTGTGATAACACTGATTTATATGTCCATATCAACCCTTTTTGTGAAATTCTTGAACTGTTTGTTCCATGAATGTGCTGAACCTGTACCAGGGCTGAATTTGCATGAATAATGACTTTACTTTCTGTACAATCCATACGACTTTCTTTGCCTGAGTTTGAAATGTGTATAATAACGCATAGGAATGCAGGAGCTGAAAAAAAGTTTTCATGATTAGGTCTGTCAAATGTTGCTGACATCAAATGTTCTGTAGCAGATAATGTCCCTTCTGTTTTTTAAGAATGTTAAAGAGATGAAAAAATGTTTATGAAACAAGCATATACAAAGAATACAAGCAGAGGCTTTTTCTGAATCAGAACATAATTCTACAGTCAGTAGGGCTTGGGCAGTGCACAGTAAATGGGCTATGAAACCTCTAAGCAAATAATGAGGAGAAAACAAGCTATTGACTGTTTGCTCATTAAGGGAGCAGACATTCTGTTGAGTGAATATAGGGGAGTTCGGTGAAAATTAGTGTCTGCCATTCTGCAATTTAGGTCTGTACCATAATGCATTTACATGCACCAGCCAAATTAAGATGGTACAATCTTAGTTTAGTCAATTTTTATTTTTCTGACTGATACTGTTCATTTAATTACATTTTATACTACATGTATTTATGTATAAATGCTGTTTGCAGCTGGCTGATAGACATTTTTACAGCAGCCTAACACTTAAAATACATATTCTGTAGAGTCCACAAAGGAGGCAATGATGTGAATCAGTCATTCCTGCATTTTTAATTTTTCTATAGGCACTCCTAACTTACTACTTGGATTCTTTGTCCAGTGTGGCAATATCCTCTGCTGAGAATAAGGCTCAATACTGCATACAGAAGCTATAATAGACCCCCAAAGTAATCTCCTGAAAATATATGCATTTCCAATTGCTCCATTGACAGTGCATAAACTTGAGAAGCCTAGAAGATATCTAGGCACTGAAGAATTTGGATTAACTTTTAAATTAAAAGAAAAAGAAACACATAGAGCTGCTCAGAAGCACAGTAAAGAGTTCCCACTGTAGAAAGCTGTGGATGTTTGTGCCTAGAAGAGCAGTTTCAAAAATATGTACTCTTAATAAGTGAAGCACAACAGAAATGAATAATGAAAGCCAAGATTTTTATAGAGTACAGTGGTGCCAAAAGTGCCTCCCCCCTGCAGACCCCTATATTCTACTCCTCTTGGTAGCTACAGGGACTTGTGTTCCCACCACAGCTTAACTCCTGAAGATGAAACCTGCAGTGCCAAGAAGTAGTACAGCAGGGAATTGCTTGGACTTACATCCTTTCCTTTCAAAGACAGATACCTGCAGAAGATTTTCAGCCATTAGCTTGGGGACAATGAAACCAATGTTTCCTTTGAAATTCAAGAGTGAAATGGAGAAGCATAATTTCTGAGTGACTGATTCATGCATCGTCCTTATATTTTGAACAACTGACTGTAGAATGTAAAATCTCTATTCCTGTGAATAACAGATAGTTTTTATATCGAGGCTGCCATGAGAATTCCAGCCATCATACCCAGTGGAATAGTGTTTAAGGTGCTGTGTTGGTCATAAATGGCAAGTCCCTGCTTATTAAAACACAAAGAAGAACTTAAAAACAGAGTTTGCCTTTTCTAAACATCTTGTGACCACTGGGTTATGTACAATCAATAGAAATGCACTGAAAACCCAGTGCTACTTACTTTGATGATGACAGAATTTAGATTCTGATTAACACACCATAGGGAAATTAAAAAAAAAAGGATAAATGGCAGATGAGTTAAGGGTTTTTAATCTTTTGAGTTTAGGGCACAGCTTTAATTAAGCACACCATGTGATACTATACACAACTTCCATCATTGAATCCATGCAATTAGATCATAATTTTGCTTTCTACCTAAGACTGAAGAGCATAAATAGAGCATATATACAGCATATATGCTTGCAAGGTGAAATATGAGTCCAATTGGAACACTATTCTCTCTAATATTACCTCTCTCCTTTCATCCTTTTTCTATGACCTAAGCTTCACCAATCAGTAATTGAATGCTTACACTTTATTTTCACAAGATGTTTCTTTATAAATGTTATTTTTATGCCTGCTGACAAAAATATTACTTTCAAACCATGTCTGCCTTTTTCTTTGCAGTTAAATACTGAAAAAAAAATTCAATTACCAGTTTGTCTTTCTTCCAAGTGATAATTTAAGTCAAATTAACGAAACATTACAGAGATTGTGGATCTGATATACTTCTAGATCTGCATGGAAACCATCTAGTTTCTCCAAAATTAATTGCTTATTTACAAATGTAAAACCTATGTACAATAGTAACTTCTTTAAACATCTTGTCATCTTTAAACTCAGTTCTCTGATGTAATCTTAGTATTTTTATATTCTCTGAATATAAATATATTATATCTTGATGTGATAATCAGATATGTCAGATTACACATTTGCTTTATATCTTATCTGTCCTTACACAAAGGAAAAGCAGTATTTTGATTCCTTATTGACAGTTATTTATAACACATTTTATTAACCAAAACGGACAGAGAATGTCTTTCAAGAGGTGAGGAGTACTATTGAGAACTGAGTCATAGATAAGTCACTCACAAGAGACTATGTCTCAGGCAAGATACACACTTGGCTGAAAGGCAGTAATCGGCTCAGATACCTTCTAGGGTAGAAATTGCTGAGGCCAGCAGGCAGATCACCATGCCCAAGAGACTCCTAGGGGAAAAACTTAAGCAGTCTACCTAGGGGATGGCTAATTACTGAGGAAATAACTTTCTATATTGCTAAATGTTTCTCTCTGCCCTCAGGGAAAGTCAGTACCAGGGGTGCGGCAGAGACAAATGGCTGTTAAAATGTGCCTGCAGAGGGATTTAACATGTGGAGGTCAATCTCAAGCAGGTGATTTTGAGATGAGGTGATTTTTTATTTCCCTTTTGAGAAGGCTGATGTCTGAAGAGATATTCTGTTTCTCTTTGCTAGGTCAGCATGAATGGTGGATTATTACAGGGTTAAGTACCGCCATTTTACTCACATTTAAGGACAGCACACATCAAAGATAAAAGTGGGAAAAATTAATTTTCTCCTCTGGCAACTTAAGCTACGATATAAAAAATAATAATCAGGACTTGAATTATAGAATACTTGCAATGCACAGGTGAAAAATAAATCAATAAAATATCTTTCCTAACAAAATATACAGTTTATTACAACACTGGGTACTATATTGCTTTTCCCTGAATAGAAGGCCGTTGTCTGTACTTGTATCAGCATATTTCTATCTTGCAATAAATTGTGTCTATAAATTATACCATATCTTGTCAAGAGAGAAATGTACATTGGATCAAGCTATATATGTGTATACAGAAAGAGAATATGTATATATTCATACTGCTACAGTAAACAGATGACAAATTGGCCATGAAAGGTAAGTTTTCTGCATTATTAGTTAAAGAAAAAGAGGAAAAATATAAAACTCATAAAAATATTTTTTATAGCAGAAGATAAATGTAGTTTATATAATTATATAATTTATATAGTTACAGTTTATAATAACAATTGTCAATGCACATATAATTATGAATTTCTCTTAGTCTGCTGTAAGAATAGAGTAATACTTTTTTATTTCTTTTTTTTAGAAAAATCACATGAGGCATCATTGAAATGGGGCTTTTAGTAGAGAACCAGCACTGGAGACAAATGTATACAGTAGTTCACTTCCCACAGAGAAATTACAAAAATGGGCTGCTTTTTTTCTAGCCAGCAGATAATTCACGTGGAAAACTATAGATGTTAGGCAAGGTTTTTAAATAAAACTCAAGAAGTTACAGAATGGGCAAATAAAAACATTATGTTTGTACGTGAAGTATATTCTAACTCCATGTCTAGGCAACCAACAAATCCAATAGTGCTGTTGATGACTTTCCTATATTCTTGAGAAATGCAACATTTGCACACTGGACAGTTTATCCATGCACAAGGAGCCATACTCCACAGGGAATACACAGTATTTTTTTATAAAATCAGACAAACTATTCTTCATAGTCAATTAATTCACCTTTACATTCACTGACTGTTTCACTAAAGTAAAATATCTCTGAGATACAAAAATGTTGCAAATACTTGCTACATTTCTCTTCAAACGTGTCTTGCTAAAGGCTTTCTTTTTACTAATCTGTATTTTAGAAACCAGTAGTTAAGCAATGAACAATAAACATTCAGGCTATTTCAGTGAAGAAAAGAAATATTAACTTAAAATTCTGGACCTATAGGTTTCGATCTAGACTCATTTCTCATGTTGTTACTACTAATAATGTGCATTTTCTTTTCCATTATGAAAATCAAATAGTAATTTCTCTTGAATAACAGCTAGTCTTGAGTGCACAGTGGAACACATGATCTTATTGATAATTCCTTTCTCTCTTTCATTTTTATTATTACTGAAAAGACAACATTTCACTTTAATGCCAGTTTTTGAAATTTCTGTCAGCACGTAACATCCTGATTGGAGGACTGCAGATGTCAAATGATCTAGTGGAACATACATACACACACACAAATATTATACATAATTGTTTTATTTATATTGAAACAGTTTTTTAGCACTGGTGTTACTCAAAGTTCTTGAAACAGTTACATTTGTGGAATTTAGAGCCTGTTTATAAATTGAAGATCATATCTTGCACATCAAGAAAAGCTTATGAGTGTTTGGTATTGCTTCTAGACAGGGTGTTATAAATGCATCAGTATTCACATGTATAATTAACAGAGCAAAGAGAACTATTTGCTTTTCTCTGAGTACAAGAAAGAAAGTATTCAAATCAGAAAAAACCCAAGATCTACCATGCGAGTTTAAGTTCTATTAATTATTCAAGGCTATCATATTGATTGTTGGAGAATCACCACAATGAAAGTAAAGAAACTAATCACAGAAAGGGTCATTGGGCACTGGAACAGGCTGCC
The DNA here is from genome assembly GCA_033459285.1 of Clamator glandarius. Taxonomy (NCBI): domain Eukaryota; kingdom Metazoa; phylum Chordata; class Aves; order Cuculiformes; family Cuculidae; genus Clamator; species Clamator glandarius. Next base: position 5,312,741 of record JAUNZM010000227.1, read on the forward strand.
CAGGGAGGTGGTTGAGTCACGTTCCCTGGAGGTGTTTAAGGCACGGGTGGACGAGGTGCTGAGGGGCATGGTTTAGTGTTTGAGAGGAATGGTTTGAATCGATGATCCGGTAGGTCTCTTCCAACCTGGTTGTTCTATGATTCTATCCAAAGTCTCCTTTGTGAATTTTCCATTTTGATCTGGATAATAAGCTGAATTTTAATGACAAAAATTTAAACTATTTCAATATCATTATCACTGAAACGTGGGATTTCCCACAAATTGATTTTGATGATAGTAATTTCATTATTCTTATAATTGTGCTTGCAACAGAAAAGGAAGAGTAAAAGAGACTGTGAATGACCTTGCAATGGCAAACCCTAATGTGTTGGTCTCTGAAAACACAATATATTTAAATAATGAAAGGATTACTGTTAGGAGCTACTATGCCTTGTTCTGGTGGAACTTGTGGAACAACTGAAATAACAGCTTTTGATGAAAATAACATATTTATGAATACAAATCTTAACTTAGATTTTCACAGAATTTTTAGGCTGTGATCCTGTAAATTAATCTGTATTTGTTTTGGGTTTTATTCTTTATGCCATAGCTATTTGCTGGTTTTGACAGATGTCAACAAAATAATTATTAAACTACTTATCAGAAGACTATTTCTATATTTCTGCATTGCCTAGACAGTCCTTACAAAAGTCAAACAACTCTGGAAACTTGGCATTCAATTTTGACAAATATACTTAAATTTTCTTTATTTAGGCAAATTCATTAAAGTTCTTTTTATTATTTTCTTCCTGTTGCTTGAAACTTATCTGAGCTAGAATCTGCCGGTAGTATAATTTTGTAAGAAGTAGATCATAGCTTTACAAGAAATAAGCACATAATTTTGATTCTTACTCTTAGTATAAGTCTCCCATTATTTTTTAGTTTTGTTTAAGAACAGACTAAAAGCAAACCAAAAGATTTAGAAGTTATGTAATTAACATGTTAGTTTTATTTTAAGTTTTATATAAGTTACTCTTCTTAAGAATCTTCATCTTTTAGATGTTTCTAGAGGGTTCACTTCAGGGTTACTTGAACAGGAAGGCACAAGCATAAAAAGCTCTGGATGCTCTTTTTGAAATACTGTTTCCAAACTACAACATTCAAAGGTATAGTTTAACTTTATTAAGGACAGGATTCCACATCGGCTTTTTTTTTGTTTGTTTAAGAAGTTCAGAAGCTTTCTTCAATGTTAAGATCAACTTCTTTCCACAGGGCTTTAACAAATCTGAGCTTTGAACTGCAGGAAAAATACGTGCAGTAGAGAGAATGATACTTATTTCTAGACATCTGCAGAATGTGACGTCTCTCTGAAAAATTTATGCTTTAATTCTTGCTTTCATTTGTCTGTCATCTGTTGGTTTTTAATGATTCAAATAAAATGAGTGCCTTGTGTTTCAGTACACCACTCCATTCCCAATGCACTGGTTGGAAAGTGCAGCATTTTAGATCCTCAAATAAAAAGTTCTATTTTTTTTAGGATGTTTCTACTTACTCTTGAGGCTAGATTTACTTATGGCAGAAAATACCACCTAGGACATAGAAATGGCTCTAAAAAATATTACAGTAAATAAAAAATTTCTTGAAGACTAGGGAAAGAAAAGGTGTGCTAGTTCCCCTAAAACATGGCAATAAAGATCCGGTCTGAACCTGTAAGACAACAAGAAGGAGTCTCCTATGCTTCTATGTGGAAAAGTCCTAGAATATACATAAATGTATGATATGTAATGCAAGAGATATTACTGCAACTTCTAAGTTCAATTTGACTCTGTCCCTTTCTCGTGCATATGCATACAATTAGGAAAAAAAGGAAGAACGGACAACTTAAAATTCACGGTCTGAAATACAACCTCTATGCACTGACAACAAGCAACTAAAAAACCCTGCAACCTTCAATTTGCTGGTGATCATATGCACCTCCAGAGACCAAAATGAGTTGAAGTCTACATATTGCATGTCTTCTGGCTGCAGGTGACGTACTTTTCAATATTTTTTTATTACCTTTGCTGCAAAGTTTTAACCATTTCTTTTAAATGTCACAGAGAGACTGTAGATTGGTTTGATCATAAAATATACAGAGCTGACTTGAGAATCACAGAATCACAGAATAACCAAGTTGGAAGAGGCCCACCAGATCATCGAGTCCAACCATTAAGAAGACTGTAACTGCTGTAGGAACCACTTCTAACTTTGGAGATCTTGGCTTTTAGTGATCAATTTGTGATTATCATATAGATCTCATGCGAGTACAAGCATATTTTCCAAACTATTAGATAACAGCATATAAAAAAAAACCCCATTCTAATGACTATGGTTTCATAATTATAAAGAAATACTTCTCTCCCATTTTATCCCAATTTAGTTGTTGTTATTGTACTGGGTGTCTGTGTCCAGGCACTGGTGGTGGTGGCAGCTCCTCTGTGAGGAGAGGCCAAGGCCAACCCATGCAGGACATAACCTGTTTCAGCCACCTCCAACTGATGCACCACCGTGCACAGCTGAGCCTCACAGCCAAGATGGAAGTGTCTTAGGAAAAGTACATTTAAGGAAGGGAAAAATACTCTTTCCAAACTGTTGTAGACTGGCCATAATCTTTTATTCTGTCATCTCCACCTACATCATTTCAAGGACAGGGAAGAGGTAAAGGAGAAGAGAAAGAAGTGAAGTTGAGCCTGGGAAAGTGTGTATGTAGAAGTATTTTTTCTCTTCTTCTTCTCATTCTCTTTTCTCTGCTTTTTATTTAGTTGTTCGTTTTTTTTTTCCTCACTATTGAAATCTACTTTAATTGGTAACAACCTAAATTACTTTCCAATCTGGTTCACTGTTTTCTCACTTAGCTGAAGATTGTCATCTCCCTTCACTGCTATTTCTACTTTAAAGCTTGCCTCACCAGGTTAGTGAGACAGATGGCAAAAAATGCCTTGTCCTGCTTAGCCAAGTGGTCTCAGCCCTGCTAAGCAGTCTTCAGCCCTTGAAGAGAGTCTCAAAGTCTTAGAAATCAAACTGTTTCATTTCAAAGTACTTCTACTGCATAACTTGTAGTACAAGGTAAAGCATCTGCAAAATGATTAGCCTAAATTGTTTTTACTTCCAGCTGAAAGAATCTGTAGCAATGAGTAATATGTTTTTCTTCTCTGTTTTTGCTTCTTTCCTAGATGAGAAAGCAATAATCCCCATTAATTAGCACTATCTAGACACGTTATTTGATTTATTCCAAAGGGTTTAGTATCTGAAAAAAAGTTTTTCTAGAAGAATTACTGTATGCCGTTGGATTAAAAAGTTTGTTAAAATGCTCTAAGGCTGTTTGGGATTTTCACACCACTTTACTGTACTTGACTACCTCATTTTCCTCTAATGTAGCATAACCTTTTCAACTAATCCACACATAATCACCAAGCAGTCAGAGATTTCTAACATCAGTAGCAGAGCTGATTCAGTATGTCACATTGCTGAACTTACTAAATCATTGAGCTCTGCAACACAAAGGTGAAATCTTCCTCAACACTTTCAATAGCCTGTCTTTTCAGTGACAGCCACTATGAAGGGGCCAAGGAGCCCACGGTGACAGGTGTAACAAGGAGGAACATCTATGACATGAGGACTCAAAAGAAGACACAGTGACAGAGAAGACAAAGACTAAGGTCAGATCTAAATCTATTAAATTCTGTTAGTCATAGCGTTCTTTGCCTCTTTCTTACCTTGAGGGCTGTGGAGTCCATACACCTTATTGTGGTTGACAGGAAAAATGACAGACAGTTTATCTAAGCCAGTTAACCCATTTGGGATCTTTAGATCTGTATTAGAAAGAAAATGTATATGCTGATTGAAATGACTATGAAAGAATCCTAATTTTACCAAGAGTGTCCCAAGCATAGACTAAACCCTTAAAAATAGTGTAAAAATATGAATTAAAGAGATATAGACATTAGAAACAAGACACGAAGCCAAAAAATAGACACTAGCTTCTCAGAAATATATAGATTAATCTTTACTTACAAACAATACCATCTCCAAGTAGTTTTTTGATTTGGTCAACGATATTTTAAATAATATCAATTCATATTTATTCCCTACAATATGAAACTGAGAGGAGGAGACTACAGCAGGAACTCTAAAGATGGGAAAATGTTAATCAAGATAAACAATAAAATATTATAGTAAAGGTTAACATAATGGAACGTTTCTCAGTAGTCACCATCCTTTTTTCAGGGTTTCTGAAGAGGTGGGCGTCATACCTCATTTACTTCTGCAGATTGTTTTGAAAATTAACAAAATAAGTCTCTCAGAAAAATCTTATGAAGGGCAGTAGCGCTGTAATTTCTCCATGGCCATCTGTTACTGAACACATCTGAACCTTGCAGGTCTCAGATCTTTTTGTTTTCTGAAATATATTATGCTAGAAAAATTAAGAACAGAGAAATAGATACTGGAATATTCTGGTTCTCCAACTAAGCAAACAGCAGCGTAGAGCATTTTGTACACAGTCTCAGGTTATTCTTTCTGTCTGCATAATTTTATTTCTTTTTAATCTTTTAAAAAAATCCCGGAAAACTTCATATTGGGCTGTGAAGTCTTTCATGTTTTAAAATAAAGGCCTGTGAAGAGCTAGCTTTCTTGCAAATATGCTTATATTTCTACAATAATTCACTCTGATAAGTGATTTCTTAGCTCTGTTCCTCATTGTCTGTTTGGTTGTTACACAGAATCATGGAAACTATGATGTGACTCTGATTCAAAAATAAAACTAACCAGGCAATACCCACCACATGATTAGAAAATGGCTTTTATATCTAAAGAAACTCAAACAAAAACCCCATGTAGGCAAACACCACTTCAGATGAAGGGTGACAAACATCATTGCTGATCCTCTAACCTTTTAAAAATGATGGTAATGCTATATTTACAAGACTCAGGGCTACATTAATAACTGCTAAGGATCTTTGCACTCAGAAAATGTTCTTGATATGTTATTGGAGATTTCCTTGCCTTCAAACTGCCCATCAAGTTATTTCTTCCTTTGTCTCTTAAGGACAATCCTAGCTTACATCATGTTTTCTGAAAGCTAGTAGTGTCTCCTTTTCTTCTCACTGTTTCTGAGGTGTGTGAACGATGACAGGAAGAATTAACTTTTATCTAAATAGCTTTGTTTTTGCAGAAAGGTTTTTAATAAGTCCCCTCTCCTCATGGAGAAAAATCTGCCTCAACGTTCTGAAAGAGTGTGTCTTGGGTAAAGGATTCCTAGTTGCCCTCTAGCGTTTAGGTATTCAAATGAAAATTGCAGTACTTGTTTTAGTTTCTTTCCAGACAGACAGTTGTGAGTGTGCTTTAACCTTTGTTATACTCAGCTCAATACTGACAGAACAGAAACACACGGCTGTGTTAGCAGCAGTCTGAGTAAAGGGAAGGCATGCACAGAGAATGTAAATCACGCTGGATTTGTGCCAAACTCTAGAGCAATGGGGTCAGCCCCAGACACCGCTCCTGCCCCTCTACTTGTCACTCATTCCTGTTCAGCTGTTTCTCTTCTCTGCTCTAAGCTGGTTATACATACATCCACAGGTAGAAAATTCCTCATTATATTAGGAAAGCAGAGAAAAGAATTGAGAAAACAATACTGAGTTCTCATGTGGTTCCCCCATCCAAATGTACTGCAAAACAATCCAAAAAAATCCAAATGTACTGTTGTAAGACAACTGAGGCAAGATACAATTCATACTTAATTCTGTCAGCAAAAAGATTTTGATACTCCTTCTTTTCATGTGACCGTGCCATAAGAGCATCTCCCTACCCCTCCCTCACCCCGAGTTCTGGAAGAAGCATTGCACAGTCCTACCAAAACCCATAAATAATATTCTGCAAGATTTAAATAATATTTGCGCATGACTGCCATCCTTAGAGGAGAAGAAGACCGGAGCCCAAGTGGTGTCCTTGGCCTTTTCTCTCTCTCTCTTCCTTTTTCTCCCTTAGTTCTGTTTCTTTTCCCTTAACACAAAATTAGCAAGCCAATGCCAATCTGATTCGTAAGAATGTCTCTACAAATAAATTAATTTTTGGAAAAATCATTTGGCATTGTTTTTACTTTATTTTGCCCAGGGGATACTGAACCCATAACTTTTACAGATAGACCCAGGTCTTACCCTGTCAAACTCTGGAGTGTCCAGGCTGAGTTGTGACAGGAGGGAATGTGTTCATCAGGAATCTGGAGGCTGAAGAAAGGGCAAGAGTGAGTACTGCCATTATTAGAACACTTCCTAAATAGTTATCAAACTATGGCATTAGAACATCTGATAAAGAAAGAAAATTATTATGAAAATTCAATCTAAGTAAAATATAATGAAAGAAATAGATGAGTTTCTGATGTTCATGAGATACAAAATGAAGATATGGAAATTAAGTCTCCTATCTACAAAGCAGAGCTTCCACTTGTGTTCATTTAGCTCTATAGTTGTTTAGAGACTTCTAAACAATTCATATTTTATGTTTTTAGTTTATCCAACTCATATTTCTGAGCAATATAACACTATTATCAGACTCCATTATAAAGGCTACATGATTACTCAAGCTGACAATGACAAAAAGAATTATCATTAGATTGCTTCAGTATCCCTTCCTAAAAGTCCTAACAAGTTTTTAAGCAGTACCAAGAGACAGATTCTTGCAGCCAAATTGAGGGCAGAGACAGAAATAATTGATGCTACATTGACAATGACAAATAAAAATTTTAAATTACAAGGGAAGATTTAAATCAATTTGGAGAGAAATTGAATGCCCTAGTAAGAGAGATCATATATTGTTGCTAGTCAAAACTGTCGTAAGAGAGACTATTAAAAGCTAACAAAATGAACTTTGTTGTAACTTAGTGGCACCCTACTGAAATTAGTCAACTTTCTGTTGTGTACATAGTTGTGTAAGTTTTTCCTTCTGTGCAGAATTGTGGGAAAACCATCATGCATTACTTCTGCCTTTAGCTATTATCTATACAATGTAAAGTGAATAACTGCTCCTAGATCTTGTCTGTTTTACTCCTGTGAATCCCCAAAACCCTAATATGAAGCCAGGAACTGTTTTGCTTTTTCTATCTCCTGACACCATGAATTTGAAGTTTAAACCTATAAGCAATCATCTCAAGTGTTTTAGAAAAAATGATTTTGAGTGCTTCTTGAGCGTAAGTATCTATAGCCGTAATGGTAACAGGAGGATAGATTCTAAAGGTTTTTGTTATTATTATTGTGATTTTGCATTACTGACCATATTGAAAAGTGTCATTTTCTAACCCATAATTAAAGATAATAAATGTTCATTAATAAAAATATTCTGATTCTTTTTATCTCTTCACTGTTTTGATACTACATTCATCATAAACCATTCAATATATTGCATCCAGAAAGATTAACAGATTATGTGAAAAATCAATAACAATTGGAAGTGGAAGGGTATTTCAGCCAAATAAGAGAGAATGAAGAGTAGATTTAGGAGGGCCACAATAGATTTCTCAGTCTACATACTTTTTTCCTATAAGAAATCTACACAGGGATTGGAATTAAGATTTTACTGCCCCCACACAACACATGAAGAATTTTAAGACAGGAATTTCATTTATAAACATAGGTTAATGACAATGTGGTCAGATTCAGGTCCTCTACCTAATGATGTATGTTACTTATATGAGATCAGATTAAGACCCATTAAATCCAGATTTAGGAAAAGAATGAATGGTTTTGGTCTGGATTCATCTCTCACTTGAGTCTTGCTCATTAATTGTAAAACATCAGTGATTAGAGGCTTCCAGCATGATGAGCATGATACTTCATGCATACATAGTAGGAGACCCCACCTGTTCAAATGAGCTTCTGTTACTCAAAGGAGTAACAAATTAGATACAAACCATCTTTGATTTATTATTTATTCAATGCTGCCAATCAAATTACTGGAAAGAAAATGCATGGAATTCACATGCACATTTATTTGTCAAATGGCTGGTCAGATTCCTGGTGAAATGGCTGTAGTGATGTTTATGTTAACTGTGCATTCAATCTCTCTTTTGCTCTCCCCTAATTTAGACCAGCTTGGGCCAGTTCTCATCAATTCTTCCTTCTCTGCACTGAGCAGCTGCAAAATTTGCCCATACCTACCTGGCAACAATTTTAGCAGTAACAAGACATGCACTGGGAAACAATTTGTGGCTGCAATAGTTGAGGCAATTTCCCAAGATCATGAAGCAGTATGATGGCTAGCCCAAAAGGAGATCCCAGAAAGTCTACTGATTTTGAGTCTAGTATTGCAAGTGGTAGTGAAAAGATAGCGGAAGAATCTTAATATAAACATTAGCACAATAGAATGGGGCAAATGTGAAGGAGAACAGATAAAAAAAATATTTGATTATGATAGTGTGTGGCTATTATGTACCAAAAGTGGAAGGAAAAAACACTCCTTCACCTACTATCTCAAGCTTTTTTACTTTGAAAACAATAAAATAATTTCTTCACATACGGTCTGCCAAAAGTTTCATTATATATTTAAAACAAAGTTTACCAAATTTATATAAGAGAAACATGGAGATCTCTAAAGACCTTATAAAATAGCTAAAAAAAGAAAGAAATATCATAAGTAATCCCCATTGACCTCTTCTTTTACTGTGCTGCTTTTTGACTATATTACATTTTAGTCAATCAAAATTACTGTTATATATTGGCATAGCCACTTTCCCATGGTGCAATCATGAAGCATAATTTACTTGCTAGTAGAATCTATGAAACAGTTGTGTTACCTGTAATGAAATTCAGACTTAAGTTACATTTTTAAAACAAAGTTATTGGACATTTAGAATTCGGTTGTGTAAAATGCACACAAATCACTATGTATCTTGGATACACATGGCTTAACCTCAAAATCTAAGTAAGATAAAGTCAATTTACAGAATGCTGGAATGAGCAAAAATGGAATCCTATTGTTTCAGCCTGCTGATAAATTGTTTTTTCATGAAACAAAAAGACACTACTCAGACCATTTCGTTCTTGCTGGATCAAAATTTACAGATTCAGAGACAGCTGTAAAAAATAATATATCAGAACTAAGATATCATCTAAATCCTGATTACTTCAAAATAATCCCCAACTAGATTATCTTGAAGTGTGATAGATCCAATATTCTTATAATGTTAAAACAATGCAGAAAATCCTCCATTTCTGGGTATTGCTTTGTGTAGGTTCTAGGTCCAGATGGGCAGTCAGCAGGAGCCAAATACTTTTCTTTTCTCATTCAGATCATTCTGGACAGGTACACAGTGATCAACTGGAGGCATTTAGGGATAATTTTTTTTTCAGACCAAAGTTTGTCAAGCTTGATCTCTTACCAGTGTTTCATGTCTGATGGTCACAAAAAGCATTTTCTATTTGGCTGCATCAACACAGGAAGTCCACCAATGTCCTGCTTTAAGTACTTAAAAACCTTTCCAGATCTTACCCTTGATTAGAGCCTGATAAGGAAACACACTACTCCAAAAGGCATTTTTTCAGGAGCTTCTGTTCACTGATTCAATTGGGAAGAATGCAAAAATCTGTTAATGGAGCTTGAGTACACCTAGGAAATGTTCAAATCCAACACATACATACTATTAAAACTCCAGGGTAACAGATGTGGAAGATCAGACAGGTCTAAAGAAAGGCAAAGTCTTTAGAAACATCAACCAGAAGTAGAATATGCTTATTCACATTACTTACTGCTGTATAAAAAAAATACAGCATTAAATTACATATTACAATATTTTAAAGATGTGATAAATCTGTAGCAGCAATTTGTACCAGCACTTCAGCCAGAAAGATAATTCATCAGAAACATCTGAAGAAAAGGAATAGACACAGATCTCAATCACAATGTTAATCACAGTGTAATTATCATTGCTGAGATTGACATAAGAATAATCATTAGATAGATATTAAAATGCAGTCTTTTGTCTCAAAAATCTAATAAGGAATATGTTTGATCAATATGCAGAACCATTATCCAGAAAGACAAGACTATTTTCCTTTCTGTTTAGCTTGAGAAGAAAAGGTTTGTGACATCTTCATCAAAATGGCAATAACAAGAAGCTTTAGGTTTTGAATTAACCTAAACTTGGCAGAAAACATGAAGGAACAAAATCAACACCAACAAACTCTTCTAAGTAAAACAAGTAAAGAGGAAAGATTTAAAATAAGATTTATTTTTCTTCAAGAATGATATTTATGCTGAAATTTTGGTGTCTGTATGTAGACAATGCATTCTCATTGTAGACAATGGAGCCTAAAGAAAAATTCAGATCTGTAAAGTCAACATTAAGACATCTATACTGTTGCTGACATATACTAAGTGGCATTTAGGACAACTTGCAAACCAAGACAACATGGGATAGGCAGATGTGGCAAGGCATCTAAAGCAAAGATATCTCTTCAGCAGGGTCAGGCCAAGCAGGATACTTTCAATCATCTTAAATATGGTTAGATACCTGTCATGATGTGACTGACTTATTAATGGTGTTGTTGCACAGGTGTTCAGTGTCTGTTAAAAAGCAAGAAAACTTAATTTGTTGGAATCTTTGCGTAGTGTAATGCCTGTGTAGAGAATCACATCTCCTGGTTGTCCTATGTGACTAGCCCATCTCATGCATGATTCATCACTGTTGATACATCTGAAAAGCATAAAAAACAACTCATAAACATCTACATACAAAACATTGCCTTAAGCAACTATTTCTACAGGAACAGTTTCTATTGACTGTTTACAGGTCTCTCATCTAGGCACAATTCGGTCATGTCTGTGGCAGGAATGAAGTAGGTGTGTCCTTCCACACTCCACCCAGAATGTTAATTAGTACGTTTAGGCATATAAATTGGACTAGACACAACAGGGTTTGCCAAACTATCCAAAGTTTCCACCTTGAGGGCTTCTGTAATTATTAGTCAAATACATCATTGTGAAGGTTCAATCAGCTAGTTACCTGGTTTCAAATTGGTCCATTGTTCCAAGCCTGTCCATCAATTCACCTGGGAATATGACTGTCTGGAGAATCACCAGACAACCTAAGGAATTAATGACTTATGTGTACTTCTGTGCTACAGGCACTGTCCTGAAATCCAGTTTCCCCCAATTATACCTAAGGATCAAATTTTATTTTCACACTTACAACTTAATAATAACTTAGTATCATATCTCTTGGCACATTGTTTAAGAAAAAACCCCCGTGAAAACATAATTTTTTGAAGAAGTACATAACTTTTAAAAATGATCTTTAAAGAAAGATGATCCTTTTGGTATCAACAATAATAACTTATAAGTCAGAGCACACAAGGTGTGTAAAATCAGCTATCTAAATGCTTAATTAAATGATAGAAAAATAATTAGTGCTACAATTAAGCAATGGACTATGCCACAGAAAGATGACACATGGGTAACTACAGATACTATACAGTTTCAGTACTTGTTGCTAACACAGTTTTGTGTACTGGCATGATTGGACAAACTGAGTTACCACTGAGCTCTGAAAATATGCAATGTGAATTTGAAATTAACATTTTCTTAATTATTCTACTTCTCTAATGATGCCTAATACTGTCTTCTCTTCCAACAGACTTAGAAATCCCAGATGTAATTTATTGAATTATTCAACTTAAAATATATTTTCATAATGTTAAAAATAGAAAAAATACTTCTTAATCTAATGTGATTCATATAGTCAATAGCAGTTTATGAAACGTAAGTGCTCAAAAAGAAGCAAGGATTATAAATATTTTTCTAATTATTAGATGATCAATGAAGATCTACTTTTGAAAGTGTTTTTCTAAATACCTATATGTGTTAGAAATATGACATTTTCTAGCCACAGACTGCGTGTGTAAATTGCATGTGAACTGAAGAGCAGATTAATTACTCTGAAGGCATAATAAGAACTTCATTCTTGCACCCTTTGAATTCAACTGGAATTTTGCCATCAGCTTCAATGAAAGCAGGTTGAGGTTTTAGGTAGATGACACAGAGCATATTTTAAAGCCACCTGTGCAAATACAACCACTGAGCCACCTTCTGTTGCTACCATTCTACAGAATTTTCAGCCTCCACTGGTATATTACTTTCACCTAATAACATTGATTAAATTCATCAGCTGCAACACTTTACCTAGAATAATATTTTACACTTAATTTCTATTAGAATTAATAGATCTGAATAAAAGATCTTATTTTGAGTTTTCATGCTTTTATCTCAGTTAGCATTTCCCAGTAAACAAATCACATTTACTACAAAAAGTTCAGATAAGAAAAAAGTTATGATGTTATAAAAATTTTGCTGCTAAAAAGAATTGTTTGAAATGAGGAAACATTTATTTTCAGTTTGCCCATGTGTATTTTATAGTTGTACTAAGAATACTCCAGATACTAAGATAAGGTTCAGCTATTCAGGTTCAGCACATAGATGTAACTTTCATTTATTTGAACAAATAAGAAAAAAGTATGTTTGAGTTATTTAAATGTAGATAGAATGTTGTTTATTATTACTATAAAACAATTAGAGGAAGATTAGAGGTTCTTACCTGTCATTACAGTGAAATGAAATGAAATGAAACGTGCCTTAAACTCTTTAGACAGGCTATTTTTTTCCAACACTAAATCATCTGTTTTCCTTTGGGCCATCAAAGAGCAGCAATTGCATCTATCCTCTTGTAAAAATTCTACCTTATTGTACTGTAAGAGGTGCAAAGTATTGTAATACTATTTGCAAACTGCATAGCTCTGGTTTTTAATACCAAAGGGGTTTGTATAGTTTTGATGCAAGAGATTAGAGCCCAGGATTGGGTTTGGGGGATGGTGTTGGTTGATGTTATTGCTACTGATTTGGGTTTGTAGCCATAATGTTAGTATTGCAACCATGGAAATCACTGAGGACTTTTAATACAATATGATATGAGTAAAGTTGTAAACTTTTAAAGCCCATAAGACATAGGTAGACACAAAATGGAGTATAAGTGCTGTATACCTAATATTGGTATCCAAAACTCTTGTTAGGCTGATTCACACTGTCTGTTGTGATTAAAAAACCCACAAATGCAATTAAAAAAAATTCTAACTGAAAGGCCACTTACCTCAGTCAATAACATTCTGCTAGCAGCAGTCTACTGGCTTCATAATGATTTAATTCAAGCCTGCTAATTGTCATCTGCAGTCATGGGTCTGTTTCACCTGTGATTTCAAAAACTAGAAAGTGTAAGAGAAGGCTCAGGAAGGCTCTTTCCTGTAGCTTTACACTTTTTCTGTAGTGACTTCTTTTGCTGTAACTTAATTCTGATTCTGTTATGGAATGCTCTAACCATATATGATACAAGACTAACAGAAATGAGGAATCACTGTGTACCAAACCTGTGGGCCAAAAAGGAAAGAAAACAAAACCAAACAGGCTTTTCTAAGAACATATAAATATAGCTCCAAGCGACCTATGACTAAACATGTGCAACAAATACTTGTGACCAACTTCATATACCTTGTGGTGAAGAATAAGAAATTATGGTGGCTCATCTCTGGACGCCCTTCTCACTCATTCTTCTCAGTTTTCTTGAGGGAGACTAACCCCATTGGCCTTAGCTACCAGAGGGAAAGTAGAAGTGTGATCACAAAGGGGCAAGCAATTCTTCGTGCAAGGATTTTTACTATCATAAATGAAGATTTTTAGACAGATTTATTTAGAAGTGCTAGTATCACTCTAACTGGACGGATAATAATGTTTGTTGTACTTTTGATAACCTGTTAAAACTCAAATTAAGATAATAAGCGGTTCTTGAGTCTACATTTAAGTTATATTCCCCTTTTCACCACATCATCTTGGGTGTAAAACCCATATAGAACTATTAACAGAAAACAGAGTGTGATGATGTCTTAGATTCCACTTCTGCTAGGTGCAATGTTGCTTTATGCATTTATGGAATCATGGAAGTCATGATTCCATAAATCTCTCAGAAAAAAAAAAACATGTCAACATGCTTATGTGTATTGTATCCTGGGTGGCTACATCTGAACAGAACAAGGGCTCTACACTGGTCAATGACTATGTCTGCTATGATAGGCCCTAGCAAAATTTTTTTCTATAGAGAACTGTTTTCTGGGCAAAGTTCAAGTGATATCACAGACAAAGAACTACATTAACAAGGAAGGATGGACAATCTCAACACATTTTGGTAAGAAAAAGTGTGAAAAATATGTAAATGTGTGTGTTGCTTTGCCCATTACCCTTTCCTGGCCTTTTTTAGTTATAAATACAGATCTAGCCTGTGCCTTGCCAACCAAACCCTTCAACTTTTCTTACTTGTTTAAAAAACTTGGTGGCAGAACACTAGAGACTCTGGAAGTGTTATGATCAAGGAAAAGGATTTCAGCATAAACTCTCATTTGTTGCTATGCTTTAATATACATGTCCCAATCAAAGGAAAAGCTTCAATCAGAGACTGTATTTTCATAGACTGTAAAGTCAATCAGGCACAAAAAATAAATCCATAGAAAATCAGGCTTTCTTAGTTCTGGTCCTAATTGTTTCACAGAAACAAAGCAAGATGACCTTCTTTCAAGCACTGTCAGTGATGATGCCTATCTGCTCTTTCCTTTTTATAAAATACCTCAATGGCTAAATCATTTCCCCAGAACAGGAGAGATCTAAGGTCAGTGGCAGTTTCTGTCTCAGGGAATAGAAAATCTCATCTCTCACCTCCCTGGCAAATACAATAATCAACAAGATAGTTTATTTGGAGCAGCAGGGAGTGTTTGTCTCTCATCTCATTGATTCTGTATAGAAAAGAATTCAAGATTATCTGGGATAGAGAAAAAGGACAAGTAAAGTAAGAAAATGAGAACATGACTTTCTAGTTTTTTAAACATTCCTCTGAAATGGAGGAAGCTCCCAATATCAGGCAATACACAAAAGATAGTTAATCCATTTTATTCATGATTCTTGTTTGTAAAGCACAAAAAATAACTTCAGAGCAAAGGCTGAAGCTCTGATATCTCCTCACCAGTGTGTTCTCTGGTCTGATGAAATTAAGTTAATTTTTGCACAGATGTACAGATCCAGCAGTTTGGGTTGGAGAAGCATAAGCCCTCACAAAGAGACTCAGCTAGTGGTACTTGGGGACAAGCTAAAGAATAACATTTAGGTTTCATTCTGTCAGGGCACAGTGAGGTCAGGTTGGTCATGAAGGGATTAGGGTGATCCCAGAGTCAGCCGTAGCCTTAGTGATGGATACAGTCCCACAGGGTCTGGATACAGTGGGCAGGGGTGATGTCCAGTCAGGGGCAAAGGAGATATTCCTGGCCAGGCTGCAGACCAGGCTGCAGTGTGGGTCCAGGGTCTGTCTAGGAGTGACAGTTGGAAAGAGGGCAGACCATGACATGGGCATGTTGCATGTCCCAAGGTCCATTGAGGAGATGAATTTCTTACAGAGGTCTGTTCAGAGGAATGGAGATAGAACCAGGCATATCTGCAACAGGACTGAGGCAGGGACATATGGCCTAGGCTCAGCTGATAGGGGTAGAAGCAGCTAATCAGGGACAGTAAACTCCTCCAGAGGACTAAAGTCTTGGAGAAGTTCCCATTAGGCAGAAGCCTTTATAGCTGAAATCTACTGAGTCCTGCTTGAATGGTCTAATTTCTTAGCTAAGACAGAAAAAGGAATACAACACTTTGCCGAGCAGGGAGGTGTTAGTATAGAATTCTTGGATTTAGCCATAAAAATTCACCTCACTTCAATGAAGGCTTCTGTGTTTTATTGCAATTAAGAATCATTCTCTGAGACAATTCTGAACATTTCTTCCCTATCCTGCAACATCCACAGTTGGAAAACGTGACCTATTTTTAAGAACTTGGACTGATTTACCACCTTCGCTATATACATATCTCTTCAGGGAACCACTACTGTCAATAATATCAGACTAGATTTCTATTGAGGAAATCCCACAAAAGAAAATGTATTGTAAACTGACATGTATGAAATTTTTCCAGGAAAGGGCAGGCAGGAAAATGTTGTTAAAACAAAATATTTCCTCAGCTTTAAATAAAATGTAAGTGCAGATTCCTTTACATTATATCATGTGCCATTATTTAAACCATTTTTACACCTGTGGAGGGGAAATAAGAAACTGTTCCTTGTTGGAAAAAAAATAAAGTCATGTCAGGTTAAACATTTTGTTTCTAATAAAGCTACTGCTGCATGTAAGACACTGTAGGTTACTATCACTGGATATTTGCATTTTCAACATACAAAGGACTACTGCCAGAATTAATTACTTGTTAATTAAATATTTTGGAATGGTATATAATCAAAGAACAGGGTGTTATCACTAGGTAGAGGGATGAAAATCTACAGGATCCTATTGACCGTGCTGACATTTTGGAAGGGAGATTTCTGCCCTCTACCACGTCAAATTAAACAGTCTGCTATCTTAAAGGACAATCAGCTTCTGAGATTCACATTCGTGGTGTCAATGTATGGGAAAATGAAGCTATGCGACCCTTCAACATTTTCAGCTACTGATACTCCTGAGTAAATCAAAGCACTAAAGGTGTCTCTATTTTACTTACGTGTCTCAAGAATCTCTAAAGAGTCATTCTGCCATCAGAAAAGGTGGAAGATATGTTCTCTTGCTTACCTAGTAAAAGAAAGGAAATTTATACTGCCTCTACCTAATGAGTGACTTTCTTCTTTCCCTTTTTTCCTCTATTCTTCTTCTTTCACTTTTTCCAGTTAGACTTTTGTATGCATTATGAGGACACAGCATTAGTACTGTGGTGACTAGAGCATTCAGCATGTAGAGAAATATTAGACAAGAAGCAAGGGTAACATAAGCTTTTTAAAATTTCTATTAAAAATAAATTAGAAATTACTATCAATTATTAATAAAGTAAGTAAAAATGTTTTACTGTGATTGTTCCTCTTTTGTCCTCTCATGTAATCACAATTCTGTGGCTTCCACAGGGTGTCTAGCATTCACAAGGCTGAAAACAGTCTAATTTTGAGGTTCACATGAGCATTTTCAGGCTCATCTGTAAATGAGATCAGTTCACTAAGACAAGTCATATGGAGATGAGGGATCTCAGGCAGTTTTATAAATAAATGGAAAAAACAGTGCTTAATCCTATGACTTAAATTCGGGTGTGAATTAGATTATCTGAGACTTCATACAAGAATTTTCTTGTGCTAATTTTTACCTGGTACTATGTACCTGAAGGAAATGAGGGGAAACTAGATTTGAATAGAAATACACTAATGGGGCATCCCTTCATCTTAATTTTTCACTAAAAATACATATCCTCATCAGCTGGCTTTTAATTGCACTTCTTTGTTAAACATAGAAAATTTCTTGTCTTGTGTTATTTTCACTCACAGAAATCTTTATTAAAGATTGTGTTTATTAAAAAAGATGTATGAAAACAGATTAATTTGTGTCGTATGCTGCACTGTTGGACCTCTCATGACTTGGCTTTAAAGATCTTTGTTAACTTAGGGTGAAGACTAGACATCCTTTACATACAGAACAGCGGGTCACAGAACATAAACATAGAGGTATTGCTTGCTTGCCAATTTTCACTTTTCATTCTGCTGCTGTGGGTTGGAAATGAATCAGTATACTCGGGCTTAATGGGAGGTTTATATCTAGGCATTACTGGTGAAGAATGCCTTAGTTTAAAAATGATAGATGAAATAACTATGCAGTTCTTTCCATTTTCTCTTTAGTCATGTTCCTTAGTGAATTTGCAGTTCTGTCTTCTAGACTAGCATTCTGAAGACAGGACATAGTAGTGCTCTTCTTTATTACTAGGATAATTTTTACCAACAGTTAGCTTAATAAGAATGAGTATGTTTCTACAGTACATTTTAAATCAAAACCACTACATCTATTAGGCTGACTTTATGGGTTTCCTTTTTTTTTTTTTTTTTGCTGAGTTATAAAGCTTTATACATTTATAACAAATTCATACATTTCATTACTTACATGGAAGCTATTCAAATTGTTCAGGTTTTATCAGGCCTCAGGACTGATGGCTTCTAACTGTAGGCTCATAAGTAAATTTAAAAATCACCATAGAATGCCGTTCATAAAGCTCATATAGTCTGTAAAAATTATAACTGAGGCTCGGTCAGATCTTATTTTCAAGACTAATGATGTTATGCAGAAAGACTCTTCTCACTTCCATGAAATTTCACAAATTAATTAATAATCAATAAGAATAAGAGAGAGAGTTTCAAGGAGATTCTAGAAATTAATTTCTAATCAGAGAAGATGAATGAATGTTTCAACAGAACAGTTATGAAAGGATGAATGCTGTGAGATGCAAATAAACTCAACCCTTCAAAACTGGTGTGGTGGCTGCTTCTACCCTGTTACCAGTTTCATATCTCCACATTTTCTGTGGAGAGTCATTCTGTGAACTCTTCTGCTTCCTAACTCAGTGCAGACAGGAATCTTTTTATGGTGTATGTATTTTTGGAAGTAGATCACATCACTCTCACTTCTGTTGTGTTCAGCAGATACTATCACTGTAGATCTCTAATGTGTGATTGGCCTATATTCAGACAAAGACTTTGCCTGGCTCCCGGACATCTGCCTCAAAGTATTATCTGAAGGCACGTGTGTTCATGGTGGTAGATGTATTAGATATTTAAAAGTTAATGAGATCAGAATTTGATGGCCAATGTTTAAAGATACAAAATGTGCAACTCCCACACCATTGTCACTTTACCTAAGGCAATGTCTAATCATCATGGGCAGTACAGCTCGCCACAATTAGCTTTGCTAAAATATGTTAGCATAAATCAGTAACTCAGACTGGAGAATAATAAACCACTAGGCACATAGCTGATTCTGAAGCATGAAATCATAAAAAAATAGGCATTATTATTAATACATACATTCCACAGATTTTTCTGATAAATTTCCTCATAACAGCCATGTTACAAACCACTCAGAGATTCCTTCCCTTTTGCATACACAAATTTTCCTTTTGCATAATCACTCAGTGTCTAGATAACTCAATAGTGGAAAAGGGATATTAGGAAGATTAGCTCCAGCTCTCTCACCTAAAGAAATACTTTCACATCTGCCATAGAGTGTCCTCAGCAGACTATAAACCCCTTGCCACAAGAATTTTTCTCCCTCCTAATGAAACTGCTCCACTGTGCAATAAATAATTGTAAGCTGCTGGAAAGGATAAGGGGAGAGAAGACAAAAGCAAGATGGAAAAAGAAGGAATAAATACAACAAACTAGTATATGGTTCTTCAACCTGTTAGTCAAGGCACTGCATTATTGTCATGGTTGCCTCAATTTGGAGGATAAAAAAAGGATGCATAATTTTTGATCCTCCTTTCTCAACCCATCACCAAATATCTGACCCAACATGTGACATAATAATCATTATTACTATAATTAATACCATTGTTATATACAGTAAATATATTATTATTGCTAAGTTCTTTACTTAGTTGTAAAATACTTTGTATTTTTAAATTTAATTTTTAAGACACTTCAGAATAAAATGAGAGTATTCTTTCCTTACTTCTAGTGAACAAAATAATTAAAATGAATATGTATAAATTGTTTACCTTACAAGTATATAAATAAATATTTATTGAAGAAGTGAATAATTTCAAATGAAGACTTTTATGTAAGGCCTGAAGAAAAGCCTCTCATATCCAATATTGGAGGAATTGTTCAAGAACAGTTCATCCTTGTGAAAATAATTACCTTCATAAAGTTAATTAGCTGTGTAAGTGCTGGCTGCATGAAGTAGCACTGCCCAAGGGCAACTTAACATTCATGAATCAGTGTAATTCATACATGTCCATCTCAGTCCTTTCTACCTTTCTGATGTTTTATGCTCCTGAGTACCTCCTTTTATAGTACTGAATCCTTTGTCATGCAATCATAGTGAAGAATGTTAGTTTTATTGAGCAATACCTAGGTCTGCACTTCTCCAAGGACTTCTAAATAAGTTCAAGACAAGTCTATTTGTAAATATTTATCAAGTATTCCAGGTCCTTCATAGCTAGCCAGAAGTCCTTGGTATTTAAACCAAGAACAGCTAGAGAAGAAAGTGTATATATGTTCATATACACACTTTGAATATAGAAAGATCTGTGATGAGATTATAAGTAATCAGTCTTTTCCTTATGGAACCAATTCAGACACAGCAAGCAAATTAAGTTATTCTGCCCTCATCCAGAAGCACTTGCTTTGTGTCACACGTAACTTAGTAGTAGTTTATCCCGACATTAAGAGTTGAAATTTTAGTTCTTCCCCATCCCAAATAAAAAAAAACCAAAACCCCAAAATGCATAAAATGTCTTAAATCTGACAGTCCCTGTGCCTTTTTTTTTGTACTAAACCCTGAGTTTCAATGAATGAAGAGCCTAAATTACTGGTGTATAACACTGGTCACTCTGCATAGCCATTTGCAAATGGACATTGAGTAGCCCTATGGAAGGTGCCTTGAAGCAAGATGTCACCAATGGCTGCTGTTTTCCAGGGCTCTGTCACTGTAAATGTAACTGAAACATCCAGAAAATGTTTCAGCCTGCCCAAAGGTCTAAAACCTCTCTCTGTATTTGTTTCTCTTCTTCAGTGTTGTGAAAGTATTTTACTTCAAAGGGCAAGTGCAAATAGGGGAGGAGCTTCCAAGAGACTTCACTTATCCAAAAAGTGACCTGAATCCTAGTCTTCTCTGTGTTCACTTCAAAATACTAGTAGGCAAAAGATACATTAGTCTCTACTCCTTGCGTAATCTGATTCTTGGTCTGAAAATACCTGTTATATAAGACTAAGGAAATGCTGATTGAACTTAAATTTCTATGGGCTTGTCTCTCAAAAAATATCCACAATACCTTCTCGAACTGCCTGCTGTAATGTGGCTTACACTTGGGTGAATTGCTCAACTGCCTTACACAGCTTGTAGGTATGGATTCAGTTTAGATACATGGTAGTCAATTAAGCTGTGTAGATACAACTTAATTGGTTTGCACAGTCAAGATTTATGTAGGGAAATCCTTTAATCTAAAGCCAAGGGAAATAGGCAGAGTAGGAGATACCCTTGACTTAACTGTAATCTTCTTTGTCTGCTCAGAACCAAAAGGGAAATGTAAAAGTGATGGAAAAGTGTAACATTACCCCTTGGATATTAGAAAGGCATTAGCAAGATATGCAGAGATGCAGTTAGGAAAGCAAAAGCTCAGCTTGAACTGCAATTAACCAGATGTCAAAAACTTCAGGGTTCTTCAGTTGTGCTAACAACAAGCAAAAATAGAAGGGGTACATTGCCCTACTGTTAAACAGGAGAGGTGAACAAGTCACAACAGTGCTTAAAAGGCAGAGGTCCTCAATACCTTCTTTACCTCTGTCTTTACCAGTGCTGTTGGGCCTCAGGTCATGGGAGCAAACATCCAGGATGATGTAGACACAGACCTACCATCAGTGAATGAGGAGTTGGTGTGTGAACTATTACATGAGCTTGACTCACACAAATCCATGGGTCCAGATGCCATCTAACTGAGGGTGCTGAGGGAGCTGGCTGATATGGTTTTGAGGTCACTTTCCATAATCTTTGAGAAGTTGCGAAGATCTAGGGATGTCCCTGAAAACTGGAAGAAGACTAATGTCATCCCTATCCACTAGACAGGCTCCGAGGAGGACCCAGCTAATTATAGACTCATCAGCCTCACTTCAGTCTCTGGGAAAGTTATGGAGCAAATACTCTTAGTGACTGTCCCAAGTCAACTGAAGCATGTGAAAAGCCAATATGGATTCAACAGAGACAGATCGTGCTTAACAAACCTGATCATCTTCTACAACAAAGTAACCCAATCTGTAGATGAGGGGCGAGCTGTGAACACTATCTGTCTGGACTTCTCAAAAGCTTTTGACACAGATCCTCAAAGCCTTCTCCTAGAGGAACTGATGCATTATGGCCTAGATATGTGTTCTGTATGATGGGTGAGGCACTAGCTGATGTGTTGTCCCCAGAGGGTGATGGTAAATAGTTCTTTCTCAAAGTGGCAATCAGTCACAAGTGGGGTCCCCTGGGACTGATACTGTGACTGATGCAGTTTAGTATCTTCATAAGTGACTTGGATGTTGGGATCAAGAACACTCTGATGAAGTTGGCAGATATCACTAGGTTGAGTGGGGAGATAGACATTTGAGAAGGAAGCGCTGCCCTCCAGAAAGATGGACAGGCTGGAAGAGTGGGATAGAGTGAACCATATGAAGTTCAATGGAGATAAATGTAAAGTCCTGCATCTGGGAATACATAACCCTGGTGTGCAGCTCAGACTGGGTTCCACCTCACCAGAGAGCAGCTTTGTGAAGAAGGACCTGGAGGTTTTGGTGGAAAACACAATCAACAAGAATGAACAGTGTGCTAGAGCAGCAAAGAAAGCCAGCAGGACACTGGGATACATCAAGAATGGCATCACCAGCAGAGATAAAGAAGTCATTATCCCACTCTACTCTGCCTTTGTCAGACCACACCTGGAGGATAGCCCTCTTGGGAGGAGATTCCGATTGGTTTTCAGAAAGAAATTTTTCACCATGAGAACAGTTAACATTGGAATAATCTTCCCAGGGAGGCAATAGATTCCTCTACACTGGACAGTTTTAAGGCTCAGCTTGGCAGGGTACTGAGGCATCTAATTTAAGATATATCACCTAAAAGAATTGGACCAGATGATCCTTAATGTCCCTTCCAACCTGGCATTCTATGATTCCATAACGTTCTGACAGTACTGTCAGGGAATGAGACAACCAAATGTAAAAAAATGTTAATAACAAGGATTAATTTGCTTTTTGCACTTTATAAATGTCTGCAGAAAAAGAAACTGGTTTATTGTAGAGTAACTTCAAGATTTATGCTTTTTGAGGGAAAGAGTCAATATTTGAAAAATAATTCACCAAATTCAAAGCCATTTCATTGTATGTCTTAATATTTACCAAAATATTCTCCTAAAAATGAGAAAAAGTTTAATTAGTATGAATATAGTAATTATACAGATGAATAGCTTACTAAAACATTCTGATTGCACACTTATTTGTGAAGTTGATATCACACTTCATATCATAATATTGCTATACAGTGTCATGGTAACACAGAGCTTTTTTCCTGTGGCTGTGATTCCAACATCATGACTGTTTCATATGACGTTGGGCTTCAGTGGAAATGTTTTCACATACCTCTTGCCTTGTGACAGTTAGTAATACTTGACAATGGGGTACAAATCCACTTTGATTCTGCAACTACATCCACACCACTTCGCAGCACGTATGAGAAACACTAGGACACAGACAGGTTCTTCTAGACAATCATTTTGACAGATGAGGCCTTCCTCTGCCCTGACTATAAACGAAATGCATCAACCATTGTTGTTTTAAAACAATAGTCCTCACTAATCATAGTGCAGGGTTCAAAAATATCAAAATTATGTCCAATATGAACTTGTATGTTGAAAGGCATGTTTTATGCAAACTTGTACAAAAGAATAGTGCATGTGCCCCATACAGTCACTTGATTAAGGCTAGGCTGGAGGAGAAAATCACCGCTTTGTAAATGGGATGTCTGAAATGTATCCCTCTAAAAATGGCTTTACTTGAAACAATTGGAATCTGATGTCAGCTCAACCTGTTAGTGATCCCTCTACAGATGTAATAACACAGAATTCTGATCTCATAGTCAAGAGTAAATTTTGCCAGTCAGTGGAAGTATATATAACAAAAGAAATACCTGTCAGAAAGAGATACTACCTTTTGTATGATAATAGGATAATTTAGGAAGGAATAGATATTCCTTCTAAGGTTTCTAAATCTGAGAAAGCTTGTGACTGGTAATTAACAATTCCCAGAAAGGTACCCTAACTATTAAGTCGTTGGCACAGAGACATCTGGGGAGGAAGGTGAGATGTTCTTTATCCATCTTGTTGATGATACCCTTGTGTGGATAGTGAAAAATTAATGGGACCTCAGAGAGAGACAGAAACAGGAGGGGGTTTCAGAGAGCTAGAGAGACAAAACTAGAGAAAACTGGAGGTCCTATATTCAGAGACAGTTGTTGTCTGGCTAATCTAATAGATATTTTGATTTCTATTCCCAAGTGTCTAATTTATGTGGGATATTCTAGAAAGAACTTGTGGATCTACCTCACTTTTGAATTGTTCTCTTAAACCTGAGTGCCTAAATTAACAAATGATAATATCATCTCTATGCCAGTTCTGTCTTAATTTTGCATCCATAGTAGAGTGCTCTTTTTGACAGCCTTAACTTGTATCTTACCTGGAACGCATGAAAATCAGTTACTTTGGATCAGGTCCCTAGAACAGCATATAACACTGAAGTAAATATAAAATGCAAATGTCATAGCTGAGAAATCACGTGATTAACTTGGTATGTGAAAAAAAGAATTCAATGCTTGACTTTCAGAGAATTTAAGAACTCCTTTTACTTAAAAAATTGACTTAAAAAGATAACTTCTTTTCCCCAGTCCTGATTATAAGGATGAAAGAGGTATATATTGGTTAACTGTCTGTCACTGTACTGTATTCTCTTGTGTTGTATTTACAAAGAAGTAAGAATTGTGTTGGTGTAGAGGAGATCAATAAGAATTCTGTTATCAATCTACTATCAAACTTTGAAGTTAGAAAAAAGAACTGCATTGCTTTCAAACATCCTTGACAGTTTAACAAAGATGTAACAAAGACAGAGAAAGAGATGGGGAGGAGCTGTAATGACTGCCCTTGGTAGCAAAGAAAAGAAGAATGACTCAGGTGCTGAAAAGTTACATGAAACACATAGTTTCATCCTTCGGAGGCTGAAAAGTTCAGGGCTATTAGTTATTTTCTTCTTCTGACAATGAACAAAAGAACAAAGCAAGAAACAGAATATCTCTCCAAACAGACTTTCTACTGTTATTGGCCTGACAGCTTTACTGTCATTGAAGTAAGCACAAAATAATGGAGTCGTGAAATATGCACTCTTTAGCCTTGAAAAAAGAACTTTGTAAAGCCTTTAAAACAAAAACTCTTGGTCTTTTTAACATATAAGTAGCATAGATAGAATATACAGCGAAAGACTGTAGATATAGCATACCTGGACTACAGTAAAGCCTCTGACACTGTTTCTCAGTGTTCTGCGTGAGAAACTGGCTCCCACCACCTGGGGCAGACATAGCCCCTGCTGGGTTAAAATCTAGCTGGATGGCTGGGCGCAAGGAGTCATAGTAAGTAGAAGTAAATCCAGCTGGAGGCCAGAAGTGGTGTTCTCCACGGCACAGTGCTTGGTCTAGTTCTGGTCAATAACCTTATCGGTGATCTGCATGAAGGGATTGAGTGCACCCTTAGCAAGTTTGTGGATGACACTAAGGTGGGAGGAAGTGTTGATCTGCTGGAGGGTAGGGAGGCTCTACAGAGGGATTTGTACAGGCTGGACTGATGGGCTGAGACCAGCGACATGAGATTGAACAAGGCTAAATGCCAGGACCTGCACTTGGGATACAACAACCCTGTGCAGCACTACAGGCTGAGGAAGAGTGGTTTGAAAGCTGCCTGGCAGAGAAGGACCTGGGGTGTTGGTTGGCAGCCAGCTGAATATGAGTCAGCAGTGTTCCCAGGTGGCCAAGAGGAAAAATAGCATCTTGGCCTGTATCAGAAACAGGAGGTCCAGCAGGACCAGAGAAGTGGTTGTGTCCTTGTACTCAGCATTGGTGAGGCTGCACCTCAAACACCATGTTGAGTTTTGTGCGCCTCACTACAAGGAAGACATTGAGGTGATGGAGGACTTCCAGAGAAGGGCAACAAAGCTTATAAAGGGGCTGGAGAACAAATCTTATGAGAAGCAGCTGGGGGAAGTGGGGTTGTTAAGCCTAGAGAAAAGGAGGCAGAGCTGAGACCTTATAATTATCTACACCTACCTGAAAGAAGGTTGTAGAGATGTAGGTATTGATCTCTTCTCCCAGGTGATAGGCAATAGGGTTAGAGGGAATGGCCTCAAGTTGCTCTGGGGGAGGTTCAGTTTGGATATTAGGAAAAATTTCTTCACTGAAAGGGTTACGGGGCACTGGAACAGGCTATGCAGGGAGATAGCTGAGTTACTATTCCTCTAGGTACTTAAAAGATGGGTAGATGAAATGCTTAGGGATATGGTTTAGTAGTGGACAGGTATGGTTAGACTTAATGGTCTCAAAGGTCTTTTCCAACCTAGTGATTCTATGATTCTATGAACGCATTACAGTGTGATGTAAAAGAACACACATGTTTGGTTTTCTCATGTAAAATTTCTCATGCAACACTAACCAGTTCCTTCCAAGAAGTGAATTTTGCAAGAGACAGAGCTGACTTCTCTATTAGGATTTAATTCATTTTAAACATATATAGATTAAAATGAAGAGATAGCTAATCGGGACATTTTACTGTTTCTTACACAGTGCCTCCATAGAGTATTATTAGATATTCTGGGTTTACCTATGTGTTGTTAGGTGTCTTTGCTGAAAACTACTCTCCTGACCACAATATGATACTGAGATTAACAGCATTGCAGGTCTTTTTCCTCAGGGAAAGAGGAAAGACTTTTGGCCCCAGAATCTTAAAAGTTCCTGCATGTTTATAATCGAAGATACAGCCTATGTCCTGCCTCCATATGAATAAGTCTGAAGAAGCAGTAAACTGAGAATATGTAGCAGTTTCCTCACTTTGAATGAACACGCAGTGTGAGCTTTGCATTTCACTATGATTATGAATTGTTAATTAACTCCATAAGCATGCACAATACTAGACCTCAAAAAATGAGGTCATATTTTCAGCATTAATGTTTGAAGACAGAGAGGTAAGTATGTATGTTTGAGTGTGTGAGCACGTATTTTTCAGGTTTACTGCACCATCTGGGGGAGCTGTTTCTCTGTGGTTCTTGTCTGCCAGCAGTGAAGCTCCATTATGGCTGCTGGTTTTCAGTGAAAAAGAAAAAGGTGTAGAGATGAGGTGAAAAGAGCTAATGTGACTGAACAGATTAAATTGGAAATAAATAAATAAAATTAGAAATAAAATTTAACCTTGGGGTATATATCATATTATTTAGGGGTGGGGGGATTAGATAAATGGTCAACTTCAACAAAGGAAGAAGGAAGTCCTAAGTAGCATTCAGATGAAGGAGAGAGTTGAATTCAAGTTGTAGCTTGACTGCTGCTGCTCAAAAAGTTATATGAAGGAGGAGTGTTCTGAGGAAGGAGTTTACTGGACATATGCAACTTTGGAGCAAAAGGAGGTCCTGAAGAGACATGTTACACATTTGGTTGGGGTGAGAATACACTGTAAATTTGTGGGAGGAAAATACAGATTTGGTGAGATGTGTAAGTATGGTATGTACTTTATATATGCATTTTTCCATCTTCTTCCCCCCACCTCCCCAAGGTCTGCAGCTCAGGAGAAGACTGCAAAATGTAGGCTGAGATGAAATAACTGCTTTATTGTTTTGTTAATCAAATGACTGATCACAAAGAAAAAAATTCCTACCTCTTCTAGCAAAAATAATCCAAACCAAACCCAAACCACCAGACAGAAGAATTAACACAAATGAGACTATTGACACTATAGTTTAAACAGACAACCAATGATAAGTACTATGTCTACATAAATATAAGCTGAATATACATGAACTGTGCCTCTGTATTAAAACAGTGACCATAAGTGAATTTGCCTGTAAAAGCTGATTAATACTTTTTCCTCTTTCCTTCCACCCTCTCTGCTCCAGGTTCGGCGCAAGCAATGCATAAGTACTTTGTTACCATGTTATTTCCCATCTCTTGCTAAGGCCTTCAAAGTTGGTGCTGCAGATACTGAGTGAGAATGTAGGCAATTAATTTACGACCTAAGGGTAGCACAGAGAGCATGTCTTACTCCCCTTCATTGCACTTATGTGAAAGAAAGAGGTAGGAGAAGAGCTGTGACTGTGTTCTTCACTACTAAATGGAATAAAATAAAATAATAAAAAAACAGACAAACCCTCTTAGTATTTTCCTCACACTAGCTTAGAATCAAAGCTGTCTGATTATTTTGTGCCACAGTGAATCCCATAACAAATGGATGATTACACGGCAGCCTGAGTTGCATATGCTTAAAAAAAACCTCCAACAACAAACCACACTGGACAGATCATCATTAAATTATGTACTAAAATGAAATGTATGATTGGTGTTGCAATAAACTTGCACAACTATCTTTTGTCCTTACATTTTCTCACTATACATTTTAAACTAGATTTCCTGTGACCCTGTGACACCGCCTACACTAAAATTAAACCTCCTTTAGAAAATGCTTCATTTCATTTACATCTACATTTTGTAATGTAAATTTTGCATTCAGAACTGCAAATGTCCAGTTGTCTTTAATTTATGCTTTTTAAAAATCGAATATTTTCTACTTCATTTTATAATCTACTGCACAATCTACCTTTATTTTACCTCCTAATAATTAAGTTATTCTCTAGCACTGACAGTTTTAAAGTTGTAGAAATTCAAATTAATTAGGGTGGAAAGAATTCACCATACTTTGGGTTTATTTACTTTTCTTTTTAGTCATGATTTTGGCTTCTATAATTCCCTAAGTCTATTTCCTTAGAGACACTGTTGCAGGAAGTTAATCCACAAGCTACATCAGCTTCTTAGAACATATTTTAAGACATGGAACTAGATAATAGCTCTTACTGCTGCTTATTTCTGGTTTTCTTCCAACATATTTCAATGACAAAGTAAGGTGACTTGATGACCATCCGATTGCTGCATCCTCGGTACGTTTAAGTGAGACAATCACTGCAGTGTTCTAAGACACTTTTCAAGGAATTAAATAGAAAAACTGTATTCTGTCCCTGAATGATGGTTGAGTACTTTTGTCAACAGTATTTACAGAACTACTGAAGAAATAGTGCATTCCATTTTTCAGTCTAAATTGAACTTTGAAAAAGAAAATTGTAATCTGAGTAAAATATATATATATAACCACAGAGAATAATCTTCAGGTGTCTAAAAGAAGTACAAGTCTTTAGAAGGAACAAAAAAATCTCTGCAATTCTTACTCAGGCAGAAATTCCCTTAAAAACAGTAAAAATTTTTGAATGATGGAACTATATATGACTGAACTCTGATTCTGTATATTTCCTTTAATGTGCTAGTTAAATTCTTCATGATGAATCATCTCTTGCTAATGTTTTTTTTTTTTTTCTTAATGTTGTCTAAACAGGTGATACTGGATGGCCATTAATTTAGTTAGTTAGTTACCACTTTCAGTAAACAATTCCCTTTACAAATCTGACAGAGATGTCACTAATTTTTCAGCCTCTCAAGTCAACTTAAAGTCTGACTTGTTTTCCCTTTGCTTTGCATTTTTATCTCCTCATAACAGCCTACACCACACAGTTATACAGACTTAAAAAAAAATCCTGAAGCTCTGTGGCAGGATGAGAGCTCTATCTTAGTTCTTTCTGTTGTTTAGGGAACATCTTCATTCAAAAGACAAAATGCTTTTAATTAAAGAATGAGAAATTTTGGTCAGACAAATAAAATACTAGTTTTCATAAAGTACAGTCAGTTCAATTCTTTAGCAAATTGTTGTATCTGCCTAGACAACTGGATTTGGTAGAGCACACTAGATATTTTGCTATCAATTCTTAATTTGGATGTGCTTATTACAGGAGCTGTCAATGAGTGAACACAAAGTTATGAACATAATACCATTGCTGCAAATTTTGTCCGTTTTCCAACTCTGACTGTTGAAGTCCCGAGTCCATTTTCTGTTGAATGTGCATGGAAGCAGTACTAGGAAGAGTCTGGGATTGTAGTACCCCCATTCCCACTGCTAGAATAAGCCTCTGGAACCATGAATGTAGACGACCCTGGGACGAAAGGAAGGGCTCAGCAACAGAACAGCAGTTCCTTGTAGGTAAGTGTCAGGTAGGAAAGCAGAAGATTGTGGTTTCCTCTTGCATCCTTGTTAATGTACTTTAAATTAATCACTGAAATTATTATACAAAATGCTGGGTTTGGAACAAATAAACTTCAACAGACAAAGATGCCTGAACCACAACATAGGGTCTTAGTTGAGTCTTCAAATGTCATAGATATCTGTTGCTTTTTTCTCCATGTGTTGGGTCCAAATTGGCAGTAGGAGTTCAGAAAAGGTTCATGACTGTGAGGAACTGGAATATCTGGTCTCTCATTTCTTAAGTGAATTCTCTAAATACTCAAAGTAATGAGCAACTCCTTCACATACACTCATAAACTGAAAATGTTACAAATGCTTTTGATATCTATCCCAGTCCTGTCTGTGCATTTTATAATAGATGTCTTTCCAGTGTACATAAGAAGATAAGATTTCAAAGATATGCGTGCTAATATGACCTGCTTCTAAATCCTGGTGGATGTCCAGCTAAGATAGCTTTTTGGCTGAACAGGGAAAATCCTTCTACTGTTGGAAGCTTTAGATCAACTAACTATGGCACAAGACAGGGAATGAAGTTATCTCTGAAGGCTAATTGGGATTTAGCTAATTGGGATTTAGCGTGAATACTATGCAATGAATCTCCATCCTTTCTAGTGTCAGGCTACATTCCCTTAGAATAATAGAATCATAAAAGTTTGGGTTTGAAGGGACCTTAAAGATTATTTAGTTCCAACCCCTCTTCAATGGTCAGGGACACCTCCTACTAGATCAGGCTGCAAAAGGCCCCATCCAACCTCTCCTTGAACAACTCCAGGGATGGGGCATCCACAACTTCCCTGGGTGACCTGTTCGAGTGCCTCACCGCTCTGACGGCACTCTCACTCACATCTCCTACTGGTTAGCCCAATAATATGATTTTCATATAACAGCGTATTCATCTTTTTAGTAATATAGAATTTCAATAAGAAATTGTTTCTTATTTCTGCTCTTTTTTTAACAGTATTGATTTTATTTTTTTGTTTGTTATCTCTTGAAATAATGTGCTCCATATCTATATTACTTTGGAAAGCTTTGTTCTTGGCAAAAGTCTAGAAAATGGAGTAAGCAATATCCCATTAGACTATTCAAACTGAAGCGCAGTGCTTTTTATAAGTCCATCTGATTGCTTTTGTAACTTTGGCATTGAAAAGAAATCTACTATAAATAATGGCCTTCTTGTATTCCAGCAGCCCTCATCAATACTGCTTGTAAAGCCAAAACAAAAGCATAAAGATAAAAGACAAAGCATTTTTTACAAGTGAAAAAAAACATTTATTAGGTCCTAAGTTTTACTAGTACAGATTATTTATTCAATTTGGGTTTATTTTTTCTGATTGATGATGGAAAGTCTTTGTTGACTAGGTGATGGGTAGAAAAGAGAGACAAGAAAACCAGGTTGAAATCTAGACTTTTCACATGCTTCTTCTGATGCGGAAAAAAAAGAAAACCTGCTTTAGCAGGGATATTCTATAGCTATGAAAGTGCAATAGTAAATAGCATTCTTCAAGGAAACTATGCTGTAGATGCATTTCTTTCCTGGAGCTCGTCTTTATTTTATGTTGCAATGTATTTATTCAAGCTTGTAGGACTAAGCAAAATACTATTCTAAGTTTATGGCAGTGAAATTGGAAAGCATCTTTTAATATAGTTGCATTTCTAGCAATGCAGAAAGGTTTCCAAAATATTTCTACCAGAATTTTCTGTAGTGAGATTGAATGCTGATGGAAAGTATGAGCAAGAGCTCTTACACAGCTTTTGATTCAGAAGTACCCATTTTTTCAAACAGATCATGAATTGCTGGCCATTTTAATAATTTCCTTTCTGTACTAACAATAATTTCAAAAGACTTGGACAACCTGCTCCATGAAAAGCTCCATAGAAATCTCTATTTTAATACATACAGTGCTATGAATTTTCTTCCTTCTAGAAGACTGAAGAGTGATCTTGCATCAAGAAACCAACTAAGCAAACAAAACCAGAAGGCAAACACAGGACAAGAGTGATATTAAACTTCATTGATCAACTAGTTCTTAGTGTTAGCAAAAATGACCTTAAATGTGTTTTAGTATCTTGGCTTAAAAGCAGTTAAGGAAGAAACTACGTAAATATGAGCACTGTGAGAATAAGATATATAAAATTAAGTAAGGCTATATTTTTCCAGACAGTTTTTAGGGAAAGTATGATACAAATGGTTGGACTCAATGGTTTTGGAGGTCTTTTCCAACCTAGTGATTCTGTGATTCTGTGATCATAATATTATTTCTAGGCAGTTAGATACACATTATGAGCTAACTATAAAAAGTTCTGAATGAGGCCCAACTTTTATGAAATCTATATTTAGTTTTAGCATTAGCAAAGGAAAGCAAATTATCTCTGTCTAATGGATTATATGTAAAGCACAAAGATTGACCCAAAGACATTTTTTACTTAATATTGAAAGGGAAATTATCACTTTCAATTTTCACCCAATCAATGGCTTAATTTTTTATCACTTCATTGAGGGCCAGAATATAGTCACAAAAAACTGAATTATCTGTTGGCTTTTAGTACTGACATCATTCTGAAAAAGCAATGAACAAAAAATATACAGTTTCAGAGGTTTTTTGCTTTTGTTTTCTTCTTGCTGAAATGAGAAACTAAAAAAATTAGTTCTTGCATGTTCCATGAGAAGGAAAAGTTTTAAGTCTGCTGATAAAAGAAAGTAAAAGATAACTTTCCATGAAGAGATAAATGAAGCTTTCCTCCTCTCCTCCTCTCTGAAAAGATAGCATTAAGAAAATTCACTCAGGCCAGGGTAGTAATTTTCCTCCATGAATGACTGGATCTTATCTGCCTCTTTGGAAATCTTCTTAAACATCTGGAGAGATAAAACAGCTGGTTTCATTCAGTTCTTTGTTGGGAAAGAGTTCTCCGCATTCATTGGATGAGACACTAGATAACAGTTGTCTCACATCACAATATCTGCTGATTTTTACATACCCTTTGGTTCTGACAGTGGGTTTATTTGATTGATCAGGAACCAAAACAGATGACCAGAGGGAATTGGTCCAGAGTAGAGAGTGGTACATAGGCATCCAGATGGAGCTATCGAGAAAGTGATTACATCTTGTAGTAAACATCCTAACCATCAAAGGATAGAGCCATTTTACTTGTACAGGACTATTAAAGTATTTTTTTAAAAATTGGAATAACTCCAGTGAAAGAGAGTTCTGCTGCAGAAAAACTGAGATCCTAGTGTGTTAAAGCTTCACCTGTGAGCAGGAGGGTGAAAGTTCTAATCTTTGGCCTGAAGAAGGAAGAAAGTGAATTTGAGGTCATTTCACTTACCTCTCAGGCAGGTAGCTTAATCACAGAGACATGATGTATTCTAAAGAAGTATTGCCTCATGTTTGAGCTAAGAGACTTAATTAATGTTTGCTTCACTGAAGGGGAGTTTCCACAGCTCCATAATCATTAAGTAGGGTCATCAATCCTTAACTAAAGCAGACTGCTGTAACTGCATGATTGTGCTGTTACCTGACCTGTCTCCAGGTCCTTTTTCCTGAACAATACTGGGTATACATTAATATCCAACTGGGTAAAAGTAGAGTTTTCTCTCACGAGCCCAGAAATATGGCACTGCAATGGTAGATGGTCACAGATGAAGTATGGTACCCAGTTTGATGATATGCATCATAAATGGTCTCTTCTTATAACTACAGTCATAGAAGATCAATAAAGCCTTTCCCATTTGAAAGCAAGTGTCAATTAAATGACATAGTGCTTGCTTCCACGTTTTTCTAATAAGGATCTCACAGAGACAAGATCTCCTAGCATGACCCCAGAATGTCTAAGCTGTGTATTTCCTCCTCATTAGGATATTGCAGTGCTATCAAAACCTGCCATCCAAGTGTAAGGCAGGTACATGCTCAGATGAAAAACAGTCTGTTAAATCCTAGTGCAGATATAAACACAGGTAGGGAGGGAAAATGTTTTGCTGAACAGAAAGGAGTTATGTCTTTGTCCTCTAACAAAAGTCGCTAGCATCCTGCATCCTATAATTAAAATAGTGTGTGATTTCGCAGCCCACAGCTCACAAGGTATGTTAGCAGTTACTTACAGTAGTTAAATATTGCAAAAGAAAGAGTAGCAGAGGTGACAGGAAAAGGAATTTTCTGTCTAAGATGAACTTTAAAAATATTAATAGTCTTGTTAGGTGGTATTTGTGGTACTAGCTGCTGAGCTTTGATCATTTTGCTTTTTTATATTTTGTACTACTGCATCTTCATTTAGAAAGTGTCAGGCAGTGATAGAAGCACAAAAAGATCTTTAATGATTTTGAGAACTGCATTAAAAAATGGCTCTTTTTACAACATTTTAAACACCACATCAGAATAAATTCATAGTGCTAGTGTCAAAGTTTTTTCTTTCTTGGTTGTACCAACACAAAATAAAGTATTTCTCATCCTACTTTGTTTGTATCAATAATAAAAACTGTTAATTCAACCTAGGATTTCATTAGAGGCATCTTAATTAACATAAATATAAAAGTAAAACGTTAAGACTTGTGTAGTTTTATCAAGTTTACAGGATAGCTAAATTCATATTTTTCATGTAACTCATAAGTTTTTTCTTATGTTCTGTTGAATACTCATAGAAATGAATCACAGAAGGGACAATACAGTTCTAATTTTACCTCAAATATCAAAAGAAGACCTTAAATTTCTTCATTTTTCAAATCTCATTTTTGTTACTTATTTGAGAGATTAAGTGAAATACCTAGTAATTACCTATACACATTTACATATGAAAATACTTTCTTTCTTCGTTTTCAAAATACAGTAATTTTAATAATAGAGCTGTAATTAGAAATTCATGTTTTATAATTGAGCTACATAAGATTATTCAACTCAAAACATGCATAGATAGAAAGGTTAGAAGGAACACTATGAGATGTTCAATCTGTTCTAGGTTCATACAAAAAATCAGTCAACATCTACAATATTTATCTTATGTAAGTGTATTGTGTTTCATGATCCTGCAAGAATAACACTGCTGAGATTTGTCAGACACATACTAGCAACAATAACTATTTCTTTGCAGCATTGGTGAAATAGGATTGAAACAAAGATTTTTTTCACTCTTTACTCTTAATCTTACGTATGAATTGCATATAAATTTCACTTGTCAAAAGTGGAACTTCTATTACAGTAGTTCTAGATAATCTAGATAATAAAAAAATCAATGTTTTTAGCATATTGTCATAAATCACCAGTCAAGCTGATGGGATTTAGATGCATGATTAAGATGAATATGCTTTTGTAAAAAAAGATTTAATCAACAAAAAGAAACTGGGAAATTTATGAAATATTTGAGAGGGTACTCAAGAAATGGAGAGCTGTGTGATCTTCTTCACATTGTAGTCTGAATTACTTCTGAAGAGTGGAAGTCTGTGCATGGATGTTGGAAGAAAACCTATACTGGCTCTACCAGCATTATTTGCTGGGTGCATAAGACTTGTGTTTCACATTTCATAACAATTTTTTATTTCAAAGTATATAATCTAAGACCTTGACTCTGAAAGCACTTCTGCCTATGTTTAATTTTAAAATTATATATCAGTTTCTTTGGATTCAGCAAGTCAACTCATATATTTGAAAGGAAATACATCCTTACAGAGACATGGCCCAAGATCATTAATTGGCAGGGTCATCACTCCTGTACATATGCCATTAAACATCTGATATTTAAATTTTGGCTACTTTATGTGTTATTATTATTGCAGATACTAAAGCAGCTACCTGAAGTTTAAACAAGTTGAGGATTTAAAAAATCAAAATATTTACCTTAGCTTCTTTTGGAAAAGAAAATATATGTCTCTCTAAAATGCCAAGAATACTTGTCGTTTTTAGCACAGGTACACGCATACAGATTACGGTAAATGATGCAACATTTGAAATGAGGCATCAGTGAAAATATGAAGGAATTTGAAAGTACTGATTTTTAAAAAATCTTTAGAAAGAAACCTAGGTAACACAAAAGTATTTGACCACAAATTGTTGAGTTACTGAATTTCTTTACATGTTTAAGTCTAGTAACAGCTGCTGTTATATAAAAAAATAAAGGTTGAGATGCCACCATTTTACAGATTCATTAAAAAAATCTGTGCTAATGAAAATCACTTTGATTCTGTACATCTGCAAAAACACTGCTTTTTATCATATAAGATGTATCTCTAACACATTTCCTTGATTTACTTCTATTTCCAATCATAAATGTCATGAAAAGGACATAAAAAACTACAGGAAACTCTTCACATTTAATGAAGTCTGAGTTGTAACAGTTCTCTTCCTGATGTTCTTTGAAAAATGCAAAAATATATTTTATAGTTACGAGTAAACAGTGATCATTAACAAAGTAATCACTAGTTTATTAATGCTTCCTAGATGTCACTGTAAAGGAGATGGGGAGCTTCTCTTTTAACCCGAAACTTGAATTAACACACATTCTTCATTCCTCTAAATGGAAATTGTTCATTCCTTCTGCAGGTGTGCACCTAAAGCATGTAAACCTATCTTTTATTTCCAGGACTTGTACAAGTTATTCTTTAAACTCCTTGATCTGTGTCATTTTGTAAGCATGATAATTTGAATGTAATAATTATAGTTACATTTGTGGATAGCTTATAGCAGTATATATGTTAATTTCTCTGTTTTAGTATAACAAATAGTGATAAGGTAAAACCAAAATATTTGAGGTTTTTATGTCAAGGAATATAGCACTAGATTCTCAGTAAGAAGCCTTCTGGCACTCTGTTGCTTGTCTCAACACAATAAAAATTTCAGACTTATTAGTACTATATGTTTGCAGTTTATTATCGCAAGAAGGTAAAATTACTTAGGCATAGAGAAGTTTAAAACTGGATGCAGGTGATGTTATCTGGAATAAGAAAACTGTTGTTAAATGACCTGTTTTCATAAATACTGGCCTCTTTGAATTTTAACTGTTACCATGAAGTTAAGGATTTTAAGATCAAAAATCCTTTAAACTTAGATCTATGACTAAAGTGCCAGATGATACAAGTTGTCAATCTAGAGGATTTTTTAGTTACTATTTCAAGCAATTTATAAATTTCAATAAATGAGATTGAATCTGTTTCTTGAAGGTATTTATCTTCTGTAACAATTCTTTGCATCAGCAGAACTATATATTTTTAATTAAAATAATTTATTTCTTGAGATGAGAGGTTAATACTTTAGTGGCTTGTCCTCTACTTACCTTCAACATAATTTTTAGCTATATACTTATAATAAATCCAATCCATACAATGTTTTGCATATGTCTTTCAGGAAGTATCAAAACTATAATCCGACTGAGAATTCTATTTTTTTTTAATTCTTATATTTTTACTTCTGATGAATACTAAATGGATATATATAGATGCAATACCCTGGCATCTATAATCAGATCCATTATAAGTCTTAGTAAAATCAATATACTCATTCATTGAAGCTTTTCAGGCTACAAGTTGTCCTCAATAAATCTTTTCTACTGACCTGTAGAAGATTAAAATTTTCAATGTGTCAGCTGGAGTGGGGGAAGAACTATGAACTATAATTTGCTTTTAACGTAGTGTTGTGTCTTATACTGTTCAAAAATGTTTTCTCCATCTGTTCATAAGTAAGGTTCTAAATAGAGGACACACACTTAAATTAGAGTTTAGAAGATTTAGCCCTTTTTAATAAAGTTATAAAATTAGTTTAGAGAAATAGGTTCATTTTGGCCTTTTTTTTTGAGGAAACATGTTCAGTTTTTAACTGGCCTTTGTAAAAGGAATGATAGTGAATAGAGAAACTGTATCATTTTCCAGAACTCAAGATGATTTCTCTGTATGTAGCTAAGTTCGTCTCATTAAATAAATCAGTGTACATTAAAACAATCACAAAAAGAGCCAAACAAATCAAACAAGTAAACAAAAACTCAACAACAATAAATTATACCTTTTTATTCATACATAATCTTTCCCTAAATACCTGCAACTATTACTTGTCTCTAGTCATCTGCTGCACCACAAAGCTAAACAGTCCAGTGGGAACAGCATTATGAAGAACCTTATGTAGCAGTTAAAGATTTAACTCCATTCTCTCTCTCTCTATCAGACAGCTTCTCACTTTAGTTGAGGATTTTAAGATAGTAACTAAGTTTCATCTGGTATATATTCCTCCTTAAAAAGTGTAGAGAGATGATGAATCGTTATTCTCATTTTTTGAGTTAGTAGGTTTTATATTATTTTGAAGACATTTCATAAAACAATGAAAATAAGGACTATGCTATTCCAGCATTTGCCAAAAGAACTGCAGCAACAAAAGATCCTTTAAGATCTTCACAGAGAGAGAGGCATGAAAGTAAAAATGATCACCAGTCATCTATTTTAAAGGGGTAGGAGATTATTTCTTCTGCTGACATTGATGCGAAATACATCATAAAAATAGGTAGGATTGATTTCCAAGACTCATAAAAAATCCCTTTGGAAAGCAGTCTTCTTTTTTTTTTTTAAAAAAAAAAGACCAGAATACATATGGTAGCATTTAATTTCTAAAAATCAAAATACTAACTAAACGTAGTACAGCTCATACTACAGGAAAAAGTAAGCCACAGTTAAACTTCCTGTGTATCCCTCTATCCTGTGTATCCCTCTATCCTCTATTCTCTTTGCTGTTTTGTTAAATTTTCTTTATCCAGCAGACAAGTTTTATCTTTTTCTTTCCAATTCTCTTCCCCATCCCACCATGAGGGAAGGATGGAATGAGCAAGCAGCCATGTGGTATTGGCTGGCTGGGAATAAACCCTGACAGTAAGCAGAAACATTTTATCACAGAATATCTTTGTTGTCTTCTCCTTAGACTGTGTCTATGAGAAAGTTTTGATTTTGTTTTTTAATAATAAAAAAAAGGAAAAAATATTTTTGGAGAATTATCTATTAAACTACCATAGGTGTATCTGTACTAACTGCACTTTCTTCTAACTATAATGCCTTTAAAATATTTGAAATCTTGAAATACTGCACATACTCAGTTCCTCGAGGAATGCTGAAAACACAATTGCTTTTATGTAACTGGAATTCAAGATTAAAAATGTTTTAAAAACACCACAGTAGGAAGAAGTTGTTGAAATGCTGTAGGAGAAGAACTGTAAAGAGAAGCAAAATAAATAGTAAATTTAGAAGGGAAAAACTAGGGCAGCACATGGCACTGTTAGTAAATTAAGTGGCAGAGTGAATAAGAAAGACCTCTCAAAGCATATTCAGGAGGAAAGAAGTATTCATTTTGTTCAAGTGAGTGTTTATGAGGGGATACAAAATAAGGCAGCTTATATGAACTATATATTACATTAGTGATAGTCACACAGTAAACAAGTACCTTATGCTCAGCATTGCTTTAGAAGGTTTCAAACAAATGAACACCAAGATGTCATTCAAGGATAGTGTTGCGTTCAAAATACTTGAGTAAAATTTACGTTCCATCAGGGGAATGGCAAAATACTTCAGATAATAATTATGCTCACATTATGGAATGAGACTAGGACTGATATTGTATACTATTTTTTTAGTCTGTGAATGGCTTTGCTCAAGTACCGTCTTGTGAAAGTTTCCGTAGTCCACGCATTACTCTCTTTACATTTAATCCTTTCTGTGACTGCCCGTGTCAAAACAAATCAGTATTTTATTAGGTATTTTTTTTTTCATTCTGTAATCAATGTATAATAAATTACACATGTATTTTACAGTGATCTTTAGAGCAGCAACTACCATTCTGATTTCAAGTTAATGTATTTTTTCCCCTCACTGTACATGTGGTTCATTGTTCAAGATTCTCAGTGAAATGAGGGTAAACTTTCTAGTGTCAACTTTGCCTCTGTACAGCATCCTACAATATTGTCTTAATGTTATTATGAAAAGATATTAAATACTAAGTGGCTCATTAAATTATATTAATATGATGAAAGCAAGTATTTAGGACTGATTTTAAAGAATCAGATTTACACATGACAGTTTGCATGTGAATCTTCTGAAAGTTTCCAGTTGTATGTGAAACTAGAGATTGTGTGTAATTTTTTATGCATTTGAATCAATTGTTCAGTTATGCAATTTTTATACCTTTAAAATTTTTTAAAAAATAAGATTTAGTATTTATATTGTTAGTGTACTTTTTACTATAAGGGAAAATTTATTGAAAACTCTATAAGATAACGAAGTAAGAATCATAAGCAAATGCATTAATTTAGAGCTAGTTTGTTTGGATTTACAGGAGTGGTCTCTGGCTGCTTATTGCACAAGCATTTTTTAACTATTAATTTCTTTTATTAATTTGGATGACTGTCCCTTGCAAAACTTCAGCTTCTGTAACATAATGCTTTCTTTATATCATAACTGCATTTATTCTTCCCCTTTCTTTTCATGCAGACTTGCTCCTGATATTGAATTACTATGTAATACCAGTAATAAACTGCTTCAGTGTTTTCCCTGTAATTCCATTAATCCCTGCATATTAATCTTTTTTTTTCTGATCCTCTTACCATCCTTCTGCTGCAATTCAACCATATCCAGCTCTGCTTCCTTGAGTTTAGCTTCATGCTTTGCTTGAGTGGCTTTCTGTGCCAATTTTTACTATTGGCACAATACTTTT
This sequence comes from Clamator glandarius, assembly GCA_033459285.1. Taxonomy (NCBI): domain Eukaryota; kingdom Metazoa; phylum Chordata; class Aves; order Cuculiformes; family Cuculidae; genus Clamator; species Clamator glandarius. The sequence goes on from JAUNZM010000227.1 coordinate 5,353,450, forward strand.
TGGTTGTCTGTCCTGTTCAACCAACTGGTAAATCCTTTTTTTCCTTTCTTTATTCCATGGGTCTAATTTTTTTGCCTTCATTTACTTCCGGCCTCCTCAATTATACTTTATGTTATCCCTTTCTGGCTCACTACTCTAGTTTACTTTACATAGGGGGCCTTGTGGTCTTCCAAAAAAGTCACTGTACAGACTACTTCTTCACCCATTTCCTTGCTCTTAAGCTCCTTAACTAATGATGTTTAGGATTAAATCTTCAGTTTTTTCACACATTTTTATTAATCTCTCTAAAAAATTACAATAGAGTGATAAACTTTGAAGCATTTCACTGTTTTCCATATTATTTCCCACTATGGCTGTATGATTCTGAACATTAATATGTCATTAGGTATTGCTGTGATTTTATTTCCCCTAATACAGTTTTCCTTTACTCAGTAGAAAAGTGTTAGGATGATGTGCTTCAGAGTGTTTCAGAAGTGATCACGCAATCATTAAGACATTTAGCTAAAGAATAGAAGGGAAACATTCAGAGTTTGTAGGATTTTCTGCTGTTGCGTGGGGTAATAGTGTGTTCAGTCCTCTTCTACCGTACCCTCAGTAAATCCTATGATGAATTTGGGGACCCATGGAGTGAAAGGAGCAGACACAAGAAAAGCATCTAGTATTTGGATAATAATAGAATGATAAATTATTTAAGAACCTGAGATGAATGCTGAGTCTTTACTTGACCAAGGTTCCTTTCATTTCAGGTTCTTTTTTGGCTTTCATTTTGGTGACGAGTCTAAGACAGTAAAAGTAAATTGAAGTCACTCCACACTGAGGAAGTCCTCAGCCTGTGAATAGCTGGAGATTAGAAGAATATGTAATATTAAATTTGTTTACCCTGTTTCTATAGTCCTTCCTGGGCATCTGCTTGCATTCACCACAGGAGACAGAAAACTGGGGTAGTTGTATCTTTGTTCTATCATAGTATAGTCTCTTTTATGCTCCTGTATTCTCTTTCTCACAACCTCCAGAAAAACTGCTGGGAAAGAGAACAATATATTTTTTATTTCCTTTCTTAAGAAAAAACAGTTTTCAAGAAGGAATTTTGCAGCTTCTTACAGTTTAAGGCTGAATATAAAATACTGTAAAAGTGTCATTTGACAGAATCTATAAATAGGCTGAGTGTGCAGACACTAAGAGACCTATGGGATTCCTGACATTTGCAGAATTAGATTTGTATCTTTTCTTTAATGACTTAGAGCTGCACCCTTGGTTTCTTCTCATCTCTGCATGTGCATACCTGCAAAGATCATAGCCCATAAGAAGGACACAGTGAATAACTGATTATGTATATGGAGAGCAGAGTCAGAAGTCCCACAAAGATTTCAGAAATTCTGATTACATGCCAAAAATAGCTTAGATGCCTGAGAATTTAAGATCTAAACAAGTTGTATTCACATAGTAGTCACAGTGCTAGATATCATTACCAAGAGGATAAGTACTCTTACTGTGGATCCAGAATCACCTTAAAACCTTCCACAGCCCAGTAACATGGCATAGCTTTACAAAGACCTGGAGCTGAGTCACAAATTTACATGAGACTAGAATCACAGAATCACTAGGTTGGAAAAGACCCACCGGATCATCAAGTCCAACAATTCCTATCAAACACTAAACTATGCCCCTCAGCACCTCACCCACCCATCCCTTAAACACTTCCAGGGAAGGTGAATCAACCACCTCTCTGGGCAGCCTGCTCCAGTGCCCAATGACCCTTTCTGTGAAAAATGTTTTTCTGATGTCAAGCCTGAACCTCCTCTGTTGGATCTTGAGGCCATTCCCTCTTGTCCTGTCACCTGTCACTTAGGAGAAGAGGCCAGCTCCCTCCTCTCCACAACCTCCTCTCAGGCAGCTGTAGAGAGCAATAAGGTCTCCCCTCAGCCTCCTCCTCTCCAGGCTAAAATCACTGCATATGAATTGTAAGAAATTAAATATTTTGCATAAATTAAAAATTACAAGTCTAAGACAATATATGAATGTGATTTTACTGGGTTTGCCGGTCTTATTTGTCTATGTTGTAACAGCATTTTGTTTAGTGTCACAAAGTACAAGCAAATACAGTTTTTGAAGAACAGTTTTTGAAGAATACAGTGTTTGAAGTGATTGGTTCTTGCCCAAGACATAGGCATACGGAAGTAATTTTATGTAATTTTATGCAGTTCCAATTCAATTTATAAATAAGTATAAGGACTTCTCAGTACACAAATACTGCAGTCCTAAAAGTACATGGCAGGGGGCTTGGAACTACCTGATCCTTAAGGTCCTTTCCAATCCAAACCGTTTTATGATTCTATATTCTATAAAAAATGGACTGGAGGTGCAAAGAGGCAATGGGATACAGATGCAGTGAACAAAACTGCTATGATTACAGAGAAGCCAAGCACCTCTGAACTGTAGTAATCTTCAAACCTATGAGTAGCTGAGATTTTAAGGTTTTCTGTCTGGACTCATGCTCTGGAGGCATTTCTAAGTCAAACTCATTCTAAGAGAAAAAATGTTACAGCTAGTAACTCTCTATTTTAAAAAGAGCTTGTGAACTAAACCAGTTTACATTTGGCTACTGAGATCATTAGAAGCCCTGGCTGGGTTTTATTCTGCAATACAGTGACTTATTCCAGACTGTCAGTCAAAATGGAAGCTGGACTTCCTAATTTTAGTATTAGACAGCTCATGATTGAGAGTACACAGAGGAAATAATTTTCAGATGAAAAAAGAGTCAAAGCAAAATACAACTCGAAAACAAAAGAATAAACAGATTCTTGGTAATCGGGTTGTAACGTCACATCTAGCTGTTCAGCACTTCACTAACCATCTTGAAAGAGCAAACAAACAGAATCACTGAATAGTGAAAACCAGATTTCAGTTACCTTAATAATACCGAGATTATTTAAATGCTAAACATTTTAGTCCTACTATGACACTTAACAAAGGAAATAGGAATGGAATATTTTTACCTTGAGTACAGACTACCAAGACAGATAATTTTGGAGCTGCTGAATATATTTCTTATCTTAGACTTTGGAGTATGGAGACTCCTAGAGAGCTTGAGTGCAGTACAGGCATCCTGTATCTGCTTGTTTATGTATTATATCCAACCCCTTTTTGTTCAGTTTTTTAGTTTACAGTTCATTATCAAGAAGCATTAACTTCTGTAAGAATGAAACTAAGTTTCCTTTGAAGCTTGCTTACAACTCTCATTACCAATTTTTGGAAGACTAAGGTAGTTTAGATGAAGAATGACATGCACAATTTTGTAGTCTGTATACTTTTGCTGAATCAGAACATTGGTTGCTAAATACAATTCTGATATAAGCAAACACCACACAAATTTTCTAAATAAGTTTGATTTATAGCTTTTACACATGTAGCATTGCTTCATCATCTGAATACATAATTGCAATGAGCTCTCTCCGCTTAATAGAGGACAGAATTTAAAAATGATTTTTTTAAGTTTGGAGGCTCTGTATCAGCTGGTTTAATATTTCTAGGATACATATAAGAGAGGAAAGATAAGGAAGCAATGTAAGATACTGTGTTGGTATCCAAGTAAATTAGCGCGAGGTGCTAATTTGCACTTACTAGGGTTAGTTTCAGAGCCTAATCGCTGTTGCCAAGTTTTTAAAAAGCTATCTTTAATTATTAGCATAATACTACTATAGAAAGGATTAAAGTGATCCTCACCTTTTTTCCAGTAAAAATAGATATATTTAATCCTACTCAAAAATGAGGTAAAAATATCAAGCTTAGGACTGGAGCTCTTCTACAAAGCCTTATACAAAGTATGCAAAGCAAACTGGACCTCTAAACAAAGAAAAATAGGTTTCCTATTTTCAAAAAAAAAAAACTTAGATAATTTTGCAGCAGTACACATTCTATACCATTGTCATTCAATGGAAACATGAGATCATAACAGTACGCTTTTATTGAATGAAGTATATTTAATGATTCAGTCGGTATTCTCTTCAGCACAGTCATTGTGGCAACAGTCTGGATGTTGTCAGAGTCAGTAAGTGCATCTCCATCTTTTAAACCGAAACAGCAAGAGACAGAGCAGGTGTTATCTCCCTCAATATGTCATGTGATGTGTAATGCATCATACTAGCAATAAAAGAAATGCTACTTTGTCGGCAGAGAATGTGTAGAATTAAAGCAACCAGTGTGAGTACAATTTCTTTATTGCGTGTAATGACAGGAGCAGCAGCAGCTAGTGAATTGGGCCTTCTTTTATCTCCCAGCATGCTGGAATGAGAAGAGTGCAGATTTTAGTTTGGATTCTGTACACAAGAGAGAAAGAATAACCAGTGCACAAATACAACATCAGAAGTAGGTATTTATACCACTGTACCTCTAGCACACCTTCAAAAGTGCATAACAGAAACTGTAGACAAACAGCTGTGCAACTTCTCTCTGTGCTCAGGTTAGTCATATCAATCCAGAATGCATATATAACATATTGGGCAGAGAGTTGCCATGAGAAAATGGAAACTTTCTGGGTTAAGCACCTTGTCTTCCAAGATGGCCCAAGCTAAAATGCTGGATTTGACACCAATTTTCTGTAGGACTTCTGACTATTCACTTCTCTGTTCTGACAGCAGCATAGGTGAAAGAAAATACTGACTCACCTACCTCAAAGGCAAACTAAAGATTAATTAGTTTGTTCTTGTAAAGAGCTTTGAAAATGTCAAGGCTATATAACTATTGTTAAATAAATGGCAAAAAGTCAGTTTGGACAAGTGCAGAGCAGGACTGCAGGAGGTTTATCTTTGTGTCTTAGCCATAATCTTTAACAGTATCCAGAAAAGATTTCTTATAGTAGATAGAGGTAGTTAAAAGAAAAGTATAGAGCTGTTTCAGAGAAGTATTTATTCAGTGAATGTAAAAGGAAATGAGAGAGCAAGCACAAATGGTATAATTTCTGAGCTTTTACATTCAGCAGGGCAGTATGTTCTCAATCTTTTATTGAAATAATATCCAAATAACTCAGTATAATGCACATAGAAATTTCCTATCCATCTGGATGAGGGAAAAAATTATCCCTTCCTCCAAGACTAGGGCCACAGGCCTGAGCATAGTTAATCTGCTTTGATTCTACTTCTTTATACAATGCTGAACATCACCATTGTAAGCTCTGAATCTCTCAGAAGACTGCATAAATCAAAGTCCCACGAAGAGAATTTGAATATATGATGTATTTTTTTTCAGAGTAGGGAGATTACTTTGAATCACTGTTGGAAGATCCAGTTCTCCACCTCTCTTTCATCCCAAGCAATCCACAAAATGTACTGAGGTTCCTTATTCTCTTTTCCAAAAAGTTTCCCATTGAGTTTAGCACCAGCATTCATGTTGTTGTAATTTTCACTTCTCATTGTACACATTTACAGGCACCAGATGATTTGAATTTCCTGGCACAGAATCACTAGTCATTTTAAAGCTGCTCTTTCCTGCCAGTGTCAATTGCCCATTTCTTAATATTCTGGTACTTAGAAATATGAAAATCACTGCACAGGGGCTTTCACATCATTTCAGCCCATATCAGTAGGATGATAAAAACCAGCTGGAGACAGATGGATTTTATTGTTATTGTGTTTATCTAGTTTTAAAAGTACAAGAATATTTACCCAAGACTAAACATTAGAATGCAAAGTTACAATGCCACACAGATGTCTGAAAGAAAAACAGCAAGGGTGAAACTGGAATCAGAAACTGAGAATACTGTAAACATTCCTTTTGAAGTGATACTGGTACAATCTTATTTGAGGAAGGAAAGGAAAGAATTGTTAAAACATGCAAGATCTTAAAATAAAAAACAAACAATATTCTTCCCTTTACAGTTGGATACACAGAACATAGTTGTTTGCACAGAACTATGACCTCTATACCAGCATGATGAATTATGAGCTGGAGAATGTGGCAGAGTGACTTCAGAAGGGCACCATCTCTTTCATATAAGCCAGTCAAAGGTCATGTATTTCAGAGTTATCTATACATAAACACACACCTATACACAAACAAAGCTGGTCTGTAGATTTAAAGTGTAAACAGACAATTCCACTTGATTGATTAGATTCACCTGAGAGGGAATTTATAACAGGATAAACTTATTTTTGCCAAATATTTGATCTGCCATTCATTATAGACTAAAATGGCCTTTGCAAACTGATATTCAAGTTCTAGAATTTGCAGGTTTTCAAAGTTAAATCCTCACCAAAGGAGAAAATCAAGAGCAACACACCTAAGACTGGCAGGCGAGCTGAATGATTGCATGGCAAAACTGCAGAATTAATTAACTCTGCAGAGTGGAGCAGAGAGCATTATGTACTCTCACAAAGGCACCAGATTTCCCATGGCCATCACTCTAAACACTACACCCCCTGACACTTACCCCATGATTATCTTCTCAGGTTAAATTCTTCCTGAGCATCCCGAATATTTGATTTATTTGCACTATTAATTTACCCACCCATCTGTGATCTCTTAGCTATTTAATTGATTGCCTGTAATTGATCTAGCCATCTGTGATATCTCAGTCATTTAATTGATTGTTTTTATTGATCTAAACACCTTGCAGCTTTGTTGCCACCTAGCTGGATCAAAAGTCACCGGCTGCTGTCATATATGCCCCTTAATTCTTAGTACTCTTCTATACACTGTCAGCTGTCTTCTGAAGGAGAATGGGCAGAGGAGGAAATCAAACACCTGAAGTCTCATCTTGCTCTGACCTATCATGGACAGGTGCTCGTTGGCACAGCCCCCACTGATTTCAGTCCCACGTTTTCGAGCTAGTTGAGCATCTGGGCACTGATTGTTTTCCTGGAATACAGGCTATAGTCAAACAAAATGCGAACAACAAAATAAAACTTAAAAAAAAATATGCATAGCACCAAGTTTTGCAGCATGCCAGCAAGGTTGTAAATCTCTTGTTTATTGAGATCTGTAGTGCAGGTGAATTCCGTATCAGATAATCTATGTTAAGGAAGTTTCATCTCAGCAGTCATGTACTAATGACAAGAAAAGTGTCATTACTGATTTTAGTTCTCACACAAGAAAGGCAACAATACCTATAGGGAATGTGATAATGCTTTTCTGAATCATGAATGCCATAAAGGGTATCTTTTTCATTTAATAAGCCTTTGGGCACAGAACTAAAGGCATAGGTGATTATACCTGATATAGCAAACCACTTATAAAAGCGTATTTTATGTAAAATTATTATAATATATGTAAATTATATGAGGATCTTATTCTGTCTAGGATACTTAGACATATTCTATAAAAAGAGACAGCTCTGGTGAAGGTACACAAGGAATTTGTAGGACTTAGAAAAGGACTTGATGGTTTCCTTTAATAAGGAAATATTTAATGTACTTTACACAGAATCCTGGATATCTCTGCATGTTGCTCAATTACAGCAGTTCCTAATCCAGCAGTTTGTAAAGTAACACAGATAGGTAAGAGAAGGAACTAGGTACTAGTAACCTTTCATCTATTCTGCTCAGTGCTTGGAGCTCCAAATCAGGAGAATGACTAGAGCAAACAGATAGAACAAGGAGACAACCATTGCGATAAACTAAGAGAAGTAGAAATGGGTTCACAGAGATGGAAAGTAATCCCCAGAGGGGAGAGTAAGAACACAAGAGTAAAGGAAAAGATATGAATGAAGATTTGAGACTAAGACGAGTCAGAGAACTCAGTAAACCAGAGCTGAGAACATAAAAGCAAGGAAAGCTGCAAAAGTAAATATATATTTGAAATATAGTCATTGTTTACCTTTAGCTCAGTCAACTTTATCCGCTCAGTTTTCTCACCCACAAATTGTCCTCTATCTCTCAATTTCTAGATTTCATCTCCATTTTAAACACCCTGAAATGTTATTTGGTTGTGAATAAAAGCTCATTATTTTAATTACGAATAGATGTCTTAATTAATATTGGAGAAAAACACTTCAAGAGCAGGGAAGATGTCACATCACTACCAGTGTAGCAATAAATACCTTATCTGTGCCACAGAAAAAGTTACATTTGAAGGAAATATTGTGATTTGACTAGTAACACCTGCAATTGACAGGTCGAGGTTTCAGGAAAGAATGATCTTGGAGACAGACGTCAAAGAAAACCACTTTGTAGACTTAACCAATCTTCTTCATTCTGCTTGTTGTCTTCAGGGACCATTTATCAGATTCATATAAATGTCATCTCTTTTTTACCTTCAGGGAGGGGATCAAGTTTAGTGAGAATTAAATCCTCAAAAAAGATTTAGCTTGTCTTTGTTACAAATAAAATTGTGATTCTGTCCTTCATTCTTATTCAGCAGATCTATCTGTTGAACTCAAATCCATGTCTCCCAAGAGCAACTTTTTTCATTTTATATGATCAGTCAAATTTCTTGACAAGACACAATGATGTATTTAAATATGGTTTTGAGTAAAAATACCTAAACTTGGATTTTCTTATAGCACTCTGATTTCTAAAGCTGTTGCCCAGAAACTAAATGTCAACTCAGAGATTAACGATACATAAATTGCAAAATAAAAGTGATAATTCTAAAAAATTCCTCTTTAGAGACATATGATTTAAATTCACCTTCCACCTCAAGCAGAAATTGGATTTCTATGTTCTTTCACTTTACTCTTGCTTATTCCATAATGTACATCTCCCAGGCTGGTCTGCCATACATCTTCATCCTTTTTTTCTCCCTTTCCTCTTCTCTGAGCTTGTTGTGACTTAGGCTGTCAAGCTCTTAAAGCCAAATACTTTATCAGTGTGTATTTCAAATAATAGAGTTTCATCTTTTTCCTGCCCCGTAGACTTTATAAGAGAAGTGAATATTACTTTAAAGAAGGAAAAAATTTTGCATTTGAATCCAGGCAGTGGAAATGTTATAGCAGAAGTTTTGGAATGAACAGATTGTTTCAGAGCTTTTGTATGACTGAATTCGCCCATTGCACTCCTAATGGTAAAGATACTGTGATTACTTAAGGAGTAAGTAACTTAAGGATAGAATAGGCATGTTAATTCTGAATTCCCTAGCTTTCATCACCTAGCATTTCCCACAGTTCATATTCAAGAATACTGCAGTACACATTGCGTGGCATTTACTGCAGTTGTCATTTACTTGCTTCTCGTATCTGAATTTTACTGCATGCTTTTGTGGATACGTGTGTGTGCTGTTTCCATATTGAGTATGTCATAGGCGTGCCAAGGCGCTAAAATGGTACTGGCACTCTTCAGAGTAGACAGGCCTCTGTGCTTCCCCTCTCCAGAATAAATTATCAAGCAGCAGACAGCCATGGCTACTTGTGAGGAAATGGGATAGGGAGAGATCTCACAGGCTCTGGATGAACAGTTGAACAGTCTGTGGGATTTGTCACAATTATGGTGTCTTGTCATTTTACAATATCACACAAGTCACTCTCAGCATAGGATTTCCCTTCTTCAGACAACACCTCTCCCACTTGCATGTGACATGTTTACTGCTCTTTTTGTGGAATCTAGCAAATAGAAAGAAGAGCAGGAACCTGTTACCTCCTTTTCTTTGGGTGAACTGGCTCAGAGTACAGTGCATTTAATTTGCTCGTCTTGCTTCTCTCCTTTTGCCTCTAAGTTCTTATATCCTTAGTCATTCCAGTTCTCTTACTTTGTTAAGAGACAGTAACCTTTTGCTTCTGTGATACTACACTGGTTTTATCTCTGTTTGAAATGTTCCTTTTATAACTGTCTTCACTTGCAACCCACACACAGACATCTCCTTTCTTGTATTCAGCATGGTGAAAATAATTTCCTGTCACATATTTCCCATTCAAATGTTATTTCTTCTCTCAGTTTGAGGGGAAAAAATATATAAATATCTTCATTTTTATTTGAAAATTTTAAAGGACATAGTTATTTTTAAACATGCCTGATAAATAGATTATGATTGGGACTGAAGACGATTGATGTGAATTTTTCTGTCACTGAAGAAGAGCATAAGAAATGTAAATAAAATTATTCTGGTGCTCTAAGAAAGAACAAACTGAGTTTAAACATGACTTTCATACTTGCCTTTTGTCCCTCTTGCCTTTAAAATACTCTCAACACACTTGATCCATGGCAATGGATAGAAGATATGCTAGCACGCTATGAGGACATATAACAGCCAAAGCAATTTGATATAAGAGGCTACAGAGAAAAGCTGTTAAAGGACCATGGAACTTGAACTGAATTGCAGAGGTACATTTTAAGGAGTATTAGGGCTTTGTAAAGAATTTGACTAAGGTTCATCTTCCTAAAATTCAAATTTAAATTTGCATTACCTTTTCAGCAGCCCTCACACAAAACAAAGATTTAAATTGCTAACAAGAATACATTTGATTTTAGATTACCCTTTGAAATAACAGAAAATACTAGAATGTAAAAACTATGAGAATACTCAGTCATAGGGAACTATAAAGAAAAATTATAAAATACTAAACCATTTAAATTAGGATCATAGAGGACCGAGATCATTTGATAGGAAAATACCCCTTGCTAACTTTCTAGTGACTGTATAAACCAGACAATATTATCTTACCCAGGCTATCTACTTCACAAACAACAATGAAAAAAAATACAAAATCTGTAAAGATGTTTTAGTATAAGGTGTTAACTTTTATGCATCTTCTGTTTTTAATTGCAGAGCCCTTTTATGTTTTGTCCTGGAACTGAGTGTTCCAGAAGTAGATGTATAATAGTCAATATTTCAAATCATATGAAAAAATAATTATGACAATCCAATCCTTTACTTTCCTGCCTCAAAGTTACAGAAGAATCAAGGAGGGCTTTATTTCTTTTCCATGTGCATATGGGAGATAGACTTCAAAACAGCATGAATGATATCATACTAAAACATGTCTTAGAAGTGTGGAAAATAATACCTGAATTATTTAATATGAAACTCACCAAAACACACTAATTTGGAAGTTTCTTTGTGTTAAAGAGAATAGAGACAGTGTTTGATGTTTCCCTGGTAAAGCATTTTCCACAGAGGTTTAATGAGAATTTTTTTTTAATTAACTGTTTTGTAGGATATGTTTAACAAGTACAATTCTAGAATTACAATTCTTCTTTATACATCAACAGCAGCTGATTATATTTCATTAGCTTTAATTGTAGATGCAAAAGATTTCTTAATTTCATGACTGGCAATATAAAGTCACAAGTACTTCAAATGGAATTTAAGAATACATTATGAGAATGCTAGGCTCCTCCAGAGACATTCTTTGCCATTAGCCTGTTATTTAGGTCTGTGTAAACCAGCATCTTATGGAGTGGTTTTTATGAGGCTATTTAAAAATAAATCCTAGGATACAGACAGTAGCTACAATTTTGACTGATTTCCACAAAGTAAGTGCTCAGTACCATTTGGAAGCATAATTTTAATGAATGTGAAAAAGCAGAAATAACCATAATGGAAGATACAGCAGAGCAAACACTGAAAATTCTAATTGCTCCTTCATCATAACCATGACCCAATATCTGTACAATAAACATTATTAAAACACATATCTTCTGTTGTGTATAACAGAACAGAGCTGGCAAATATTTAAAGATACTTTCCATAAAGTCCAAGAGCGCTCAGTCCCCAGATGTAGGAAGTCTGGCAGAGAAGGAAAGAGACCTGCTGGTCAAACTGAAAACAAGAAGCAACCACACAGGCAGTGTAAGCAGGGACAGGTAACCTGGGAAGTGTATAGGGACACTGCCTGGCTCTGTAGGGATGAAGTCAGGAAGGCCAAAGCACAGTTGAAGCTGAACTTGTCAAGGGAAGTGAAGACTAACAAGAAAAGCTTCTACAGGTATGTCAATCAGAACAGGAAGATTAAAGAGAACATGTCCCTAGTGATGGATGAAAATGGTGACCTCGTATCAACAGACAAGGAGAAGGCTGAGGTACCTTTGTCTTCACTGACAACCACCTCAGCCCACCTGGGTCATGGGACAGCAAGATAGAGAGCAGGGGCTAAAGCCTCTCTCACTGTAGAGGAAGATGAGATTTATGACTGCCTGAGGAACCTGAACATATATAAATCTATGGAATCTGATGAGATGCAACCCAGAGTCCAGAGCGAATTGGCTGATATGATTGCCAAGACACTCTCCATGATATTTGAAAAGTCATGGCAATCAGAAGTCGCCCCTGGTGACTGAAAGAAAGGTAACGTTGTGCCCATTTTTAAAAAGTGTAGAAAAGATGACCTTGGGAACTACTGACTTGTCAGCCTCACCTCTGTGCCTGGGGTGATCATGGAACAGATCCTTCTAGAAGCTATGTTAAAGCACATGGAGGATGGGGAAGTGATTAGTGGCAGCCAGCATGGCTTCACCAGATGCAAATTCTGTATAATCAATATAGTGGCTTCCTGTGATGGGGTAACCACAACAGTGGACACAGGAAAAGCAATGTATGTGATCTATCTGGACATCTTTAAAACCCCAACAACATCCTCCTCTCTAAATTGGAGAGATATGGATTTAATGGGTGGATTGTTTAATGGATAAGAAATTGGTTGAGTGGTCTCATTCAAAGAGTAGTGGTCAATGGCTCGATGTCCAGATGGAAATCTGTGACAAGTGGTGTCCCTCAGTGGTCCATAATGGGACCAGTGCTGTTTAATATCTTCATCAATGATACGGACAGTGAGATTGAGTGCACCCTCAATAAGTTTGCAGATGACATCAAGCTGAGTGGTGCAGTTGCCACACTGGAGGGATGGGATGTTATCCAGAGGGACCTGAGCAAGCTGGAGAAGTGGGCTTGTGTGAACCACATAAGATTCAACATGGTCAGGTGCGAGGTCCTACACCTGGGTTGGGGAAATCTGCTGTTTCAATACAGGATGGGAGATGTTGTGATTGAAAGGGGCCTCATGGAGAAGGATTTGGTTGTGCTGATTAATGAGAAGCTTGATATGAGCCGGCAATGTGCTTTGAAAGCCTAGAAGGCCAATTCTGTCCTGGGCTGCATCGAAAGAAGAGTGGCACAGCAGGTTGATGGAGGTGATTCTGTCTCTCTATTCCTCTCTTGTGAGACTTCATCTGGAGTACTGTGTCCAGTTCTGGAATCCTGAACATAAGAAGGATATGGAACACTTGGAATGGGTCCAGAGGAGGGCTACAAGGGTGATCATAGGGCTGGAGCACTATGAGAACAGGCACTATGAGGACTAGGGACAATGGCTATAAACTGGAGAGGGGCAGATTTAGATAAGGAGGAATTTCTTCATGATGAGAGTGGTGAGGCACTGGGACAGGTTTCCCAGGGAAGTTGTGGCTGCCCCATCCCTGGAGATGTTCAAGACCAGGATGGATGGGGCCTTGGGGTGCCTGATCTAAAGGGAGTTGTCCCTGCCCATGGCAGGGGGTTGGAACTAGATGATCTTTCATGTCCCTTCCAACCCTACCTGTTCTATGATTCCATGATTCTATATGTCAGTTATCTTAATATTAAATTGCTCCCAGGTTGAGAATGTGTACACCAGGTTTAGTCCACAAGTTATGTAAAATAACTCACTTCTGAGTCTTCTGAAGAAAAAAAAAATAGAAAGTACAAGTCCAATCTGTCACTGCTGCTAGGGCAGCAATAATTGCACTCTTTTCTTAGATAACTTTTTCTGCATATCAGGATTACTTCAACTGACATCATGGCATATAATCTTCATGGCCATTATTCTCAAGATGTTTGTAAATTGGCAAATCTATCAGCTTCCCAAAAACAATACTAAAAACTATCTGATTTTAAAATTACAGTAACTACTTAGCTAACAATTTAAAAGAATTCTATGTTTTTTTGTTTTTTTTCAAAACAGCATTTTGCTGCTAATAATATCACAATGTCATTGCCAGGTAGGTCTGAAAGCCAGACCTCTTGCACAGCAGGCATTTTGCTTGATTATGTAAAGTTAGGTTTCTTGCCAATAAGAACTACATGAAAGATTCCAGAATGTTTTTGTTATCAATTAGAAGTAATGAAACATCTGGTTTCTTAAAACAAATGTTTGGTATTTTTTAAGCAGAATTTAAAAAAAAAAAAAAAAAAACCTGAAGCAGAAAATTTGTAATTCAACATTTCAACTAGTAGCAGGCCCTTATTCTGTTCAAGTTAAAGAAAATAATGTAACGTTATATAAAATTATCTATGTATTTAAAAAAAAAAGAAATAAAAAAACCAGCATAACAGTTTTGATAAAAACTGGTGAAAAACAGTTCTCAAGAGCTTTAACATGTATGTGCTGTGGAGAAGTTTTTAAAAACAACCATTAAAAAAAGCCTCAAACCACAATCCACAAGCTTTTCCTGTGGAAAAAGAAAAAAACGTATGCACGTGCTTCAAATAGTAAACCATGCAAAGTGAACCTCTATACATTTAGTGCAAAAGGAACCTAAAATGAACAACTCTGGCAGACTAACCTTCCTGGAGTATTTAAAAAAATAGAGACAACAATATACTTCACATGAGTAAGCATTTCAAATATAGGTAATCATTACACATTTAAGTAACATCATTGGACATTTCAGAATATAATCAAAAAGAATCTACCCATGCTATTGAGAAGTAATATTTTAGATGTAGGTTTCATGACCATTTTGTTATAGTACAAATCAGAGCAAGTTGCAAATCATTCTGAAACTTAATTCCATTCTTTTTTTCTTTTTGATGGTAAAAGGAGCAATTACATGGGTATCATTATCTTCTACTAACTATGAAAATGATGATAGATAATTTTGGAAGCTGTTTTGTTTTTATTTTCACTCTAGAGATACTTCTAATCTTTTACTAGCAGTTTTCTGCTCTGCACCTGGTGAAACTGATAAGAAGCATTGCTGGACAGGCAGATACATAGACACTGCATGAAAATAGAATAAAACTACATTAGAATTTCAAAGATTTTTGTCTTATATACATTTAAAAGTAAATCCATAACCAATTCCCTTAGGCTTTTATGTGATTAACATTACATTTTAGTCAATTATTAAATTGTAGCACGATAATTTATGTCCACAATAGCAGGTTTTGATCTCTGCAAATTAGGTAAAACCAGAGTAACCCAAAGATTTAACTGAATCAGAATTTAATTCAGAGGAATTATCACAAACTGTAAAAGCATCTATAATACCATTGTCACGGCTGTTACTTTAGAGGAGAAGATAAGGAATGTAAATACAGATAAAGACAACATTCATGGAAGACAAAACATTTAAAACTTTTCTGCTGTTCAGTCTATGTTTTAAATTATGAATTCTGATTAAATTCATTATGACTGTGAGAAAAAAACGCAGTATACTCTTACTTCTCATAAATACTAGTCAACCTTTTTAAACTCTTCAGGTTCAGTATCTGATGTGCATGATATATTGCAAGTTAAATCTGACTGTAGCATTCCACTTCATAAATCTATGTAACAAAATAATCTGTTATAGTGTCAAGGAATTATCTCCTGGTTTGTTATATTCAAGAAGTGAGATTTCATTGTCTTTTGCCAATATTGAACAGCCACATCCTCAAAGTCAGAAGTCAGTGTTAGAATTTTGTCCCCAAAATATCTAGTTAATTGCTTTTTGGTTACCCTATAATTCAATGAGAGGCCTGGATTTTTTTAGGGGAAAATTTTTTTCATAAATACAGCTCAAGTAATACTTTATAGGAGTTCAAAACTAAACAATTTAGTTTCACAGAACTAGAAAAAAAGATATTCTTGTTCTATCCTATACTTGCCCCCTAAATCCTGTGCATATATTTTAGGGCATGTTTGGGAATGGAATTAAACTGCTTAAAAATCCATCACTATTTTAGATGCCTAAGGTATCACACATAGTCTCCATCTTCTTTTACATCAGTACATGTTTTCTCTGTAGGTCTGGGGTCCTACTTGTTTGCTCCAAGCAAGTGATTCAGGTACTTAGCACCAGAAACCTATCTAGGTACTTGAGCAGCTCCAGAGCAGCCTTACAGGTTTTGTAGTTCATGAAAAGACATCACAGCTGTGCTTCAGAAAGAAGCCCTGAAGGGTAAAGGGATCCATGATGGCTGGACATTCTTCAAGGGAATCTCAAAGATGCAGAGGCAGGCTGTCCCCATGCATCACAAGACAGTATGGCAGGGAAAAGGTCCAACTTGGCTGAACATGGAGCTTTTTCTGGCACTCAAGAAGAAAAAGAGAGTTTACTGCTTTGGGAGAAAAGGGCAGGCAACTTGAAAAGAGTACGGGGATCCTGTTGGGTCGTGCAGGGAGAAAATTAGAAAGGCAAAAGCCCAGCTTGAATTCAATCCAGCCACTATTGTAAGAGATCATAAAAGATGTTTTTACATATATATCATCATCAAAAAGAGAGCCAAGGAGAATCTCCATCCTTTATCAGATATGAAGGGGAACATCGCTACCAAGGATGAGGAAAAGGCTGAGATGTTTAATACCTTCAATGTCTTCAATAGTCAGACCTGTTATCCCCAGGATACTCAGCCCTCTGAATTGGAAGACAGGGATGGAGAGCAGGATAAGACTCCCATAATCTAGAAGGAAGCAGTCAGTGACCTGCTATGCCACCTGGACACTCACAAGCCTATGGGTCTGGATGGGATCCACTGAAGTACTAAGGGGGCTGGCAGAGGAGCTTGGCAAGACCCTCTTCATCATTTATCATCAGTCTTGCTTAATAGGGAGAGTCCCAGATGACTGAGGGCTTGCTCATCTAAGAAGGGCTGGAAAGAGGATCTGGGGACCTACAAGCCTGTTAGCCTGACCTTGGTACCCAGAAAGATTACAGAGATTCATCTTGAATGCCCTCACCAGGCAAATGCAGGTTAAACGAGTGATCAGGCCCAGCCTGCTTGACCAATATTCATGAGAGGAAAAGACATTGGTGATGGTCATTATAGAGAGGTGGGAACAATGATATTGTTAGGCACATGACTGAAGGGCTGAAAAAGGCAAGAACTCCAATCTGTAAGGAGTTTCATTGAAAAAAATAAAAGTCTGTGCAATATCTGAATCTCATCTTCAGGATCCCAATGAAAACAAATAAGCTAATGAAGATCCATCTTTAAAAGAGGCACACCCTACACCTATAGCAAACACATGAATAAATATTTTTCATATCTTGCTTTATAGTAAATGTCATGCAGACAAATATGATTTAGCAGGGGTTCAGTCTTATTTCAGTTCTGTACAGAGAGCCGAAAGTATTATCCAAGATTGTCACAAACAGAATATATATCCATACTGGTTATGCAGAGGGCAGGAAGAACCAAATGATACAGGCTTTGTCAACCAATAAAGAAAGTTTTCTTCCTTCTTTCTCATTCTGCTTCATTGTTTTGTTTTCTGAAGTGTAGCTATTCAGCACAGTGACCTCTGCAGTGTACTGGCTTCATTTTAAAGTACCTTCACTCTCTCCACACCCTCAGGTGCAGAAGCAATGGGAACAACACTTTGAAGAGGGCATGTTGCCAATGTGACAATGCAGGCAACCCTGTTTGAGCCCAGATGGCTGTCAAAGTTACAGGAACCAAAAGGTAGAGGAGAAGGAAGGACTGAGCTCACAGTAAACTGAAAAACTAATTTTAAAAGGCAAGGGGATTATCGCACAAATCATAGCCGTTACAGGCAGAATTACTTGCAACTGAAATAGAGACAAGCTTGCTGACCTTGTATTTAAAATATGAGGTCAGCTATATAAACCTTAAGAGGTAGGTATTTGTAAAGGCATTACATTAATGAATCCTGCCAGCAGCTTGGAAGACACCACACTCACGGGTGCCCAGGCTATGTTAAAATACATTTGTTCCATTGAAAAGCACAGAGATCTTGCTAATTATTTGGTTTTCTGTTGCAGGTCATATTTATTAGACAACCCAAAATTTCTATAGTTGAGATGACTTTAATCATCAGGGAAAAGAGGGAGGAAAGAATGAAAGGAGAAAGAAGAAATTAAACTAATGCTGAGTAAAGCCACTGTCTGGCTCTGGGATATGTAGACAGTAGCATATGCCTCATGCATTTTTATGCAACATATTGTTTGTCTGATTTTTCTCAAAGGGTGCATTCATATCCTGACATTCATTGGGCTTTATAATTTGTAACTACCCCAAAGACATTGTCTCTCACTTTTTTTGTCACTATTGTAAATATCTGGGGATTTTTTCATTTAGTCTTCACCCTACCTGCAGAAATACACAATAATTTATATGGTTTTTTATGATTAAAGAGTCATTCTGTTGGGAAGTTGAGTAAGAGGCATTTTTGAGAAAGTAGTTTTCAACCCAAATGCTCTAATGTATTAAACATTGCATAATTTAATAATCATTCTTTCAAGGCTCTATATGCATGCTCTATCAATGTGTAAAACGAGTTCTAGAAACCTCTGGAACTTCTACCAAACACTAGAAACTCACAAAAAAATACTTAAAGAAGCTTTTTCTTTTCTTTTTTTTCTCTCATAAAATTGTTATTTCTTTTTTTAATGCTATATAGCAAACAGAAAATAAATCCCTGAAACGCCCTTCTCTTTTCCCTTTATACTTTTTATTCTAGGTTAACGTGGAAGGGGAACTAGACAAAGAAAAGAAATAATCCCTATATTAAAATATTTAGATGAAACAGGAAAAGGACTTATGTTCTTGTGCATAAATTCTTATATTATTGTCTTTTATGATTCAGTCCTTTATGGGTTAAACCAACAATGCTGTTAAATACATTACACACTACTAGACACACAACTTTGAGGGGTCTTGACTGGGTTTTGGTGTTGGAATTTTGTTGGTGTTTGTTATTGAGTTGGCTATCTGATGGTGCGCTCAATCACATTAAAGATACGCAAGCTGATTTTTCATCAGCTAGACATTGATAAAATCCCCATAGCATGAATTGACCTGTGGGCAATGTTTTCAGTCTGCAATTAAACACCTTTAAATCTGTCTACCTCCTTGAAACCAGAGAATTGTCATTTCCAGGTGAAAACTATATTGTGATGTGTGTTTAATACATTTGCTATTTCTATATTCATAACCATTCAATTTACTCTAGCCACACTTGTCTTTAATTCACAACATGTAAAAGAGAGTCTCACAGCAAGATCTCTTGCTGGATTTAAAAAAAAAATCATATCTTTATTCTGTTTGTTTTGAAAATCCATCTATATTAAGACTAAGTAGGTAGGCATGCCATTTTGAATTTCAATGTTTTCATTGAAATGCAAAAAATCCTAAAGGATAAAATTACACTAGCCAAGTGACAAGCTAAAATATGTAGCGTTACATTGCAAAGCAAGCCTGGCTGTCATATCTGGCAGAGAGGTCTTGGCATCCATTCTGCTTTCGTCTGCATTTCTCATCTCATCATCAATGAAGCTTAAAACAGCCACTGAAATCGTAGAGTCATTGTAAATCTGAATTCATAGGTAAACTACATCTCAAATCTTTACAAAATGCAAAACATATATAAAACCTTTACATATGTTCTTCGGTACCCAGATGCACCTCTGACAGATACCTGAGGAACTGTGTTAGTGAATTAACATTACAATGTCAAACTGATAGTATAACTATATTTTCAGACAAAGAAGAAAAGTCTCTGTGGTTTGAACAATAATGAAGTATGAACACAGGTTATAAAACAAAGCTTTATTGAGGCAGTAGGAAAGATGAGCAATGATGCACCCATATGGTGACTCACCCAATTACTGGCCACACTGGCCCAACATATAATATGAACTGGTATTATCTGAACTGTCAGGATGGTTTCATGCTATCTAGAATCCTTTGTGCTAGATACCTGTAAAAACATTATGACTTTAATTAGGCAAAGGAATTAAGTATCTAATTCTGACAATTTGTGTTTGAGAAAATGTAACCTGCTTAAATTTTCTACTGAATGTTGTTCTAGGAAAAAAAAAAAACCAAACCAAAACCCCCAAAACACAAGAACTAATTATCACAGGAGTAAAACTCAGTGGTCCTAAATCTCCATGACAGGTCTTCAGCAGTATATAACCAGGATCTTGATGCCCACTATGTAGTAAAATACTACCTGGTTGCTATCTGTCACTTGTGTGTACACACTTTAGAAAATAATTCTGCCATGCCTTTTGTTAAAGCATACTATCTATTTATGCATCTTAGAAGTATTTTTATAATGACTGAAATTCCTTATAACCTTCATGTTTTCTAGTCATTATCTGATGTTCAGTCTGCCTTTTATGGGAAATATCAATGAAAAGATAATGAGAATGCATTATGGGAAAACAGCAGGCCTCTTGGGTGAACTCCCTTGTTTAAGAGAAATCCTGGCAAAAGTAAAGGAAACCACTCAGGTGACCATTGATATTTCTCCAGGACAGATATATTAAAGCTTGTGTATCTTGTTGATGCAACTTGACCTTTGATAACATTTAGCTGTGAAGACTGTTGAGAGGACTGTGAGACCTGGCAAAACACCACTCACAAAGTGGTTCTTTTTTCTCCAGTCAGCACTGTAGGACACTGTTAGTCAACCTCTCCTTCTATCTCAAGAAAACTGACCTGGGAAGTCTCATAGGGTTCAATCCTGTAACTTATTCTTTTCCAACCTCTTTTTTTCTGTATTTGTAAATCCACAGATCTGGGGAACTTCTGAGGTAATATATATTTTTGGGTTTTTTTCTTCAGGCTCTTTTCAGTCTGAGAGAGGTTGAGGCCTAGGTGCTACCCAGTTGGCTGAAGTTCAACCCAGATAAGGCATCTGTTACAGCAACTAGTGGCAGGAAATACTTCGTTTCACTGGCTTCCAATTGAAACTTCTCAATTGGATCAGAGATTGTTAACTAATCACTTTCAAAGTATCCTAGGACTATGTGGAAAGTGTTGCAGAATCACAACACTATCCACATTATATTTTGAATTTGTGATCTAGTCATTCCTTATTTTTAAAGTCTGATTTCCTTCAGATGGTGTTTGATTCAAATCCTGGGAGTCCTTCTGTTGCCTGCAGCAGGCATTGGATCAAGCTTTGTCCAGAGAGCTTCTTCTTTCAGTCTGATATAGCTGATACCTCCTGCACAAGTCTAGGGGGAGAAACAATGTTCTACCTGGGTTCTGCAGCGTCTGCAGGATACTAAGGTATATGTGTGAAGTTGAAACTGCTAACCACACTCCAAAAGACAAAGTTATCCTTAAAACAGATTCCAAACTTGACTTCCTATCATATTGGAGGATGTTTTCTCAGAGGAAAAAAACATCAGAGAAGTAAAAGTCAGGCACTTTATAGAACTGACTTGAAACAGGAGCGTATTCGTCTATGACCATGTCTACACTAGGCAGAGTTACAAATGACACCTCTCTGCTCTGGCCTTCTGCTGACAGTGAACTGTAACACCCCAGGCACTTAGCCGACTGTTCACTTCTTTCAACATTCTCTCTTTCTTTAAAACTTCATACGTAGATAAGGGCATGAGATATTGCCTTTTCATTATAAAACATTACTGGCACAATTTCAGACATGTGAAAGTGCATCTAACTGCCACATATAATGAAGAGTACATTTGTCTTCGAATATATTATTTTTCAGATGTTTTGGACAACCCATGAAAAGGGTGGTTTGCAAAGTTACACTATTCAGTTTTGAAGACATTTTTAACTTTTTTTTTAACAAAGGAAAAAGGAAAATCCCATGTTTTAATTTGTAGTAAAAGGATTTATTCTTTTTCTCTGTTAATCTTTATGTCATGCAGTCACAGAAGAATTCATTCAGCTCAATGAACTTTAGGTATTCAGTGTATTTGAGACATAAGGTACTGAAATGTCTGCATGAGACTGGCAGATATGATTGAAAGCCTCCTGAAGATTTTTCTTCTTCGTGAAGGCTGAAGGCCAGAACCATTACTATGACAAAAAATAGAGGACAGAAAGTCATACAGTTCAAAATTTAGGCAAATGGATAATTTTTGTGGTTTTGATACTATTCCTTTTATTATCCTGACTTCTAATAATGATTTATCTTAAAATAGGAAAGTATTAGTGTTGATGTTAATTAAACCCAGTTACTGACTAAAGACTCAGTTTTTACTTTGTGTTCTGAAATACAATTAATCTCTTCTGTGTTAGATGTTTACTGTGTAATTTTCAACATGCTGGACGAGTGTTTAAATAGAGTCAATGGAGAGAAATAAAGCATTTCTTGAATGAAAATCATGAGCTATGTTTTAAGCATCTTTTTAGGAAGAGGAGAATCACTTTTTATGTCATTCCATGATATTATTGCCTCTTTCTATCTTTCCTCTCCAAACTGCCCCTTGGTACTATCAAATGATTAACCATTACTGGAAGATTTGCTATGACTGTCTTAAAAGAGAGTTTGAAACTCTAAGAGATCAGAAAGATTGAGATATTATTTAATGTGGTCCTCATAGTCAGAGTAGAAGAGCAAGTTTTCTTAAAGGACAGGGAAAAATCAAAGCACAAAGATCAGGAGATCAGTGTTACATAATTTTTGGACACATCATCACATAACCCTTCCTTCTACCTTCATCCCTCGTAAAATTTCTGATGTTATCTTTTCCTGTTACCCTGATACTGTGATTCTTTTTTTTTTTATTAACTTCTTTTAACACAGATTGCTTTTTGAAGAAGTCACCAATGGTCTTACCTAAAGGTTTGATCAATTTCAAGATGGTGTCTTTTTTAACCAAAAAAATACTTGAAATGGATTTACATTGTGCATTTAACTGGATGAGATCCTTTGGGTAGAATTTGTTAATAATTTTCCCATGTATATGTATCACATTTTATGCCAGCACCTTACCAAAAATATTCTAATGGTGATGTAATGATAAAGTGTTTATCTTTAATGCTGCATAAAATGCAAAACTGCTGTAACAGGGTGAAATTATGAGTCATTAAATCTTCCAGAAAAAAACCCAAAATTTATTGTAATTTTCATTCCAGTTTATGACTATATTAGCAATGAGATAAAAATCTGAAAAGGACATGAATGCTACTTTTCCTTCTTTCTTCTGAGCTGTCATGATGAAGAGATCACTGCAGAGCTTGTCAGTTTGATTTGTTTGAGTAGCCCTAAACAATTCACCACAGCAGAAGAGATTTTTCTCCTGCCCTCTGAGGGGACTGGAAACCTAGAGATACAAGCCTTGCTATCTATGCAGTCTATTTTTCTAGCACGTGAGTTAGAACTCTCTAGAGTCATGTAATACTGCTTCAACACGAAAAAATACATTGCTAATAATCTTCCACTACACATTCAGTCTTCAAAGCAGGATGGTTTTGAATAAGCACAAAAGACTGGTCAACAGTTTGACACAGAGACACCTTTGCTACCAAACT
This sequence comes from Clamator glandarius, assembly GCA_033459285.1. Taxonomy (NCBI): domain Eukaryota; kingdom Metazoa; phylum Chordata; class Aves; order Cuculiformes; family Cuculidae; genus Clamator; species Clamator glandarius. The sequence continues at coordinate 5,376,814 of JAUNZM010000227.1, forward strand.
ACATACTGGGAGAAGAGGATGCTTAGTGAAAATGAGAGGTAGCAAGACATTGTAGGGAAGATCATGGCAGTGTCAGAATTTTGCTTTTAGTGCATATTTTTGTCTTATTTTAATTATTTTTCTTATTGTTGAGTGCTACTAGACCACCCGGCTGTTCTATTACATGATGTACTGTGCTAATAAACAATACCATAGAAAAACTGTAGATTTTAAAGCCACTAACTCCAGTGTGACTGCAGCTTACAGTATGCAGTAAGCATAGATAGGTTCTTAAAAGCACTAAAGGTGATTAACTACTACCTTCTTCTTCAGCACATTAGTCAAATATAATCTTACAAATGTTCCAGGTAGGCTAACATCTAGCTTCTGCTCTTGTGGATACAGCATTGGTGACAGTGTTTGACTTGGCAAGCTTGATAGTGTTTGCTGACAGAGTAGTCTCCCGTGCCAACAGCATGTTGCATTCCAAATAGTTCAGACTTCATCAACTGCTTAAAGGACTGCAGTGATGTTGTTCTTTGCCTGACTTTGCCAATGACTTCTGTGAGTTGCTTACAGCAACATTTTTTCTGATATGATATAGATTCTCTTTCCAAATTTCATTTATGCTTAGATTCACAAAAGCTCCTAGGTACCCAAAGCAGCAGTTTCACAGAATTCAATCAACCTAGCCCAGCCACAACTCTTCTCAGATGCTTGGAAATTTACAGATGCTCATATTGTCACTACCTTTGGAAACAAATGTGTATTGTTGTACATATATGAGCACTTATATCACTGTTAGGCATTGCAGTTTCCTGTTTATTTCTCTCATAAAACCTATTTCATATATTAACTATCTCTATAACTAATTTTTATAGCAGTAAACTCACAAAAAAAGCATAGAAATCACACCCACACCTTGAAGTATGTCACTGCACTAATATATGCAATATTTCTGAGAACAGGGAGAAAAAGTAAGCAAAAATTAAGGAGACACTAACTAGAAAGATGAGACTTCAGATTCTGATCCCTGCTTCTAACACAACTTCTCCATTTTCTCTAAAACCAGCACTGAACAGCACCCAGAGTAGGGACATATGTTCCTTAATCTCATGTAATTGACAGAAGATCTCAAATGTAATCATGATATTTCTGCTTTCCCATCACCAAAACATTGATTTCTTTCCCATGTCCTTTGCAAGAGAGCTTGCTCGAGGAGTCTTCACAAACCCGTCCCAGTAGGATTGGCAGAACATGAGATCGAGTACCAAGATATTCAGCAACATCTCATGTCTGTGTGTCTTCTTGGAAAACTTTTAGCTATTCACAGGATTTTGTGGCATGCAAGCCATTATTTTAGAGATCCTGATGGTGTCTAAATTTTGGACTTTATGTTATAAATGCAAGTGAATATCAGTACAAATTTCATACAGGCAGAAAAACTGCTTAAAATTTTTTAAAAATGATGCCCTGAGTTTAAATACATCTTCTATATGAAAACCAAAATGTATGCCTTATATGGAATACAGACACTGCACTTATCAAATTTTCTAGAGTGGATAGATGTCTGCCTCTTTAACTGTAGAATAGGTATGGTATGATTTTTGCTCCTTGCTTTCTCCTCATTTCCTATACTGGGCTCTGGGACACACTCTGTAGATTATAAAACAATGTAAGCAAGAGCTTTTAAATAATAAAACAATAAAAGAAAAGTCTAAAATTATTATTTTCATTTGGGGGCAGCACAGAGTTGCTGCACTTTGAGTTAGCTCACAAACACATGGAAGAAATCTGTTAAGTCGTCAGGATGGATGGTTCCAGATTTTCAGCTTACACTCCTCTCACATAAAAGAGATATGAAAAATTAGACTCCATAAACCAGAAAAAATATGGCTAACACCTTTTTCTAGAAAGATGTCCTCTCTGCCCAGGTAGCTGCTAAGATTACAATTAGCAACTTAAATAGCACAAACAGGGTATCAGAACATGAGCAACCCTCTCTGTAGCAAGCAACTGAATTGTCACCGTGCAGTACTGCACTCTATGTCTCTTCTCACCATTTCTTCTCTAATTCTTTCATTTCTATAAGTAAAATATCTGGGGGATGGAACCTTTGTTCCACTGGTGGTGTTCATAAGCTTGAAATAATACAGTTCAGTATCCAAAAGTAGTAATTTCTGGTTTGTTCTTTCACTGCCTCTTCGCTGATGGCACTGAGCCCTATAAGTTAGTAGCTGCATTGCATACCCCAACCTGAATAATAAAAAAGGAACTCAACTTTAAAAATTTAGCTACTATCCTATCAAGACAATAATTTCAAAGGTGCTAAACTGATGCACATCCTGTGAAAAAAAATCTGGCTTCTGTATGTGACTCTGGCCTTCCTTGAGCTTATAGGACATTCAGCTTCAGTTCCTCAAGTCTTCACATTTAGTTAATCTTTCATATTGTGACCAAATAGGCCTCAGATGAGAGAACATTCTGTTACTTAATTGTTCCTCTATTCTCCTTGGGGATAATATCATAAATGACAGAATTAAATTTATGTTCCTATCTTGGCAATCTAAGCTACCATAAATTAGCATCTCTGAAGAAACTTGACAATTCAAAATACAGAACAAAATTTTGGTCTGCAAATCATCATTTAATTCTTTTCATTCAATGAACCTGAAAAAAATTTAGAGGTATTTACATTAGATGTAAAGGCTTTAAAGCTTCAAGGTTCTATTTGTCAACTTAATCAAAATACATTGATCAATGTAAAGATTTAAATCACTGCACAGAAAATAGACACTAGAGTGTTTTATACCATCTGCTGTTTTTTATTTCCATAAATGACATACTAATTATTGTTATATAACATATGCGCATGTGTAAACTGATGGTGGTTTAATTCACTTCAGATTGTATTAACATAAATGAGAAGGTATTACAAGATGGCTTTAATTAAGTTCAAATTGGTTGACTGGAGGTAAAATGATGTTAAATAAAATTTAGTTTAAAGATAAGTAGCTTATTATTTGGCTGTAAACCAAATTGGCTTAAATTGTTAGGTTAAATCTCAAAAGAAGTGAAGGTGAAAATAGAAAGCAAGTTAACTGCTTCTGATGTGTGAATTCACATTTTAAGCTTTTTACAGTACTTGTTGATAATATTAGTATAAAGAATTTAAGAAAAGCATCTTAGATGATAAATTAGATTTATGACCACAATAATAAAGTTATTTTAGGTGCAGTGAACAATTCTACCCTTACTAAAGAAGAGCCTTCTTTAGAAGGAAATGTATTTACACCTGCATAATATTGAACACGGTCATCTGAGCCCTTGTTATTGTTTCTTACACGATAACTATAACTAATTACAGAGGAGAGGAAAATATTTTATAAGTTACTGTTTCATTTAAGTACCCTATGGGTATACTACTAGATTTCATAGTTAGTATATAAAACAATATCCTATCAGATTGTATTGACATCACCTGTGCTGAAAATATTTTAAAATGTAACTTCTACAGCTAGTTGTTATCTGCTTTGCATTCTCTGATGCTTGCACCTGAAACTGTGAAAAGGTGTGAACACTAGATGGTAGAATTAAGAATGCATAGGACTGCAGAAGAAAGAGGGACTTTTCTTATCACCAGTCAAACTAAACTTTCTTTCTGTAATGTGAGAGTACAAGGAAGGTCACCTCAATGCCAAAACCCAGCTTTTGCATTTCCTACAGTCACACTGACATTCACCAGAACAGTTTCCCATATTCATTACTCTGGAGTATCCTGTCAAGTAGATAATCTGGATACAATTGTTTTGTTTTTAAAAATGTATTTCTGGAATTTTTGAGTTTATTACAAAATTAAAGTTTAGAAATATAAAAATAATCTGAAAATATTATTCTCTTGCTTTACTGAAGAAAGATTAAAGTCATGGTTAAATTAAATTGGTTTTGTATGTTAGGAGGTTGCCCAATTTCTGGATTTACAATATTAAAATAAATAGAATAAAGGTACTTTGATAGTGTGAACTATTAGATTTCTCTTCCATGAGCATTATAAATCTTTAAATTGTAATGTACACTGCAATTTAATACAAATTCAGTAAACAACTTATAAAAAAAGGAATCCAAATATTTTTTTCAGTAATAGGTCATCTTATCAGAATCTACCATGTTTTGCAAACCTCAGTTCAAATACATTTCTGCCTACACTATGTGGAAATACTATCAGTCTGTTTCTTGTAAGACCTCTGAGCATGTAAACTCTGGTACGCCATGCATTTCAAACATATACCCTAAACTACTCCAATGTCCTTTTCTACTGCAATGAAAGACACTATACCTCTGTCTCCACCTACTCCACTGGTCTTTGCCGGTACCTCATGAGAAGAGATCAAACAGAGGATGACTATGAATGCATCACAGAAAACTACAACATCATGTACTCTAAGGAAAAAAGATTTATAAGTAGCCTAATTATAGATTAAGTAGCCTCTAATATAGGTTACATATTAAATTCAGAGAATTTTCAGGCATCCTCTAAGGATAATAGGGATACCAGACATCAAATTTAAAGATAATTCTGGATTAAGGCTACTCCTAGGACTGGGCAGCTTTGTTTAAATGTATGAGTAATGCAGGTGACAAACATTCTTTAAAATATATAAACTCATTGCTGTTATACTCTAGGAACTGTACTTGGAACGCACTTCCCATACATATTAGAAACTCCAGCTTTTTAGAATGTTACTTGAAGAAACAGAAATATTTTTTAGCATAGGGAAATTCTGCAACGCTATCTGTTATTTTCTATTTGAGAAATCTGTATAGGGATTAACATGGATGTGTTGTTGAGAGCATATAAGGAATTCTTTTTTTATTAAACTGCAATTTCATTAAGTAGAATTAGAATACACATTGTAACCTTTTTTATAAAAATTAATATGAAAAATGACAAAAAAACTGACAAAATAATGAAAATGCTCTTCCAAGATGTAGCAATAATAGTTGCAAATTTTCACATTTTATTGTAATAGCTCTACTCATAATACTGAAATCTGAGCTACATTGACCTTTCTTCTGTAATAACTCTATAATTTCAGATGTTTATAAACCAGTCATAAAAGTCTGATTCTGATTTTCTTGGAATATGTATTTCAAAACCAAATTAAGGAAGGAAAACAAAGAAAAGAAAAACTTATTAGAAATATCTTGTTTGCCTCTGATCGTAAAGCTTTTTCCTAACATAATTAATAATCCTCACTGCAGGGAGAATGATTGGATAGCATACTATAAATGTGGATACTACACAGGGTCTGGCCTTGAAGTTTGGTGTTGGTTATAAATACAGCCAACAGTGCCTGAAGAATCAATTTTGATTGTGGTTTGGTCTTACTGTCTGTAATTTGAGAATATAGACATTATCTGAATTGAAATAATTTGTACTTTTAGTGAGCAACTAACAAACATTCCTGATATTTAAATAGGTGTTCTAAGCTAGTAATATTAATATATTTACAAAAAGTGTTTGAAGATCCATTTAGCTGGCAAGTGGAATCAGAGTTATTTTCTTTGCCCGCATTTGTAAATCGTTTTGGTCTAGAATTCATGCTTCAAAATTTTGTCTAAAATTTATGATTTCCCTAGATGCTTTTGGAAGGGTCAAATTTCTCTAACTGTCTTTAATTGTTTTTTTAATATATTTTAAGAATTCATCTCTAAATGAAACTGCTCCATGTTTGAGGCTTCAGGCAGCTTGCATCCTGCAGCCCCAGTGAGAGGAAGGCATGGTTGGAGAAGGGAGGGAGTCTTCCAAATGAGAAACAATGGTAAAACTGTTGAATAACCCAGACTGGGCGAGGGAGCGAATGAGCACCCCAGTTGTGCTTGTGCACCCAGCAAGTTCACTCAGTGGTTGTTCTGACAAGGGTCTTTTGGACCACTAGCAACCCATATGAAAACCCCAGACTCATCTTGCAAACCTTCCAGAAGAGACTGCTATGGATGTGTGGTGTAAAAGATTTGCTAGGCCCAGTGAATAGCAAACTAAGCTTGGTTTTTGCAAAAGAGAGTGGTTGGCAAAGAGAGCAGCCAGCAATGGACAACTGCGTCTGGTAAAACAGATAATCGGGTGGTGGTCTCACATTCATATCAACTAAGTGGCCCATGGGGAGAGACAGAAGACTCACAGCCTGGTGTTGCTTCAGTTAAAAGCAGAAACATCCTCGAAAGCACATACTGAGCTCCCCACCTTAAAGTCATGGTGAATGGCCAAGTCCCCACTTCTGACAACACAATCAGCCTTGCCAAGGGCCAGACAACACATAATAATTGACTTAGTCCTTACCACCCCAAGAGGTGCCAAAATGTTTTCAAACAGTATAAAATTAATACCCAAACCTCCTTTTCTGTGGGGAAGAAAAAAATGACCACCTTGCTTGACAGATGGTTTGATGGGCCTGGACCTCTTTTCCTTCACCAAAAAGAAATGTCTTGGTAAGAATTGCACGCCTCTGACTTTGTCAGATGTTTCCCTGGGAAAAATAGCTACTAACTCAAGGTTTTACTGTTACCTGCTTTATATCTAATATTTAACTGTTTATAAGTGTTAAGTGTTAACGCAGCAGCAAATTTATCAAGGCAATCCTGAATTTGTTTTAATCTGTCTCTTGAATTAAACTATTTACTGCCTCAGGCATTACAAAATTGTCTCTGACAGATATTGCTGCAAGAGGCTGCTGGCTGTCCTGTTTGGGCTGCAAATCAAGTGTATTAACCCTGTGCTTACCAGTCTTTAGGGAGGCTCTCATAGGATTCTGACTTGTGGCATAAACATGTATAAGCACACACACATAACCCTTTAGTCATAAACTATAGACCAAGTCTGAGCCTAGAAGCAGATCCAGCTGCACCTGGGCTCCTCTCTGAGGGGATGCTGAGAAAGCGAGGGAGTCGATTTTGAACCTTGTGACTCAACCGGAAGACCTCTTTAGCCACCTGTCAGAATCTCACCTGTTTAAAGTGACAGTATGTGCTACTTCTAGAATTTTCCAGCAAAGGCACTGTGCAAGTGCAATGAGATCCCTTCTCTGTGTGAATGCATGATAATGAGAGGTGGACCTTTGTCTATAAGTTGTACATCCAAAAATCTACCACATGTGCCTACTGCCCCTCAGACTACAATCAGGTACCAAAGACTGAGACCATGGCTGGATCCTCTGGGTGGTGACTATCTTTCTATTCTATCCCCTCTTTCCTGCTATTTACTTCTTTTCCTCTCCATCCTTACCTTTTCTTCAAATATATCTCGTCTTTTGGCATATGTCTATATGTAGATTTTAAACCATTGTTATCTGTAAAACCTAAATTTTCCCAAGTTCCTGTACTATTGATTGTAAGTTTGACTGAGTTCAAAGTAAAAGTTGAAATTGTGATTAAACCTCTAAAATGATTATCACTTGCATTGCTAACAAACAAACACTCAAAAGATTACCTTTCCCCCAGTCCTGCCTGAGGGAATAAAACTAAATGTGGGGAAGGATGTGACTGAGTGCCCCCCTCTCCCCCAGTGGGCTGAGTACAAGACTTTCAAAGCAAAAATCAGTGGCACAGGGGCAGCTTATTGTTCATCAGAAAGGGAATGTACCAAGGGCATATCACTATCTGAAGCAGTACATGAGACATCTGGGAACAGATGTAGTCAATTCCTGCTATCAACAAGGCCCCTGCAAGGATGGGAGCCCAATATTTTCCAAGAAGATGAATTACAACTGCTGCTCTGACAATCCAGTCCTTCAGTTGACCTGTACTCATTATAACATCATTGTAATATCATTATAATACCAAAACACACCTCCACACCCAAAGCTGCCTGCCCTCTTCCAACTTCTGAGGCAAACTATGCCCATAACCACTCCTACTGGGCATGCACAATTAAGTTTTGGCAAGTAAAGCAAGAACTTCTCCTCCACCAGTCAGCAGGTTTTGATGTGATGACATCAGTCACTTGGGCTCCACATAAACTTCTGTCCAAAAGATACAAGCTAGGATAAAAAATGTGAACAAATAGGAAAGTCTGGGGGGAGAAAATGTTATTGAAACTTTTGGGATCAGCCAACAGGCTGGACACCAAGTTCCCCCACCCCTGGACTCCATTGGGTTAATACATTTGTATTGTGTGTACTAAATACATATCTTAACATCAAGCTAATTAACATCAAGCCAATTATTAGTATCTTTCCATACTTTGACCTTACCTGTATGTCTTCTATCTATGTGCTATTTTAACTTATGTTCAGTAGTTATTGCTACCTGTATATCATTGCTTGTTGTGTTCTTGTACATGTTTGGGAGGTTGTGGAGAGGAGGGTGCTGGCCTCTTCTCCCAAGTGACAGGGGACAGGACAAGAGGGAATGGCCTCAAGCTCCGCCAGAGGAGATTTAGGCTGGACATTAGGAAAAAAATTTTCACAGAAAGGGTCATTGGGCACTGGAACAGGCTGCCCAGGGAAGTGGTTGAGTCACCTTCCCTGGAGGTGTTTAAGGCACGGGTGGACGAGGTGCTAAGGGGCATGGTTCAGTATTTGATAGGAATGGGTTTCGTGGATTGGTAAACTCCTTTCTGAAGTCTCTTGTATTTTTCAAATTTACCTTTCCACTACACTGCTAAGAAGAACTAGGACTTCACAGCTTATAGTTAACAACCTGTACTATACAAGCTTCACTTGTTCTGTGTTTCTTACCACTTTGCTTTATGAAGAAAACATGATCAGTCACCTTAAATTCTATGCCAAACTGCAACATTTGTTCTTATTCACTAAACGTAAAAAAAAAACCTGTTTATTTTTTGGCTTAAACCTGGATATGGCATCTTTGAAATTAAAAATTAAAGTCATCTTTTGTTTTTTAATATAACATATTTACCAGCCTGTTTTTTTTTCCCTGAATTCATTATTCTGCCTTTTTGTTGAGAGCTTTATGTTAAACTAAACTCCTTTATGCCTGCAGTAAAATGTAAAGGAAAGAGTTCTCATATTCACAGAAAATACAGAATTTTCACTTATCCATTCACAAAGTATTTTTCTTTTATTTAAATTACCTATTTTAAAATTCAGATAAATAATTATTAACAAAACACAAATAATAAAAATGTTACTGAAAATGTAACATTTTTCTATAAAAATTTAAGGAAAAATATGTGTGTCAAAATCTGAGGTTGAATAACTTCAGAAGCAGTTAAGTTTCCAGACTTAATGATTGCTTAGTTAAAAAAAAATAATTATTTGAATTATAACTTTGAATGTTCTTTTTAAAATATGTAAAAAATCTTGTTATTCTTAAGGAAAGTCATTGATTTTATAGGGTAATAAATAAAAATATGAGAACAGCTATAAACAGTTTGAAAAATACAGGATTTTCAAATTAGGTTATATTTTTAATATTTTGAGTGGAAGTAAAGATCTAGACAAACCAGCCTGACTACCATAATAGTTGGCAGCTTTGGACCAATACTTCTCATAAACAAACCTTTTGTCTCCCTTCTTCAGGAACTTTTCTTCAGGAAGGGCAGAAGAGGAGGCGGGGTAGCCCTCTATGTTAGAGAGGGCTTTGATACCCTTGAATTGGACTACGGTCAGGATGGGACTGAGTGCCTGTGGGTGAAAATCAGAGGAGTCCATGGGCAGGCAGGTATTTTGATGGGAGTCTGCTATAGACCACCCAGCCAAGAAGAAGCAGCTGATGAGCTCTTCTACAAACAACTGAGAGTAGTCTCAAGATCACTACCTCTAATCCTTGTGGGAGACTTCAATTTCCCAAATATAGGCTGGGAGTATAATACAGCAGAAAGGAAGCAGTCCCGGAGGTTCCTGGAGTGTCTGGAAGACAATTTCCTCACACAGCTGGTGAGCGAACTGACAAGGGACGGTGCCCTCCTGGACCTGCTGTTGGTGAACAGAGAAGGACTGGTGGGGGATGTGAAGGTTGGAGGACGCTTGGGGCAAAGCGATCATGAGATGATGTTCTCAGTGTAGGGTGAGATGAAGAAGGTGGAGGTTAGCAGAACAGTCGCCCTCAACTTTCAGAGAGCAGACTTTGGACTGTTCAGAAAGCTGGTCGGAAAAGTCCCATGGGAGGCACTCCTTGAGGGCAAAGGTGTCCATGAGGGCTGGGCACTCTTCAAGAAGGAACTCCTAGCAGCTCAGGAGAAAGTCGTCCCCAAGTTCCAGAAAAGTAGCTGGCGGGGTAAGAAACCAGTGTGGTTGAGTAGGGAGGTCCTAAGAGACATCAATAGGAAGAGGAGGGGCAGGCATCCTGGGTGGACTATAGGGAGGAAGTGAGAACGTGCAGGGAAAAAATCAGGAGGGCTAAGGCCCAACTAGAAATTCGACTGGCCAAGACTGTGAAAGACAACAAAAAGTCTTTCTACAAATACGTGAACAGCAAAAGGAGGGCTAGGGAGAATCTCCAGTCCCTACTACACGCAGAGGGAACACCGGTAACAGGGGATGAAGACAAGGCTGAAGTACTCAATGCCTACTTTCCATCAGTCTTTAACAGTAAGGAAAATTGTCCCCTCTGTGCACAACCCCAGGGGTTGGAAGAGAAGTATGAGATTCCCAAGGTCCAAGAGGAGGTGGTTAGAGACTTGCTTGCCCAGCTAGATGCCCACAAGTCTATGGGGCCGGATGGAGTCCACCCAAGAGTTTTGAGGGAACTGGCGGATGTGCTGGCCAAACCCCTTTCCATCATCTTCCAGCAGTTCTGGATGACTGGGGAGGTTCCGCTGGACTGGAGGCTGATGTCGTGCCCATCTATAAGAAGGGGCGCAGGGAGGATCCGGGGAACTACAGGCCTGTCAGTCTGACCTCGGTACCGGGTAAAAGTCATGGAGTGGGTGATCATGAGTGCTATCAAGAAGCACTTGCAAGAGAACCGGGTGATCAGGCCCAGTCAACATGGGTTCATGAAAGGCAGGTCTTGCCAGACTAATCTGATCACCTTCTATGACCGAGTAACTAAACTCTTGGACGAGGGAAAGGCTGTGCATGTGGTCTTCCTGGACTTTAGGAAAGCCTTTGATACAGTTTCTCATAGCATTCTGCTTCGGAAACTGTCGGCCTCTGGCCTGGACAGGCGCACACTCTCCTGGGTGAAAAACTGGTTGAATGACCGGGCCCAGAGGGTGGTGGTAAACGGAGTTAAATCCAGCTGGAGGCCAGTGACAAGTGGGGTTCCCCAGGGCTCAGTCCTGGGTCCAGTCCTGTTTAATGTCTTTATCAACGACCTGGATGAAGGCATTGAGTGCTCCCTTAGCAAGTTTGCAGATGACACCAAGCTGGGTGGAAGTGTGGATCTGCTGGAGGGTTGGGAGGCTCTGCAAAGGGACCTGAACAGGCTGGACTGCTGGGCTGAGACCAACGGCATGAGGTTTAACAAGGCCAAATGCCGAGTCCTGCACTTGGGGCACAACAACCCTAAGCAGAGATACAAACTAGGAGAAACCTGGCTGGAAAGCTGCCAGGAGGAGAAGGACCTGGGGGTTTTGGTTGACAGCCGACTGAACATGAGCCAGCAGGCATGACCAGCAGGTCCAGGGAGGTTATTCTCCCCCTGTACTCAGCACTGGTGAGACCGCACCTCGAATCCTGTGTTCAGTTCTGGGCCCCTCACCACAAGAAGGATGTTGAGGCTCTGGAGCGAGTCCAGAGGAGAGCAACAAAGCTGGTGAAGGGGCTGGAGAACAAATCTTATGAGGAGCGGCTGAGAGAGCTGAGGTTGTTTAGCCTGTAGAAGAGAAGGCTGAGGGGAGACCTTATTACTCTCTACAACTACCTGAAGGGAGGTTGTGGAGAGGAGGGAGCTGGCCTCTTCTCCCAAATGACAGGGGCAGGATGAGAGGGAATGGCCTCAAGCTCCACCAGGGGAGATTTAGACTTGAGATAAGGAAAAAATTCTTCATGGAAAGGGTGGTTAGGCATTGCAACAGTCTTCCCAGGGAGGTGGTTGACTTACCGTCCCTGGAGGTGTTTAAGGTGAAGGTGGATGAGGTACTGAGGGGCATGGTTTAGGGATTGGTGGGAATGGTTGGACTCGATGATCTGGTGTGTGTGATTCTGTGATTCCTATATCATACACATAGAAATCCAATTGAGACTTAAAACCAATGTTACTGTTAGATGATCAATTCAATGCAAAGAATGTTACTGATAAATTAAATCAGAACATATTTCTAAGTACAAAGGTTCAGCAATACGATCTGACATTTATATATCAACAAAACATTCAGTACTTAGCCTTTGTTAACTTTAATATCTGTTGCTGTGCTTTTCAGACCTAAATGATCCGAAGACTCTTCACATTTAGAACAGATGCCCATATATAAAACATTTTCTTTTCTTTTTCTTTTTTTTTTAATCTTTTTTCCTCCCCTTGGTTACTCTGTCTAAATGTGGTTGCAAGCTTCAATTTTAGATTTGGATTTTACTTCATCAATTCCACTTTATGCTATTATATCTAAACTTTAACTTAAACTTGGATTTTAATCATACTTAAAACTGTCAAATTTCATGGTTTAATGTCATGATCTTGCAGTTACCTTTTCTCCACATAGCAGTGAACCAATGTACCTTCTGCTCTAAGCTTCACTCTACCTAAAAGTTTATTATGGTTTTCAAAATAACGAATGCATATGGCACAATTAAATTTTATTTAATTACATTAAATTGACAAATATACTACTCTATAATCAAAAAAACCCCAAACCACTTCACATATTGGTACTAGCTCATTTATAATCAACATAAGCAAACAGAATTCTAGTATTTAAGCCTTCAGAGAACAAGAAATCATTATAATGTTCTTTTTCAAGGTAAGCTTCTGATCACCTGCTTCACATTCACCATAACAAAAGGTAGTTTTCTATTTGAAGTTTCTTATATGATAGAGAATGGAGTTGGTAGGGGCTTCTGGTTTCTTGGGCCATTTTTTTACTATTCATATAATTGTTTTCATAAGCAGAGTAGATTTCATGTTATAAAATGTCAGTGTTTGCTCTTGAGACACTATCAGTATGTTGCTCTGAAGCCTATTGCTCTGATCCTTAGAAATTTTAATAAAAGAGAATCACTCACTATACAGCTTTGCAATGTCTGTGGTCAGAGTATATTCGACAGGAACCAGGAATCAAAGTTTATTGTGACATTGTGAAGTATTCTTACCTATATGGGAAAACCTTCCCTGAGCAAAATGTCCCTCTCTATACAATGCTAAAAAAACAGAGGCAAGAAAGAGGTGAATTTGAATCCCAAAGAGACTATCTGTGCTGTCCCTAGGAACATACACTCACTGAAATGGGATTTCAGTATATATAGCTGCTATAAAACTGGATTATTAGGCAACTTTGTATGCATGCCCCAACCTGGTATTTATACTTCAGATATTTGAGAAGCTATATGGATGGAACACAGCTAGGCATATATTTAAGAAGATTTATCTCCTTTTTGTTTGTGATGGGATCCTTCTTCTGAAATTCTTCAAGAAAAGGGATCTAAATCCACAAGGAGAGAAATGCAATTGCCGCAAAATCCCACAAGAAAGCAGGGAAATGGCATTGGCATATTATTCTGTTCTGTTCTGTCCAGCAGAATGCAAAAATATTCACAGTGATTTCTATTACAGATGAGGAGTTTTCTTATTGATAAAGAAAAAAATCAGCACGTACCTCTGAAACTTAAGTTGCTCACTCTGTAACATGATTCTTCACTTCATAGGAAGGAAGGGAACATTACTTACAAACTGCCATATAACGTATATACAATTGATGCATATAAAATCAGTTCTGCTCCTTCCTCATTTATTACCCATATAAATTCAGGCATGATTTTGTTCTGTCTCAAATGATTTTAATTTGGATAACATCCTGATAAATGTTTCAAATGGCTGAAAAACTTAATACTTAAAATTATAGAAATATTAAAATATTCCTTCAAGTCATGAATAATGAGTAAATGTTTAGTGCACCTTAGAACATAAATGTAAATCTAGCATTTCGTTATACCTTTAACTAAGAAGCTATTTTTATTTTTCATGCTAATACGTTCAACTATTTCAGTTAAAAAACAGAAAAAATTATCACAGCCAATTTTTCCAGTTAATTAGCAAGCAGAAACCTTGATGAACAGCAGGTATTTTTATGTTACTCATGAATAGTTCTATCTACTGTGCATGCTTATTTCTATTATCTTCCAAAAAATCTATGAGCAGAAAGCAGCTGCATGCTGGGTTATTGACAGGATTAAAGGAAGCACACAGATAAAAGAAAACAATGGGCTTGGGGAAATAACTCTTTTTGCCTGTAAAATTTAAATCACATATTCATAATTGGAATGTGCTTTGGGATTTCTGTTCTTCCTACACTACATAAATATCTGACCTGCAATGCTACTGCATGTCTTGAATACAAAGGAAAAGAAAAAATGTTTTTTGAAAGAAACCTAAGAATATATTCTTGATCTTTCCTTTACTTTGCCTGTGCTATGTGCTACAATATCACTGGGATACCATATTTACCTCTCAAAGCATGTCCTGTAATATCAGAATACCAGGAACTTATCAAAGTATCATCATAGAGGCAGTTGTGCATCTTGTCAGAGACACACAGAGCCAAGATAAGGTTGTGCAGGACACTCCAGAAAAAAAAACCAAACACAACAACAAAAAAAAAATAATGAAGATATTTGTCTCATTTCTCGTATCAGTGTTCAATCATTTATTTGTGGACATTTATAACAGCTCTCATTAAAATCAAAATTATCTTGCCTGAGAGCCTTGCAGTGGATTTGTCACTCAAGCTAATATTGGCTCAGTAACCTCAATTTAAATTGTTTGAAACAATCACTGGGTAAAATGTGAAACAAACAGACCTAATAGGAGCATCTGGATCCAGGGCAATCTTTCCCTGGGTTCTTTCTATAATTGGTGAACATAATTTTCACTATTTTTACTTTCCCTGTTTTACCAGGCATGTTGTATGCTCTCTTCTGCAGATCTCAATAGCTCTAAAGAGATCTCTAGCCTCTCCTAGCTGGGGGAGTGGGCAGCCTGCAGGGGAGGGCACTGCCTAGCATGCTGGCGAGTGTTGGTTCCAATTCTTTCAAACAGAAGGGGGAAATGAACTTGAATCTCACCTATTTCAGGGTAATGTTCCAACTGGTAAAGTTTAATGTACAAGCTCTGCAAAGCTGTCACTGCCACTCACTGCCTGCTGTGTTTTAGAAGAGTAGGTCTGTCTGAGCTTTCAGAGAAAAGAAAAGGCTCAGCTGTGTTCCTTTGAAAGAGGGATCAGAAGGAGATGCAACCATTTGACAAGTAAGCCATAAAGATGGACAACTGTTCAGACTCCATCCCATCCTCAGAATGTCCCTGTTGTAGGATCTCCTTTCAGCAGCCAGATTTCTCTGGGGCTGTTCTGTCACCTGTAACATTTCTGTGCATTGTGTATGGATCCTGTCATTCCAAAACACATCTCTGCATTTCAGACAGCTCATATGGAAACTGTAAGCATTTGAATCCCTGATATTATGACACTTATACCCCTATTTAGAAGTAACTGGGATATACAAATTAAAGCACTCCTCCCTTCTTTTTCTTTTTCTTTTTCTTTTTCTTTTTCTTTTTCTTTTTCTTTTTCTTTTTCTTTTTCTTTTTCTTTTTCTTTTTCTTTTTCTTTTTCTTTTTCTTTTTCTTTTTCTTTTTCTTTTTCTTTTTCTTTTTCTATCTCTTTTTCTATCTCTTTTTCTATCTCTTTTTCTATCTCTTTTTCTTTTTCTATCTCTTTTTCTTTTTCTTTTTCTTTTTCTCTTTCATTTTCTCTTCCATTTTCTCTTTCATTTTCTCTTCCATTTTCTCTTTCATTTTCATTTTCCTTTCAAATGTCCATTTTTAGTGCAAGTTTTGACTGTGGGAACATAGAAACATATTGGTATTTTCATAAAAAATAAAATACGACTTTGAGTGGCTTATTACAGTTGTAAAAAATGAGCTTCAGGAGAAACATGGCATATATTTGGCCCAAGGGGAACACAATGTTCAGTAAAGCAGTGTGTATATTTTCCCTCACAGAATGTGTTTAGGTATATGTTGTGAGTTTTTTTGAGACCATGAAAAATGGAAGAATACCAGGGATCAGAATACTTACTAAGTTGATTCACCATAGTTTCCTCATGCCTTCAACCTTGGCCTAAAATAGTTCAGGTCATTTTTCTAACAAAGCTACCCAATAGTGCAAGATAATCCCAATTTGTTGCAACTCTGTAATGTGTGAATTTAATGAACTGATCTCTGAGATTACTAAGTATACGTGACCTTGAACAGATTTTGTATAAAGAATACAAAGCAGAAAAATAACTACGTGAAAATCAAATGTAGTATGTCCCCATATCAGATCAGAGATTTTCATACTGATCTGATATTATTTTCACATGTGATTTGGAAAGTAAAACACTAAGATGACTTCCTGCTTAATTCTTGGATTGGTAGAAATGGATCCATAGAAGGTCTGTCTCAATACTGGGAGAACTCACCCCTGAGAAAATGATGGGGAAAGCAGTAGAGTTTTTTTCTCAGACTTTCTGGAAGAGTTGGTGCACAATGACATTAGCAACACAAATCCTTGTAAAAGTTCTGGAAATCACTGATTAATTTAGGATTCTGCAGGGTGAGGGATTCAGGCAACTCAGAAAGTCTAAGTTATGCTCCAATCCACAGTATTCTTTGCAACAGATTGAAAAGCCCAGGAGAATACAAAGATGACTTAAGACTTTTGCCTTCTCTGTAGCTGTATATTGTCTGCATTTTGAAAGCATAGTCTGACTCAACATGCTTTAAAAATGTAAGGAATCACATAAAGATCTGTTCCTTGTTTTATACACTGAAATTAATCCTATCTGCTCACATTGATAAAAACAACTAGGCAGTTACTATTATTCCATTTTCTTCTCAGTCCTAGGCATCACACTTCATCTTTTAGTAATTTGAGCTTATGGCTAACGCTTGGAAAGATCGTGTGTTCAGCTATATAATTCACTGTTTCTCCCTACTGCTGATTTTGTAGACATATTTTTTACCTATCCAACACAATCCTGCTTCTATCATAGAAGAAGAAACTTGGCTGAGATATTTCATTCTTAGTGGCTTATTGTTGCCTCCCTGGTTTTCACCAGCACCAGCCTCTTACTATGACCCCTCTTGTACTTTTCACATTAAGAATCTTGTCTCCTAAGGCACGTTGTAAGATACTGGCCAGAGGGGATTAAGCAGGAACATAAGAATGCCTGTGTGAAAGCTTCTTGTTACAGCCTGTTATTCCGGGACTTGTTCTATGAAAGTAGAGATAGAGTCCAAAATATAAGACAAATAATTGATCTGAAAACATCTCTGGCATGTGATACTCAAGTTTTTCACTGAATTGGTCACTTCCCATGCTCATAGAGAAATATCATAATTCTAATACAAGGACTTTCAACATTAACATGAGATAATCTTCCTGCTCTCCTGTCTTTTGTGTACTGATATCAAGCCAGATGCTACTGCTTTGAGGTACATCGATATTCAGGGTATAATTTCTGTTACAAGAGTCAATAAATAATTCAGGATTACACTTGGAACTCAATTCTTAGCACACCATGCTGTGCCTGTCATGCTCTCTTTTGGTTGTAGTAGGGAAGCTTCATGACACTATTTTTGAAGCTTTGCAGGAATTGTAACAATGCTGCTCTGTGGTGAAGAAGGACACTTTACTCTAGGCTTAGGACTCTGAAAAAATGACATTTCTTTACAAAATTTAAACTGTTAGCATTGGTTGCAAAAATGAGGAAAAACTCAGCCTAGAAATTGAAAGGAAAGAACTATTAATTATCTCAGAAAATAGGCAGTCATGGTAAAATGGCCTGAAGGTAACTTAAGGCTAGATCCTGAGTTCAGTTTGCACCAATATGCATAGGTCAGATGTGACAAATGATCTGAGCAAACTCATGCAATATCACTACACACACCAAACTTTTTAAATGTAACAGTAAGAAGATTAACAATATTACTGGCTTTTCAGATTCAGATATTGTTTTAAATCTATGCCTTCTCTATGACTTCATAAGAACTGTAATTGTCGAAGCTTGTGAGTATGTAGAGAGACAGACAGCATCGTTGGAATACAACAGAGTAAGAAGTTCATTTTATGTCCTGAAACACATCCTAGTACCTTCCTAGAATAAGGACAGATATCACATTGCTTGGCAATCCTATGAAAGCCTAAAATTGAAACAATTATTAGAAGACATTCCACAAAAATTGTGACTGCTGATTGCAATTAGGAATATCTGTGAACTGACTGTCATACCACATCCCAGTGTCTCTAGAAGGCTTGTAGTGGGCAATGACTGTGGAGCAAAGGAGTAAAGTTAGGCCTGGCAAAAGGGAAAGGAAAGGTGGACTTTTAAAAATATTTGTCTTTTTGTTTCCCATTACCCAAATCTACAATCAAATATCCATTTTAAATGGCAATAAATTCAGCCATTTTTCCCCAGGTTGAGTGTATTTTTGCCTGTGATGGTAACTGGCAAAAATTTCCCTGTCATAATTTTGACCCATGACCTGTATTGTTTCTGTGGACTTTCTCTCTTTTCCCCTCCTCATCCTGCTGAGAGAAGGAGGGAGGAAGGGAGCAACTGGGTAGCTGTTTGCCTATTAAACAATGATAAACTAGCACACCTCAAGACAAATTCCGATCTGCACTTGCTAACCTCAACACTACAAAAGAGTGCTTTTATATGATACACATTGTTGTTTGAAAATTTATTGGTGGTACAGGATTTTGGTAACTTTAAGTGATAATACATTATGTACAGTAACAACTTTGAAAGTTTCTGAAAAGGAATAAATATTTCATGGAATCTGTCAAAAATCTTTTAAGGAGCTCCATCTCTATATGAAATGAAATATGACTGTAGCTGTTGACACAATGGGACTAACCTCCGCAGCACTTTGCAGCAACTTGTTGCTTTTTTCCTCCAGTACATTCATCTGGAAATTCTCTGAGATGTCAACCACATCTGTGGTGACTGGGGATCTGTCATTGAATTCCGCAGATCACAGACACAAGCTATTTTCTCTGCCAGAAATGCCAGCTCTAGCTGATGTATCAACAGCTATACTTTCTCAATAAAAAATTGTTTTGAAAGAAGAAATCATAATATTGATTATAATGCAGTGGCAGTTTCACTTTGCTGATCTTTATGGACAAAAGGCACACATCTTCACTTGCTGATTAGCATTAGCATTGTGAAAATAACTGAGGGATTTTCTTTGCCCAGTTTAATAACTGGATATATACTCACATACATATAAATGCTAACAGAATTACTTAGTTTAGAAATATGCAACTTTGGTGGTAAATCATATATATCACATTTTTATTTATACAAATCACATTTCTTATTAAAAATAAATATTTGTTTTGGCCAAGAGCTAATTATTTGTGCTTAAAAGCAATCAATGGTTTCATTACAGCATAGGCAGCTGAAGACATGAGTATATAAGAAACAGCTACCTAAACCAGGAAGGAGAGGGCAGCTGAGACTATACCATATCCAGCTAAATGATTCAGATGTTCCCATGGAAGATAAGGAACATAGACTAAAATCACCTATTTGTTTTATTAAAAAAAAATTACCACAACACTATTTCTACACTTTTTCAACCCATTCAGAGTGCCAGCCACCAAACTATAAAGCATCCTTAAGCAGAGTTTTGTTTTGGTCCTTACTGACAAAGATGTCCCACTGACAAAGATGTCCTGTCCAGGCCCAGTCAACACGGGTTCATGAAAGGCAGGTCTTGCCAGACTAATCTGATCACCTTCTATGACCAAGTGACTAAACTCTTGGACGAGGGAAAGGCTGTGGATGTATCTTCCTGGACTTCAGTAAAGCCTTTGATACAGTTTCTCACAGCATTCTGCTTCAGAAACTGTCGGCCTCTGGCCTGGACGGGTGCACACTCTCCTGGGTGAAAAACTGGTTGAATGACCGGGCCCAGAGGGTGGTGGGAAATGGAGTTAAATCCAGCTGGAGGCCAGTGACAAGTGGGGTTCCCCAGGGCTCAGTCCTGGGTCCAGTCCTGTTTAATGTCTTTATCAATGACCTGGATGAAGGCATTGAGTCCTCCTTTAGCAAGTTTGCAGATGACACCAAGCTGGGAGGAAGTGTCGATCTGCTGGAGTGTAGGGAGGCTCTGCAAAGGGACCTGAACAGGCTGGACTGCTGGGCTGAGACCAACGGCATGAGGTTTAACAAGGCCAAATGCCGAGTCCTGCACTTGGGGCACAACAACCCTAAGCAGAGATACAAACTAGGAGAAACCTGGCTGGAAAGCTGCCAGGAGGAGAAGGACCTGGGGGTGCTGGTTGACAACCGACTGAAAATGAGCCAGCAATGTGCCCAGGTGGCCAAAAAGGCCAATGGCATCTTGGCTTGTATTAGGAACGGCGTGACCAGCAGGTCCAGGGAGGTTATTCTCCCCCTGTACTCGGCACTGGTGAGACCGCACCTCGAGTACTGTGTTCAGTTCTGGGCCCCTCACCACAAGAGGGATGTTGTGGCTCTGGAGCGAGTCCAGAGAAGGGCAACAAAGCTGGTGAAGGGGCTGGAAAACAAATCTTATGAGGAGCGGCTGAGAGAGCTGGGGTTGTTCAGAATGGAGAAGAGGAGGCTGAGGGGAGATCTTATTACTCTCTACAACTACCTGAAGGGAGGTTGTGGAGAGGAGTGTGCTGGCCTCTTCTCCCAAATGACAAGGGACAGGATGAGAGGGAATGGCCTCAAGCTCCGCCAGGGGAGATTTAGACTTGAGATTAGGAGAAAGTTCTTCATGGAGAGGGTGGTTAGGCATTGGAACGGTCTGCCAAGGGAAGTGGTTGAGTCACCGTCCCTGGAGGTGTTTAAGGTCAGGGTAGACGAGGTGCTTAGGAGCATGATTTAGGGATTGGTGGGAATGGTTGGACTCGACGATCCAGTGGGTCTCTTCCAACCTGGTTATTCTGTGATTCTGTGTGCTTTAAAGAGAATATTCCAATTGCCATTTGTTGAAACTAAATCTGATTATGTAATGTAGCAGTAATGGTACAGAAAACATTTCATGTTGGAAAACTGGATTATTCAAAATTATTCAAGCACATCCACTGTTTAAGAGGCAGCTGGACAATGCCCTTAATAACATGCTTTAACTTTTCCCCAGGCTTAAGTGGTCAGGCAGTTGGTCTAGATAAGCTGTATGTCCCTCCAATTGAAATTATTCTTTTATATTCCTGAACCTGAATTTCTTTTGTACTTGGAAAACACACTGTAACTACCACAACAGGCCTATTTTATTAACAGTACCAAAATTCGAGCGTAAAACAAGTTCACCTTTATAAAAAAGATCCTAACTACTTGATTGTGCCTAAAATTATAAATTCTTTTTCTCAAACAAGATTAATCAATGAATTTTAATGAGATTCTTGGCAAGTTTCAGACTGACTAAAATTGTATTGGAAAGTGAACCATTAATCAAAAAAATATTCATACAACTATCCTGGTATGAAGACTGGCATATATTGTTAAAAACTCTTGAGGACAATAGTTTTCAAACCTCACAAAACACTACCCTGCCTTTATTTTTTATTACCAGTTGCATTTTCTTTCTTAGAAGTCACCTTCCACATTTTTAATTGTTTTTAAAAATTGTTTACCAACACACAGCTGTCCTCATTTCATGTTGTTGGAATAATGTGTAATAAGCATGCTAATGCTAAATGAACTGATGGATTCATACATCCAGTTGTCACTATTTGTAAGTCCTAAATTGCCAAATGATACCACATCATAAAATTCCAGAGAGATATACTATGCTAAGTACTGTCAAATAGCTCTAGTATCTAGGATACCAGTGTGTGGTAACTTTTGACAGACATTAACTGTTTAACAGCTCTCAAAAATCCCAGTAATTATTACTTAGCCTGCTATCACAACTGATATCCCTGCTGGCAGGGAAAATAAGCCAGAAAGTAGACATGGAATCCAAACTAACTTTACTTTCTTCAAGTATAAAGTCAACTCAAACTGGAAAATATGATGTTTTCCTTGCTGCTTATCTTCCTTTTCTATATAAACACAAGGTTTCACTTTTTAAGGCTGCCACTTTACAGGAATGTTGATTTATTTTTTAAATTAAGTTCAGGAAGGAGGGATTTATGTGATAATGTTTAGATGAGAATCTAGACTGTGTTACTGAAGACAGAGGATTTGATGACTGTCATTGTCAAAGGATCTCAGTATTTGACAATAACCTAAATGATGCTCAGCAAAAGCAACACACCCTTACACCATTACAAATTGAACAGCTAAAGTGACTCAGTATTTTCATTCTAGGACCAAACTCTTCTTTTTATTTTATTGGTTTCAAAAAAAATCCCAAGAAAGTAAAACCATCATAGGAAACATGGCATACAATTATCCAAATCCCTATGCAAATGTAGTGTCCTGTGCCACACAGAATGTGGCTTCTTAACAGATGTCGTATGTTGCATCTGGAGGGAAAGTAAACTGTAAAGGAGCATGGGCAATCACAGTGGCTCCTTAAAGTTCGTATGCTTATGTGACAGTAGATTAAAACAGGATGGTCATTCATTCTACCTCTCTAAAGGAATCAGTTCTTCCCATACCAAGGTTCTCTGAAAATTTTAGGAGGTGGCATCTGAAACTTTACAGTATTCAATGTGTCAGAGTAAGAAGATTTGAACTGGTTCATTTCAGACTGACTGAAACATGGGGTGATGAGGAGCTATTTCATGAGCCATCCAATCATCCATCCTCCAGCAACAGCAATCTGTTGTTGAAGTGGTTTGAGGCAGACATAGAGCAGTAATGCAGTTGGCATCTACTTTTAATCTCAATCACATAAATCTAAGGTCTTAAGCTTCACTCATTAGAGAGGTTGTGCTGCTCTCTAACTATACTGGCATTGAAGATGCTTAGAAAAACAATGCTCAGATGTGCACAATTATTTCTTATCAAGACAAGATCATAATTTTTGTTATTCCATTACATCCAAGGGAATCATGCCTGCAAGTAATTTGTCTATTCCATTTAGTTTGATTCAAAGTCTAAAAATCTAAAAACACAAGGGGGAAATTATGTATATACTGGGGTTGACTGATGGCTGAGTTTAAAAAGGGAAAAAAAAGGACTAAGAGTATCAGCCCAAACCAAGATAAATACAAATTGTTTTTAAGGATAAGTGATGGAAACTGATGTATAAAGAATTATATGAAATCCTTAAAAGCCATTCTAACAACAGGGACAGAAAACAGGAAAAATATTGGTATTTCAACCTCCAAGTGTATTTTTTGAAAAAATATCCAAGACAACAGAGGCATTCAAGAGTATTAACAGGTGAATTTTCACTAACTTTAATTTTATGCTTGGAAGTATAAAAAAATACTAAAAAATAGTGCTTACCAAAAAGGAAGTAAGCACCTGGAGCCCAGGGAACTTTAGTATCTTCAGGGTGTACACCTCTGGCTTCAGCATTAATTTGGACCCTTCAGAGAAACTGTACAATAACAATTGCAGACATTAGGTAAGTCCTTTCTCCTTTACATCTGCACCCTTGTCTCCAGTATAAAACTGGAATGGGAAGGAGATCATAATGTTCACCAACATATTACACCAGCAAGAAATGTCCTCAGCAAAGGAATTCTCTCCACTGTAGTTTTCCCCATCCTGACACCTCTCAAGCAATACATAAACAACAAAACTGGATTAGAGACATTACAGAGCATGCTCTCACTCCTCTTATTTAGCACAAAATACTAGTTAAGTAGGGAAGTTTCTTATTCTCATACAAGTCAGACATTGTAGTTAAACTGTGAGCTTTTGTGAATGGCTTCATCTTTGCTCTGGTTTTATCTTGAATTAATTAACTGGCATTCAAACATACTGTTGTGTGTTTAATGATTAGACAATAGCATAGAATGGTTATCAAAAGAGAATGATCAGTTTTCTCTACAATACTTGCACTATAGTAGAGATTTTAATAAATAATTTTGTCCTAGGAAATGGAGTAAAAACTTTCCTTCTATTGAATTCTACAAATTTTTCCTCTCTTTAATTGCATGAGACTTCTTTATAAGGTCATGTTTGCCTTAGCTTTATATCATTTGGATAATTACCTTTATTTATTGCATTGCTCAGTGTGCTGCAGAACTGCTGGAAGCTGGACTCTGCAGATCAAATGTTTGCCAGGCTTTGTTACTATCCCTTATTTTTTTGTTGTTGCTAGTCTGTTAAATCATTCCACTATGGAGCAACTTTACAGTTTCCATGCATGTCATGTCAGGAGAAGGTTTGTTACAAAAACACAGTATGATGAGTATGAGTTCTATCGATGTAACAGAATTAATTTTTTTTCATAATCTTTACTGACATGGTTATGGATTGAAGTTATGAGTTCTTTTAATCATATAATTTTATTTTGTCTAATCTGGGTCTAAATCCTGATGTTATTTGTTTAGTCTCGCAAAATATTAGGGTCTGGAAAACATGGGACTACCTTCACAGCACTTTGCAGGTGATCAGTGATTGAAAGAGTGTGACATCAGACCTTGAAGCATCAACAGGACGACGTGCTCATGTATCTGGAGTACTCAACTTGATTTCATATTAATTTCCTGCTCTGTTAGTGTTAGAAACAGCAGCCTGTGCCACAGTGTCGCTGGGAGCAGATGCTTCTCTTATGCTTTCAGAACAAGTAGTTGTGCACATTTCAGTCAACATGTGTCTCTACAGGGAGAAAATAAAAGATTAGAAAAGTATTTTGTTTCAGTCATGCTAGTTCTTTCAGTCATAGATATAATTATATGCATTTAAACAAGCTTTCACAGAAATCTGTGTGCCTTTCTCTATCCATCTGTCCATCTGTCACCCATCCATCCATCCATTTATCTATCTATCTATCTATCTATCTATCTATCTATCTATCTATCTATCTATCTATCTATCCATCCATCCATCCATCCATCCATCCATCCATCCATCCATCCATCCAATCATAGAATCATTTACAGAATCACAGAATCACAGAATCACAGAATAACCAGGTTGGAAGAGACCCACTGGATCATCGACTCCAACCATTCCCACCAATCCCTAAATCATGCTCCTAAGCACCTCATCCACCCTAACCTTAAACACCTCCAGGGACGGTGACTCAACCACTTCCCTTGGCAGACCGTTCCAATGCCTAACCACCCTCTCCATGAAGAACTTTCTCCTAATCTCAAGCCTAAATCTCCCCTGGCGGAGCTTGAGGCCATTCCCTCTCATCCTGTCCCCTGTCACTTGGGAGAAGAGGCCAGCACACTCCTCTCCACAACCTCCTTTCAGGTAGTTGTAGAGAATAATAAGGTCTCCCCTCAGCCTCCTCTTCTCCAGGCTAAACAACCCCAGCTCTCTAAGCCGCTCCTCATAAGATTTGTTCTCCAGCCCCTTCACCAGCTTTGTTGCCCTTCTCTGGACTCGCTCCAGAGCCACAACATCCCTCTTGTGGTGAGGGGCCCAGAACTGAACACAGTACTCGAGGTGCGGTCTCACCAATGCCGAGTACAGGGGGAGAATAACCTCCCTGGACCTGCTGGTCACGCCGTTTCTGATACAAGCCAAGATGCCATTGGCCTTCTTGGCCACCTGGGCACATTGCTGGCTCATGTTCAGTCGGTTGTCAACCAGCACCCCCAGGTCCTTCTCCTCCTGGCAGCTTTCCAGCCAGGCTTCTCCTAGTTTGTACCTCTGCTTAGGGTTGTTGTGGCCCAAGTGCAGGACCCGGCATTTGGCCTTGTTAAACCTCATGCCGTTGGTCTCAGCCCAGCAGTCCAGCCTGTTCAGGTCCCTTTGCAGAGCCTCCCTACACTCCAGCAGATCGATACTTCCTCCCAGCTTGGTGTCATCTGCAAACTTGCTAAGGGAGGACTCAATGCCTTCATCCAGGTCGTTGATTTAGGTTCGGAAAAGACATTTGAGTCCAGTAATAAATATCACACTGCCAAGTTCACCACTGAACCATGTCCCTAAAAGCCACATCTACACTCTTTTAAATACCTCCAGGGAGGTATTTAAACCTCCCCTGTGCAGTTTGTTCCAGTGCTTGATAGCCTTTTCAGCAAAGAATTTTTCCCTAATATCCTATATAAACCTCCTCTGGCAGAAACTGAGGTCATTTCCTCTCATCCTGTCACTTGTTTCTTAGGAAAAGAGGGCAATAACCACCTCACTACAACCTCCTTTCAGGTAGTTGTAGAGAGTGGTAAGTTCTCCCTTCAGCTTCCTTTTTTCCAGGCTAAACAACCCAAGTTCCCTCAGCCACTCCTTATAGGATCTGTACTCTAGAATCTGCATCAGCTTCATTGCCCTTGTTTGCACACTCTACAGCACCTCAATGTCTTTCTTGTAGTAGCAGACCCAAAACTGTGCACAGAAGACCACTTCTCAAGCCCCGCTGGCCACGCCATTTCTGATACATGCTAGAATACTACTGACCTTCTTAGCTACCTGGACACAGTGCTGACTCATGTTTAGCTGGCTATAGGTCCTTTTCCACTGGGCAGCTTTCCATCCACTCTTCCTAAGCCTGTAATGTTGCATGAGATTGCTGTGACTGAAGTGTGGGAGCCAGCACTTGACCTTGTTGAGCCCCATGAAGCTGGCCTCAGCCTACAAATCCAGCCTGTCCAAATCCATTTGCAGAGCCTTTCTACCCTCAAGCAAATCAACATCCCCACCTAACTTGATGTTATCTGCAAGCTCACTGCAGGTGCACTCAATCCCCTCATCCAGATCATTGATAAACATATTAAACAGAAATGGCCCCAACACTGAGCCCCAAGGAACATCACTTGTGAACGGCCACCAGCTAAATTCAACTCCACTCATTGCAACTCTCTGAATCCAGTCATCCAGTCAGTTTTTCACCTAGTGAATAATGCACATATTTAAGGCATGAGTGACCAGTTTCTCAAGGAGAATGTCATGGGAAACAGTGTTGAAAGCCTTACTAAATTCCAGGTAAATAATATTCACAGCTTTTCCCTTATCCACAAAGTAGAAGAAGAAGTCGTTAGTCAAGCAGGAGCTGCCTTTTCTAAATCCATGCTGACTGGGCCTTATCATCTGGTTATCCTGTAATTGTGTGTGAAGGCACTCAAGATGATCTGCTCCATGACTTTCCCTTGCACCAACATCACATTGACAGGCCTATAGTTTCTGTGCATCCTCCTTATGGCCCTTCTTGTAGGTGGGGATCTGTAATGACCCTGTCCTGCAGATGATCCAAGAGGCACTGAGTGTGTGCCAGAGCTTCTTGGGTGCATAATATATAGATGAGAGTCCACCTCTCATTATCATATAAGACATACAAAGGAGGGGCTTTGCCATGCCTGCATAGTCACCATACTGGAAAAAGACCCATCTGGACAGTTCTGGAATTGAGTCTAGGAGTTTCCAGGGGTTGCTCACTGTTCAAGAGATTCTGGCCAATGACAGCCGCTGTATGAACTCTCTGGGTGTGCAAGCACATTTCAGGGTACTCGCTCCTTTTACTGACCAGCCAGAGTGATTCAGCAGTTTTTGGTCACTCACAAGATGTTAAACAGTCCAAAGTCTCAAGTTCACATAGTTCCATATTAAGACAATTGTTTAACACATACAAAATACATCATCTAAGACAATTAAAGAAATCTACCCTACATTATTACATTTTCTGACCTCCAGCCAACTGGTATCTTCCCAGTTAGTCAGGACTCCTGAGAAATGTTGGTTCCACCAGCTGCCTCAGTACTCTTAGGTGGATCCCATCTGCCCCATAGACCTGTCTGTGTCTAAGTGAAGTTGATAACCATTTCCTCTTGGTTTACAGGGGTTTCATTCTGCTCCCCTTCCCTGCGTTCCATCTCAGAGGGTTGAGCACCTGGAGAACAATTAGCTTTACTACTAAAGACTGAGGTGAAAAAGTACCTCAGCATTTTCCTCATTCTTTGTCACTAAGTTTCCCCCACATCCAATAACGGATGGAGATTCTCCTTAGCCTTTCTTTTGTTGCTAATGTATTTATAGAAACAATTTTTTATTGTCTTTATGGCAGTTGCCAAATTAAGTTTTAGACGGGCTTTGGCAATTCTAATTTTCTCCTTGCATAACCACATAACATCTTTGTAGTACTCCTTAGTTGCCTGTATCTTCTTTCAAAGATCATAAACGCATTGTTTTTCCTGATTTCCAGCCAAAGCTCTCTGTTCAGTCAGGCCGGTCCTCTTCCTCACCAGGTCATATTTTGGTAAAAGGGGCAGCCGCTTCTGCACCTTTAAAATTTCTTGAAGAACATCCAGCCTTCCTAGACTCTTTTGCTCTTCAGGATTGCCTCTCAAGGGACTCTGTCAACCACGCCCTATCTATTTATCTATTTACCTTCCTATCTACATACTTACCTACTTATAAAAATGTCAGTTGTTGTCTTGTCTTTTGCATAAAAGGTGAAATTCCCAAAATGTGACAGTGCCTCTTTCACTTAGCAGTCACCAAATACTTTATGTATGCATAGATTATAATTTTTTCTTCCCTTAGAGTATCCTCCATAAGCAAATGATGGGGTGCAATTGACTGCCAATAAAAAGGAGAAAAGTAATACAGAAAATTAAAATATGTTTTTTAATTCATTGATGATTTATTACTTTCTTATTTTCTTAATCTGTTTGACCTGTTATTTGCATTAAGCATTAATTTTCACAATACTCGAATCCAGAAGAGAAAACCAGAAAGTCTACCATAGTCCTTCTGTGCATTTCAAGCAATAAAATACAGCTGTAATTCAAAATCTCAAGATTTAGCTGAATGTATATTAGGGTCAATTGCATTAGTGTAAATGTGTTTCTGCGGGTACGAAGCATAATACTCCATTTGAGTCCATCTGATGATGGTTATATAAAATCAAATATCTACAAATTCTTTGTATTAAAGTTATTATCTTGTCCTGAATGCATTGCACAGTAGGAACACTGTAATGCACGGGTGAAAGCAAGAGATGTTCAGAAAATTAAGCCATTAAAAACACAAGAAAATTATTTTCCACAGACCGTTGATTCTAATATTTTCACAAATTATTTTACAAGTCTAGCATACCTGTTTTCTATTTAGCTATTACTGTAATATAGATGTATATATGTGTATATATGTGTGTTTATACAAAGTATATGTACAATTTAAAAGAGAAAAGAATGTGAACTCCTTGTTTTAGTTAAAGGTAGATGAAAATCTTTAATTAGCAGGGCATTATGGCTTTCCTAATGTGTGTTTAAAAGAACAAATATCCCAGTTTTCTTTGTATTCAAAATACATTTTAAAACCTTGGAGGAAAAAAATATATATCTTTGGTGTTACCTTATTAATTATCATTTGAGGGTAATCTAGTTCCTGAGAAAGGACAATCACTCAAAAATAGGAGGAATAATTATTTCTTGGAAATCCAAGGAGTTATGGTATAAATATTTGTAAAGGAATTGCCTCTCCACAATAGAAAACCCCCTTCATTTCCTACTTTTCTTTTCTGTTCATAACTTGGGCTTTTAATTGGGATGGTTCTTGGTGCATTACAGGGAAGCCAGTGACAAAATAAAGCATATGGAACGCGATCTAGAAGTAAGAGAAAAGATAAATAATTGGGGAGAAAAAAACATAATATCTACACATGTCCAATAAATCATTGAAATGTAGAGAACTGAGCTTTGAGGGGAAGAAAAGGGCACTGACAATCACAGTCCTTCTTCATCTTTCATTTGTGTTCTAGCGATGCTATCATATACATGAACAATGGTTTTTAACAAAATAATGTTATACAAGCCTCCTTGATGCCAAGCCTACAAATTCTTTTGGATGACTAAATAATATCTAGCCTCTTAAAGCTGAGTTAAAATAATTCCTTCCCACAAGACTTGAGTAAACTGCACATGATGCAGTAAGATTACAAGTTGTTGTGAACTAGAACACGCATTTGCTTTTATTTTCATATTGGTTATGTTCTCTTTAAAACTGGACAGGTTTGTAACAATAACAATATACAGTATTTGTAAAACCTGTGACATACTACCTCGCAGCATGATAAAAGACCAGATGATGAAGATATTCTTTCTACCTGTACATCAACTCTGTTGTCTAGCTCAATATCCATTGTCTCCAATTCTAGATCAGCTTCATCTTCTCTGACTTTAGGCATCTGACAGGCATTCCTAAATTAGGACCCTGGTCGGCACAGGTTCTTTATTTATTACACTGGTAGAAAGTGAGAAATCCCAGAGGAAAATATCTTGTCTTTGATCTGAATCTCCCCCTGGAGTTTCCTCTCTTTCCTCGTTAAGTGTATATAAGGAGTATCCATTAGCTATGTTTTTAAGCACAATGCCTGGAGATAGGTGGGATGAATCAAGACCCCAAGGTGGGATGAATCAAGATCCTTAACCTGTTAAAATAATTTATCTATTTGTTCTACTTAATCATAAATTATCTGCAGAAAGGACTGTTTCTTGTATTTTTTATCCTGGAAAGGAAAAGTAGCCTAGAAAAATATTTTTAAAGACAATATTAAAAAAAATACCCACATATTTCAATTGTATGAATTAGATAATTCAGATACAGAATTTTCTTTTATGCTCATCAATGACTTTCTGCTTTGAAAAACATATTTTTCTTTAAGTTTATAGTCTTGACTTAAAGACATCCACAGTTTTTAATTACATGGATGTTTTATTCAATCAGCTATGGAATAGTTGCAATTTTGGTTTATTAGATTTGGTGCAACTGAATTAGAAAAGGATGACAAAGGTAACTTTTATGTGTGTTGTTATGCTAGTTACTTGTAATAATTTTTGGAGCATAAACATTGCAATATTTGAGGATCTGAGATATCATCAACCACTTACATTCAGTTTTTGTTTGAAAGCTCTTGATTTAACAAATATGAAAAAACAAACATAAACATCACAGTATGCAATATTCTAGAAATAAAAGTAATGCAATCTTAATTAGAGACAGAGTGTTATTTTCCATGTATCCTTTTACTACCATTTACATGAATTTTGTAACCTGATTGCTCAGGGAGTAGTGCATTGATCTCAACTGCAGGTCATTGCTGTATTTACAGTAAAGCAGATCTTTTCACTCTCAATGCAGACTCATAACATTGAAGACGATACTCCAGACACTGAGCTGTATCCTACTCTTCTCAGTGAAGTGTTTTCTCTTAAATCAAAAACTTTGTAAGTGAAATTTATACAGAACTAGCTATATCTCCATGGAAGATTAGGACTTTGGTGACCCACAGTATTTTGCTGATACGTCCCATAAGTGAAAATGTTCCAACTACTTGTGGTGCTATACTATATATTTAAACCGTCTTTAAAATCTTTAAGCTGATGCTGTGTAGAACTGTTAGTGCTGTCATCCATAATTAAAATTTGATCAGTTTTGAACTCTAAATTCTGCCAAATGTAATCTTAAAACATACACCAAAATCCTAAAGGCTCTCTTTCATGGTCAAAGAGATTATCACATGTCAGTTCAAAGGAGAATTCTGGCTGAAGCAAGTTAGATAATTTTGTAGAGTAATCTCTAAAGGCCATGTAAAACTTAAGTCTTTAACAATCTTCAGGGAAACTGTCTCCTTCTGAGAGCAAAGACCTGGGATTTTTTAAAGCTAGTTAGAAGAGTTATTATTTAACCTGTCTTGGTGACACTATTTTAGGCTGCCTTGTTATAAATTCAGAAAAGGCCATACAAATTGATTTCCATTGTAAAGGTTATCTTGGAACAAGAAGGACAGAAACACTTTTAAACAATATTTTAAATTCTGATTTATATTTGATGGGCTTTAACAATACATCTTCAGTGAATCTAGTGTGAATAACTCATCAGTCACAAAATTATTAAACAAAAAGAATTAGTGAGATATTGTGTTGAAACCTGCTATCAAAGGTATTAATCTGGACTTTCTGCATCTGGTGTAAAATAAGGGGGACAATGAATTTACATCAAGGCTTATCGTGTACGCTCCTCTAAAATAAAAACACCTAATTACACAATAATAAAACACAGAAGAGTTGAAAGCTTGCAATATGGTTTTGTTTTCTAAAAAAGCTTGCAATCTGAAGAATACAACCAGCTCAACCTGAGAAGTCTACTTATATCACTTAAAAAGATGTACTGCAAGACAGTGACTTTGTGATTACAGCATTGGATCTTCATACAGATTTTTTCATATCCTCTGGAATTTAAGAAGTCAATAAAAATTTTAGACTGTCCAGTACAGATAGCTGCAGAATCAGCTTGGAGAATATAAATAGGATTGTGTGTCTCATTTTCAGACTGGTGGAAAGCTAGACTTCAATAATATAATTACAATATTACTTGAAAACAGCAGGAAAGTAATATGAATGAAATAAAAATAGATATTAGAGTAAGCAATGGAAGAATCATGGAGTCCTAAAGCTGACAAATGTGAGCTGAGACACCCAGAAAAAACAGCAGCTATCAGCCAGACTTCTATGGGCAGAGCAGTGGAACTACAGGATATGTGCTTCTGAGGAGAGCATTAGAGATCACCAGAAAGGCAAACACTTTGACCTAGGTTTCGCAAATTCCTTCCTATATGTCATGTCATTGAATGCAATTTTTGTGTTGATTATGTCTTTCTAACAGACTGACAGAGCAGAATTCACTTGCCCAAAGTGGGTTGCTCAAAATCTTTGGGGTATCATAACTGTGCTGTGCCAGAGACAGTTGAAGTCTAACTCAAGAAAGTCTCATCTAGAAGTCAACTATAATGTTTATTCATATATAAATAAATAAACCACATATATTTCATGACAAATTTGGAGGCATTGACTGATTTTTTGTAGACTATTTTCAAGTCAGGAATAAACTAATTTTTTGAATGTAATAATGGATTTTGGAGTAGGGATGAGGAAGAAGGACTCAAAATCTTGCATAAGAAAGTAAAAACACTGCAGTTTGAAGCAGTTTAAGGTGAAGCAGAATTATTAGCAGTTTCATAGGATATGACTGATAATTCTGATGTCTCATTTATGCTAGTTAATATACTTCTTTCTGTATAAAATTCTCCAACTACGTTAAAAGGCTTAGAAAGGTCAGTCCTCCCGTCTTAACAAAAACTTACAAAAATTTAGAGGAATTTAATCACACACAGCAGTAATTGTCATTCTTATATCAAATTTTATTAAGGACAAACACATTAACGTTTTAGAAGGATTACCATTCGTTCCTTTTCTGTAACAGCAGATATTTCTTCCAATGAAAATGTACTTCAGGAAATTTTGTGGAAACTTTGGGCCAGGCTCACCTATAAACCGTCAATCCATACTAGGCAATTAAGTGGTATATTTAATCTGTTTTAGTTCAGGAGAAGACCTGTAAATCACAATGATTAGATAATTAACTGGCCCATTAGTTAAACTGACACCAATATAAGGAGTTAAAAAGACAGTTTTCCTTTCACTTGGAAGTCCTTTTCAAAGTCAGACTATGGTATACATATAATTAAACAATTTTTGCCATAGATTTTTAGGAACAAGTTTTACCTCTAAGGCATAGACTTTGATTTACTACGGTCAATGAGTAAGTTGCAAATCAAATCCTTAAATCTGATTCTGTCTAAGAGAGTGAAAGTAATGTACTTTTTTCTGTTGAATGCATAGAGGAGACTGAAAGGTATTTAAAGGAGTGAGCTTCATCCACCCTCCCTTTGACTTTAGAAATTATGCTTTTTCTACCCTCTGAGCTTAAAAATTCTCATAAGAAAGATCCTTTCAACTGGGAAAGAAGCAGGGCGTAATTCTACTGAAGCAGGAATGTCTTATCACAGAACCACAGAATAATCAGGTTGGAAGAGACCCACTGGATCATTGAGTCCAACCATTCCTATCAAACACTGAACCATGCCCCTCAGCACCTCGTCCACCCGTGCCTTAAACACCTCCAGGGAAGGTGAATCCACCCCCTCCCTGGGTAGCCTGTTCCAGTGCCCAATGACACTTTCCGTGAAAACATTTTTCCTAATGTCCAGCTTAAATCTCCCCTGGTGGAGCTTAAGGCCATTTCCTCTTGTCCTGTCCCCTGTCACTTGGGAGAAGAGGCCAGCACCCTCCTCTTCACAACCTCCCCTCAGGTAGTTATAGAGAGCAATAAGGTCTCCTCTCAGTCTCCTCTTCTCCAGGCTAAACAACCCCAGCTCTCTCAGCCATTCCTCATAAGGCCTCATAAGGCCTGTTATCTTCAGAGTGTCAATATTTTATTGTATTCCTGTACAGTTTACTTCTTTGTAAGACTTGTTTCAAAGTAGTTCTAAATCACCAGTTATCTTTTATCTCAATCTATATTTTTTTAACATTCCCCTCAAAGATACGTATTTGAGCCAACTAGTTGTAGGACTTTGGGAAACTTCTAACACCTTTTGACAAAATCTTTCATGCCGTACTAGTTTGAGAAGAAATATTTTTCAACCAATAAACTTACAGATGACATTTCAGCTTTTCACAATTCAATTTCTTCTTGCATAGCATGTCCTCTGGAACAGATGGCATCTGGACGATCAGTCCTGATTGGATTCCAAATGAAATGAAGCAGTCAATGTCCAGATAAATAATGACAAGAATGGGTAGATATAGACTGCCCTTGAAAGAGCTCAGGGTTTTGTAACCATTGTTAAAGTGTCTTTAATTTAACTTCATAAAAATGATTGTGCAGAATTGTGACCATATCTTAGTCTTCAGATTACTGAATCTTATGGCATGAAAAAATGTTTCAGCAAATAATTATTGAAGAATATTTCAGATTTTCTAGTTGATCAAACTGATTTCAAGGCTAATAAATGCAGTTTGGGTTGCTCTTATGAGATATATGTATTGTATATATACTGAGAACAACAAAGTGGTATCAAATATCCCTCTAGCCAGTTTGAGTCACCTGGCCTGCCTATGTCCTTTCCTAGTTTTCTGTGAAAGTTAATTAACCCTTTCCCAGCTAGTACCAGGACATAGGATTATATACAAGTATGTCCAGCGAAACAGAAAGAGATAGACATTTGAGAAATTATTTGTGAAAAAGCTGATCAGTATTCAGTATTGTCAAGATGACATCTGCTTGCTTACATGGCATTCTTTCTGTAGTATGCCATTAGAATTCAGTCCTTCACACTAAATTTTGAGTTCAAGTAGTTTATGACAAAATTGCAGGCTACACCAAAGATGACAGAGATATGCACAGCTTTAGCAATATATTTATTTATACACGTTAACAATGTTCCTGTGCCTTTATTATAAAGCTAGCATATATGACACAGAAATCTTTTAGTGAAATAATCCTTTTATCATGTGTTGTGTAAACCTGTCTGATCATATATTTGTTTGTTT
This sequence comes from Clamator glandarius, assembly GCA_033459285.1. NCBI lineage: Eukaryota > Metazoa > Chordata > Aves > Cuculiformes > Cuculidae > Clamator > Clamator glandarius. The sequence continues at coordinate 5,412,338 of JAUNZM010000227.1, forward strand.
AATTAATTCAGCCATTCTGCAGAATAGAATGAAACCCTGTCATCCCAACAGGGGTGCAGTTTCTTTCATAATAAATGGTATTGCCACTAAATACTTCTGGGAAATTGAGCACTCTACTGTGTTCTCTAGGAGAGAGCTTCCTATTGATGAGACAGTGTATGGCAAGAGATTACAATTTCTGTTCAACACCACATTCTCAAATATAATGCAATCCATTTGAGTGAGAAATAATTTGGTCTTTATGCTATTTCCATCCTGAAACTCTCTTCAAAAAAGGCAAATTGTGATAAATTATGTGTATGGTGTTCTCTTGTGATTGATGGCAGAGAAAATGAAACTCTTTCACTTACATGCTCACTATGGAATTGAATTAAGTTTACCAGAAATAAGACAAACATTTCACACTGAATCATCCAGTCCTGGTGCTCAGTCCAGAAGCTCTGTTTCTAAGTTACAGCCACCCTCATTACTCAACAGGATCCACTTCTTTCTTTCAGGGGACAGGTAATTAACAGTTATTGTAAGCTAATTATATGTTCTAAAACTAATGTACTTATGTGAACCAGAGTATAGCTTACCATGTAAGCATTTGATAAGCAAATGGGTGCTTAAAAGATTTAATGGGTTTGTAGCCATCTGTAGTGATTAATGAAGTTTGAGAACCTTACTGCAACTCATAATATCATCATAAATGAATACTGGGAATTTTCAGGTAAAAAAAAACCTGTAAATGATTCTTAGATTTTCCTGCTCAAATCTCTTATACTGAGTAATAGTTCTATATTCCAAGGGACAATGGATAATTGAACTTTCCCAGAAGCTACAAAGAAAAAAAAAAAAAGAAAAAAGAAAAACAACCTTCTCCCTTTCTCCCTTTCTTCTCTCTACCTTTTTTACTGCAAGGCAGAATGAAGTATATTTTTTACATATGGAACAGTAAAATATAGCACATTTTCCTTCCGCCTAACCAATTTACTGCTCCTTAATTCCCTTAAAAAGCCAGAAACCTGGGTAAAGGTATTTCTACTTTCTATACCCTGTGTTACTGACCCTTTCCAAATCAGTAGCAAAATCCACATTGTGACCAGATATTTGTCTCTGTCTGGAGATGAGGAGCCGAGTATGAGTAAAAGAAACTGCCCCTGCTTGTGACTGAGAAGTGGTTATGAATGTATAACATTAAGCTATGCATTAAGCTATAAAATTAAGCTATGGACCCTCAAAAGACTGGGTGGGATACTAGATAAGGGTACATCTGAGATCTTGATGCCACAAAAGCCAGACTTTTTCTTAGGACTAAACACATGCATCCTTAAGGTCATGATTTCATACCTTTAAAAATGCAGGTAATACTGTTGAGGTCCTCCAACAAGATAACTAAGTCCACCAGCAATTTCAACCAGACTGTGGCAGACTCAGGATTCATTACTTTTACAGAAGCTTCCGTATTGAAGAAATCAGTTGCTGTGGCAACATAGAATGAACATTTGTCTCTTATCTGGAAGTCTAGAAAACTCATATGAGAAGAACAAGTTGTAGAGGACTCAATTTCTAGTCAGGGAAGTTTTACTTTAGAAAATCCAAAATAGATAAGTACATAGGCTTAGCTCTGCATGAAGTAGAAGTGACAACCTCAACAGAATAAGCACAATTTCTTACTCATTTGTGTCATATGTTTGACTGACCTTAACATCTGAAGGGAAGATTCTAATTGATTTTTTTTCTTGCTCACCAGGAACGTTTATAATCATGAATTCTGTGTGACTTCCACAATGTCTAGTAAGGCATTCATATCTTAATCTTCAAAATATTTGCAGCACTTATCAGGTGTCTCCCAATACTAAAGTTCACAAATATTGTAAGAACTCAGTACTTTTGAGATCTAGCACCCTCTTTTCACTTCTGTTTAAATTATTTGATGGTTTGGGTTAAATTGCTTGATAGATTATGTGTATGAGGCCATCTGCTAAAGAGGTTCACACTGTATGTGTGTGTATATACATATACATACATGTGATATACATTGCCACTAATGTTTCAGCCAGAGAGGGGGGCAGAACAAGGCCATTGCTGCTGTCTGTGTTTGCTCTGTGTGTCTGCCTGTTATTTGTGGGGCCAGAGGTCCAGAGAAGAGACGCGAAGCCGTTGAAGGGGCTGGAGAACAGGCCTTGTGAGGAGCGGCTGAGAGAGCTGGGGTTGTTTAGCCTGGAGAAGAGGAGGCTGAGAGGAGACCTCATTGTTCTCTATAACTACCTGAAAGGAGGTTGTAGAGAGGAGGGAGCTGGCCTCTTCTCCCAAGTGACAGGGGACAGGATGGGAGGGAATGGCCACAAGCTCTGCCAGGCTCTGCCATTCCCTCTTGTCCTGTCCCCTGTCACTTGGGAGAAGAGGCCAGCACTCTTCTCTCCACAACCTCTTTTCAGGTAGTTGTAGAGAGCAATGAGGTCTCCCCTCAGCCTCATGTTCTCCAGGCTAAACAACCCCTGCTCCCTCAGCTGCTCCTCATAAGATTTGTTCTCCAGCCCCTTCACCAGCTTTGTTGCTCTTCTCTGGACTCGCTCCAGAGTCTCAATACCCTTCTTGTGGTGAGGGGCCCAGAACTGTACACAGTATTCAAGGTGCAGTCTCACCAGTGCTGAGTACAGAGGGAGAATAACCTCCCTGGACCTGCTGGTCACGCCGTCTCTGATACAAGCCAAGATGCCATTGGCCTTCTTGGCCACCTGGGCACACTGCTGGCTCGTGTTCAGTCGGCTGTCAACCAACACCCCCAGGTCCCTCTCCTCCAGGCAGCTTTCTAGCCAAGCTTCCCCTGGTCTGCAGCTCTGCATAGAGTTGCTTTGCCCCAAGTGCAGGACCCAGCATTTGGCCTTGTTAAACCTCATGCCATTGGTCTCAGCCCTGCGATCCAGCGTGTTCAGATCCCTTTGCAGAGCCTCCCTACCCTCCAGCAGAACAACAATTCCACTCAGCTTAGTGTCATCCACAAACTTACTTAGGGTGCATTTGATCTCCTCATCCAGGTCATTGATGAAGACATTGAACAGGACAGGACCCAGCAATGAGCCCTGGGGAACCCCACTTGTCACTGGCCTCCAGCTGGATTTAACTCCATTTCCCACCACTCTCTAGGCCCGGCCACCCAACCAGTTTTCCACCCAGGAGAGTGTGCGCCTGTCCAGACCAGAGGCTGACAGTTTTCATAGCAGAATGCTGGGAGAAACTGTGTCAAAGCTTTACTGAAGTCCAAGAAGACCTTTCCACAGCCTTTCTCTCATCCAGTAGGCAGGTAATTTTGTCATAGAAGGTGATCAGGTTAATTTGGCAGGACCTGCCTTTCACGAACCCACGTTGCCTGGGCCTGATCGCCAGGTTACCTTGCATGTGCTTCATGATAGCACTCAAGATCACGTGTTCCATGACTTTTCCTGGCACTGAGGTCAGACTGACAGGCCTTTACTTTCCTGGATCCTCCCTGCGACCCTTCCTGTAAATGGGCACAACATCAGCCAGCCTCCAGTCCAGTGGAACTTCTCCAGTCTTCCAGGACTGTTGGAAGATGATGGAAAGGGGTTTGGCAAACACATCTGCCAGCTCCCTCAATACCCTCGGGTGGATACCATCCGATCCCATAGACTCGTGAGTGTCTAATTGGGCAAGCAAGTCTCTAACGACCTCCTTTTGGATCCTGGGAACCTCCGTCTGCTCCTCTAGCTCCTGGGTATGTATGCACAGAGAACATCTTTCCTTGCTGTTAAAGACTGAGGCAAAGAAGGCATTAAGTACATCAGCCTTGTCCTCATTCTTTGTCACAGTTGTTCCCCTTGCATCCAATAAGGACTGAATATTCTCCCGAGTCCTCCTTTTACTGTTAATGTATTTATAGAAAGATTTTTTAATTATCTTTCAATGTCTTGGCCTATCTGAGCTCTAGCTGGGCTTTAGCCCTCTTGATTTTACCTCTTTCTTTCACTGAGGCCCCAGGCAGGTAACAGATGGAAAGGAGAGATTAGGATGCACAGGAGCAGGAGAAGAGTGAGCGTAACACTACACACACTGAAAGGTAGCTAACCTTTAGAAGTGGATGTCACTATAAATCAGGTAAAGTGTGTGGACACACTGGAAGCACTGGGTGAAGACAGGGGAAACAAGAAGAACACGGTGCTATTGCACTGCTGTATTAATGAAGGAAACAAAAGGAAAAAGATGACGCTATGGACACAGGAAAATTTTGTAGTAGCAATACCAGAAAGAAACCATGCTACCTTAGCTCAGGAACTTTTGTCTAAAAGTTTTACAATAGAATTTATGAAAAAAAAAGTATTGTATAATTTCTATGAATGTTGATGACAATATTCTGTTAAGTACTGAAGCTTCTGTTAAGCTTCTGCCAAGCTATGAAAGCTGTTCTAAAATCAATTGGATCAATAATATAGCTTCTAAGAATAAAATCCCCTACTGTTGCTTCCTTGACAGATGTGGATCAGAGAGTTGCTTTTTATAGCTGATACTTACACAAAATAAAGTCATTTATATGAGTTTGAAAGAATAATACCACACTCGGCATAGAAACTGTTCTGGATCTATTTTGGAATTTGAAAACTTATTGTTCCAAAGTTTTATCCAGAACTTTTATCCACAAAGGACAAAATATTCTTTAGTTTTTTATTAGAACAATTATCATCTTCTAATAGGCTTACCAGGAACAATTTAAGTGAAAATAAAATAATTAAGATCTAGACATCTGTTAAAAGGTTGTTAATATGCTGACCAAGGTAGTTACTCATTTGAGGGTGTTTATTCTAAAGGTCAAATAAATGTGGCAACACTTGCTTACAGTTGCTGCTAATTCATGGGTAATGCTAATCAACACATTCTTAAGTTTGCCACAATGAGCCCTAACTTGGTAATGCCAGTAGCCATGTGTACTCAAACTATATAAACATAGGATCCTTTACTTTGGCTTGACTATTGTCACCCCCAAATAAGCTAATGTCATAAAATCTATCTAAATAATCTCTAACTGAATCTTTTCTTATTACCTCCCAGTTCTTGATCTGCCACCATTGATGGTAATTGTGTTACCCATTTGATCACGGCTTACCTTTTCAATGAAAATGAAGCTTAATGGACATTAAACTGCCAAATCATCTTCACATCATCTGTTATTCCCTCCCCTTACTTGGTAAGTATTGGAACATCCTCTATTCAATTTTGTTATCACTTTTAGTTGGACCACCAAAACCAATACATATCCTCTCTTCCCCTGGAACAGGGGACATTTTGAGCAGTGCACCCACCATCCTGGGAGACAGAAGAAGAGGACTGGAGGCCAGGTGGTGTCCTTGCACTTTTCTCTCTCTCTCTTTCTCCCCTTTCTTTCATTCTTTCTTTTCCCTTAACACAATTGCCAATGTCAATCTTATTTCTAAGAATACCTGTACAAATAAATTCCTTTGTGGACCAATAATTTGGCATAATTTTGTCTTCACTTAGTCAGGTGGGTAGTGAATCCATACATTTTATGGTGAGACTCAGGGTCTTACCCTGGCAAGTCCTGGACAGTCCAGGCTGAGTGTCAATACTTATCATTTGCATTGCTTATAGAAAGGATATTCTCTCAAAATATATAAGTTTTAGAATATCATCTGATTAACACTGATAACTCCTAGATGTACTGGTTTTCCCTGGGATAGTAATAATTTTCTTCACAGCAGCTCATATGGGGCTATATTTTGTATTTCTGACCAAAACACAAGGCTGTTTTAGCTGTTGTTGAGCAGTGTTTACAGAGTGTCAAGGCCTTTTCTGTTTCTCACCTGCCTTGCCAATGGGTAGGGTAGGGGTGAATAAGAAGGTGGGAGGGGACACAGCTGGGACAGCTGACTCCAACTGATCCAAGGGATATCCCATACCGTGTGGTGGTGTGCTCAGCAATAAAAGCACTGGTGTTAGTCTTCACAAGTAACTGCTATAAATGATGAAGCCCTGCTTTCCTAAAGGTGGCTAAACATCTGTTAATGGGAAGTAGTGAAGTAATCCCTTGCTTTGCTTTGCTTGCATGAGTACCTATTAAACTGTGTTTTTCTCATTTTCACCATTCTGATTAACTCTCCCATCATCTCACCATAGTGAGTAAGCAAGAGGCTGTGTGGTGCTTAGCTGCTTCCTGTGGTTTAACCACAGTGGTCCATTTTGGCTCCCAACTTGGGGTATAAAGGATTTTAGATAATGAGAGATTTGATAGTAGTGTGCTAGAGTGAAACTGTAGCAGTTATAGTTGTTTACCTACTAATTGCAGGCTCCTGTACTTGCCACGGGGACTGCTCGCCTTCTTATGTGTATAGGGCTCATCAGTTGCTGCTTTTTGCATTTGACTTCTGTTGTATTTCCTATCATCTAATTCTTCTGTGACTGGCAGCTTTTTGATAACAATGGCCGTGTTCCTGGACTGGCAGATGAGCCTGTTCCTGTGCTACTGTGCTGGACAGGCTGGAACTCCAGTGTGAATTTGAGTCAATGGGACTGTGACCTGTGGATAAGTACATGTGGGAGTAGCTGTACATCAGAGCATATGCAGCCACTGATATGTCCACACCACAGCAGATGCATTTGTGAAGGGATCATGGCCCACAGTTAAGTCCACATTGGAGAAAGTGTACTTTGAAGAATCTGTGGCCATGGATACATCATGCTGTAATACCTCAAAGTGTCTGTGGAAGCGGATAAGTTCACACTCCAGCAGGTTTACCCCTGAAGAGACTCTGCCCCGTGGTTAAGGCCATGGCACAGAAGGTACATTTCTAAAAGACGATGGCTCTGGCTAAGGCTACGCTGGAGCAGTTATGCCCATGAAAAGATTTTTATCCATGAATAAGGATATGATGGATCAGGGGCAACTGGAGGAATTCATTACTTTGTTAAACCCTGTGGTCTGATCCAGAGACCAGGCATGGAGATTGCAATAGATATACCTTTAAATTTTTGTAACCCATTATTTTAGTTATAGGAAATACTATAGCAGGAACCACCAAAACCAATGGAAGATAAGCCTTGCAAGAAAGAGTGGAAATGTAGCAGTGACATGACCTGCGGGGTCTTTGGCACCCAGTAACTCCATGGAACCCACCTTCACTCCTGTTCTCAGTGACCACCATAACATATGAATCTAAGATCATAGACTAAATGAACTGAATTTCATATTTTATGGAAATTTTATGCACATTTTACATGAGTAGCCCATAGGCTAAGGTGAAAAAAAAGGCTGTCTACTGCAGTTACCTCTCAAAAGAAGTGATGTGATTTACTTGAGTTCTAGAAGTTAATTTACTGGATGTGACATGGTAAATTTGATTAAGAAACTGAAGTAACCACAGTGAAAACTCACAGGATTCAAACAACAATTTCAAGCAAGGAATCAGAATTGATTGTGCTTTCACTGAGGTCCAGCAGGATTGGCTTTTAATTGGTCATACATTATTCAACATCTTGAAAGACTTGGAATAAAATACAAAACCAATAAAGCTGCAGTTAAACAGAGAATGCTAAATAATGGAGCCTAAAGGACATTGTGGTGAGTTTTAAACAATGCTTTACCAAACAGTATACATTTTAACCCAGAAAAATAAAGTGACATACACCATGGAGCATAGAATGCTGGGGCGTAGAGATGAAGCCCTGGAAAACTTCGTCTCTGAGTAGGACACAGAGATCTTACTGGATAATGAAGTGAATATAAATAGAGAATATGGCCAGTGTTGCCAAAATCTGTCAATTTACAGATGAAGATATTGATATAAATATTTTACTTTTTCTGCTTTTGCATTTGGCAATGTTTAATCTTCTATTAATATAGCATGTCCAGTTCTGGCATTCATAATCCAAGAAGTAGGATGTTAAATTGGGAATAATCCAAAGACAAGACTAATTGTGGTATGTGGGAAAAGGAGTATGAGGGTATTCACAAAGTATATTGCTTTAGGATCATGCAGCTGTAAATATAAAATGATTGTCAGACAATACCCCAGTCCAGTTCTGAAACTACCTCTGAGAAAGTCTCTTTTGAAAATGGAAGAAATCTAGACAGAATTATCCTCTGTAGGCTAAGATAAGTTAGCTTCTTTGGATTTCTTTCCTGGTATCAGTGTAGGAAACAGCTATGTAATAAAATAAAGTTTTTCAATTTAGTAAAACAAACTATACCAGAATCTAATATCTGAAAATTGAAACCACAAAAATTCTGCATTTTTTAAGCTTGTGAAATTGACTACTGGAAAAATTCACTAAAAAGAGCATTTGTCAGTTCACTACTAAAAATAAGAAAAACAAACCTAATATTTTTTCTGTGAGATACATTCCCACTTAAACTGTAATCAATCCATGAAGGCTGTATAAGAAGTCAGCATAGGTGATCACAATTTCCTTTTCTGAATTTAGGGATCTGTGATGTTCAGAATTTGAGTTAAAAACATAACTTCATTTCAGTCTAATTAAGAGATCGCTATCACATATCCTGAGCTGGTAAAAAATCTGGGTTTAAGATGCATATAATTTTGAAAATTTCAGACTTAAAAAAAACACTGTTCGTTTTCTGAATCTCAAACAAGTTGATGAACAGTGTTCAAAAAGAAATTACTTTCCAAGCAAATATTTCCAGGTCTAATAAGCCATAACGCAGAGATATAATACTGATATTTAAATTTATAAATAAAAGAACCAAGAAATAAATACATTTTTAGAATCAGCAGGAGAAGAACATTTTCAGACAGTTTCATAACTGCTGAATGATATTTAAACATTGAGAACGTTAAGCCCAGATGGGCATGCTGTGAACTATTCATAACATTAAATGCTAATATCCATAAAAGAACAGCTTTCACCCTTTATGGATTGAAATACATAAAACTGTTGCTGGCCTATTATTATTGCTTTCATCTGTGAACCTTGAAGATGTTTTGATTTTAGCAGTTAATTGTATAACTGTAGAGTACTTCCCCCATTTGTCCTACCTTTAACAAGCAGTAAAGTCGTAAGTGCCTAAAAGTAAAGATTAGTGATCTGTATGGGCTTGAGATTCAAGACGCAAATATTGTGTCTTTGCTCACAAAGTGCTACAGGCTACCCATGCCAAAGGAATGGGACATTCTGTTCATACATTTTCATGACAAAAGAATGAACATAAGACCAATATATACACCAAACCTCATCATACTGCAGTATTGAGTATTGCTCTTTTGAAGGACAACATTTCCTGAAAATCAGTCTGAAGTACTGTGAAGCATCTATTACTGTGCACCACTGAATAGAACACCCAAAATAAAGCCAATTACGGTAGCATTTTTAAATGGTGAGTGAGCACTAGATGTTACTTTTCTCACATTGCTTCTTTAACGAGGAAGTAAACCGACTCAGACTGCAGTTCTGTTTACTGTACTAACTGCACGCACAGCTCAGAGGTCACTAATGAATTTATTAAAGCAAATAAAGACAAACATAATTGAACAGGTGCAGAAGGTGAGGTTTGTGGGGAACTATTTTTTATTTCCGTGAAAGATCTAAATATCTCCAATCTTAGCTGAAAAATCCCACAACGCTCTCTTTCTACTGTAAGGATTAATGGAGGGCAAATCTGAATTGCTTATCTTTGTTTTCCCCTGTGTCTCAGTTCCCAAAACAAGCTTCGTCTCCACTGATTCACTGAGGTCAGGGAACTGTCATCCATCATGAAAAATGATGGAAATGCTAGTCAGAAATCTTAATCCAGCTGATTCTGAATATGGAAAACAACAAAATTCAATGACACTAGACTAGACTATTTCAGCTGAAAGGGACTGACAATGATCGTCTAGTCTAAATTCCTGAACAACTCTGGACTGATTTGTCCTAATGCCTCTGAAATGCTGAAAAGCTTGAGGCATCGACCACCTCTCTAGGAAGCTTGTTTCAGTGTTTGACCACCCTCTTGGTAAAGAAATGCTTTCTAATGTCTAGTCTAAATCTCCCCTGACACAGCTTCGAATCATTCCCACACTTCCTATCACCGGATTCCAGGGAGAAGAAATCAGCACCTCCCTTTCCACTTCCACTACTCAGGAAGCTGTAGAGAGCAATAAAGGGTCTCCTCAGACTCCTTCTGTCTAAATTAGACAAACCTAAAGTCCTTAGCTGTTCTTCATAGTACATTGCTTCCAATTCTTTCATCAGCTTTGTTGCCCTCCTCTGGAGGCTTTCAAGGACCTCCGCATCCATTTTCAATTGTGGGGCCCAGAACTACACACAGTATTCAATTTGAGGCAACAATAATGATGAAAATAGTGGGATAATCACTCCTCTTGGCCTGGTTATGCTCCGCTTGATGCACACCAGCATGTGGTTTGCACTGTTGGCTGCCAGGGCACGCTGCTGACTCATTGAATCTGCTGTCAAACAGTACCCCAAACCCCCATCTGCAGGGCTGACCTTCAACTTCTTCTCTCCCAAATTATACTTGTACTTGGTGTTATTCCATCCTAGAAAATATTTCCCTGGCAGTGGTGGGATTCGAACCCACGCCCCCTAAGAGACTGGAGCCTTAATCCAGCGCCTTAGACCGCTCGGCCACACTACCCTGGTGGTAGTTTTGTTTTAGTCTCCTGCAACCATATATCTCAAAAAAAATCTAATTTTTGCAAGATGTTTTAAGGTAAATAATCTCCATCCATGATTTAAAGTAGAAAAAAGAAATAACGACTCTTTTGACAGCTAGAGGGAAACACTCTTTGCAGTGCATCATATATTTCTGGTCACCTTGTTAGCTGTCAAGGAATACCAGCTGGAAAGTTATACAAATACTTCCTTGATTATGAACGGTTGATCTCTTCCCAAGAAAAGAAAGTGTGTTGGTATATTTTTAGGAGGAATGTGTGTTGACTTTGTATTTGACTTTTATTTTCATACTTTTGGAGTGTAGAAAGACTCGGGCAATGAAACATCTGTCCATTCCTGCAAACACAGTAACTGTGGTGTTTACATTATCTGCTCTAGGCTTCCAACAGATGTAATTTGGAGGATCATTTGTAAGCCCATGCATCAAAGCAAGTTAGAATATCAAAATAAGATGTCTAAAATAAGGAATGTGAGTACTCTGCTACTACACAATATTCTATGGCATGAGGTTGAAAACAGAGCGCATCTTAAGTGTTAATGCATTAATCCATGATGCTTGCAGAGTGTGGAATTCAAGGGCTTGTTTTATGATCATTTTGACATTTTCAGGGACAGTTCAACTGAAATATGTATTACAAATTTTATTGATCTCACTTAAATGCTTTGTCACCTAGGTAAGGCTTTCCCACTTTTGTTCTTCTTCTGTGCTGTTTCTGCTCTTTGTGTCCTTCTGTCAAGTAGATAATGCATTGTCAATAACTCAGCAATAGCTCATATTCCAGCAAGTTGAATAAACTGTATATATATACACAGGCAAGACATGTCTATGTATATGGACTGGCATACCCTCTGCTGGTTTAAAAACTGGCTAGATGGCTGGGCCCAAAGGGTCATGGTAAATTGAATTAAATCCAGTTGGGGGCTGGTCACTAGTGGTGTTCCCCAGAGCTCAGTGCTGGGGCCAGTTCTGTTCAATATCTTGATCAGTGATCTGGATGAAGGGATTCAATGTACCATTAGTAAGTTCACAGATGACACTAAGCTGGGAGGAAGTGTTCATCTGCTTGAACATAGGGAGGCTCTACAGAGGGATCTGTACAGGCTGGATCGATGGGCTGAGGCCAATGGTATGAGGTTCAACAAGGCCGAGTGCTGAGTCCTGCACTTGGGACACAACAACACCATGCAGCACTACAGGATTGGGGAGGAGTAGTTTGAAAGCTGCCTGGAGGAAAAGGACCTGGGGGTGTTGGTTGATAGCCAGATAAACATGAGTCAGGAACATGCCTAGGTGGCCAAGAAGGCCAATTGGATTTTGGCCTATATCAGAAACAGCATGGCCAGCAGGTCCAGGGAAGTGATTGTGTCCCTGCACTCAGCACTGATGAAGCCCCACCTTGAATACCGTGTTGAATTTTGGGCCCCTCATTTCAAGCAAGATATTGAGGTGCTGGAGTATGTCCAGAGAAGAGCAATGAAGCTGGTGAAGGGGCTGGGGAACAAGTCTTATGAGGAGCAGCTGAGGGAGCAGGGATTGTTTAGCCTGGAGAAAAGGAGGCTGAGAAGGGACATTATCACTCTACAACTACATGAAAGGAAGTTGTAGAGGTTTTGTTCTTTTCTCTCAAGAGACAGGCAAGGGACTGGTTGCAAGCTGCAACAGAGGAATTCAGATTACTCATTAGGAAAAATTTCTTCATCAAAAGGGTTATCAGGCACTGGGACAGGCTGCCTGGGGAGGTGGTTGAGTCACCATCCCGGGAGGTCTTTGGAAGATGAGTAGATGAAGCACTTAGGGATATGGTTTAGTACCATAGAAAGATACAGCTTGACTCAACTATCTCCAAGATCTTTTACATGTTCTCTGGCATCCCTCTAGCCTGTAATTTCTGACATGGTCCTTGCAAAACATGTCCTCTCAGATCATGTCCTCTTATTGTTATGATAGAGCCAAGTGATTTTTTCTTTTTGTACAGTATTGATATGAGCTGCCTCAATGTCAATGGGATGGCACTGCTCCCAGGATTCAGCTCCAATGCTTTGATGCACTCACAGTGTAAACTGATACAAACTCCTTGCTTGTTTTCAATGGTATTAGTAGTTGCTCCCTCTTTCCTAAGTAGATTTTGCATTTAGTATTAACTGCTGCATAATTAAGGTCTCTAAGGAGTCATTAGTGAAAAAGATTTTGCAACGTGCAACTGAACATACCTTCTTGACAAATGTTATTTCTAGTCATGTTAATTTAGGTGGAAGCACACAGTTTATATTCTGTAGCTCTATAGTAAGTTTTCCAGCTCTTTTCTCTTTGTATCCTTTATTTAGATCATTCCCCTAGCATGCAGAAGCACAATGGAAGATTTGTTCAGCCAGTAAGTGCTTAATCAGATCACACATTTTACTAGGTTACCTTTACAGGAGTTGGTGTGCATAGTGATAATGTTAATGATTAGAGACAGAAGCTATGACATCGTGTTATATGACATTTTGTAATGTTTTGTTTCAAATATTTTATATATCTTTATGGACTTCATATTGATAGTGACCTCAACTAAGAGGGTAAGACAAAGCAGAACTCCTACAAGAACTAAATACACTAGAGATAGTAATTAATCCCCACTGCTGAAGCAATGTTTTTTTTTCTTGGGGCCTGTATGGGTCAAGCTTGATACGCCAATAGAAGAAAAAAATCAGAGGGAAATTCTTTATGAAAACTTGAGCTAAATGCACCAAAAAAATGTGACCAGCAGGTTGAGGGAGATGATTCTGCCCCTCTATTCCTCTCTTGTGAGACCTCATCTGGAGTATTGTGTCCAGTTCTGGAATCCTCAACACAAGAAGGATATGGAACTCCTGGAATGGGTCCAGAGGAGGGCTATAAGGTTGGAGTGCTGGAGCACTTCCCACACAAGTACAAGCTGAGAGAGTTGGTCTTGTTCAGCCTGGAGAAGAGAAGGATCTGAGGAGACATTATAGCAACCTTCCAGTACCTGAAAAGGCCCTACAAGAAAGCTGTGGAGGTACTGTTTACAAAGTCTTGTAGTGATAGGACTCTGGGCAATGGCTATAAACTGGAGAGGGAAAGATTTAGACTAGACATAAGGAGGAATTTCTTCACAATGAGATTGGCAAGACATTGGAACAAGTTGCCCAAAGAAGTTGTGGCTGCCCCGTCCCTGGAGGTGTTCAAGGCTAGGTTGGATGAGGCCCTGTGCAGCCTGATCTAGTGGGAGGTGTCCCTGCCAATGGCAGGGGGTTTGGGACTAGATGATCTTTAAGGTCCCTTCCGACCCAAACTATTCTATGATTCTATGTAGAAGAGCAACACACTCTAGTCAAACACAAAGGACATAAAGACCCTGAAAAAGAGTATGCAGGAAGTTCAAATCCAAGAGGAGGAAGGCTCATGCACACCCAGATAAAAAAGCTGTTTCTTGTGTTAGGGTCATGGGATCACAGGATATGATCTGGCAATAATAATAGGATAGCAAGTGCTAATGGAGATCTCTAGTCCAACTTCTTGTTCAAAACAAAGTAGTCTTTGTGTTCAGACCAGATTATTATGGCTTTTATCCTGTTTGGTTTTGAAAAACTCAAGGGATGGACAGAGACTGAACAAATTCTTTGGTTAACCTGCTTGTAAACAAGCTTCAGCTCCTTTCTTCTGCAGAAAAGATTCCTCCTTATATTCAGTGCTAACCTTATTTCAACTTTCATCCATAGCCTATTTTTTCCTTCCATGTACCACTGAGTAGAACTTGGCTTTAGCTTCTCTATAACCTCCACCAAGGTACTTGGGGTGCAGCTGCTCATTCATCTTTTAGCATTCTCATGTTAAGGCTGAACAAACCAGTCTCCTTTTCCTTCTCCTCACAGGGCAAGTGCTCCAACTCCTATTGATCTTACTGGCCCTTCAATGAACTTACTACAGATTGTCAATATCTATCTTGTATCAGGGAGCCAAAATGAGATGCTAGTCCACATGCAGTTTAATGAGTGGTGAATAGAAAAGGATAATCCCTCCCCTTAATCTACCAGCTTTACTCTGATTAATATAGGCCAGGAGGCTGTTGGATTTCCTTTTTGCCAGGATAGGCTGTTGTTTCATTTTCAGCTAGCTGCTCTCAGATTATATCACTGTAGGAGGTTCTTCATTTGCATGTGTAGTTCTTCATATTTGCTCCTGCTGAAATTCATAAGGTTCATAATTCCTATCAGCTTATTTATTCAGTCTGTAATTCTGTATGGCAGCCCCATTTTCAAGCATATTGACTGGTCTCCTCAGTTTGGTAGCATCTCCAAAGCTGACAAGAGTACACTCTGCTGCCTTTTCCAGACCATTGAAAAAGTTATTAACCACAACAGTTCCCAGGTTAAAACTCTCTGGCACTCTTTGTTACCAGGCTCCAATCTGAGTATGAAACATTAACCTCTGCCTTTCAAGGAGAATCATTCTACTAGATTTTTACCCCTTGGTTGTTCATTCACTCAGCTTTTAGTGTCCTAACTTGCATGCAAGAATACTGTGAAGACAATGTTGAAAGCCTTGCTGAAATTTATGTAAATAGTATCCCTCACTCTCTACTTATGTGTAAAGACAGTCATTGTTTCCCAGAGTCAACCAGGTCTATCAGGCATTATTTACCCCTACTAACTCACTGAACTTCTTCATGTGCCTGGAGATGTACTACAAGATGTCTTCTTTTATGGTTTTACCAGGGACAAAGTGAAGTAGAACAGTCTGTAGTTTACAGCTTTTCTTTTTGATCCCTTTTTGAAGATGAGTGCTTTATCTCAGTCATCTGATCATTGATCAGTTCTCTCAGCAACTTTAGATGTAGCCTGACCTAGGGACATGTATAGATAGAGCTTTTTTTCAGATAATACCAGTCTGGATTCTCATCCACTGCTAACAGTTCTCCTCCTTCAAGTGTTTCATTAATTACAGAGTTCTAGGAGACACTATGATGACAAATGAGGCAAAGGTTGCAGTAAGTAACTCAGTATCATTTGCATCCACTGTCTTTAAGCCATCTACTTCACTGAACAATGTCCCCGTCTTTTTCTTTTCAGCCTTTTACTACTAATGTAGGAATTGAAAATTTTCTTGTTCCTGTTTATATTCCTGGTACACATCACTTCCCAGTGAGTTTTAGCTTTCCTAACACAATCCCTACACGCCTAGGTAATGTTTCTAAATTCTTCCTTTATAGCCTACCCCTGCTTCCACCTCCTGTAAACTGCCTTTTTGCATCAGGATGCTTTTAGTCAAGTGTTGGAACAGGTTGCCCAGGGAAGTGGTGGAGTCACTATCTCTGGAGGCATGCAAGAAATGTGTAGACTTGACACTTTGGGATATGGTTTATTAGGCATGGTGATGTTGGGCTGACAATTGAACTTGAGGATCCTAGAGGTCTTTTCCAACCTCAGTGATTCTGTGATATTGTCCTCTCACAGGATCCTACTGAGAAATTTCCTGAATACACTTTAGGACAATTGCCTGAAGTCCAGGGTCATTATTCTTGCTTTTCTTTTCTGTCACTCCCCTTAGCATTCTGAGCTCCACTGCTTCGAGTTCACTACAACTAAGACTGCTATTGATTACAATCTCCCCAACTGGTTATTCCGTGTCAGTGAGCAGCCAAATCATCTGTGTGTCACATAAGGATGGTCCACCCTGTACTTCTGTCATCTTCAGAAATCTGCTTGACTGCTTGCATCATATTGCGTTGTCATTCCAGCAAAGAACAAGGAGGTCAAAACTTGAATAAATTGGATGAGAGGAGTCTAGGAACAAAATAACCTTGTCATTGCCCTTGAAGGAGTAGAAGTTCAGATGCTGAACTTCAGTGGTGTACTGTGGTGAACAAGGCAGTTTCTCAGCATGGAGACCAGAGACTACAGTCCTGACAAGTGCAAGCTGGAAAGCCAGGTGGGTTTGCCCTTTCAGCATGTACAAGTGGCCTGAAGGAACAGTAAATCTAGGACTGCAGATAGATGGCAAGCACTTCAAAGAACCGAAGCACAAGATCAAAGCCATGGCAGAGCAGAATGCAGTGGCTTACTTTCACCTTGAAAAGTCATAGCAATGACTAATGTTTAATTTACAGAAGTGCAGTCAGGCACCTACTTAAAATATTCGGGATTCATGGTTTAAATGGCAGGACCTTGGACGGCATAAACCAGGTGGTATAAGCCAGTCATGCAGTCAGCAGGTCTGACCCTTTGAGCATTCCACTTCCAGTGAAGTATTTTTGGTCAGCACTGGGAAGTCATTCAGCATAAGATTTGCTAGCCTCAATTATGAGTTTTATTCAGTCATAAACTTTGGTCATTTTAATAGCAAAGGGATACAGAAGTATAGGAAGGAACATCCTAAATCTTTGCTGATTTCTGTAAGATTTCATTTCATTTTAAATCTCTGAAAAAAAATACAAAAAAGGAAAATATTCTATATTCCCATAGAAATAGAATTCTATATTTCCTATATTCTTGAAGTCCAGTTACAGTCCCTATGATGAGAACAACTGAGAACAACCACCATTTGGAAAAGAGATGCTGTGAACAGTGAGTCTGTACAGGAGGCCAAGTTAAAAAATTAAAAAAAAAAGAACATTGGCATTTTGAGTAGGACTATAACCTATCCCACAGTGATGTACTGCACCTCATTCAGGCACTTTCTGGGTCCATAAGAACTGCTGACAATTCCTAAAAAGAGTGCATTTTTACTGACTACAGAGAAAAAATTTATGACTGCATTAGCATGAAATAAACTTATTACACCTTTCTAGTACTGTCATACTTGAACAATGATGATTAAAATTCTAAACCTGGGTGAGCTCTCAGATAGCAAGACCTGGACTTAGAAGCAGTAAACTTACAACAACACTAAGCAAAGCTTCATTTTACTATTTTTGTTTCTGAAATCCAGGCTTATTGCCTCAGGATGGTGCTCTGCTAATTCATCTAGAGGTGCTAGCTCACTCAGAGATAGCAGAAGACAACGCTGCATAGGGTACAGTGACACGGTAATGGAAAACAGAGAAAATTAAAGCTCCAAATTTAATGTAGAAGCTTCATTTTATTTGCCATTTCTAGCTGTCGAGGGCTACACACAGTTGTTCCAGCATGGCTAGATACCAAAGGGTTATGATAATATATTTCTAAGCTGCCATATTTTATCAGTAAATAGATCTCCATTTCAATATACACTATATCTTGAGCTTAAAAATTTGATTTGTTCTAGTAGGGGTCATATTTTGCAAATTTAAATGGTTACAAATGTATTAGCTTAGATCAACTTCGAGGATTTTTTTATATATCTATTTTTTATCAGAATTGCAAGAAACCGCTGTAGCTTGCACATCTGTATCAAGCTTGTCCTATAGCTTTTCAACATAAGGTATGTTAAATTTGATAAAGTATGTAATTTTGATCCTGCTGTTGTTTTAATTCTACTCTTAATTACATTTCAAATGCAAATACAAACACACATATATTTACATGCATGTATATACGTATAACAACTTTGAAAAACATGTTGGTGTTCCCAGAACTTCATTCCTCAAGATAAATTTTCATGTAGTTTCATTTATATAATCTTCTTAAGTAAAATGTAACAGCAGCTCAGAATTTACATTGTTAAATTGTTCTATGATCAAAATATACTGAAGGAGAAATCTAGTCAGCTAATAAGGTGATACTGTTCATCCTAGAAATACACACTCAATGCTAGAAAATTTATCATGAAGTTTTATTCTTATTAGACACATTACTGCTCTTGGAAATACAAAGAAGTATCAACTCAAAATTGACTTATAAATCATATTTTCTGTGAAGATGCACAGTAGCAACTGGATTTCATGGAATGGCAACCTATCACATTGCAGTAATTTTTACTCTTTCCTCGCTGCTTGAAATTTTATTTGATTTATGCATAATGTTTAAAAGTTTACATGTGTAAATTGAATCATTTACCATATGCCCAAAGTTCAAAAATCGGTTTATTATTTTCACCAAAAATTTTTCAAGAGAGTGCTGGTTTCTTTCTGGGCCAAGGATAGATTGTAGGCTAGAATGTTGAATGTTTCAGTAGTGACAACATATTCTTTTATAAAAGTCTCACTGAAAAAAAAGAACCTCCATGTGAGATCATTTCCCTGCAACATTTTTAAAAATAGTATTTTTTTTTGTTCTCTGTTATTCATGCTTCTGACTTCTTCCTCAACCTCTCTTTCTTCTCACCAATTAAAGAGTATCCTTTTTTTCCAGTATAATTCATCTCTTTGTTCTAAATTCCTCCTAGCTGTTTCTTACTTCAGCATGGATTTCTCATTGTTGTCCTCAATATTTCTTTTTTCTTCTCCAAAAACAATTAAGTCTTCTTGACAGCTTCCAAAAGACATGGGAATTCAACCAGCTTTTCAATGGCATTTATTGTCTCTTTTGTCTGGTCTCAACCTAAGCCTGCTGATGTTTTTGCTAATTTCTTCCTCAGAGACTACTTTGGTCAGAAGTGTCAAAGACAAACCTGAGTATCTCCTGCTTGGTGAAGTCAGGGGATTTTAACCCTTTTATCTCAATATATATATCCTTAATTAGTACACCAAATAAATATACACAGTAGAAGTCAGAAATTGTCATATTCAGAGGTGTCAGTTAATAAGAAATCTTAATTTATACCTACAATGACCCTTACAGAAGAACAGGTCTCTCTCTAGAGGGACCTGGACAAGCTGGAGAAGTGGGCCAGTGAGAATCTCATGAGCTTCAACAAGGCCAAGTGCAAGGTCCTACACCTGGATCAGGGGAATCCCCAATTTCCATACACGATGAGGGATGATGTGATTGAGAGCAGCCCAGCAGAGAGGGACTTGGAGGTGCTGGTTGATGAGAAGCTCGATATGAGCTGGCAATGTGCTCTCACAGCCCAGAAGGGCAACTCTGTCTCGGGCTGCATAAAAAGAAGCGTGGCCAGCTGTTCGAGGGAGGTGATTCTGCCCCTCTACTCCTCTCTTGTGAGACCCCACCTGGAGTACTGTGTCCAGTTCTGGAATCCTCAACATAAGAAGGATATGGAGCTGTTGGAATGGGTCCAGAGGAGGGCTACAAAGATGATCACAGGGCTGGAATACCTTCCATACAAGGACAGGCTGAGAGAGTTGGGGTTGTTCAGCCTGGAGAAGAGAAGGTTCCAAGGAGACCTTATAGTGACCTTCCAGTACTTGAAAGGGGCCTACAAGAAAGCTGGGGAGAGACTGTTTACAAAGGCTTGTAGTTATAGGATGAGGGGGAACAGGTATAAACGGCAGAGAGGCAGATTCAGGCTAGACATAAGGAAGACTTTCTTCACCATGAGAGTGATAAAGCACTGGCACAGGTTGCCCAGAGAAGTTGTGAATGCCCCATCCCTGGAGGTGTTCAAGACCAGGCTGGATGGTGCCTTGGGTAGCCTGATCTAGTGGGATGTCCCTGCCCATAGCAGGGGTGTTGGAACTAGGTGATCTTTAAGGTCCCATCAAACCCAAACTATTCTATGATTCTATGATAACAAGTAGGGTAACAAACCCTAGAGAGAAGAATGTTGAGGAATCCAATCCATGTTTCTCTAAGAATCAGTTGAAGGGGGATATTAGAGGGCCTGTAGGATTTCAGTTCATTCCTCTAGAAAGGACAGTGTCACCTTTGGAGATGCTCTTTACACGATTTAGGGAAGATCAGAGTTTGCCTTATCTCACTGTAAGTTCAGCAATGCTAAATCTCATATGGAGGGAAGGACAGTTTTCAGGTAGATGCATAACTGTCAGAAAAAGCATAACTCTTCTCTCACATTCAGTTCTGTATTTCTGCAGAAAGAGAAGAATAATCCAAGAAAGGAATATATCTGACAGAAAATAAACTTTCCTAAGACTTAAAATTTCCAATGAATAACCTCCCCTGCTTTATTTCTGTGTCTCCCATGAACTGATATTATTTTTGCATTCAGTATCTTTCAAATCTTATGTTTTTTCCTTTTCAGCAGATGGGAAGACTGCAGAGGGGCAGCTGTTCTCTAGTCTGTTTGCAGTACATTCCTCCACTGCAGGGAATCGCTGCCCTGGATGTATAATCTCAGTTCAATCACTTAGGAAGCTGGGATATATGCAGTTCTCTTAGTAGGGAAGTTAACCAGGAGCTGATTGCTAAAGAAACTACAGAAAAGGAACTACAGAATAGCAAAAGGTAAGAAAAACATGAATTATCCTTGATACTCTCTCATTTCTGATGATTAGGTTTTTATGCACAAATCAAAGATAGTTTGGAATCAAAATGACTGAGAAAAAAAAGAACATGAAGAATCAAATAACTTAAACTAAACCTTTGTCATTTTTGCCAGCTGGAAGACCTTTTTTTAATTAAAGATACTTTCCTTGCCAGTTGTATTTCTCTGAATTTTCCACAGACTTGATTTTCCCTTATGACATATGTACTATAGAGTGTGCTGAATACCAAGCTGTAATTCTTAGAATCATAGAATATTGTGGTTGGAAAAGACCTTCAAGATCATTGAGTCCAGCCATACCGTCCCACTACTAAACTATACCCCTAAGCACTTCATCTACCCATATTTTAAATACCTCCAGGGGTGGTGACTCAATCACCTCCTTGGGCAAACTGTGCCAGTGCCCGTTAACCTTTTCCCTGAAGAAACTTTTCCTAGTGTCTAACCTAAACCTACTCTGGCACAGCTTGAGGCCATTCCCTAGACTATCACTTGGAAGAACAGACCAATACCCTCTTCTCTACAATCTCCTTTCAGAGAGTTCTAGACAGTGATAACATCTCTGCTCAGCCTCCTTTTCTCCAGGCTAAACAACCCCTGCTCCCTCAGCTGCTCCTCATAAGACTTGTTCCCCAGCCCCTTCACCAGCTTCATTGCTCTTCTCTGGACATGCTCCAGCACCTCAATATCTTGCTTGAAATGAGGGGCCCAAAATTCAACACGGTATTCAAGGTGGGGCTTCATCAGTGCTGAGTGCAGGGACACAATCACTTCCCTGGACCTGCTGGCCATGCTGTTTCTGATATAGGCCAAAATCCAATTGGCCTTCTTGGCCACCTAGGCATGTTCCTGACTCATGTTTATCTGGCTATCAACCAACACCCCCAGGTCCTTCTCCTCCAGGCAGCTTTCAAACTACTCCTCCCCAATCCTGTAGTGCTGCATGGTGTTGTTGTGTCCCAAGTGCAGGACTCAGCACTCGGCCTTGTTGAACCTCATACCATTGGCCTCAGCCCATCGATCCAGCCTGTACAGATCCCTCTGTAGAGCCTCCCTATGTTCAAGCAGATGAACACTTCCTCCCAGCTTAGTGTCATCTGTGAACTTACTAATGGTACATTGAATCCCTTCATCCAGATCACTGATCAAGATATTGAACAGAACTGGCCCCAGCACTGAGCTCTGGGGAACACCACTAGTGACCAGCCCCCAACTGGATTTAATTCAATTTACCATGATGCTTTTGGACAGTGACAGTGGCCCATCTTCTCTTCTTCACAGAAGCTGTTTTTTGGATGGTTTAGGGTGTCTTAACCTAAGGAATATTTCTAGACTGAGAGACCCACCATCATCATTAAGGTTCAGTTCCACTTGCAGAGTTTTGTATTTATTGCACAAAGGAACCTGGGAGGCTGAGATTTAAAGAGGGGAGACCTGTTAAACAGGGATTTAAACTGCTCTCCATCTCCTAAATTTCTCTTTTTAGCTGAATGGAGAGAGGATGGGGTGTCCTCTGTCACATGACTGTTGGGTCCTAGACAGGGAGCATAAGGTGTTGTTCCAATGGTCAATCTCCCTCTCATGCTCCCTGATGGTCCGCAGCTTGCTCACATCCTCCCTGAGTTCTGTCACCAGGTGGAGGAGTTCCTCCACCCAAGCACATCTCCCACAGCTGGATTCCCCACTGGTGCTTGATATCAGTGCAAGAGAAGGGCACACCCTGAAGCCTTGCTGGGGTTCTGTCTGGGAGGCTGCATCAGTTATGGCTGGTGATAAGCTTGGAGAGGCCTTAATATTTGGCTGAGTGGACGTCACAGTTCCTTGATACTTCAGGACAAGGTCCAATGCTTTTCCCACGCCCTTGTCTGCTCACCCTGCCTGCTCAAACTGCCTCAAAAACTGCCTTGCCATGTCCTTCTGACATGGCATCCACCCATTTGCCCACTCCTGTTTGCCACACTGTTGTCACTGGGACTCCACAGGGGCCATTTAAATCTCTGACCGACGCTTGTGGGAACACACCCTACACATCAGCTGTCCATACATGAGCTGCCACTTCCAGAAGTCAGCAGCCACCCACCCCTAGCTCTGTCATGGGCTTCACTCACTCCAGGGGCAATCTGTCTGCCTTGATGTAGTGCTTGACTGCAGAACTTACTGTCCCTGCTCCTGATTCTCTCTAACTGAGAGTTCATCCCCATATGAAAGATAAAATAAAAAGAGAAAGAAAGAGACAGAGAAAAAAAAAAAGAAATTAAAAGAAAGAAGAGAGAATGAAACAAAGGACAAATACAGCTCCAAAAATATTTCCAGAGCTATCTCCAAAGTTATTTGAAATATAATACTTTTAAAATTCATCCTAATCCATGAGGTGATCACCTTTCAAAGTCAACTGTGCATCAATATATCAATACATCTATCTTTTTTTGCTTAACCTAGCATGATGCAGGGTTTTCTCCTGTATCACTAGCAGTTCACACAGAAGTACCAGTTCACACAGGAACGACAGCAGGAAAGCAGTTGTCATGCTAAAAATATTTGGTTTGTCTAATTCTGACAGTAAAAAACCCAGAGTATTTGCTGTTTCATGAGCAGTATAAATATTTCAGCTATTTTTAACCTATGTCATCATGATCAAAAATAAAACTTATATGAAACAAAATGTGAGACAACCTGCTTTGGATCCATTTCAAACATTGCACCCCTTGGGGTTTCTGTTCACACAGCCAACTGGGTAGAGCCTGAAGGCACAAGGACAGAAACAGATGCCTATAAAATAATTGATCATATTCACCTCACATACTTGAAGCAAGTATCAAATGAATGTCTTGAGTACTATAATCAATGGCAACCTGAATTTCTTGTTTTCTGACAAGTTATTTTAATCAATGAAAACAACTTAAAATACTTAGTGTTATGCTGCATGAGGACCAGAAAACCATTCTCATGCCATTAGGTAGTCTGACATCTTGTACTTACTTTCATACAGTGTCATCCTGTATCATGAACCCAAGGCACATGCCTAAAAAAAACCACTCTTTATTCCTTCTTCAGGAAGTTTTTATTGAGGTATGTTTTCAATTTCCTGGAAGAAATGCAATGTGAAAAAAAAAAAAAATCCAGAACACAAAATGCATCAAACATTGGTTTGGAGGAATAGAAATAAATCTCTCTTTCTTAAAATCCTCACTGAAATAATGTAATTGTTAGTGTATATCTGTGTTAAAATCAGGCAGAAAAAAAATCCTAGTTTTAAATTTGAGGATCTGTGATGTCTTTGCCTTTATATTCTATGGCACTTGCAATAAAACCAGAGTAAGACTCCGAGCTTGGTATCATTATAGGCAGTTCAATGTCTTGGTTATAGAGTAGAATCAACCTGAACAAGTTAAAGGCTTTGCAGTGTAATCTCTCCTTCAATTTTACTACACAGTTTGAGGGACTTTCTTGATTCACTAATTTTGTGCCCAACTGTCTCTTTTGTAAGTTCCAGTTGGTTCTTTGGTTTTATATTTACATAGGGCCTAATTTAAAATGCCCTTGCCAACATCTCAAAATTCAATGCTTTGCTTGTGAGTAGTGATACAGTGTTGTAGCCAACGCTACAAGCACAATAACACTGCTGGAAACACTAATGGAGGAAACATGGAATAACATTTCTCCCCTCAGGCGTACAGAGATATTGTGAGAAATTTATCTTTGTTCATTTACAGGTCAACTTTCAACATCCTATCAAATCTTCCCAGAAAGTGTCACAGAAACAGCACTTTCAAAGAGCAGTTTAGTAGTACAGCAATTTCTTTAATGAGGAATGTATTTTAATGACATTTCACCATTTCTTTTTGACAATATTTTTTCATGTTAATTTATTTAAATTACACTGTGTATATGATAAAGCTTCATTCCTAAATGCACAAAGACAGGAATCATCTTTAAAATGAATCTTTTACATTAAAAAAACCCAAACAACCAACACCAACAGTAAATAACGTTACTGAAATTTAAGAAGAAGTTGAAATGCTCTGAAAATATCTTAATAACAAGGAGGAGAAAGCCTGTGTGACTTTCCCTTCACTTGTGAAATGCTGAGATAAAGGGCAGTGAGTAGGCACACTGAGAATCAAATGTGCAGCAAGCTCAGAATTTAATGAATTTCTTGTTACTATAGCACATCTATTCATTTAGCCAATGACTAGCAAAAGTTAAAATATGTCCAACTGCATTGAAGTAACTGTGGGAGTTCACCTTGTGCAGTTTCAGTGTGTCTGATTTCACCACATCTGAGCTCAGCTTTGTATTATGGCTCCAATGTTAGAGCAGAAATACAGCTGAAATTCAGAAATCTAGTCTGATTATTATAAAATGAGAATATGAATTCTTCTCTAGCCTCTAGTATAGTTACTATCTCCCACATTTGCTTTGTACTGAGTTATCTTTTCAGATCACAACCTTTTTTGTCTAGTCAGTATCTTCATAGCAATTCAAATAACTTAGATTTAAAATGTGCTACATAAGCGTGACTGCTAAGACAACACATATGAGCACAAGCCTTTCAGAGTTCTTAGAAACAGAATTTTCCTACAGTCTTTCAAAACCAAAGCCTGGCCTCTTATATAATAATAAATTATTTTTCTGCACTGATACAACACAAAAGGTCTTATCCACACTTTAAAAAGTTGAAAGTTGTGCTTACACAGACACAAACATTTGAAATAATAAATCAGCATATTCATATATATAAATCCAGTCATAACAAAACATAAACAGGTGATATAGGCAATTGCCACTGATTCATGGCCTCAACTGTGGAACGGGTGAACATCTGCGTTTGGTGTTCAGCTTTTGTTGAGCTACATCAAAACTTCGGGGTCTTTTTGCATTACCCTAAGCATTTATTTTCAAAAGACCTATCTAGGGTTGTGGCATTCAGTGGTAATAAGGTTTTCTTGAAGCCTCTGTTCTTAATTTTCCAATAGTCCTCTGTAAATCTGCTGTTCAGTTTCTGCATTGTAACTTCCTCTGTGCTGGACCTCGGAGGGCATGAGTACCTTAGAGAATACAAACTTGATTACTTGGACTGCTAAACCCCAGAAGCTGATTTCTGTGCTCTCAGTAGATTTCCAAGTGTGTCACTGCCATCTCAGAGATCAGAGTGAAGAGTGGGGATCCACTTATTAGGACCTCTTTAAAATAATTTTCATGGTGCCTTATTCCTTAGAATGAGTTCCCTGAAAGTGGCAGCTAAAAATGAAACCTGAAGGATGCATTCCAAAAAACTATGAGGTTTTGTGGTAAGTTGGTTGACACATTGTAATTTGATGTATTTACTATAACTGAAATGAAAATTAAAGATACACTGGAAAAAAAAAAAGTTACAAAGTCATAAAAACAGATATTCTTTATTCTGCACAGGCTTAAGTGTAAGTCACAACAGAAGCAGAGAAACTACAGAATTGTATTATTGGAATAATCCTTTCCTTGTTGAATTAAACCACTGATTATATGAAAGATCATCTCAGAGTGCTATAAATGTATTTATGTATTTTTTGTATGCATTAAGGTTATTTCTGTATTCTGTCTTTGAGGAAAATACACTAGCATAAGAAATTTAAAATAAATAGTGTGTGTAGTGGTCTTAATTTAAGAAATTAAGTTAATGCTTTTTAGTTAATTTTATTAAATCAAATGCATAGATTCAATATGGTTTCACCAATGAAGATTAGATTCACATTTTTAACTAATTCAGGCTGCATTGCTTGAATGTCATATGTGGAAATGTTGTAACTAACGGTGACTGGGCCCTGGGAAAAATAAAAAAATATCACACAGGATGCCCTTGATACAGTGAATATTCTTTGTGTTTCTTCTGTTGCACGTTCCCACCATGCTTAAAGCTAGGAGATAAGTGCTTCTCACAGAAAGAGACCTGGAGACATTTTATTTTGTCATAGAATCATGGAATGTCCTGACTTGGAAGGGTCACACAAGGATCAAGTCCAACTCCTGTCCCTGCATAGGAAAATCCCAAAATTCACACCAATTGTTTGAGGGTGTTGTCCAAATGCTTTTTGGATAGAGTCAGATTTGGCAGCATGACTGCTTCCCTTTGGAACCTGTTCCAGTGCTCCAATACCTTCTGTGTGAAGAACCTTTTCCTAATACTCAACCCTGGCACATCTTCCTGCCATTCCCTTGGGTCCTATCATTGGTCACCAGAGAGAAGAGATCAGTGTGCGCTCCTCCTCCTTCCCTTGTGAGGAAGCAGTAAACTGCAATAAGATCTCCCCACAGTCTCCTCTTCTCCAGGCTGAATAGACCAAGTGACTTTAGTGGCTGTTTATATGGCATCCCCTCTACACGCTTCACCAGCATTGCAGCCCTCTTCTGGATGCTCTCCACTAGCTTGATATTTTTTTATACTGTGCCTCCCAAGACTGCACACAGTATTCAAGGTGAGGCTTCACCAGTGCAGAACAAAGCAGGAAGATTTCTACATGAATGGCTCATAATGCAGACTGAAAACTGTTCCAAGGCTGTTGCACAAGTTCCCCCTAAGGGATATATTGTCAATTGTTTTGCCTAAGTCATTAAAACAATTTTGCTGCTAGCTCTGGCTAAAAGAATACAAAGAAAAAAAAAGAAAAATGGAAAAAGTGAGAAATATATTTGCTCTAGAACGTACTTAATGTGTTATTTCAATCACACTCTCTTAAGAGTCTAATTATTGCATTTACAGATCTGTGCAATTATGTCAAATTTAAACCCAGATCATAACTGTGCTCACTTCCACCACTGTATTTAAGGATTATTGTTACCATATATATTTCTAAAATTTTTGTGAATAAAAATTTATTTTTGTTTGACAAATATTATAGTCATGTTATAAAACTGAGGTTAAGCCACTCAGAAATAGTAAAAAAATAGTTAGTTGAGCTTATATTCCTAAATATTTAAGTGATGATAAAGGTAAATAAATAAATAATAAATAAATTGATGATAAATTAGTAAGCATTGTATCAGTTATATTTGAAAGAATTAAGAGAAGTTATGAACTTGGGTGAAGCTTGAAATTACTTGAAGAAAAGCAATAGAAATAATACCATGAGTAGAAAGCAGGAATATTTAGACTAGGGTTTTCAGTGAGTCCTTGGGCTCACTAGTCTTTCTAGATTTCTGCATATGAAATTCAGCATGGCCCAGGAAAAGAACCAACACTTCTTGCTTATGATTTCATTAGTTAATTAGACTGGGCTGAGAACAAACCTTTCCCATGAGTGCTTCTTTGTCTTGGAAAAGATTTGTAAATACATCAAAATTGGAGATTGCTATTGATTCAAGTATTTTTGGTGGAGAAAATTGCATTAATTCCAGTATATCTGTCAATTATTTCTGGTTACAAAGATTACTGCTCTGCTGGTTAGTATAATAAAAGAAAAACAAAACTACAAACAACTGAAAAATTAGCCTGTGTTTCAGAGCTAGGCTCTGTGCCTGAGTTTTATAATACACCACATCACAAAGCTATGCAGCTCTGATCACAAAGCAGACCCTTGAAACTGCTCACCTAGTCTTGATCTCCTCTTCTGCAGAAGCACATGGAAGCACTTGGTCAGGTGCAGGAAGCACACACAGTAAACACTAAATTATACTAAACTGCTAATATTGGCCAAGCAGCTAGGTATACCAGTAGGTATAGTTTATTTACATAAGGCAGCAGGCCTCCTCAGATATGTCAGATCCTGTGAGATCTAGAGGATGCTCTTCAGCTGTTACTAGTGCCATAACCAGTGTTTACTGTACCTGCATGAAGCAACAATGGCTTTACAAGTAAATGTATTAGTCTCAGTAACAGATCCCTGGCCATTAGACCAACTAGAATAGAGTCTCTCAGATCCATATAACTGAGATTTAGCTCAATCTACAGCACAATATATAGCATAATGTGGAATTATCATCTTAGATATGTTCTCTGTTCAAAGTATTAAAAATAAAAAGATATGTGTCATATGCAAACTAGAGTGTTTTTTTATAATGTGAAACTGAGAGTATGGATTGCATATACTGTGGGCTGGCATCTGACCATATGGAAGTTCCTGAAGCCACTAAGCTTTCTCAGATAGCACTAGAGGCCTAGCTTGGACATCTACTGTATCCTTGTCCATATTGCTGATTAAAGATTCCCTAGAATGATCTATCTTCCAGACAATGTCCATGCTTTTTGTCCTACAGAATGCTAGCTCAATCACCACCAAAGAAAGAACCAAAATCCAAAATGTTCTACCATGTGGTCAAAAGGAGGTTCAGTGTCTGAGTTCCCTCCATGATGCTCTTTTATTTTGTAATGTAGACATACTCTTTGGGTATAAACAGTAATTTGGCTCATTAAAGTGATCACAAGACACTCCTCTAAGCAGAACTTAAACATATTCAGATACAGTTGAGGCTGTACATGAACAATGTCATAGGAGTAACAGGGACTATTCTGTAGTTCATCCTCTGCTATCATGAGCAATACCTCCTAATTCCTTTCTAAATACGTCTATCTCCATCACAAAACTAGTTAGTAAGGACAAAGTATTTCCTCTTTCAAAACTTAATAGCATTTTGAAATAGAAAATTATTAATATTTTGGTACCTTTCTAAGATTCAGATAACTCATGAACAGTTTTATAGACACTCATTTCTATTCAACTATTGTTTATGTTGCTTAAATAAAGTTTTGCAGCCACGGACAGAAAATGTATATGTCCAGTGGCAGTTCAAATGAAGTTTAACTTCTAAGAATTGTCAGTGAACACTATTGCACAGGAGTGGTGTATTTCCTGCTCACAAACATATTTTGGTGGGCAATTTTTGTTTCTGTGTGTAGCAGTGCCAGGCTTGATAGTAGCACTGCACTTTGGATAAGAATAGAAATAAGGCTCAGAAAGATATTCCTGAGGATTATAAACATGGTTCCCATGTTCCCAAGGTAGTATACACCCCTTGCACACTGATTGCCTGATCGGTCTTATAAAATCAGAACAGAACTGTCAGAAAAATGAGACATTCCATATTAAAAAAAAAACCCAACCCAAAAACAAAACAAAAAAACACCGCACAACTTTACAATCTTTGGTAACGTGGATAGGAATGTATAAACAGAATGCATGTCAGAAAAAGACAAATTGAATCTGCCTTTTATGTTCAAATTTAGTTTCTTGGAACTGTAGAATGCATAGCATATAAATTGAGCAGACTACTTACCAGTCAGGAAAGAAGAAATTTCATATGTAACTGTGACGTTTTTGAGAATGAAAAAGCTTAGTATGCATAGCACGTCCACATCGAAATTGCGTATTCAGTGGCAAGAGGATGTACGGAAAAAATAGAAATGTCATTGCATTAGTCACTGAACTAGTGTTGTAGCTGCCTGTTACTGTTAAGGTTATGGCTTATACAGGACAAAATCTTCATTCTTTCTCTTCACCAGCACTAGTTACACTATTTACATGCCTTGTCTTTAACTTTGTTGATGACAGAGATGTTTCCTCTATAATTTTACCTTTATAGAATCAAGCAGAACTACAGAAGCAGTCACTTCAAATAATAAATAACAACACAGTATTTCTATGTGCAGTATCAGTTCCTATTTGAACTAAAGCAAGCAATTTGGGAATTACGTCCTTTACTTCACTTTTTGGGCTACGTATACAATAGTAGCTAATAGACTAGGCAGAGTTTAAACTACATTTCAAATTAAGGAGGTGTACTGTTCACAGTATGTGTAAATTTTAGGAAACTTCCCAAATTTTAGGCAGAATATTGACACATTTTATAGCAATTTCTCATTATTTTCTTTTCTTTATTCATGGAAAATATACTTCAACAATTGTTGAAGCCCCTTTACTCTTTCAGTTATACAAGTTTAAACTTCCTAGTTCACCTCTTTAATCATTTAAAATTCAGTACTGCCACAGTTCTCTGAATTATCTCTTGTTCAGCTGCTGTTTAATAAACCAGTATACCCCTGTTACAGCAGACATCTAGTATTAATATTTTTATACACTTATAGATTGACAAGTTTAATTATCTTACCAAGGAACTTTTGGGTGAAAATTTATCATGTGATGTATGGTACTTATCTAAATTGTTATGTATTTAAATCTAAATAAAGAACATGTTTCAATTTGTTTTTAACTGAAAAAACACATTTTATTAATTATGATTAGCAGTATTTATGTCAGCAATTGGTTTAAGTGGATTTATCATGTAGGCAAGAAAGGTAAAAGCCACAAAATCATTTATCACTGGACTTAATTCATTTCTACAACTTTGCCAGGGTTACAGAAAAAGTGAAGACATGACATTGGCTTTGGTAGGTACTAAAATGCAGGTTCTTCCTTTTTACTATTGAATAAATCTATACTTCCCTTTCACAAACGTGGGAGAAACATGAACTTTCCAAATTTAAATTAAAAAAAAAAGAACTCAAATTTTCATGTGGTCACACTTGCTAGCAGTTTACAGACAGGATCCTGTCACACAACTATTACACCTACTACACAACCTACAAACAAAATTAAGCTTTGTACTGAATTGTACAGAAACTAAGAGGAACATGAACAGGCAGTATATGAACAAGAAGTAGGTTTAAAGTTCTGAGCTCAGGCAGTTGCTAAGGTAGTTAAACATCCTGAAAAGACAAGGCTTGCAAGACTGTATTTATCCATCAGCTTAATGCACGACTGGAAAAATGTAGTTGCTGTGCAAGCAAAGGGTACTCTCAAAGCTTCAAAGCTCATCAACAATAAGCAACAACTTACCCAAACTCCATCAAGATCAATTTGTAGCAAGTGAAGTCAAATACACAGGGGGCATCCAGGCTGCATCTGACAACAGCAGTTGTCTGTGGAGCAGTCAGTCCTCAGTGGGATTAGTGAGTCTCAGCCTGGGTGGCAACCCAGGAGTTAGAGCACTTTTGGGAAGAAGTTCAAGCTTTGTGTAAAATCCAGGGCCCTCATTGCTTAGAGTAGACTCTACTGTCTTCTCCTTCTCCTTCTCCTTCTCCCTCCTTCTCCTTTTCTTTCTGCTCTACTCTTAAGTCCATTTCCTATTGATTTTCAGTCACTTTCCTGACTTTGCAGGAGCCTTACAAAGTTGATGGAGACAAACACCTTATTAAAGCATCCTTAGATACTGTGGGGCTGTGGATATGCCTCTTTCTACATGTACAAGGAAGGTGCTGTGAATCATCCTGCAAAACAGACAGCAGCTCTTTAAATATTACCAGACCTAAAATACTTCTAATAGAAAATTTGAACATGGACAGAGAAACTAACAACATGGTCCTATTTCAGACCACAAATCTGGAACAAATAGTAGACGCTAATTAAGACAAAAACCATCGTAATATCTTCTCCAGCTCATCTAAACAGCTTTGCAGAACTTCATAACACTTGCTATAACTTTTCTTCCTGTAAGCAGAAAGCTTTTCCACAGTCTTTATTTTGGCTCTGCAGATTCATAGCCCTAGCCACAAATGTGTAACCCACCTTTTAATCTATGCATATTAAAACCTCTAAAAAAAGTGAGCACTTCAGTGGAGGAATTAGATTATGGACAAGATTCTGAAAACCAACATGAATGTATCGGATCTCTCTGTCTAACCAAAGCTTTGTGCAGCAATTTGAAACAAGAAAATGAACAATGTAATAAGCTACTAGGAAAGTCAGTCTGCATTGTTAGGGTTTAGTTGGTTTTTGTTTTCTAAATTAACACCATGCTGTTTTATAATCACACTTTAGTCATTCTGCAGTGCTTTTGGTTTTAGCAGCTTGCACAACTGCTAAACAATTATGCTGTCTTCAGCAACATGTGTTAAAACTTCATTGTATTAGAGTGAAAAGGGAATGTGCCTGGTTGCAGTACTGAGGTAAGAATACTAGCTCATTGATCACAGAATCACAGAATCACAGAATAACCAGGTTGGAAGAGACCCACTGTATCGTCGAGTCCAACCATTCCCACCAATCCCTAAATCATGCTCCTAAGCACCTCGTCCACCCTGACCTTAAACACCTCCAGAGATGGTGACTCAACCACTTCCCTTGGCAGACCGTTCCAATGCCTAACCACCCTCTCCATGAAGAACTTTTTCCTAATCTCAAGCCTAAATCTCCCCTGGCGGAGCTTGAGGCCATTCCCTCTCGTCCTGTCCCCTGTCACTGGGGAGAAGAGGCCAGCACCCTCCTCTCCACAACCTCCCTTCAGGTAGTTGTAGAGAATAATAAGGTCTCCCCTCAGCCTCCTCTTCTCCAGGCTGAACAACCCCAGCTCTCTCAGTCGCTCCTCATAAGATTTGTTCTCCAGCCCCTTCACCAGCTTTGTTGCTCTTCTCTGGACTCGCTCCAGAGCCACAACATCCTTCTTGTGGTGAGGGGCCCAGAACTGAACACAGTACTCGAGGTGCGGTCTCACCAGTGCCGAGTACAGGGGGAGAATAACCTCCCTGGACCTGCTGGTCACGCCGTTCCTGATACAAGCCAGGATGCCATTGGCCATTTTGGCCACCTGGGCACACTGCTGGCTCATGTTCAGTCGGCCGTCAACCAGCACCCCCAGGTCCTTCTCCTCCTGGCAGCTTTCCAGCCAGGCTTCTCCTAGTCTGTACCTCTGCTTAGGGTTGTTGTGCCCCAAGTGCAGGACATGGCATTTGGCCTTGTTAAACCTCATGCCGTTGGTCTCAGCCCAGCAGATCAGCCTGTTCAGGTCCCTTTGCAGAGCCTCTCGACCCTCCAGCAGATCCACACTTCCACCCAGCTTGGTGTCATCTGCAAACTTGCTAAGGGAGGACTCAATGCCTTCATCCAGGTCATTGATAAAGACATTGAACAGGACTGGACCCAGGACTGAGCCCTGGGGAACCCCACTTGTCACTGGCCTCCAGCTGGATCTAACTCCATTTCCCACCACCCTCTGGGCCCGGTCATTCAACCAGTTTTTCACCCAGGAGAGTGTGCGCCTGTCTAGGCCAGAGGCCGACAGTTTCCGAAGCGGAATGCTGTGAGAAACTGTATCAAAGGCTTTACTGAAGTCCAGGAAGATACATCCACAGCCTTTCCCTCGTCCAAGAGTTTAGTCACTTGGTCATAGAAGGTGATCAGATTACTCTGGCAAGACCTGCCTTTCATGAACCCGTGTTGACTGGGCCTGATTACCCGGTTCTCTTGCAAGTGCTTCTTGATAGCACTCAGGATCACCCGCTCCATGACTTTCCCCAGTACCGAGGTCAGACTGACAGGCCTGTAGTTCCCCGGATCCTCCCTGCGCCCCTTCTTATAGATGGGCACGACATCAGCCAGCCTCCAGTCCAGCGGAACCTCCCCAGTCATCCAGGACTGCTGGAAGATGATGCACACTTTGGTGTCAGAACAGATTCCAGATTTTTAAGACAAGTTTCCTAACTTATATAATGTAAAGAGAGTCTCAATCTAAGAGTCTGGGTCTTTAGCAGAGATAGCTGCTGTGGCCACATTTGGAAAGTGGTAGGTCTGGGACCATCTGTGTTAAGGTAGGAGTATGTGAAGCTTCAGTGTCTCAGTACCTTTGAAAATCCCTCAAAAGTGCTAAGGACCACAAAAGCATCAACTATTCCTACAACTCTACAATTGAGGCAGACAGGGCGAGGCTGATTCCACGAAAAGGCAGATGCCTGGTCAGAAGCAGATCACTCCACCACTAGAGATATGAGAAGTAGTGTTCTGTAGAGATAAACACCTGTGCGGGGGAGCAGGGCCTGACAGAAACCATTTTTAACAGATAGTGTGGGAGCTTTACCTATAATTTTAACATACAGACTGCCAAACCAGACCTCAGCATGATTCTCTCCTGAGTTCATAATCAGATAGGTTAGAGGTAATCAGAAATGCATGCTCAGGAATGAAAGATTCAGCCTACCACTTTGAACACATCAGGGATAACAATACAAATGCACTGAAGAAAACATTGGTACTAAAAACACCACACTTCTGAATTCTCCATGAAATGATAAATGACTCCTGGATTATTTTTTTTCCCAGGCAATTACCAAGTATATTTCTATGTGGAAGAAGAAGAATAGAACCTTTGGGCAGAAAAAGCTTTAAGTGCCAGAAGCTGTAAAAGATAAGATTTTATGTTCCAGGAGTTGCATACAATTTTCTGTGCAACAGCTGAACATTAAGTGTTATGTGCTACTTATACACAGTTGTGCATAAATAACACAGGGTTCATGCAGAGCTTCATATCATGAAGTTTATATGCAAAATCTTTCCACCTCACTGACTTTTTTGCATTCATTGTAATAAATTGAACCACCAAAACCAACCCAAAAGGCTGTAAAAAGGAGACGTGCATGAAAAACTGTGCTACATGTCAAATAATACCATTCAGAAGAGTATAATCTTGCACAACTTCCAACCAGAAAGTATCCAGCTTTTTTCGAAGGTCTTCTCTACTCAGTTTTAATTAAACTTTGTAACACTTCCTAGTCACACAGTCATCAAGAGGGAATCTCCATTCTGGGCATCCTGGGGAACCTCAACAAAGAATTTTTAAAGATTTGTGCAGGAAGCCGAAAGCTTATTTATTCCATCCTAGTATTATTTCTTCCATCACCTAGGTTCACCCTCTAGATTCAGTCCTATATTTGATGAATGTCTCTATAAGCTAACGAAAATAAAAAGTTCAACAGTAAAAATTCATTTCTTCACCTAATCTATACATAGTATAGAAAACTATGTGTCTAAGTTGCTACACCTTTGATTTCTTTTCCTACATATAAAGCATTATAGCTGCCATAAATTCCTTAATGAAGAAGGATTGTGCTTTCCAGTACAGCAGCATAACAGGTTTTGAAAGAAAGGCCAACTATTTTGGTTTGTCTTCTGTTCCATTCTCTGGAGTCCTCTTTCAAGCCAATAAAGGTAACCTATGGCACTATTTATAACATAAGTATATTTTAATGCATTATTTTAAAAGTCCCAAAGATTTCTTTTCACACTTCATGTTTTCTTTTGAGGTCTCTTCAGAATTCAGCACTGTGATACAGACGTTGTATTGCTGTTGAAACATTTGCATAGGTCTAATCTCCTAAAGTTCATTTCCTCTATGTTACCAAGTTCTTAAGAAATTTTTAATTACTACAGTGTGGTTTACATTTTTATTCAGGAGTGAACTCATCTGTTTCATGACCATAAAACAGCAAGCATGTACTTTTACTCTTTCTGACTTGGGACTTGTCTGTTTTATCATGTATTAAAATAGATTTCTTAAGTGTTTAACAGAAGGAAAATAGAATAAATGGAAGGATGTTAAATATTCAGTTCTAACACAAAAAATATCTAATCATTCTAAATCTTGGCTTATAGTATAAATTCATTCTTCTCATCCAGGTCCAAGAGGAACTTCAGTCACTTTTTGAAATGCTCTTTTAATGTATTATCATTAGAAACACCAATCCAAAGCCTCTAAGATGTTCTACATTTGCTTGGAGGCTTCCTTGCTTCAGAAACATTATCTAGCAGCCCTCATTACTAGTGTTCTCCATCACAATTGCAATTTATTATTTATTTAGAGCAATTAAGTTTTTGAAAACTTTAAGTACAATAAGTTCTCTTACTAAATTGGCATAAATGCTTTCCATAAAGCACAAGGGTGTCCAGTCCCCATATGCAGGAAATCAGGCAAGGAAGGGAAGAGACAAGTGTCGCTCAATGAAGACCTGCTGGTTAAACTCAAGAACAAGAGGGAACTGCACAGGTGGTGCAAGCAGGGACCGGTAACCTGAGCAGAGTATAGAGATGCTGCCTGGTTGTGTAGGAAAGGCCAATAAGCAGTTGGAGCTGAACTTGGCAAGGGAAGTGGAGACCAGCAGGAAGGGCTTCTACAGGTATGTCAATCAGAACAAGAAGGTCAAAGAGAATGTAACCACTGATAACCACTCTCCTCACCCCTCCTGGGTCATAGGACAGTAAGATGGTGGCCAGGGGGTTAGCCCCCTCCCACTGTAGAGGAGGACCAGGCTCATGACTGTCCCGATCCAATATTGGGGAGAGTTCTTAAATGATCCCAAGAGGCCGAGATTAAGACTCAAATGGGGTCAGATGCCGTACAATCTTGTGAGCTTTATTTTCTAGGACAACTGATAACAGCAATAGGACAGAGAGGAAAAGAAAGGAAAAGTTAGAATCCCTAAGCAAGAAAACGGTAGAGATGCAGCTAAGTACCACCACTACGAATCCAGCGATGTCCTGTAGGATCGGTCTTGGTGCAGATGATGATGAAGACACGGCCATGGAACAACGATGATGCTCCAAGCTCCAGGAGGACCCAGGCTGGGGGGGAGGTTACATGCAGCAACACACACAAGGTCGAGTCCACCGAACAACGAAGCAATCAAGCACCCTGAGCCCACTGAGCAATGAAGAAGCAAGAGGACCCCCTATTTATTGCCCCAGTCCCCACAATTTCCCCAAACAGTCCACCATTTCCAGGAAGACACTGTCCTCAATGCGTGCTTGCCCAGGTGTTCAGCTTGATAGGCACCACTTCGGGTGGATGTTGAACAGTCCACCCATTTGCAGGAAGACATTGTCCTCCGTGCATGCGTGCCCAGGTGTTCAGCTTGATAGGCACCACTTCGGGTGGATGTCATGGTCTTTCCATTGGGGACAGCTCATCTCTGTGGTTGGCAGCTCTTACGGGATTGGATCTTCGTTGCACTAATGATCTCTTACAAGATTGTTGTGGTTGGCAGCTATGTTGAGCCAAAGCAGTTCGATAACGGTCTCTTACAGTGACCACCCGAGGAACCTGAACATTTATAAGTCTATAGGACCTGATGAGAGGCATCTCAGAGTCCTGAAGGAATTGGCTGATGTGGTTGCTAAGACACTCTCCACAATATTTGAAAAGTCATGGCAATCTGGAGATGTCCCTGGTGAAGGGTAACATTGTGCCCATTTTTCAAAAGGGCAGGAAAGATGACCTTGGGAATTATCAACCTATCAGTCTAACCTCTGTGCCTAGGAAGATCATGGAACAGATCCTTCTAGAAGCTCTGCTAAAGCACATGGAGGATGAGGAGGTGATTAATGGTAGCCAGCACAGCTTCGCCAGGGGCAAATCCTGTATGACCAGCGTAGTGGCTTTCTATGATGAGGTGACTGCAGCAGTGGACATGGGTAAACCAATGGATTTGATCTATCTGAAATTCTGTAAAGCTTTTGACACGGCCCCCCACAACTTCCTTCTCTCTAAATTGGAGAGACAGGGATTTTAAGAGTGGACAGTTTGATGCATAAGAAACTGATCGGATGGTCATGTTCAAAGTAGTGGTCAATGACTCAAAGTCCAGATGAAGATCCATGACAAGTGGTGTACCTCAGGGGTCTGTAATGATACTGGTGCTGGTTAACATCTTCATAAATGATACTGACAGCGAGATTGAGTGCACCCTCAACAAGTTTGCAGATGACACCAAGCTGAGTGGTGTAGTTGCCACACTTGAAGGACAGGATGTCACCCAGAGAGACCTAGACAGGCTGAAGACTTGGGCCTGTGAGAATCTCATGAGGTTCAACAAGGCCAAGTGCAAGGTCCTACACCTGGGTGGGGGCAATCCCCAATTTCCGCACACAATGGGGGATGATGTGACTGAGAGCTGCCCTGAAGAGAAGGATTTGGGGGTACTGGTTGATTAGAAGCTTGATATGAGCTGGAAATGTGCACTCAGGGCCCAGAAGGCCAATCGTATCCTGGGCTGCATCAAAATAAGTGTGGCCAGCAGGTCCAGGGAGGTGATTCTGCCCCTCTATTCCTCTCTTGTGAGACCTCATCTTGAGTATTGTGTCCAGTTCTGGAATCCTCAGTGTAAGGAGGATAGGGAGCTGTTGGAATGAATCCAGAGGAGCACTACAAGGTTGGAGGGCTGGATCACTTCCCAATCAAGGACAGGCTGAGAGAGTTGAGATTCTTCAGCCTGGAGAAGAGAAGGCTCTGAGAAGATTTTATAGCGACATTCCAATACTTGAAGGGGGCCTACAAGAAAGCTAGGGAGGGATTGTTTACAATGCTTGTAGAGATAGGATTACAGGCAATAGCTATAAACTGGAGAGGGGCAGATTTAGACTAGACATAGGAAGAATTTCTTCACAGTGAGAGTGGTGAGGCACTGGGACAGGGTTCCCAGGGAAGCTGTGGATGCCACATCTCTGGAGGTGTTCAGGGACAGATTAGATGGGGCCTTGGGCAGCCTAGTCTAGAGAGATATATCCCTGCCCGTGGCAGGTGGGCTTGGAACTAGATGATCTTTAAGTCTCCTTCCAACCCAAATTATTCACTGATTCTATGATTCTATGAAATTGGTTAGTTTCCAGAGATTCTATTTGTCTGCTGGTATTAATTCAGGTTGTTCTGGAAAAAAAAAAAAAAAAAAACCAATATTGAATTTTCAGGGTTTTTTTTACTAGTTCTGTCTAAAAAAAAAAAGAACACTTGACAACACATCGGACACTACAGACTCCTGCGATGCCCCTATTCATGTTCTTATTCTGACAGAACATGTTTCCTCCGTGCTATCAAAGCAGACACCTTCATCACCTAAGTAGCTTCTGGATGGCTTTGGAGTTTTTCTTTTGAGACACCAAAGGTTCACACCACTTGCCCTGACTATAGTCAAAGGAGAGGAATAGGTGTCCAGGGGAAATGCTTTCTCTTGAGATAAGTAATTCAACTTTCATTGATAAAACCAGAAACAAGCATTCACGTTAAAATATTTGCTGCACTAGGTGTCTACCACTTGAGTGCAAGGCAGAGGTCTAAGTTACCCGAACTGTACCAGAGTGAGGCATGGAAGGTAGAAGTGATCGTAGTGCCAAACTCTTTGCAGCAATGCCCAATGATGTACTTGTGGTAGTCGTAACAAACTGCATCTTGGAAAATTAAGACTGGATATTGAGGTGAAAAAAGTCACTAGATGAGTAGAACCTCAGTCGAATAGGTTGCATAGGGAAGCTGTGAAATCTCTCTCTTGGGTCTCCCATATGTAATACTACTTACTGTCTCGCATGGGAAATAACTCATTTTGTGCCTAAAGCCTGCATTACCTTTAAGCCTTAGTGTGTTAAGAATAATGAAAAAAAAATCACTAAATCCTTGACTTTGTTTGATTGCACTTATACCCGTAATATTATTTTAACAATGCTCTTCTGTGATTTAATAAATATTATCTGGTGCTGATCAAAGTGGAGAAAGTCCTTTAAAATAGGACTTGAACTTTTACAGCTGTAAATGCTGTACAGTCTGTACTTTTTGATCAGCAAGAAAAAGTCATACATAGCAGCAGCTTTTGAGAATTACACAGATTTTGTAAGAAAATAAAAGACCATTATGTAGACAATGGGAACAGAAGTCCAGCTCATTATTGATTTGAAAAGAATGATCCTCATGGTTTGAATTTCCAGAAGAATTGAATGCATTTGAGCTCTTTTATAGTCTTGATAATTACCTTTACTCAGATATAAAGTCAGGTCAGAACTGCAATCAAAATTATAAAAGCAGAAGTTACTGATTGCAGATTTATTTGTTCATTCATGATTAATCAAAATGATTTCTTAAGTAAATCCTTATTACTCTCAATTTTTCACGATTCCTTTTAAAGGTTTGCTGACAAATGAAAACAAAGCCATAGGTCCTCTACAGACTAGAGTAAATAGAAGGGAATACTGATGGAATTTGTATAGGAGCACATTGACTGGAGACTGGATGGTTTATAATGAGGAGTGCTGTCCCCCACTGTGGAGCAAGGGATTGTGACTCAGAGCTGACCCTGCCCCTACTTCTGTCTCATTAGTCACAGATTTCTGTACCTGGTTTACTTGGTTGTTCCCAGAACTCCAGCAGGCTTTCTGCAATAAGGCAAATAATCTCTATAAAACCTTTTAGCTTCTTTCAGTGAATAGTGTTGCAAAAGTAGGCATAATTATTATAAAATGTGGTTAATTACCATATCTGTAAAAATGCTGCAATGATTTCTGATAAACATACGTCTCGGCTGTAAAATAGTTTTAGTTTTATTGACCATTTCCTTCATTTATTCACTTCCTATAAATAATTTAGAAAAGGAGTTTATTGATAAAAGTTATCATAGAGATAACATACTTTCATAGGATGTCTTAAATCTTTGGAAAAGAAAAATCAGAGTGGAAGTAATCTCAAATGGAACCTGATCCTAAATCATGTATTTGCCAAAGAAGGAATGGGAATAGAGATCAAATTAAACTACCAGGATGTCAGTAGTGACTGTGATTTTGTGTACCACTATTCACTACAGCAAAATTCACTGTCCTACCCCCAAGAAAGAGGCAACAAATTAAGTTTTTGGACTGACTTAGCAATTCTTATAAATAATGAGTCTCTTAAGAAATGAAGCAACAAAGCAATAAAACAACACAGATTCAGGTTCTTCCTTAAGATATTTTTAATGCATGGAGCACCTAGAAACAATGAAAAAAATTTAGATCACAAGGAGGAAAAGTGTCTGTTTTCTGCCCAGAGATTTCTGCATGGAAATTGAATTAAGTTTGTACTTTGCAAATTTAATATTCACCCATCTGGAAATCTTTCTTGTCATTAATGACTGAAATACTTAAATATTAAAATTCTCTTTTTTTGAATGATAGAGAAGCATTGGATGAATGACAGGTTTCTAAATAATAATTAAAATTCAGATAATGCAGAATGTTAGTCTAAATAATAAAAATGTTAACTAAAATGCACA
Source organism: Clamator glandarius (assembly GCA_033459285.1). Classification (NCBI taxonomy): domain Eukaryota; kingdom Metazoa; phylum Chordata; class Aves; order Cuculiformes; family Cuculidae; genus Clamator; species Clamator glandarius. The sequence continues at coordinate 5,454,043 of JAUNZM010000227.1, forward strand.
ATAAATTCTATACACAGGCTTTCCTATAGTTTCCATCCCACTTCTCTCTATTGATGGTTAACTACTATGCTTTCTAGAAATAACGAATAAATATAAACTTATCAGTAGTTTTGATGATAAACTATTGGAATATGTGAAGATTTCTGGAAATAAAATATAAGACTAGATTAAAATGAGCACAGTGAAGCACTAAAAGAGATATAAAAGTTTTCATTAAATTAATGAAATTTATATGAATGGCTACAAATTCAATTTGGAGTATTTTGGACCTTCTTGGATTCCCAGTTCCATTCAACACCTAAGGCAGATGGATGCCTAAATACTCTAGTGCATCTAGGCCTAAGATAACTGGCACAGAGTAGATGAAGGTCTGAACTGAGCAGTCAGTAGTCTAGGAATAGGGACCTTACAAGCAGGTGATGGTGGACTGGGTTGATGCTGACAGAATTCTTATTACTTCCACTATGCAGGGAAAAGTATTAATTTCTTTAAAAGTATATAATCTTCCAATCCTTAAGAGAGCTGTAAGAGTTCTGATTCATGCAGTCACAGTTGTTTTATACAGAACAAACATAAAGTACTTCAAAGAATTGCTAGTATGCCAATATTGCTATTAAGCCAATAGAATTATATCTGGGTGAAGGATAAAAAAAAAGATACTGTTAGAAGTTATCCAAGATGTGATGATAGCTAAGACTTCGAGAAGAATGTGGCAGTTCAATTACCAGAAGGATAAAAAAAAAAACAACAGTATACACCAAAGATACCATTACAGCTTTTATTACAATTGCTACATCTGCCTGCTTGCTCATAGATATTTACAGGGGCAGCTGCCCCTGGGGAGAAAGAAGAAAAAAGGAACAAAAAAAAAAAAGAAGGGAAAAAACTGTCAAAAGGAATTGAGTGTATATGTGGCTTTGAATTCCAATAAAAACAATAACAAAAGTCCTGCTTCATATCTGTGACATCTTCAGTATCTGGAATGGTCTTCATTTATAGCAGCTCTCACACCTTCTGAGAGTCCTGCTTGAATTACCTGCATTTCTGTGCCCTTCATGCTGAAGTGCTGATTGAATGTTAAAGGAGAGAAAAGCAGATCTTAGAAATATGTTAGACAGATAGCCCTCTAGCCTATATCTTTGCTATAAACTGAATCACTTTGTCCAAACTTGTAAGAATGTACTCTGAAAGGTGTCTCCCTATCATCAATGGCTGATACACACTTTACAGATGTACATTTATTGGAGTAGTTATAGAATCCATATCCGAGTTCAGGTTCAGCAGATATAACACTAATTACAGGAACAGTCAAGACACCTTTAATTAGGATAAAATCCATACTTTGTCTGTAGGTCTTCTGTATGGGCCGACAAAGCAGACTAATTGTGAGTTCCCTAGGGACAGAGAATGTGTCTTATGGTCACATTGAAATGTTTCTGATTTAGCAATCAAGTCACACATGATCCACACCATCAGCATGGCGATGCACACTGCTGCTCTGCAATATGCAGGTTGTCTGTTCCGTGAGGAAGTTTGGATGAGAAGGAGAGAGGAGTTACAGCTCAATTCCTAGACCTAGATGCAGCATAGGCAAGCTATGCTCTTTATCAGATCTGGCTCCTCCACTAATGGGATGCATGCTACTTGGTATAATCAGCAGGCTCTGGCAGTCAAGAGACGAGGATCAGGAAGATTTAATGCTCACAGTGATGTCAGAGTTTCAGAAGCATTTTTCCCTTCTTTGCCCCCAACACTGACTCTGTTTGGGGAAAAGCAGTGATAGATGTGGCAGTTACAAGCACGTCACAGCCTGGACTAGATGATAACGTATATGTGAAGTAGAACAGTACCTGTCTGCTTCTTCCAACGTTCCTTTGGTTTTGGAAACTCATATGGCACTTTTGCAAAGGCGTGAACGACTGTGCAACTCTGGCAAGCGTTCGGTCCACACTTGGTCTCTTCCTTTCATAGATGGTCAAATTTCAGCAAGTAATTGAGGGGCTGACAGGGTCACTTTGGTTGAGAGGGAAACAGTATGCTTTGAGATTACCTGGCTGAAACAGGAAACTTTGTTTCGTCACGTAGTTAATGTTCCAGACACAAGAACAGAAATAAGGTGTCATTACCTTATCTTCTCTCACAGTTCCCATGGCTCTAGGACCTAGTGTAGCAGTGTGTTTGCAAGCCATCAGATGCAGAACTGTTCATGACAAGGACTGATTGCTAAGGGAACATGTAGCAGCAACTCCATCTAGGCTAGACTTCCCTGAATAGCTCATCATGACTTCAGCAGTCCTCCCAGTTTTCATTTACACGAAGAAGAGCATGATGGCACAGCTGGAACAGCTGAAAAGCCAATGCTGAAATGTCCACCCTGCTCTCAGTGAATTAAATCAATTACTATCTCCTCATGCTTGAGGTATTCATCATATGGAACAGGACGTGAAGCCAAAATATAGAACCACTGCAGACATTCTGTTTCTTACACAGTACAGGCAGATCAGTTTCTTTTATTCTGGGCAGATATCTAAAGAACACTGCTGGTACCATCTGATGTGGAGAGGAAGGAGATTGTTACAGGTTTTTGGTGAGAGATTAGATCATCTTGTCTTTGCAGATAGACTTGCCAACATAGCCATTCGTATCTGAATGGTGAGCATCCCTTAAGTGTATATTGTAGTGTCTGCTCTTTGTTGTTTAGTCCGTCTGAATCAGATAATTTCTGGAAGATTTGATTACTACTTTCTTCAAGTGTCAATAAAGATTTTTCTTAGAGAGAAACCAACTTTACACAAGCCTAACAATGTATTTCTCTCAGACTATAACTTTTCAAACGGAAGAGTAGCCAATGTCATATCACCTAGGAGATACACAACACCAGGATATGCTTCTGTCTGGAGTGTGAATTTAGGCCCAAGGGACATGGAAATTTCAAGCACAGTGACTTTTGTTCTGGGAGCTTTGTCCCTGTTTGGTTAAATATGTTTGAAACGTTCAAACTCCTTATAGATTGCCAGCCCCTTGGCACATCCTTGCAGCAACCTTTTGAAGGATACCTAGGGGACACAATATAATAACAGTTCTGGTAACACACTGTATATCTGTGGTAGAGGTAGGCATTATGGAAGATAGATTCTGGGGAATTTGCCATACAGAGGGGGTTTGTTGTCTTTTTGTTGGGTTGGTTATTTGTTGGTTTGGTTTATTTCAGTAAGAAGAGAACTTCCTTGTCCGATACTAGATCTCGGGAGAACATATGCCTTGTTGACTCAGAATGCTGTGGGGCCTTCAGCCTTGTTTAATGGACATTGAAGGGATGGAAACAGCATATGGAACACTGAAATTGAGCAGTGTTTCTAACTAGGTTCAGAAACATGAGTATAAATGCGTTTTGCAGACAATATTTCACAGAAAACAGACTCAGTGCCTCAAGCTGTGTTAAGTTAAGTGAAAACCATGTGCAGTTAGGACAGCTTTTCACTAGTCCTGCACTACAGTCTGCTGTAGGATACAGTATTATACACAATATTTCAAAAGGAATTTGGGGTTCTGTTGTTGAGACTGTACCAGAGGATTCAGTATATCATTGCTAATTGAAATCACACTTGACTGCTACCCAGCAAGAGTTAAGCTTCAATTTCAGTTTTTCTTTAAAAATAAACAGGAAAAAAAATTCAAATTGTGATTCTCATATATAAAACATCAATTTTTGATTGAACTCCTTTTGTGGCCTGATTGTCTGGGTAGAGCACTAGATGACTAAAGGCAACAAGGGATGCAGATCCCTCATACAAAGACATGCACCTTGATTTCATTCATGTTCTGTCTGTTCACAGAGAAAAATGCTAGTCTGTCTGGGGTTTAAGATCAGGAAGGTTTGGAATACATAGGTACCATATGTTTTACATGTATGATAGGTGGTCACTGTATTCATAAAACAACTTGTATGACCCATGAGAGTCTACAAAATCAAAGATTCATTTCCTTGCTCGTAGATCTGTTGAGCAATGCATGATTATCTGTTTGGAGAATGTTTCTTAAAAAGAGCACAGACTTGTATCTGCTCCTGCACAGACATTGACAGACAGAGTGCTTCTTCAAAAGAAATAATAACTTTGATCTTGGCATTAAGTAGTTGTTCGAAGGGTAATCATATCTCTCAAACAAGACAGTCAATTGTTGGGATGGTCATGGGAGCCTCCATTGCAATGGTTCTTGTAACATTGTCTGCTTGATTGGGTGAGACGCAGTTCTACTCAGATTAGATTTTATAAACCAGCTGTTGTCCTATGCAAATGTCCCAACACATGCATGATCCTTCTCCACCAGTTATTCTAACTGCAGACAAAACATCTCTTAAACATCTTCACAATCTACAAAAGCCTTTTTTTTTATATCTTGGAACTATTTCTATGTACAATTTGATCACATTTGCAACAGGAATTACCTGGGAATCTCTGGGAATTTCTACCCAGGTTGTTAATCAATACATAGATTAGAAGTAGCCCTAGTTGTCTGCAGGAATCTTGAGAACTGCCTAAAATCAGTCAAATACTTATTTGCAAAGGTGACTCAGAGCTTAGTCAATCTTCAAGTTAGGTCCATTGTCAGTCAGCGTTGCATTTATGCAAATAACTTGCTGTGGAGTTCCTATACCAGCCAGGAAGTTCGCGTCTTAAGAGTGCTGGGTGTGCATAAAGCCACAACCCTGATCATCACCTACACCAGAATTATAACTAAAGAGAAAATTGATTTTCATATATACAATTTGGAATTTTAGTTCCATATCTCTTGCCACACTATCATATATATAAAGTAGTATCTAATACAGTATACTACTCTGCTTTCTACTCAGTGAAGTCCTAAGAAAGTGTTTCAGTCCTCTGTATTCTGTGTTCTGTGCCTCTTTGCTTATGGTAAAATTTAACTAAACAAAAGTGAACCAGTGAAGGAGAGTTGCACAGGCTTGGAAGTTCTGAAGAAAGTCCCTATTGAATATGATTCTTTCCATGTGTCTCTTTTCATACCAGATGAGGAGGAGAGTCTACAGTCATCAGTGAATGGTGACTTAGTCAATCATGTTGATTAACTAAGGGGAAACTGGCCTAGTCCAAAGCTGTGACCTAGTACATCTCTTGAGGGAAAGACAGAAGCAGCTTTGATATCAGAATAGGCTGTGTATCTATCATCGTCAATGATATAATATATATCAGTTTATTGCTTGAATTCTTATTTATTCCTTGTAATATGTCTGGATGGATGCTTAAAACCTTATTTAATGTTGCTGCTCCAGCAATAGGCACCATAGCTGAGCAGGTATTTTAATGAGGATACCCAAGACTGTTTTACATAAAATATGCTGGACTAGGTCCTAAGGTTCATGTGAAGGTATGTTGGTCACACATTGGGTATGGTCAATGGTTTCAATATAGAAAGGTGTGACATAGTCATCATTAATCAGTGATTTCATCCTAAAACGCTGCATGGGTATACATAGTGAGTATTACAGTCAAGAATTTATACAAGCAGTATGTGCCTACTGACCCATAAAAGTAAACGTTCTTCGCTACTGCTACCAAAGGCAGCACAGATGTTAGAACAACTACACATTTACCATCACCTTAAAACACACAGAATAACCACTTCTCTCCTAATATTAGTGGCAGATTAATTCAATTCATAAGAGTCAGAAACATGGTTTCATAGTTCCAAAGCAATCTTGAGCAATACTATGCAAGTAGTGGAGGTATGTTTCATTGCCCAAATTTCATGCAGCTTAGGAAAGGAATCAAGGATTTACAAGGATGCCAAAAACGTAATTTCTTATGATTTGTACCAGATGTTGCCCACAGATTGAGACAATAACTGGTCATTGACTTTTGTTTCCATGTTAGGAATGGCAGACATCAAAATTACTCCTTAGATGTTCCCATTTCAGTTCTGGAGCTTTCATTAATGTATATTGGTTATGTCATGTTTACAAAGGTGCAGCTGATAACAGAATGAGTTACCTAGCAACCTCGTCTTCATCAAAATTTGAAGGAAAAATAATTATATTTAATAGAACATTTTTTTTTCTAAATGATAGGATATGACACTTAAGTTTCTTTTTCTTAAAGGCTGTTCACAGTCTTTCCCTTGTTCTTGTTTCCTTCATTTGCTGTCAGAAACATAACTCCCTGTTTAGCTCATAGTCATCAGCAACAACTATGTTAAATGTGTTTTTTACTTTTGTTGAAATTCAGGGTCTCCAGGCCGATACATCTTTTGTACATTTTCTTGAGAGATATTCAAAAGATAGAATTAAGAAAAACAATACATTAAAGCTTAAAATAGATGCAGTGGTTTCAAGTTTAAAAGCTAATGCAGACACATCATTATAAGAATTGGATAACTTCTTACTGTTTTATTTAGTATGCTTTTCTTTATAATGCAGAAGCTCAAAAATTTCTTATTTTTTCTTAGTAAGGTTTGATAGAGGAACCATTCTGGTTATATGCTTAATTCTGTGCTGACACGCAGGATGGCACTTCTAAAAAAGAATTAGAAACAAAAAAATTCTCCTATGCATTGGGAAACAGCTTCTGTAATTTTCCAGGCATGGAGGAAAGGAAGGAGAACATTCCAGATCTGGGACTTGACTGTCTGTCTGGTACGGTTTATGTTCCTGCATAAGATAAGCACAAATTTTAATGAGAACAGAAGATCAGAATTTGTAAGGCTAAGGAGATGTTTCTTAACCAAGAAATAGACATAGATGATTGAAAGAAACAAGTACAGTGTAGATCCAAGTTATGGGACTGAAATGACATTAGAAGATCACTTAGTCAAGTCTGTTCACATAGAACAGGGTACTAAACTGAGGCTAAACATAAACGGAAAGCCAGGAAATGAAATCCAAAATGGAAAGCAGTCTCATGGATATTTTTTTCTGTGCATGTCATTATGCACACACAGCACATACTTAATAGCTTTATTTTTTGTTTCTTAACAGGATTATTAGGTTCAGTGTAGGCATCAAAATTGTATTCAAGAGAGCCTTAGGATATCTAAAAATTATACACTGCGGTCCTTTAATGTTATTCTACAAGACTAGTATTTAAAGGAGCTAAAAGTAAAAAAACCAAACAAAACTACACAACCCAATACCAAACCACCAAATCTAAGTGCCCAAATATTGTAATTATGCCTGCTCTTCTCTAAAATCTACTTGCTCAAATTTCTTCCAGAACCAATCAGGATTTGTGGTCCAGAACCACAAAAACAATGATAGGCTGATAAAAAAATGTAAAAAACCCCAAAGAACATCAAGTAATTTAAATAATGAGATCTTTCAAACCATGAGAGTGAATGCTTCCACCTGAAGCCAACTTCTCTAGCAGAGGGGAGCTATTATCTCATCTGAAGTGCAGGGAAATGGGCCTCTGATATTCCAGAGCAAGCATCTTTGAGAAAACTTTAAAATTCCGTCAGTGATGCAATTCATTTCATCAGAATTCCTTCTTTACTTTCTTGAAATAAAGTGATTTCACAAAAAAATTTATTAAATTAGACACTTACTTTTCTCAAATAACCAAAGTCAGTAATGAGACATGTTAATTCTATAGAGTATTGCAAATACATGAGGATGCACTGTTAATTTTGCTAGCATTTTTCTACAAATAACAAGGGGGGGTTATTTATACTGATATACCAATTACTGAGATATGTTTTTACAATACTGCTTCTGAACTTTTGTCTGACTGCATAAAGCCAAGCATTGAGACCACATTGGACTCTGACATTATTTAAACTCGCAAATGGCATGGCTTCATCCCTTATACTGAACATAGCTGTTATTTTTCAAAAGTGAGTAATTTAAATTTACATATACAAATATAGGTATGCATGTGTTTTTATAGAATAAATTTATTAAATAGTAAATAGTGTTTAAAAATCATTAGAGGCAAATAACACAAATTTCAATTTTCAAAATAATGTTCTCTATATTCCACCTGTACCAGAGGTCACTGGTTGATGCTCAACTCAGCAAACATCTTTTTTCTTTACTTTCACGATTTTATAGGACTGTTCATCTCATACCGTCTTCCAAGTCTGTCAGCACATCTCTATGTACATCTGTTGGTTTCAGCTTCTATGTAGCCTACTTCAGTTATGGTTCAGTTAAAGCCTTCACATACGTAATAACCCATAACACAGCAAGATCTATCACAATGTTTCTTTTGATTTTTTTTTTTTATATAGCAATGATGCCATATAATTATAAGAAAATCTTTCTAAATGTCAGCTCTGTACATTGCTCAAATATATTCTACTATCATCCTTAGCAAGCTAGCCATCTTAGTGCAAATACACTGAAATGTGCAGTTCTTTTCAGTGTAAAAATATATATGCAGCCATAATAGCAATACCTGTGGATAGGAAGATAATTTTAAAATATTCTTTTAATTCAAATTGAAAATGCTGTGTTAGCTTGGGATGGACAAGATCTAGACTTGATTTAGATTTAATTAGACTGTTTTAAAAATCTGTCGTTGCTCCTTTCAGTTGGAAAATTTTATTTCATAGGGCACATCTCTGGATGCCTTGGACTGCTCTGACAATGAAATTAGTCTATTACAATTACTATGGAACTAAATAAAGTGCGAACAAACAATTTTGTACACAGTAGGAGCCTCCTATTACAATGAAATGTTACTTTGTGAAGAACAGTTCACAGCTTTAATATAATGCTAGTTGCAAAATAACTATGCGAACATGATAGGCCATTATTTAAGATAAAAATTGACAGCACTTTCTGTAAGTAGTCAGGTTTTCAAGTAACTACCTAATATATATAATTTAAAAGAATTCAAATAACTTTGACTAAGACTCTAACCTCAAGAAAAATTTTCATGTGACATTAAGCTCCATGGATAAATGTTTATTGTTATATCTGAATCTAAAGAATCTACTTAGCAAATATTTGCTGAATGTCACTGATGACATTCTTACCAGTCTGTTTGAAAAATCAGTTCTTAAGAAACTACACTAGCCACACGTATTTGAAATCACCCCATCCTGAGAACATGGAAAGGATTTTGTGAAACTTAAATCTCATTTAAGATTTTTTTTTAACAGTTACGGTTAATTTTTTCCTCTACTGCTAAGTAAAATAGAAATTAGAGGCAGATGAAAGTTCATTAAAATTTTATTCTTAGTCAGAAAAGTAGTGAATAAATACTATAAAAATCATTAACAAGTAAAAAGTGCTTAAAAATCTAATTAGCCTCTATTAATTAAAAAGCTCTAGGCATAAGATTAGATTGCTAAAAAGTGGTAGAAATACTAAAGAAGAGAGATGCCCTCCACAGTATATGTATATATATATTTCATGACACAGTTTTGTAGGAAGGTAGGGGAAAAAATGAAATAAAACCCATCTGTGTTGTCCATTTCCTTTTATAAACATGGCATTTTTATGTTTTCTATAATTCAGTATGTTTTTACACTAGAAGCTACAATATGCCTTCAGAACATTATTCCTGGTCTGGTCTCATGTTCCTCTGTCCTGGCTTCTCCATGTATCACAGGTTACAGCCCTCTCCCAGTCAGTCAGGATAGGAGTTCAGACCTCTCTTTGTTGGTGGGGCTGATCTCTGCAACTTTACAAGAACTCACAAAGACACCCTTTCTACATAGAGGAAGCTTCTATATCTTACCAGGAATTCCTGTTTATTCCCTATTGCTTTCTATTTTGCTATGGGTTTTGGGAGGGGAAAATAAAATGAAAAATTGTCTCTACAAATGTTTCCTTTGTTATAGTTACACATTGCAGAGTATACCAGTGCCACTATGACAGTCAAGTACTCTCAGTACTAGTGTTGATAATCATTAATTACAGACAACCACTATTCCAGAAACCGAAAGATGGTTTTATATTTTCTAAATCTGATTTTAGGATAATATGAGCTATCTTTTTCTTCAAAGTACTACCATTGTCAGTTTTCACAGTGCATGTTGAGTGCCTTTACACAAAACCTTACACTTCAATATCATGACTTCAGAATTTATCAGAATTACAATACAATATAATTTAGTGTTTTGGAAAACCAGTGAAAATATAACTGAAAGGAATCCATTAAGGCAAGGGCAAGCTGTTTTGACCTGTCTCTGCAGCCATGTTAATAAATCCACATGCTGCAGGGACTGAAATATAGTGATCCAGAAGGCAAGAGTAGCAAAGCAGCACTGTAGGGTCAGAAATAAAATATATTTTGTCCACGATCTCGTCTTGTAATCCTGCAAGATATGTTCAGTAAAAATAATATAGCCTGGAAAGGGCCTTTTTTTATTGTTTTGGGGGGGCTTTGGTTTTTGTTATGTTCTGTTATGTTTGAGGGGTTTCTTTGGGGGAGGATTTTCACTGTCAAACTATTTCAGCTTTATTAGGGTTGCTAACTGTGTCCATAAGGAAGCTAGAGTAGCCACTGCCTTGTAGTTAAATAAAGATGAACTAGTCATTCTAAGTAATACAGAAAATCAATTTTCACTCCTATTGCAACAACATTTTCAAATGCATTCTTCTATTTAAATCCATCAAGGTCAATATTAGTTTATTGTAAAACTGTGTTGTCATACAGGATATATTTTTATGTTACAGTTCCCAGGGCAAATTAGCTCAGGTTAGCAGTAAAAAAATTTTTTCTTCTTTATTTCAACCTTGTAGAACCAACATGGATTCTGAAAACAAAACTCAGCTCTTTTTCAGGTGTGCACCACTGCCAGTAGCAAAAGGTTCTTCACACTGATTATTGCTTTATTTACATCTGTGCAAGCCTGCGGTTATCAATTTAGTTACACCATGGAAATGTGCTTCCTTCCTGTGGGCTACCACCAATGCATATCAACAAAAAAACATATGCCCTGAAATACTAAGTAGAATATTAGCAATTCTGTCCGCAGTGTGGGAACACCATTAGGAAAGTTAGTGAATTTTTCCAGAGTTTTGTTAGTTTTACAGCCCTGGCAGTAGTAAGTAGAAATTTTGGAAGATATGCTCCAAATATGCAAGATATATTCCAAGAAATTAATCATAGAATCACAGAGTAACCAGGTTGGAAGAGAAGGATCATATTGATGTAGTTGTTTTTCAGAATGATACAATTTACGGAACTTCTTCTTATTGCATGAATATTAAATAAGTCACCAAGATCATGGATCAATGTAATCCCATTTTTAAAAATGCCTCTAGTAAATTTGTGCTTATAATAGCATTTCAAAGTTATTGGGACTGATTTTTTTGAAAGTTTGTTTAAGACAGATTGAAACTACGGTTCTACCAATCAGATAAACTGGTGGAAGACCTGGGACAGTTTTGTGTTTGTTTTTTTTTTTTACTGTATTTTATATACAGCTGTGGTTTTATAAATGGGTAGCTTGTATGTCTCCTTGTATTAGAGTTAATTTTTAAAAATAAACATTAAAACATTAAATATTTACAGATTGACACAGTCCTGTTTAACACCTGCATTAACGATCTGGTTGTCAGGGGATAGTGTGCCCTCAGCATGTGTGGAAACACCACTAAACTGGGAGGAGTGACTGATACACCAGAGGGTAATTCTGGAATCCAGAGGGACCTTGACAGGCTGGAGAAATGGGCCAACAGAAAGCTTACGCAGCCCAACAAGAGGAAGTACAACGTCTTGCACCAGCGGAAGAACAGCTTCATGTACCAGTACATGCTGGTGGCCACCCAGCTGGGAAACAGACCTGGAGGTCCTAGTGGACACAGTTGAATGTGAGCCAGCAATGTGTCCTTGGTGCAAAGAAAACAAGTGGCATCCTCAGCTGCGTTAGACAAAGTACTGGAAAAATCACCCTTCCCTAAATAGTTAGCACTGGTGAGGCCACAGCTGGAGCACTGTGAGGGTCACCAAGCACTGGTACAGGTTTCCCAGGGAGGCTGTGGACTTTCCACCCTTAGAGATACTAAAAAATACACCTCAACACAGTCCTGGGCAACTGTCTCTAGGTAGCCTTGCTTTAGGAGTCTGGACAAGATGATGCCCAGAGGTTCCTGCCAAGCTCAGCCATTACGTGACTCTGCAACTGTGCAAAACTGTCTTTCTCTATAGTCAAGGCAACATCAGTTATCTCCCCTTTCTCAGTATGCTTTTTTACTGCAGTTTATTACCAAGAATGCATTTTAAAACAGCAGCATACAAACTAAAAGTCTACAAATGAAGTCAGGATCTCACATTTTGGTCCTGTGGACCTTAGGTAAATTTGGAAGCAAATATCTGCTCATAGACGACTGTCATTCGGATCATGTTTTTAGCACATGTTTTTGTGCATTCGTATGAAGTAATAGTCAAGTTATTTGATTGAAAAATTAGTAACAGGCAGAGAAGTATCTTCCTACTATACAACCCAAGCAGTGGGCAAAGACTATATGACCTAACTAGTTAACCAAGGGATTATACAACTTTTAGAGGTTTAAGTTTGCCTAGTGTCTTACCTTTACTCGTCACTTTTAAACTGTTTACTCGAAGTCAACATGAAGATATTTGTCAAAGGAGGGGCATTAATGTTCAAATTTACCTACTAATATCTCCAGTAAAGAGGCTTTAAAGCTGTTTGTTCTGCTAAATAACTCTCAGTAATAAGCACTCTCTTTACATTTCTTCCTCCTCCCTACCACTCCACTTCCCAAATGCCAAGGACATTTGAGATTTGCAGCTTTTATATATGCTCAATAGTCACAAGTTTTCAGAAGAAGTGTCATGATTTCACCAGACTGATTCAGGATTTTTCGTCATCTGGAATTAGCAGAACGAGAGATATATCGGTGCACTAAACTGTAGAAGGAGAGGATGTGCTCAGCCTTATCTTTTCTTGGTTTGTAGGAGATAAACATTCTCCATCTCCATACAGACAGAGATAGATCCTCACTGTGAATCTAGACTTAAGGCCATTTGTCAGGAAGATATCCCCCGATTTCTGTGTATCCAGATAATATCCCTTCACAGAAATGCAGCTTAAGACACAGACACTTTTGCTCAGCAATTAAGGCTGTGTAAAAACCAGACAGATCTATTTAAAGTGAACCAATAAAAACGAAATATTTTTCTACTAGTCTGGAAAAGTAAACCTGCAATATAATCAAAAATCCAAGAATATTATTCAACTGAAGGCTAAGAAAAGGAGTAGACAATCACAGAGTCAGACAAACTGGCCAAGAATCACAAAAAGGATTAAAGGAAAGAGATGCAGAGGTCAGGATTGAAGAGAAAGAGCATGGAACTCATCTGTAAGTAAGAAGCATATCATATTGAAATCACTGTGGATATTCTGTACTAAGTGGATGAAGCAAAGCATCCCACAGGCCAGTCCATTATTTCTTTGCAGACTAGTTACAGCCAGCTGTAGCTTGATTACCCAGGTGGAACTGACTGACCCACAGAGGCTGATCTTCTAATTTATTTTTGGAATAGAGATTTCACAGAATATTTAACCTAATCTTTCATTATCACTAAGTGTTTGGATTTTTTTTTCCCTCAGAATCTTCCAAAGGAAAAAAAAAAATTCTGAGGTGGTTTGAAGGATAGCCCTTCTTTTTGTTGCCACTGAGAATCAGCAGATGGAAACAGCAGGTTTCAGGAACTGAGCTCTCAGTTGGTGAGTGAGCAATGATCATGCCAAGAGAATTGCGAAGACCACAGTGGAACCATCTCTCAGCCAGCATTTGGACAACAGCCATGCCAAGATAGTTAAGCAGCCTGCAGGGAAATCTTGCTTCTGCCAGTGTGTAGATGAAAAGCAAGGCACAGTGAAACAGTGAAATGTGGCTCCCAGCTGGCACAAAGGCAAAAGTCCACACCAAGATAGTTGATCCAGTCACAGAAAGACTGCTTTCAATGGTGCCAGGCAAGATATCAAGAGTACTGAGTTAGGGACAGCTTTCAAAGCCCTCTTGTCTTTGCTTAAAGTGTGAGTCCCTCAAAGCAAGCAGAAAGGGTTCATTATAATTTCCTGAAACACAGGAGAAAGCAGAGTTCCAATGTTGTACTTGTATCAACTAGAAGGAAGAACTTTCTGTTCCCCGAAAGAACATATATAAGACCAATGATGACATGGGCAGCAAGAGGAGAAAAGTCCATCCTGCAGGCTGTTTACATGAACATCCTTAGATTCATTAAAACATCTTAGATCTTTCTGACGCCAGTTAGTCATTTGCATCCAATGGATGTATATAGGTCTGTGAGGCTATTTCTAATTCATCACAAACATAAATAGAATGAGATAGTGTTTTGTGTCCCCTATATATGGAGTTAAACCTGCTTTGTTTCCTTGTTGTCCCAGAGGAAATTCTGGAATAGTTGGGTTTTTTCTTAAAAAATATTCCTATATGTCCAGAAACTGCTTGCTATTTCCTTTGTGAAAATACTGTTCCACTGAAAGAGCACATTTTTTAGACCACCAGAAGTTTGACATAAGGACAAATAATTTGACTTTTTTTCAAAGTTAGATCCTAAAAAGGGAGCAAAAATTTTCATGAGTAAGGATCTCTATAATTCTGTGAAGACAAAAAGACACTTTTCAAATTGGGCCCTTACTGATGCTATCACATATACAGGTAAGATTTTCATTCAGAAGCACAGATAGAATCTAATTTTGTGTGTATTTTCAGAAAATAACTTTCCCTTCTTTCAAAAAAGAAGGGAAGGGAAGGGAAGGGAAGGAAGGGAATGGGAAGGGAAGAAGGGAAGGGAAGGGAAGGGAAGGAAGGGAAGGGAAGGGAAGGGAAGGGAAGGGAAGGGAAGGGAAAGGGAAGGGAAGGAAGGGAAGGGAAGGAAGGGAAGGGAAGGGAAGGAAGGGAAGGGAAGGGAAGGGAAGGGAGGGGAAGGGAAGGGGAAGGGAAGGGAAGGGAAGGGAAGGGAAAGGGAAGGAAGGGAAGGGAAGGGAAGGGAAGGGAAGTGGAAGGGAAGGGAAGGGAAGGGAAGGGAAGGGAAGGGAACTTCTTTCATCTCCCTCAGCACCTTCACTGTCTTCTCAGTACGTGGAAAACCCAAAAGGAACAGAAGCAAGAAATCAAGTTGTTAAAAACAAATTAAGATTTTTTTTCAAATAATAGCTATCTTTTCCTTTCTTAACTTCTTTTGATGTCTGATCTTCTAAGATAAAAAGGTTGTTTCTGCATAATTTTTATTAAACAGTTTGAATGAGAGAAGGTTATTTCTCTAAGTAACTCTAAATTCAAGACCGCAATGGAGCAGGTATTCCCTACAGCCTGTGGAGAGGACCACACCAAAGCAGACATCTATACCCTTTGGGAAGATGTAGCCTGTGGAAAGCCTATGCTGAAGCAGGGTCTCCTGTCAGGAAGTGTGGCCTGGGGAGGACACACAATGGAGCAGGTTTACCCTGAAGGACTGCAGACTGGTGGTGAAAACAAATAAACCCAAAATTTGAAACTAAATAAACCCAAAATCAAACCATGATGGAGCAGGGTAAAAGTGTGAGGAGGAAGAAGCAGAAAGGAACTGTTGTGGACTGACCACAACCTCCCACTCCTCATCCACCCTGGGCTGTGCAATCCAGGAAAAGTGGAGGAAAGGATCTGGAAATGAAGGAGTGAAGGCTGAGGGAAAGATGTTTGTTTTTGTCGCTCACTATCCAAATGTCAATTAAGAAAATTAAATGTACCTGAATCATATCCATGATGTCTATTGGTAAGTGATCTCCCTGCTTTTATCTCAACCATGAAGTTTTCCACCTCGTTTTCTCCCACACACTGATTGAGGACAGGGAGTGAAAGAGCAGCTGGTTGGATCACTGAGAGCTGGCCAAAGCCAACCCACCACAATTTACTTTTCTTCCTATCCTGACTTTCCAAAGGAAAGGCAGCTGAGCCAGGCCATACCCATGGGGAAATGTGAGGACATGTTTTCTTTCTACCACTAATATTCTCACTTGAAGAAATTTTCATCGAGAAACAAAATTTCTTTCTACATTGACAGTCAGTGTTAATTATCAAAGTTACTGTTAGACATATCACTAATGTACCAACGTGTAGTAATGTTTTTGATTAATAAGTTTGGGGATATGTTTTGAGATGCGCAAACAATTGTTCTGTATTCATAGAATTACTTTAATGAATCCTTGGTAGATGCTTTTATCAGAAAACTACTTCAAATTTTGTGATTATCAACACTTCAATACATTTTAGAGCTCCAGGAAAAGGTATTTTGACAGAAGTTACTGGTTTTCAGACTAATGAATGTTTGTAACAGCTGATATTCTAGCAGTGGATTCTTAAACATTGCCTTCTAAAATCCATTTATACCATGCATCCATACTCTCCTGAAATTTTTGCCTTGGAGATTAAAATTTTCCAAGCCCAGTTTTAAACGTGAAATTTGTGTATTTTTCTGCAGTGTTTGGATTAATAGTGTTTGGTCCTCTGGAGTATACGAAGACTAAAATTGACTTCTGTTATAACCTGCCTTATGACTACTTGCTGAAGAACTGTACTGATGAATCAGCTGAACCTAGAAAATTAGAAATTGGCAGATACTTATTCCTTATTGAGAAGTAGTGCATTCAAGTGTTCCAGCAAAAAAATTGGTTTGATTTAGCTAAGCTGTGAAGGTTTGAAAATAGCACCTCTAAAAAATATCTTGTGCTTGGATTTCTCTTTGCATGTCTCACTAGTCTTCTTTGTAAGTCAGGTTGAGCTGATGCCCAGCAGACTGTTCAGAGTGCAAGGAAAGCTCAGAGCACTTCTGAAAGACAAGATGGTTCGAAAGATCTTTCCTTATTCAATATGTACTGACACACACACTGACAACTGTTTACACTGTGTGCTCAAAGACTGACCAGATACTAACTACATTCTGCTTTGTTTCATGGCTGCTAACCAGCAAAGAAAAATACCTTCCAATTTTTTTGAGGTAATGCCAGGTGGCATCTGCTTTATTGTGCATTTGGAGTTATGTTTATATTTCCTTAATAAAGCAGCTGGGTACAAGGAGTCTGCTGGGAGGAGAAGGGAGATTTTTTCCTTCTCTGAAGGAGTTAGTGAACATACTTAACATGGAAGATCTCAGTGACCGTGGGCTAAGGCTGAGACAGTCAGTTGCAGTCACAAGTAAGAGCCTGAAACTCCTGAAGGGACATTATACAACTACAATAGAGAGCAGGTCACAAAAAGGCTTCAAAATTCATCTTTCCTGAAAGGAAAATTCCTAGGTTCTAGAAGGGTCTGAGATATATTTGATGTTACTCAGAAGAAGATTGAGTGAAAAAAAAAAAGCAAGGATAATTGACAAAGAAAGACTGCAAGTAATTTTTTCCTTACTTGAGTTTTCTCTACTTAAGTAATTAAATCATGGGGTTTTTATTTAAAGAAAATGTGTCCTTTGAGGGATTTAAAATATTTTGGTTTTACTGGGGACTCATTAGATGCAGAAGATATAGGCACATGGACCTCGAAACTTTGACTTTGATAACACCAGATCCAATCAGAGTTAGAGCAGAAGAAAAATTACTGGCATTTTGCAAAAGCAGAAATATGTTAGGACTTGATTCACAGAATAGAAAGGCATATTCTGAATAGCGTGGCCAAAACTCTATTTGAACAAATGTATCACTTACATCTATCAGTGTTGTAAGGGTAGGAGGAGCTAACACCTCCTTAAAAGGTGTTGGCTATAAAACCTCTAAAGAGTATCCATAAAAGGATCTTCCATCAGTGCTACAGGATCCCAATAATGAAAAGCTCAGAATGTATGACACAACTTGTATTCTTGTAACTAGTTTTAATCCAACATGCATGGCCTTAGAGTAATTATTCATGGTAATATGAATTTCTTGAGGCTGTGCTGAAATTTTCAACTACTCTCCTTTTTAGATTGATGACTTCCAAAAATACATTTTAAATCCTTGAAATAAATATTAATAGAGTATACAATGTATTTTAAATCAAATGTACCATGCTTAAAGATTTTAGGCAATAAAATGAAAGGTATTCAATGAAGTATTGGGAAGAAACAAGAAAGATGTATGTTCTTATTTTCTTTGTGAATTACAAATGAAATAGACTATTTTAATTTATAATAGACTTTTTAAAGAGCTGATAATGGGTTTAATACAGCAATTTCCATATAGCAGTTGAGAAGATGAGTGTACAAATAAACTTTCAGACCTACGATTTCTGTTCATACTGTTCATTTTACCATCACAAAAGCTTCTATACCACATGAACCTTGTAAAAACATCTTTAAAAGAATGTAGTTTATTTATGGACCTTGGGAAAGTTTTTCAACTAAGGTTAACATTTATCTGTGTTTTCGAATTTGTTCTTAATCACAAAGTCCACAAAACAAAGAGTAGTATTTACTGTAGAGAACAATGCAGAGGAACTGATCAGGACTGGGTTTTCTATCTGCCTTTCACTTGACTGCATTTACCTGTCAGATAGCTTGTTCTTAATCATACAATCATTCAACAATGAAAGCACTCAAGTTTAGTGTCTCAACAGCTATAACAATTTTCCTGGAATGTGTACATTCATTCCAAGGCCCATTTTTAAATTCTTCTGTTGAACTCACAAACAACTTGATCTCTAAATTTTCTTGAATAACCTGACATTGTGACTACTAGACTTGCATTGGAAAATCTCCTGAAAGCATAGTCATAATTCACTATTGCCTAAAATATTAAAACTCATAGGTCCCTAAATTCTATTTCTTTCCCATTGTCTGTAATAAATACCTTATATGAGTTGATATCTGGAAGCTTTCCACTTGCACTGAGAATATGCTGAACCTAGTGCACCTGGGGATGGTAAGCAGGAAACTGGCACTGTGGCCTTAGTTAACCCAAGGACCACTCAGTTGGGAAGAAACCCTATTATGAGGGCTGTAGATTTGCCAGCCCAGCTGAAGTGCATTTACACCAATGCACGCAGCATGGGAAATAAGAAGGAGGAGTTGGAAGCTGTGGTAGGGCAAGGAGACTATGATGTTATTGCCATTGCGGAGACATGGTGGGATGACTCATATAACTGGAGTGTACCCATGGTGGGGTATAAACTCTTCAGGAAGGGCAGAAGAGGAGGTGGGGTAGCCCTCTATGTTAGAGAGGGATTTGATACCCTTGAGCTGGCCTAGGGTCAGGATGGGACTGAGTGCCTGTGGGTAAAAACCAGAGGAGCCCATGGGCAGATATATAATGTGATGGGAGTCTGCTATAGATCACCCAGCCAAGGAGAAACAGCTGATGAGCTCTTCTACAAACAACTGAGTGTAGTCTCGAGATCACTACCTCTAGTTCTCGTGGGAGACTTCAATTTCCCAGGTTTCAGCTGGGAGTATAATACAGCAGAAAGGAAGCAGTCCCGGAGGTTCCTGGAGTGTGTGGAAGACAACTTCCTCACACAGCTGGTGAGCAAACTGACAAGGGACGGTGCCCTCCTGGACCTGCTGTTTGTGAACAGAGAAGGCCTTGTGGGGGATATGAAGGTTGGAGGACGCTTGGGGCAAAGCGATCATGAGATGATAGAGTTCTCAGTGCAGGGTGAGATGAAGAAGGAGGTTAGCAGAACAGTCAAGCTCAAATTTCAGAGAGCAGACTTTAGACTGTTCAGAAAGCTGGTTGGAAATGTCCCATGGGAGGCGCTTCTTAAGGGCAAGGGAGTCCATGAGGGCTGGGCACTCTTCAAAAAGGAACCCCTAGCAGCTCAGGAGAAAGCCGTCCCCATGTTCCAGAAAAGCAGCCGGCGGGGTAAGAAACCAGCGTGGTTGAGTAGGGAGGTCCTAAGAGACATCAATAGGAAGAGGAAGGTCTATGAGCTTTGGAGGAAGGGGCAGGCATCCTGGGTGGACTATAGGGAGGAAGCGAGAACGGGCAGGGAAAAAATCAGGAGGGCTAAGGCCCAACTAGAAATGCGATTGGCCAAGTGTCTGTGAAAGACAATAAAATTTTTTTTCTACAAATATATCAACAGTACAAGGAGGACTAGGGAGAATCTCCAGTCCCTACTACATGCAGAGGGAACACCAGTAACAGGGGATGAAGATAAGACTGAAGTACTCAATGCCTACTTTGCCTCAGTCTTTAATAATAAGGAAAGTTGTTCCCTCTGTGCACAACCCCAGGGGTTGGAGGAGCAGAACGAGGTTCCCACAATCCAAGAGGAGGTGGTTAGAGACACGCTTGCCTGGCTAGATGCCCACAAGTCTATGGGGCCGGATGGAGTCCACTCAAGAGTTTTGAGGGAACTGGCGGATGTGCTGGCCAAACCCCTTTCCATCATCTTCCAGCAGTCCTGGATGACTGGGGAGGTTCCACTGGACTGGAGGCTGGCTGATGTCGTGCCCATCTATAAGAAAGGGCACAAGGAGAATCAGGGGAACTACAGGCCTGTCAGTCTAACCTCAGTGCCAGGGAAAGTCATGGAACAGGTGATCTTGAGTGCTATCATGAAGCACATGCAAGAGAACCAGGTGATCAGGCCCAGTCAACATAGGTTCATGAAAGGCAGGTCTTGCCAAACTAACCTGATCTCCTTCTATGACCAAGTGACTAGACTCTTAGATGAGTGAAAGGCTGTGGATGTAGTCTTCTTGGACTTCACTAAAGCCCTTGATACAGTTTCTCATAGTATTCTGCTTCAGAAACTGTCGGCCTCTGGCCTGGACAGGTGAATGCTCTCCTGGGTGGAAAACTGGTTGGATGACCGGGCCCAGAGATCGTTGGTAAATGGAGTTTGCTCCAGCTGGAGGCCAGTGACAAGTGGGGTTCCCCAGGGCTCAGTCCTGGGTCCAGCCCTGTTCAATGTCTTTATCAATGACCTGGATGAAGGCATTGAGTGCTCCCTTAGCAAGTTTGCAGATGACACTAAGCTGGGTGGAAGTGTGGATCTGCTGGAGGGTCGGGAGGCTCTGCAAAGGGATCTAAACAGGCTGGGCTGCTGGGCAGAGTCCAAAGGCATGAGGTTTAACACGGCCAAATGCCGGGTCCTGCACTTGGGGCACAACAACCCCGTGCAGTGCTACAGACTAGGAGAAGACTGGCTGGAATGCTGCCAGGAGAAGAAGGACCTGGGAGTGTTGGTCAAGAGACGACTTAACATGAGCCAGCAGTGTGCCTACGTGGACAAGAAGGCCAAATACATCTTGGCTTGTATCAGGAACGGCGTAACCAGCAGGTCCAGGGAGGTTATTCTCCTTCTGTACTCAGCACTGGTGAGACCGCTCCTCAAATCCTGTGTTCAGTTCTGGGCCCCTCACCACAAGAGTGATGTTGAGGCTCTGGAGCGAGTCCAGAGGAGAGCAACACAGCTGGTGAAGGGGCTGGAGAACAAGTCTTATGAGGAGTGACTGAGAGAGCTGAGATTGCTCAGCCTGGAGAAGAGGAGGGTGAGGGGAGACCTTATTGCTCTCTACAAATACCTGAAGGGAGGTTGTAGAGAAGAGGGAGCTGGCCTCTTCTCCCAAGTGACAGGAGACAGGACGAGAGGAAATGGCCTCAAGCTCCGCCAGGGGAGGTTCAGGCTGGACATTAGGAAAAAATTCTTCACTGAAAAGGTCATTAGGTACTGGAACAGGCTGCCCAGGGAGGTGGTTGACTCACCTTCCCTGGAGTTGCTTAAGGTACAGGTGGATGAGATACTTAGGGGCATGGTTGAGAGACTGGTGGGAATGGTTGGACTCGATGATCCAGTGGGTCTCTTCCAACCTGGTGATTCTATGATTCTATAGCATACTTCGATCATATTGCCTTTTTTCTAGTTTCTGACAAACCACCTTTTTGAAAACTTCATCAAATCTTTATGAAATATATGTCTATATAATCTCTTCTGCTTGGAAATTTCCTGTAATGCTGGCTAGATAAATTCTCTGAATGGTTCTTCAGAACAGGCACATCAGAAAAATGGAGACTAATGCATGCTCACCTGCCATATGGGCAGAATTTCACTGAAACTTTTCTTTTCTTCTTATGAGACAAACATGCAAATCCCAGAAGCTATGTACACAGTTTCATGTTTAATAACATAGTGCAGCATACTGTTCCTAAGAGTATGTAGGCACAGATGAATCATGAACATAAACAGAGGGAGACAGATTGTATACAGAGAGCTTCTCTTACTGTATCTAACTCTCACACTGAGCACAGTGGATGCCAGTCCTTATGCCTGAGGCAGAACCTCTCCCCTTGCCCTCAGAAGGATCTTATTAACCCCAAAATATCTGGAAATTCTGCATTACCTGCTGTAAATCCCTCCACTGTAGCCACCTGTAGTCCTCCTGTCTGCTGGGCCTTCAGCATGGAAATGATCTTCACAGAGAAGCTTTATTGGATTTTTTTTGAGCTATGCACACAAGCTCTGTTCCTCACCTTTACATTCACAGCAGAGTGAAGGCATCAAAGCTGGTAAATTTTATTGTGGAATCAGCTGCTTCAGGCAGACAAAACAACATCTCTGCTGATGAAGTTTGAGCAAATGTGGAAAAAAGAACCCCAATTGCAAAAAGAATGGAAGAAAGAAGAGAGGTTTTAAAAGACAGGGAGAATGGAAAGGACACTAAAGACACAATAGAGGAGGAATGTGCAAAAAACGAATAGCCAGAAGACAACAACGACAGAAGTCATCTCTAGACTGTAAAAGGATGAGACAAGAAGAGTTTGCAGTGGATTCATTTTTTAGAAATTGAAAGCAATCAAAATCCCAAAGAAGTGGAGTGCAGACCTCCATTGCATTTACTGTGAGAAGACAGAGCAATATTTCCCCCTTCTGCTAAACACCTGGCCACAAAAGAAAGCCAAGAACCAGTCAAAGAACAGCAGTTCAGTCTGGCAAACACTCCAGTATTCTTGCAATTACTATCATGCTAATGGTTCTAGTCTGTGTCTCAAGCACAGAGATTTAATGACTATGTGACTTGAGGAAATAAATGTATGTGAAAGTGTTCATTTGGCCTCAAAAATTGTGAGGTTCAAGGTGAAAAAAATAATTTGAAACCAGATAGAAAGAAAAAGAGTCAATGTTGTGCAGTCAAATTCAAGGTGTTCTTCAACACGAGGCCTTTGCCTGAAGTCTCCAAGAAAATCTGAAGATCCCAGCATGCCATGCAGTAATTACCTCACCTCTGCACACAGGACACATTTCAAATATCCAGCCACAAGGTGTCAGCATACTCAATAGGAATTCTTGCAAAAAGGTAAATCTGTATGAATGTGAACTTTCTATGCCACACATCTCATTTTCCAGCTAACAGAGTAAAAAGAGAAGTTTCTGAGGATTTATGTGAAATTCAGCTTTCAGTCTGTGCTGTCTAAATGGAAATAGATGGTTTATCATGGTCTGATCACACTATCTTAATGACAGTAGAACACTGGAACAGAATAGAGAACCTGGTTTTCTCTTCCTACTCTGAAACCAAAGGATATCAGAGAAGGAGTTAAATAGACCATAAGCATTCAACATGAATTTCAATGGCTAAGTGAAAACTCTGCCCAGCTGCTTAGATATTTAAGAGTTTACACACTAATCCTTGAAATCCTGCACCAGTACTTCTTCAGAGATTGCTTCATCTTGGTAAATTGTCTAGACACCCGTTTCATGGGCTGCATAATCACAGCATCTATAAACTTTAAACTGCAAAACCTGCAAGTGTGCTCTGTCTTGTGCATTAAACAGCATAATTGGAGAGCATATGTATATCAGTATAGCACAACATAAAGTAATCATGATCAATTTCTTTCAAAAACAATTCAGAATCAATACATGATATCAATAATATTTTACCATTTACATACTGAATAAATAATCAAATTTTTTCCTATTACCACATTTCTCTCCATTCATATTCATATTTCACCTTGGACAGGAAATTGTCTGGAGTCTTGTTTTAAAGCTGTAGTCGGAAATTCCTTCACATTCTTTGAGATCTTTTAGCGTGTCACCATAGTCACAGTATATAGTATATAAGAGACTTTCCAGGGAGGTTAGGGAAGCTAGATTCTCTAAGTGTGACTTCCACTTTTGATAAATTAGCAGTCAAAATATACAGCAGAGTTAGAGAACACCTGAATAAATACAAGTTACCTGGAAAGATTACTATGCCTTCAATAGAGGGAAGTTTTGTGATATCGATGTTTTGGTATTTCTTTGAAAGAGTCATCACACATGAAAATAAGGATGATTGAGTTGATATAGTCTATCTGTATTGCCAAAAGACTTTTGACAATGGACATCTCTCAAGCCTTGGAAAGAAAATGAGCAGAAACAGCTTGTTTCAGAGTTTGGGAACATTCCCTGGGTAAAAGTATCCAAGTAAAAGTTCAGAAGCAGGGAAAAGGAGTGAAATACTAATTCTTGTTGAGCAGGGAGGTCATACTGAAATTTTACAGGGGCCTGAGGTCGGACGTGTGCTTTTCAATGTTTTCATTAAAGTCCTGAAAAAGGCTTTTTGTAGGGAGCTGGGAAAGTTTGCTGTTAATATTAAATTATTCAGAATAGGAAAAAATGCAAATTGACTGTGAGGAATTGCTGCAGAAACTTATGAGGCTGATTGGGTAATAAAATGACAGGTGAAATGCAGTGCAGAAAAATGTAAAGTGATGCACAAGGGAAAAACACCCCACAAATTCACATTTAAAATTATGAGATCTGAGCTAAGCATTATCTCTCAGAAAAAAAGATCTTGGGATAATGAGTGTTAGTTCCACAAAAATGTCAGTCCTATGCTGAATAGCAGGCAAAAAATCAAATCAAATGTTAGCAACAGTTGGGAAAAAATGCAACAAAACAGAGAAAATTCTTATTTGAATAAATCATGAATTACATTTAAATCTGTGCAATTCTGCCCCCTTTCCCATTGTCCACTCATATCCAAAAGGATATAATAGTATTGGAAATTATTAGCAAAATTATTAAAACAACAACAATAGTTAAGTTGTGGATTTATTTCCAAATGGGATAAAACTGAGACATACAAGGTGAGCTAAGACACTTCTGTTTAGAGAAGAGATGAATTAGGAGGAATCTATAAAAGCAGGAGTGAAGGGAAAATAGAAATTTTTTTGCTCATCATTTGTTCCACTGTATCTTCAGTCTGAGTAGAGAGATAACCCTCAAATGGATGACCCTTTAGATCTGACTTAGTACAGCCATTCCACTGTGCTGACCACATTCTGGCCAACAGGTACTATGAATTGATAATAAGCATTTTGTCTATTAATATAGCTGTTGGCTAGTATCACTCCTGGAGCTTTTATTACCTGTGAAGACATCATTTATCATGTACACTTTGCCTAATAAACTCACTTTTTAAAAAGATAATAAGTAGAAATCTTCTGGGAAAAAGTTTAGGAATAAAGATGGCACTTTGTGTATTTATGAATAGGTTAAAAATATCTGTACCTGGGAATCAGCCCATATAATCATTACTCAGGTAAAAGTCTAATTGAAATTAATGAAAATTTTCTCAGAGCAAATGTTTCAGAGTTCTCTTCTATATAGATTATTTATATCATGCTCATCACCACAGTTTCTGAATGTGTTCCAGTAGTACATTAAGCAATGTGACTAACATCTGTCACATGTTTTTTTCTCCAGTGTCTCTCCAGGGAGATAAATATATGCAGGAGAGTATTTTGTATCCTAAAGGAATTGTGCCAGGTGAAGAGGGGAAGAGAAGATAAAAAAACCATTCTGAGAAAAACAAGTTTTATTTTGGGTTCTTTTATAAATATATAATTTACTTCATGTTTAGATTAGTGAAATCATGGACAAAAATTTGTACTACGTTTAGTCCTTGGTATTTCAATTTACAGTCTTGCTTTTGACTATGAGTTTGATACTGAATTAAGCTTAATGTAGAATAAAGTTCTATCTGTTAATTTGACCCTCTTCCTTTCCTGAACTAGTAGTGGAAATCAGAAGACAAAAGATAGATATTAATCAAATTTTTATTTAATGAAGAAGAAAAGACAGTACAACACTTATTATGAAGTATTAAAGATTTTTCCAGGATGATAATTAAACAGTGTTGAGTAATTAAGAAATTATGTTAAGATTTTGAAATAATTTCTTTAAATTGTAATTGATTTGCAAATAAAATATTTCTCATACATAGATATAAAAAAACTTTAGAAATAACTGTTTTTTTAGCAAAACCCAGTACCACTCATTGTTTGAATTGGAATGTATCTGCAAAATTTTTGAGCCATAGAAATTCCTAACAAAGTTTGACTTGTAGATTTCTTTGCAAATCACTTTAAGATATTTTTGCAAGGGGGAGTTATTATGACCAAGGTCTGTGTTTTACAGAGGGGGCTAGTGAGAGAGAAAATGACTGATCTAGAAAACCAGAAAACTTGTGCTAGGTTGTGGGATGCTTGTGGCCCAAGTTGCCTCCCCAAACAAAGGAGCAAAACAAAAGGTGGTAGTAATAGGCCATCACGTTTTGAAGGCTCTCTATTAATTTTTCCAAGCTCACTGTAAAAGTGGCTTGTCCTTCTTTATTTAAAGGAGAAGAGGGATTGTAATCTTACTAGCAGATGAGAAGTGGAGTACAGTATGAATAACCATCCTACCTTGGACATGACTTTGGCTTCCCCCATCCATTTTAGACATCCAAAACCAAAGGATGATTTCCAGGAGGTGTACATGGCCCATTAACAGGTTATATTCTATAGGCTAGGAAAGGATGAATGTCATGTGCATATTGTGATGAAGAGTTCTGCGAAGGATCCAGAGGAAGGATCCCAATAATACATATACAAAAACTCCCTTGTCTTAGGTTCTCAGGCTTTTATTAAAGACCTTGATGAAATATCATGTTGCTTATCTCCATATAATATTTAAGGAAACCTGGCCCTGCTGTTATTAACTAGGACTTCCTTTTTTCAGTAAGTCTTTCCATTTGAGTTAATGACAGCAAACATCTGAATATTTATATGTGTTGAAAGAACAAATATTTAATTGAGACAGAATATAATAATGCCTTTTATTTTTCTTTAGGCGATGTTTCTTGACATTATAATGCCACAGATAAATGCAGCAATAAAGAAAAAAAATAGAAAAAAAAATTAATATCTCAATTAAAACAACAAAGCATTACTGAATAAAACCGCAAACCTATACCTTTGCCAGAAAAGAGAGCCTTACTTAAGCCCCTAAAGGTGAATTTTACTGAGCTTGGTTCTAGAAATAGTTTATATCTCCTAAGATTGTTTAAAGGTACAGAGATAACCAGAATTTCTGTAAGAGATGGAAATTGCATAATAAAAACACTGACTATGGGTCTGAGAGTATACCTCATTTTTTTTATGAAATTTAGTATGGTTTTCTGCTAAATGAGAATAGAATTACTCGTGGTGCCTAATACTGAAATAATCTCCCTATGATAATTCTGCACATTGTGTGTGCCCGATACACAAGAGTTTGACACACAGTTTAACTGGGTCCAGTGATCTTTAAAAACATGCCTGTTTTTTATTCATGAATTATCACTTTGTTTAGCAGGCAGTTGTTGTTCATTCACATTACTTGCCTTTGCCTAAGTCACTCACTGCAGCAGATGAACGTTCTGAGGTAAGTGTAAGCCAGGGTAGAAAGCAGCAAGTTGTAGCTATTCAATGACTCATTTTTCTAAATATTCACAATAAGCTTACCCCCAACCCTCCCACCTCCCGTAACTGTAGGAAGCAAGAACAATGAAAATCTTTTCCTGCAAGCTTTGTTACTGTCTCCAAAATGTTACTGATATATTTTAGGTAAAAATGAACCGGAGCATACTGAATGTCTCCACAGTCTGTTTGCCTGCTGAAGAGAGGGCTCTGGTCAGGTTCTGAATGTCAGAATTTGATATTCCTTCCAAAGGACAGATCTTGCTGGACAACTCATATGATGATTTTGGCATTTTGGTGATATTTTTTTCTAAATCAATGAAAAATTATTCTGAGAAAATATAAGCACCAAGTATGAATATCTTTGCCATTCCTTTACTTGTTACCCCTTCATCTGTATCTTCCATCCTTTTCGAAATTTATGTGAGCTCATATTGTCTCTTCCCATTAACTTTTCCCTTTCTTTTCTGTTGCATTCCTTTTACTTGGCTTGTACAACCAGCATTTTTTTTCATCTTGCACTTATCTTCTTGTTTGTGTTCACTGTATTTCCTTTGGCATGCGGCATCCTGCTTTCTGTCTTGCTTGTCATCTACCTCCCTCCTTCTTTATAGTTTCTCCTCCCATTACTTCCAATGTGACTATCTCTTTTTATATGCCCCAGTATATCCTTTGAGTGTATGTAGGTAGAACAAACGATCCCACCTTTCATCACACTCTTTAAGCTGCGTAGAGCTTCCACCCCTTGATCTCCTTATCTCACACATTCTGTGCCATGTTCTTATGTTGCAATTAATCAAATGTCTGTGTTGGAAGATTTTAGCTATATAATAGCAACTAAAATGACACTTTTTTTTTATTTTTATGAGACTATTAAAAAGTTAGCAAACTGTCAACTCCCACATGGCTGCTATCAGACAACTGACTGAAAACCTACACTTTTGGGGGTGTTTCATCCCTTCGAGTTGCAAACCTCTTTGTCGCAATCCACCCAGTCTTCTTGCTTACCAAATGTTATTCTTGTTGAATTACAGAGAACCTTCTCTCCTCCTTCCTCCAAGACTGGAATCAGTCACGGGGCTGACCTGAGCTGCCATATCACTGTGCTTGGGGGTGAGGTCAGCCCTGGAGCAGGTTACATTCAGGCTGTCACCATGTAGAAGAAGGAAACTTAAAACACCTATATCAGCATTTGGCCCAAACACAATATGCTTATAATAATGTTTCAGCCAGGGTCTTCCCCAGAATATCTAGATCTGGGAAAGACAGTAAAATATTACATTTACTAATGACTTTCACCCCTAGTAATTGGTTTGCTGTCTTAGTAACAGCTCATCAGAGTTTATTTTTGCAAGGTGAGGTAAACATTGGCATTAATAGAAGACCTGGTTTTAGAGCTATTTTCAAAACAATCTATCATATCTGTCTTTCCTTAAAATCCAGCAAGACCTTTATATGCATACTTATTGGTGACATATCATTGCCTGTTTGCAAGAATAGCATTAAAAGGACAAACATAATTCTCAATGCTCAACTAGTAAAAAAAGTAAAATGCTTTCATCCAGACCTCAGATAAATAATTTGGATAAATCTATGAGAGTAATGTTCACTCTCTGCAATAGACCATCTGGCACAGAAGAGGCTGTGAAAATTAATATAAATAAAATGACTGTTAGCACCAAAGGTAGTAAATATTTCAGACCAATCTTTTTTGTCATTTATCAGCTAATATCATCCTTCAAAATTTGTGGTCAGAGTCTCCAGCACATTGAAACAGACTGATCACATTCAGACTTTTACTAGTCTGCAAACATTTTGCTTTGTTTTTAATTCTAACACAGTCCTGGTTTCCACTTATTTGTATGAAGGTGAAAGATTGTTATGAAGTGTCAGCACAGTTAGCACCATTACTTGGCTGAGTTGCCTACCCTATTAAGTTATAAATATTGCCTTGCTAATGTTATGCTTAATTCAAAAGATATTTGTTCACCTGTTTCTCTCAAAGGAAAATACAGTTTGAGTAATACATCCCTAATGGCTATTGCAGCAGATAGAAGAAGACTACGTTCCCAGTATTAACTGATTATGTGTTTCTTATAGGGAAAGTTGGAGTATGAGTTTGGAGAAATGCAGAGCAAGCCTCTGTGGTATGATCAGAGAAGGATTTTCTGGGATAGAGATGGCTTCAGCACTGCTTATGTCTGACCATATTCTGGATTGCATCACAGGGAGCATTCAAACACATTATGAAAAGTTTTGAGGTTTTTTTAAATATCAGGATTGAAACATACTTTTATGAATGTCAGTAGCACAGGGTTTTATTATTAAAGTCTACAAAATGTCAGATTTGATAGTTTTCTGCAAATCTTACTGTAGCTGAAATCACCTACTGATTTCAACAGTCTGACTCACTGTTACTTGAGGCCAACAGCTCCAGCAATGCAACAGTTCTCAGTAAATGAACAAATAAGTGTGCGTGGCTATTTCTGGAGTCTGTGATGCAGACATTAATGCTAAGCAAATTGTTGTTATTTTATAAGTGCGCTGCAATGCTCTGTGAGGAGGCGGAAATTTCTTGGGATTTGAGATATACACATACAAGTATAGGCTTTATGAAACACTAACTTGTACCATTTTTATTTGTATTGCCTTGAAAAGCTGCTAAATTCCCAGAAATGAAGCCACTTTGTTCTCTTTCAGGGCAGCTAGACCTCTGTGTATTTGGCGGTCTTGAAAGTAAATAGAATATAAGAAAGTTGGGAATTTAGGATGAATGTATCCCATATATATATTTTTTTAAACTTCAATCTCAAATATATGGCATTGCTTTCTATTAGAGAATGAAGGTTGATGCAGAGCAATAGACATTTTAGATAAATTAGACTTTTATATCCTCATTGTGGCACACATGCCTGCCACTTGAGGTTGTGATCATAGCTGTTACCATAAGCAAATTTATGTTTAAACACCTAAAAACACAGCTAAGCTCCAGGGAGTGAATAAATTATGTCTGAAGAACTGGCTTTTGCTAGAATATATCCCCTATGCAGATTTTGTAACTCAGGCATGGCCCTGTCTGTCCTCGATGACTCATAGGCCAACTAAAGTTACTATGTGTTTATAAATGTTTGTACTGGTGAAACAGCTGCTCACTGGCCTCTGACACGATGCTTATTGAGGATTTCCTTTAGGTAAACAGCAGCTCAAAACCTGTAGACAATGTTGATGGTAGTAAAAATTATCATCTTTTGTTTAATGGTTTATTATTTAGATCCTTTGCCCCTAAAATAGGTTCCATAATTTCTGTCCCCTCCTCATCACATTTTATTTAAGTGTGTCTCCCATGAAAGTAGCTCTAAACACCAGATATTCTAAGGGTATGCTAAGGACATAAACTTCTCCTTTTGAATCAGAACAACCATGCAGTCAGACGTGCAAGCCACATGGTGAGAAAAATGTTGGATAAGGAGGAGCATGTAGAAAGTGTAAACGTGAAAAGTACATCTCCACTACAGAATGCAAATATCAGGGAATTTCCAGTGCTGGAACTTATGATGTTTTTATGTACTCCTTTCTTAGGTGCCTAATTCTCTTTCTGTACTTTATTTGGAAAATATAAGAAAGTTTACTTGCATTACAGAGATTTTAAGGAGTGTAAAAAAAGAATCCCAGTCTCCTGCTGCTGTCAGTTTAGCAGTGGATTTATAGAACAAGAAGTCACAACCAAACAATTACTTATCAAAGTCAGTAGTGATTCAAGCTTCATGACTTTTTCTAGTTCTTTTGATTCAATCTCTATGGTTTTATATCTCTCTCTGATTTTTAATCTCTCTAAAGTACAGGACCACATCTTGCAGAGTTCACTTATACTTTGTGTAAAAGAAGCATTTCTTTTATTCCTGTCTTTATTGTATCCAGGATAATTCATTTATGGTTTCTAATGAATTTCAGTATACTACATAGACATCGTCTGAGGCACCATGCATTGTATCCAGAAACCACATATGTGGACAAGTGTGAGAAGGCTTTCTAATATCATGACTATCAACAAATATTCAAACTTCATGACTAGGTTTCTGTATGCCACAGAGATAATGTATTTAATAATGATTCTGCTTGCTTGCATGATTTAAAGGCGTTTTTGGAAGAATAAGATGTGATAGGATGACAAACAGTAAGCTTTAAAACTCCTTTACTTTTTTCAAAATTATTTCAAGATATGATGTCTTTGTTTCCATCTTGGACCTTCTCTTCAATTCCCCTAGTTTCATTTGTTTTTCTTATACAGAATTCATTTTGTTGTTCGTATAACACTTCGCTTTCTAGTGTAACTTCATTTTCCTCTCTCATGTCAGGGTTTTTTGCTTTTCAGTGTTTTTTACTTTTCAGTGTTTTTATTGCATGTTTGCAAGTTCCTTACTTTGAGCTATAGAAGCAGCTACAAGATCCATTTCTCTGAGACTAACTTTTTTAAGATTGCTTACTTAATAGTCTACTGACACAGTTCTATAGAGTGCAAATACACAAAGGTTATATCCCAGAGCTTTAGAATACTACTTAAAAGATGATAGAAAACCTCAGTTGTAATAAAAAAAAATAAAGATACTCAGCTCGGAACTAGGATATTTTCTGTATGGTATAATTTCTATGAGTAGCAAATGTAACTTTTTTTTTGTTTTTCTCAAATAAATGCCTTAAGCCTGGTATTTGAAGCATACAGTTATTTTACTTACATTTGTAAGTATGTAAAAAGAGTAAAAAACTTACATCATGGATATTGTGAAGGAGACTTGGTTAATTAACAGTTTTAAAGCCCTTTTATGTAATTTGATCAAAAATGCTATTAAGCTGTTATTATGATGATACATTTTACTATGATCAAATGATTAAAGCTGGTACCTCACCATGAAAGTATACTGACTTATTATTTTGAGCCTTAAATTTTAAAATGGAATTTTCAACCTCAAAGACTGTATTAGTAATTTTTTACCACTACACTGAAAGAAAAAGTCACGCATCTGTTTCATTAGTATATGTTACTAGCTTCATCCCCTTCACTGTATTTACTAACACTTTTTTTAGCTGTGAACTCAGCTGGTTGATGAATAAAATATGAGGATGCAAATTTATTGCCTGACCTGTGCTGATAGCTATAAAATTTCTTGAAAATATTTACAAATACTGTCTTTTTGACAGTTATCCTTTACATGGAATTGTATGCTTTAAAGTGACCTGATAGGCATTACTGCATTTTAAAGAATAAATAACAAGTGAGAGATATTAAGGAACTAAGTTTTGTATGAATTTGTAAATTCCATTTTACTTGGCAAAAAACATATTCATTGCAAGCTTCTCTTATGTTGTAAACTCCATCATGATCAAGGTGTTTAAGGCCGTGATTCCACAAATATTTTTCTTGGTCATAGAATAGTTTAGGTAGTTGTCATCTTCCACCTCTTGTAACTGTTTACTCCTATCCTTTCTCTCCCTTAGAATTGTCTTATGGGATAAACCAGCTCAAGACACAAGTTCAAAAGAAAACTATCTACTTTATGGACAAAATCTGACAGAGTCTGCTTTTCTGAGCATCATTTTCTGGACACTGGGATGGAACTCACAATGACAGAGACATCAATGATTCTTAATGCTGAAAACTCACATGCAGGGAAAACAAGGATTCCATTTGCTAAGATGCTAATTCTAAATTATTCTCTTTACAGAAGCTAATAAGCTAGACTATACTTGATGCTGAGATAAATCCCCTAATGAAATCTCATAGGATTGTGTCAAAGAGATATAAAAGGAGATTATTTTCCAGACCAGAAGTGATTTCACAGCCATGAATAATCAGACCAGGCTGATAAGAGATATTATGAGAGATTATACCACTTGCAGCTGAGAATCATAAGTCAGAGTGGCATGAAACAGGTGGGAATCTATTCAGAGATGTATTTTGTTTTTCATAGATTTCTCAGAATTTATTTTCACTGAAGTCTCTGCATTCTTAGGGAATTTGTGGGTTTCTTGCTCTTCTGCCACGTTCCCATATGATCTCCAACCAGGAAAGCAGAACTCCCATGGACCAGTGGCCTCCATGCAGAACACGTTAACACCAGATCATTGGAAGAACTGTGTCAACCAGCCTGAAAGTGTGTCCCTGAAAGTCACAGTACTGTGAACAGTGGACATCACTACTCACAACATGAGATCTCAGGAGCGTAAGGAACTGAGTGACTGGATCCAAGCACAGCAAGCTAATGCCTGCCCAGACAGTGGACCTGTGCCAGGACGAAACAGCAATCTGTATCACTGCTCTTTGAGGCACCAGTTCATTGCTGAGCATCACAGCCTTAACAATAGTGCAGTTTTATCATAAAATCATAAATATAAAATCAGAGCATAAAACCCAAGTTAGAAGCAAGGAGTTAGACATATACAAAAACCAGGAACGTTTATGTCTCAGGGCATGTTTTCCCAGTGACATTAATCTGTTTATTCTTAAATAATTACCACTTCGCTGCAGGAATAAAAAAAATCGTTTTAAAATGAAAACTGATATAAAACTTAACTTGTATGCTGTCTTTTCTGTATCCTGTCTTTTCTGAAAATTTAGCCCAGGGCACTTAGACCATGAAGGAGGAAAGAGAAGATAGGCTCTTTCAAGTGATCTAGAGGGAGTTTTAAAAACACAAGGTAGGCTGGAGGGAGAAAATGCGCAGTGAAGTGCAGAAGGTAAAACCACTAAGAGTGGTTAAGAGGAGGGAAAAGAGGTAAATGAAGGGCATAAGGAGGTGTAACATTACTGTAGCATTATGATGAAACATGAGGAGGGGTGGAGTTGTGCTGATAATTGAAATGAAATTAGAACAGTGTAACAGCCTTCTAGAACTGTGCTATTCTTACCTACAACATATTAATATGGGAATATTAACAAGAAAAAAATCAACAAAAAAGGACCCCCCAAAACCATACATAAAGAACCCCAACCAACAAACAACAACAATAAGACACCCCACAACATTTTCGTACAATTAAAATGTGATCACACATTTCCTTCTGAAAGAGCATCATCCTGAATTAACACTGTGATAATTCCAAGTGAAAAATAAGATAAACCTTGGCTGAACTTGCCTTCTTCTCGCTGCTTTCAGGAAAGCAAGACTTGGAGTCATCCAGTCCTTGCTGCCTACCAGCCCAAAAATGACAAAGTTCTGATCTTCAGTTGCTGCATACAACAGTGAGGCTTTTATAAGGAGATGTGCCAGGTCTTTTATATTTTAGCCAGGTATCAAGATCTTTGTTTAGAACTAGCAAGTGCAGAACTGTTTGAAGTACTCTGGAAGCTCAACTAGACCTTTGTAGACAGGAAGCAGATAACAAAGTCTGATGGGTACCTTGAAGTATGACTTTAGGCAACCACAAATTAGAGAGGGAAGAATTCCTGGAACTACTCCAAAGATCAAAGCAGAGTTTGCCTTTCCTTTTTGGCTCTCTGATTCTGGTTTTAAAAGACCACTGTCACAGCAGTCCTTCTAAGAAGACAGATCATTCAGTATACTTCCTGTGCCTTAGAGGATTCTCTGATTGTCCATTAATGTTTCTCCCTCTGGTGCATAAATGCATGCCGTAGGTGGTTGATACTGATTGGTATGTTTATTTTTCTCTGGGGCTGATGTGTTTTTAAGCATGTGAGCTTAATGTTCTGGTAATAAGCATACTGACAGAAGTTCAGTTTTGTACGTGCACAAAAGTTCAATCTGCTTTCTCTGGAGGAAGTTACAGATGTAACATATGGGAGCTGGGGAGCTATAATGCAGTTGTTATGTCAGACCTTGTTTTGGGACCATGTAGAACCATAGTACCCGAGGGAATTTGTCAGTGAGACCATGTTCTTGATGGTATTGCTTTTTCAACAAAAGGAAGACAACTCTAACTTTCCATTTGACACATTCATCATTTATCTAATACTATAGCTTTCTTCTACGGGTATAAGAACAAGGAGTCTATGATCTACTAGTCTGAAAGGCCTTCAAGAATCTGAACAAAGATGAAAGTAGATACTAATGAAGTAGGACTGACAGATCAGGTCCCATGAGATGATATTGTGCATAGAATCTGACTGTACTGGTGAAATTTTAAAGCAAGTTATTAACTCTTTGCATGTTAAAGTTAGGACAGACCAGCATACAAACTGTAGCAATAGTTGACAAACTCATAGTGTAGAGGAATATGATGACTGCTCTACATGCTTACGGTAAGGTAAATAGTTTAAAAAAATCATCTGGATACATT
The DNA here is from genome assembly GCA_033459285.1 of Clamator glandarius. Taxonomy (NCBI): domain Eukaryota; kingdom Metazoa; phylum Chordata; class Aves; order Cuculiformes; family Cuculidae; genus Clamator; species Clamator glandarius. The sequence continues at coordinate 5,489,959 of JAUNZM010000227.1, forward strand.
TTTTAGAACAGTTTATCATAGTTTAATTCATCAAATTAACAAATTAAAAAACCTTCCATAAACAAATAACACCATAAAATAATTTATTCTAAGCTTTTTTTCTCTAAAATTTAAATAAGTTAATGTTAAAACTAAGTTACACTCTTCAACACCTAACATCCATGTATCTCCCCATAAAATATAAATCACACAACTCTGATATGGAAAGAGATTCTGAGAGTCTGAAAAGGGAACAGATAATTTTGATAAGAAAATGAATGCATAGAATTAAGCACAGAATCATTTAAATCATTATTCATTTAAACGTTATGACATGAGAGAAAAGAGCACTCTAGGGCAAGCCTCAGTTTGTTAAGAAAAGAAGTAAAAGAAAACTATTCAACTAACACTGCAATTATGAACTTAATGCCCTTTATCCCTTGTGTTGCTTCATTCAAGCAGATTCAGTTCATCTCAGTACCCCTCATAACAATCTCATTTCCTTCCTTTCTTCTGTATTACTCAAACAGCTCACCTTTTATTTATCACAGGGCACCCACATTGCAGATTTGCAATGTCTCTGGTTTTACCTACGAGTACTTTAGAACATACCAATTTTCTCATTTGTCTCATATTTTATATGAATATCATGTAAGCAAGAGAAGGGTTCTGGAGCATGTACAAGGAAAGGCAACAAAGCTGGTGAAAGATCTGGAACACAAGTCTTACCAAGAGTGGTTGAGGAAATGGGGGCTGTTTAGTCTGGAGAAAAGGAGGCTGAAGGGACACCATATTGCCCTTTAAAACTACTTGAAAGGAGGTAGTAATGAGGCAGGTATTATTCTGTCCTCCCAAATAATGAGTGATAGGACAAGAGGAAACTCCCCCCAAGATTTGCCAGGGGAGATTTAGGTTAAGTAGTAGGAATTATTACATCACTGAAAGGGTTGTCAAGCACTGAAACAGGCTGCTTGGGGAAGTGGTTGAGTCACCAGCTGTAGAGCTATTTAAAACACGTGGAGACATGGCATTTAGGGGCATGGTTTAGTGGTAGAGTTGGCAGTGCTAGGTTTACAGTTGGACTCAATGATCATAGAATCATAGAATCATAGAATAATTTGTATCTGAAAGGACCGTAAAGATCATCTAGTTCCAAACCCACTGCCACAGGCGGGAGATCAGGCTGCCCAAGAACCCATCCAGCCTGGCCTTAAACACCTCCAGGGATGGGGCATCCACAACTTCCTTAGGCAACCTGCTCTAGTGCCTCACCACTCTCATTGTGAAGAAATTCTTCCTTGTGTCTAGTCGAAATCTGCCCCTCTCCAGTTTATCCATTCCCCCTCACCCTATCACTACAAGCCTTTGTAAACAGTCTCTCCTCAGCTTTCTTGTAGGGCCCTTTCTCGTACTGGAAAGTTGCTATAAGATCTCCTCGGAGCCCGAGACAGAGTTGCCTTTCTGGGCTGTGAGAGCACATTGCCAACTCATATTGAGCTTCTCATTGACCAGCACTGTCCTTCTCTGCAGGGCTGCTCTCAATCACTTCATGCCCCGTGCTCTACTGAAATCGGGGATTACCACGACCCCAGTGTAGGACCTTGCATTTAGCCTTGCTGAATGATCTTAAAGGTCTTTTCCAACCAAACTGATTCTGTAATATTTTTTTTTTTTGAAGATGTAATTATGTTGCTAGTCCAGCCTTTCCTGGTTAGCCAGACAAGTAGATAGCTCTTGAGTCATTGACCTTGCAATATTGCTCAACTGGAAAAAGAGGTGTGATGTGCCTATTCTCTAGACAGTCATGAGGGTTCATTAAAGTTGTAAGAGGTCAGCAACACTGAGATTTCTATGCCTCTGTTAAATGTTATTGAAATTAATCTATGTTCTAAAGTATACAAGAGGCTGAAAATAAAAAGGCAGGAAAGGAAGAGATGAAGAAAGACCTGTGGAAAAAAAACTAGAATGGGAAAAAATAGAAAAAAATGGAAAAAAAGGGAAAGGAAAAAATAACAATAAACTGAATTTCAGATGAGTATATGGAACTCTTATTGAGTTCATGGTTAAAAGTATATAATTTTTTTAATAAGAAAAATAATTTAAATTTACAGCATAATGCATTTGCAGGAATCCTAACAGGTACAAACTAGGTAACTAAGAGCCTCCTTCTGTTATAATTGAATCCCATCTGTGTATTCAGGGCCATTCATGCTTTGCAAGGGGAAAATTGCCTTACTCTTGCCTAATAAACATCATAAGATAAAGTTGTTTTACCTTAGTGAATTTGTGGAATTACTTCCAGAAGTGTTCTAGGAAGAACTTGCTCCTACTGCAAATGTTACAATTAATTCATGAACTTCTTTAATATTATTGCCCAGACTGATTGCAACTGTCAGTCTGGCCCTTCTACACCATCTTACACTATTGCTCTAAATCACTGGCTGTGCTAGAATATAGAACTCTTACATTAACAATTATCTTCTTTTCACTCTTGTAAAAGTATGATCCTTCTCAGGTTGGGGTGTGGGGGAAGTGTATAAGATAGAAATGAATTTATAGAAATCCTTAGTTATTTTTAGTTCATCTAATGAAAGCTAATAATGCAAGAAATTAGGTTTTTATAATCTGACACAATCACATAGTGAAATTATCTTATTATAAAATGGTCAAATGGTCATATATAAGATACTGAAGTGATAATGAATGATTAGTGCTGTATGTGTTAATATGCTAGTAACTGCAAAGAGGATAAATGACACTGGTGGTAATTGGTGGAAGGTAGGTACTTCTTTCTATTGATTTGCACAATGTTTAGGTTTCAAGTCCTAGGATTGTCCTCAAGTGACAAGAAAATATAAAATGGCAGGGGGGGGGGGTGGGCAATTATCCATTCCTTCTGTGTACCCAGACAACCTGAAACTATTTCTTCTCCCTCTGGTTCTCCTCCCTTTTCTTGGAATTACTTTAATTGAAGCAATGATGCAATGACGCTCTTGCTGGTTACCATGTAATGCAGGCTGAATAATACTTCCTTTTCCCTTCTCCCGACATTGATTGGCAGTCCTGGAGTAACAGGCAGCACAAACTTCTTGTGTAGCCCAGCTCCATTACCGGACCTAATGGCCAAGGACAACAATCAAGGCTGGCACAACATCAGTGTAAGCATAGCCTTCAGTCCTTTGGCTTTCCCCTTATCTTTCACTGAAAATAACAGGACTCCTGGGAAGATAGGTTGGGTGGTCTGAATAACCATAATAGCATCTTGAAAAAAAAATTGCTGAAGATTTTTGTAGTGCTTTTAAGAGATTCAGAGAACTGATATCTTCCTTCCTCTCAGTAAATAAGTAATTGATATCTGATAGTATGCACACGCTGAATATTCTGATCTTTCTTTTTTTCAAAGCCAGCTACTGCACTTGTTTTAAAAGGCTTCTGACAAATTAAAACAGAGAGGGTAAAAAGTGAAGCCGTAAAGAACTATGTAACAATCTGATTCCTTAAGATTAGTACTAAAAGAAAATAATTTAAATGACAAAACACAGAAACATTTGAAGAGTAAAGGGTGAAATCTTGCAGACATGGTATTCAACTAAAATAGGATTTGCTTCCTCATAGCTACCCTATTTGACACCTTTATTTGAATTTACTAAATCTGTACCAGATTACGCTTAATTTACATTTATGAGAGTTGTCCTGTAAACATAAGACATAACTATCACTCATAAAAAATGAAAGATTATCTTTTGAAAGCCAATTCTTAGGCAAGGAATGAGTTTTGAACCAAATCCCAGCACTATATTACTTATAATATTTTCGTGCTCTATGCATTAGTATTATATACCTTTATAAATATTGAGGAAAAAGGCATCAAGTCTCTTAAAGTTATAGTTCCTGTACTGCCACTTCAATTAATAGCATTGTTTACTATGGTATATGCTCTAAATCATATCATGGTATTCTGTAACAGCTCTGTTTCTGCACATATCATTCTTCCATCTCAAACATTCAGGCATGGTTCTGTATAACTGTTGCTATTTGCAGCTGATCTTCCTGTACCATTAAGCTTAAAGTATGTCATGTATATATGTTTATATTTTGGAAGTAAAAGAATTATTAAAGTAATTGAAATTAGAGCTGAGGGGACTGGCTCTTGTCACAGAGGAGAATCAATTCAATTGTCAATTCTGGAATAAAGCAGAAAATAGATGAGCAGGCACTTTTAAGGAATGTTGACATACTTTTTTTTACATCGTAGATGCAAGGCAGAATCATTACACGTTAAGAACTTTGGCTGATAAAGGGCAACTTGATTTATTACTTCTGAATATTCTATATTTCAAAAGAAGATTACTACACCATTGAGACCTAATATCAGCTTCTGCATTAAAAGAATACATGCAGCCAACAAAAAGTGTTAGATCATCTTTTCTCTCTTCCTTTATAATATCATTATTATTTATGGAGATAATACTGCAATATTTGTGTCTTCTGCAATATTTTTTATGGTTTTGAAAAGGGCTTATGCAAATCTGGATGTAAGTTTTCTGGATTATATTGAGGCTTATAATACTGTTACAGCATCGTTCTGGACAAGTTGTTGAACTGTAGGATGAAGGTTTACAGTTTACAGTGTGTCGGATGAAGAACTCACTGAAGGGCAGAGGTCAAAGGATTCTAGTGTATGGGGCACATCTGGGTGGTGACGTGAGCCAGCAGTGTGCTCAGATGGCCAGGAAGGCCAATGGCATCTTGGCTTGGATCAAAAAAGGTGTGACCAGCAGGTCCAGCGAGGTTATTCACCCTCTGTACTCGGCACTGGTCCAACACCCCTGCTCAGAGCAGAGTCAGCTAGCATAGCTCTCTCAGCCTCTCTTCATACGACACATGGTCCAGGTCCTTAATCGTGTTTGTTGCTTGCCAGAACTCACTCCAGTATGTTCAGGTCCTTTTTGTGCGGGCAGCTCAAAACTGGAAACAACACTCCTGATGTGTCTCAGCAGTACTGAGTCAAGGAGAACAACACTTCCCTCAAGATGCTGATAATACTCTACCAAATGCAGGCAAGGAGGCTATTGGTCTGCTCTGCTGCAAGGATGCGTTGTGGGCTCGCGTTCAACTTGGTGTCGACACAGGGAATAAATATAGCCAAGACTTTCATGTATTTTTATGTCAAGTTGAAATGAATGTTCAATCATCCCAAACTGTACAGCCTTGGGTGAGTTTAAAGGCAGTGTGAGCACTGAGGTCCTCCTGTTAATAGTTTAAGCTCAAACTCTTTGAAGTATATCATCAGTTTTTTGAACCTGGCTTTGACTTGGGGAGAACTCAATCATTTTACAAAGCTGATTTTTCAATCAAACCATTCTTATTTCAAAAGCCAGCTCCCATCTGGAACAAAAAAAATGTTTAATTACATACTTCAGTGCACCTCAGAATAGCAACAGGCCTCTGTTAATCACCACTGCAAGTTTTCAAACACCACTGACACTCATGATCATCATTTTAAGATTAACTAAATCCACAATAACAGGGAAGTGCCTATAACAGAGAAATCAGAAATTGGAATTCTATATTGGATATAACGGTAGTAGTAACAGAGTAGAATACCAAGCGTGAAAAATTTGGTGATTTCACTGATTGGTGAAATGCACAAGGTTTTAGCCCTCATGTAATCAACTATACACTGTCGTACTTTTACTTGCCTTTTCAGAAGAAATGCCTAGCCCAAAACAGCATCTCCTTAAATAATTTTGTAAGTTTAAAAAGTAGCATAAAATTTTAATTCTTAAAATTCATGGTAAAGTCTGTGAAGAGTTACAATAAACCTAAGAGTATATTTAGTATATATTTTTACAAAGAACTTGAGAAGCAATGAGCCTTTGGGAGTGTGATGTCAGTTTGTTATCATTTGCAGAAAAGTGCTTGGAAATTAAGAATCTAGATTTAAAATTTCTAAACAAAATTGAGCTTTCTGACATCTGTGATCACTACAAAGACTAGCTGTGAGAGACTTTGCAGTAAAGTTTACACATACTGGGAAAGGAGTCAACTAAATCAAAGGAGACGTACAAGGAGGAACAGCAAGCAGTTAGCGGCATTCAAATGTTTGTTAATAGTTTGTCAGAATCATTGTGTGCATCACTGTGTATGAGTAGAAAAAAAGCAGTATAAGAGGACTGTCAAGTGCTGAATGAAATTGGAAAGCTGCCTAGGTAACACAGCAAAGTATGCAGAGGAGGAGAAAGCCCAGTAGCTGGCAGAGAGGACTGACAGTTATAAGAAAATCCTCAACATATATAAGAATTCAAGAATAAGTAAATAAGCTCTAGGAAACAATGGTATTTGCTGTTGTTTCTGAAGTTGCAACTAACATTTGAAATGCATTACATAGGAAGAAATTGTCATTTATTTTTATAGTTCTATGTACTGACAATTGTTTATCATTTGTGTGAGAAAGGTCAAAAACAAAGATGTGGTTTTACTTTAATTTAATGCTATTGTTCTTGAAAAAAATGCACAAACCATCAGGTTATATGCTGTTCCAGGCAATGATTAATCTCCAGGCTTTCAGCTGAGACCTGGGCTGCTATTTCTTGCCTGACTCTAAGCTGCCCCTTGCTCAGCGCACAGTAACAATGTGTCTGCTCCAAGGTGTTGAGGGAAAGAAATAATTTGCTAATCAAAGTAAGTATTGCTATACTTGTTGACGCTGAGAGGGGCTTACCTCTCTGCACAGTCTACTTCTGGACTCTAGATTGCTGATTTAGGTGGTTTTGATTATTCTACTAAGGCCCATTAACGACTAAGTGTGCCAAGCAAAGTTCCTAATGTAGTCTGAATGATGCAGAGAGGTAGGGCTCACAGTCTTTCCTGGATCTGTCCCCCAAAGCCTCATCAAACACTCTGGAAGAACCTGGTACTGATAGCAAGCTGAATGTGTCCTTCGCACCCAGCCTTGAACTGAAGTTGCTGCCTGCCTAGATACATCAGCAGAATTCCGAATCAAAACTGAGAGTGCTGTAGTAGTGTAAACTCTAAGTGCTGTAGCCACATATAAATAAATCAGCATACATCTGTAGAATTAAACTGTGATTTATTTAGTTCAGTTTCCTATTCATGTTTAATATTTTGTTCATAAATCTTTCAGGTGCCAAAGAATATTCCTCAGAAATTCCTCTTGGGATGATAGTCTATTAACATTGCTTCCAGGACTTCACACTAGAGAGACAAGCCAAATGAAACCATAAAGAATATGCAATCAAGCATACATTGTGTGGGAACTGTGAGGCAGCAGGGAAATTTAAATATACATTCCTAAGGAAGAAAGAACAACATCAATCAGTCCATGCATCCCTATTCTGGAGTGTCATTCTGTTGGCCCTTAAGCTGGGTAGCTGTAGATGCTTTTAGCTAAAATTTTCAGTCTTGTAGAAGAAACAGTTAATGTTTTTTTTTTTTTTTTTTTTTTCCTCCATATTGCTACTCTAGCTTGTAGGACTCCTATATGTCTAGTGTCTGTCAAAAGATCTTAATTTTCTGCCTTCAAGATAATGCCTTCAAGATAATTTCTAGTAGATTTTTTTGTAAATTAATATTGGCTAGATCATGGAAATTGTGGTTTTCTCTGTTATTTCTCTACAAGTAGGGAAGAAAGCAGTCCTACTAGACCTCCTAGTGTGCTGAATCAGAGAATGAAGCCCAGAAGGGCTCATGCTGAATCTGAGTCTATATCATAACCTCAAAATGATACTACAAAGGGGAACTTACTAGAAAACAGAGAACTGGAACACAATAATATATCCATCCTATTACAGTTAAAAATAAAACAGAAAACAGCTTTCTAAAATCACAGGTTTTCACAATCCATGTTTCAAATATCAGTTGTTCCTACAAAAAGAAAAGGAGTCATCTGTGGCACCTACAGAAAAGAACACAGTTAACCCAGCCCTGTAGAAACCTTGAAGAGTGTCATTATTCCTGAGGAAGAATTAATTCTTCCCCAGTAACTTTACAGACATGAAAAACAAGCAGAGCCTGCAATAAAATTATGGGGTGAATCAGTCTCATTTTACACTTCAGCAGCCTCCAATTGCTTTGCAGAAGTGATAATCACATGGACTAAAAAACTAAGAGAACTAGCCTCAAAGGAATTGTAGTCAATTCCCTCCTAAATAAGATGAGCTTATCAACTGTGTTCATGGGAGAAGTGTCTATGGGCTCTGTCAGTTCTTCAGCCTGTAGAATGGGAACATTTACATCTGTGGCCATAGACACTGGACACACAGTTGCTATGATACCCTTAGGCAAACTGTTCGATCAACAATTCAAACAAGCTGAGGGGAACTGAGATTAGAAGGAAGAAAGCTAAGATTCTTTAAGAGTATTTGGAGATAACTGAACTGGACAAATATTTTCAGCTGAAGTTTATGTGTAGCTGAAAATGCAGGCTGAGCAAAGCTGGGTGTATTTTGATATGATTTCTGGTTAGCTAGGTACCTAAAAGCCAAATTTTTATTTTTCAAATAAAACCTTTTTTCGTGTTGAAATTTCCTTGGAAAGTAATTATTTTTCTTGCAATGATTTTTCATTGAAATGTTTTTCCAGTAAAAACTCTGGAAAAAAAAATACTGAATGTACTCAAACCAATTATTTTTAGAATTGATAGGAAACTTAAAAAGTAATTCTAATTCTGTTGAAAATGAGTTAATTACACATAGAAAAATTTTCATTGACATCAACAGATTCCATTGACTGACGGGAAGGGTTTGTCATTCATTAGCAAATAAAAACGCTCCTTGTGAGCATACAATCATAGCTAATCACTGAAAAATAATGACTCAATATTTAAAAAAAAATCAGAAGAAAAAAATCTTGAGAGAGTAATAAAACTTGTGTCAGTAACCCAAGATATCATCCCTAAATGTATACACATCCACTGTGTCCCATGGAGTTACAGGGAGTCACTCTATTAAAGTTATTATAAATAAGTCTTAGACAATTTTTTTCATCATAAAATAGAGAAATACTAATATATCGGTAATATTTTTAAAGAAAAAGCCTGAAATAAATCAGCATTATCATCTAGTTCTAGGCTAGTAATGCACACTTACTTCAGTAAGAAGGAGATTACATTTGGACTTTATTATTGAATTTCATTTTGATATAAGAAGTTGATATTTTTTGTTACACTATTTTTATCATATGGGAACTCAAACTCATGTAAATGAAACACAATAATGTTTGAGAGACAATTTTTTCCAAATTTCTTTGCAGTAAGATATGCCTACATTTTCATTTTACAATCCATATAATAACAGTAAACTATACAATGTCAGAATTTCCTAGAGAATGGAAATAAAAGCTTTAGAACAACTATACTGATATGAATGTAAAAAGCTTTTACCACTTTCTGTCTTCCCAAGACATTAAAGAATGGATTAATTTATTTGAAACTGTTGAGTGGTTCATTAAAATTGCATCAATAGGAGCTCTTCATTTGAGATTTCTTTTTGTTTCTTCCAATATTGAACAGTTTAAGGAACTAAGAATAGTTATATATCTGAAGAAGTTACCCAGATAAATTTCATAACTTGTACTAAATTATTTGAAAGGATATTGAAATTTTCTGCCTTTCCAATTGGATAATGTTATTTTAAAGAAGATCTTATTGACAGCATGTGTTACAAATCAAAACTGATATAGCATATACTGTCTTCATTTAACTACTTCAAAATACAGAAAAACAGTTCTACTAGTCTCTCCTCTGATTAACTCTATGGTCTATTTTTATAACACTACTTTCGAGACAGGAAATCAGGTCATTTTATTTCACAATCACGTCCTTTTTTAATCTAGTGAGAGGAGAGTCTTATTCAAACTTGGCATACTTGCTGTTTCTGAGAAAACAAATTAGTGTGGTACAGCTATGTTGGTTTAGCAAGTTAGTAACCAGAGCCCCATCACCTTTGTTGGTGCATTTCCCTTTCACATAAAGATGTAGTGCTTGTTTTTCAATAACATGGCAAGAATATCACAGAATCACAGAATAATCAGGTTGGAAGAGACCCACTGGATCGTCGAGTCCAACCATTCCCACCAATCCCTAAACCATGCCCCTAAGTAACTCATACACCTTAAACTTAAACACCTCCAGGGATGGCGACTCAACCACCTCCCTTGGCAGACTGTTCCAATGCCTAACAACCCTCTCCGTGAAGAATTTTTTTCTAATCTCAGGCCTAAATCTCCTCTGGCGGAGCTTGAGGCCATTCCCTCTCGTCCTGTCCCCTGTCACTGGGGAGAAGAGGCCAGCACCCTCCTCTCCATAAGCTCCCTTCAGGTAGTTGTAGAGAGTAATAAGGTCTCCCCTCAGCCTCCTCCTCTCCATTCTGAACAACCCCAGCTCTCTCAGCCGCTCCTCATAAGATTTGTTCTCCAGCCCCTTCACCAGCTTTGTTGCTCTTCTCTGGACTCGCTCCAGAGCCACAACATCCCTCTTGTGGTGAGGGGCCCAGAACTGAACACAGTACTCGAGGTGCGGTCTCACCAGTGCCGAGTACAGAGGGAGAATAACCTCCCTGGACCTGCTGGTCACGCTGTTTCGGATACAAGCCAAGATGCCATTGGCCTTCTTGGCCACCTGGGCACACTGCTGGCTCATGTTCAGTCGGTTGTCAACCAACACCCCCAGGTCCCTCTCCTCCTGGCAGCTTTCCAGCCAGGCTTCTCCTAGTTTGTACCTCTGCTTAGAGTTGTTGTGCCCCAAGTGCAGGACCCGACATTTGGCCTTGTTAAACCTCATGCCATTGGTCTCAGCCCAGCAGTCCAGCCTGTTCAGGTCCCTTTGCAGAGCCTCCCGACCCTCCAGCAGATCCACACTTCCTCCCAGTTTGGTGTCATCTGCAAACTTGCTAAGGGAGGATTCAATGCCTTCATCCAGGTCGTTGATAAAGACATTAAACAGGGCTGGACCCAGGACTGAGCCCTGGGGAACCCCACTTGTCACTGGCCTCCAGCTGGATTTAACTCCATTTCCCACCACCCCCTGGGCCTGGTCATTCAACCAGTTTTTCACCCAGCAGAGTGTGCACCCGTCCAGGCCAGAGGCCGACAGTTTCCGAAGCAGAATGCTATGAGAAACTGTATCAAAGGCTTTACTGAAGTCCAGGAAGATCATATCCAAACCTTTCCCTCGTCCAAGAGTTTAGTTACTCTGTCATAGAAGGTGATCAAGTTACTCTGGCAAGACCTGCCTTTCATGAACCCCTGTTGACTGGGCCTGATCTCCCGGTTCTCTTGCAAGTGCTTCTTGATAGCACTCAATATGTGCTTTGAACTACATTTTGAATTACATTAATCAACTACATTCATTCAGTCATATTGAAAAATATAAGAACCTGGGATCTGAGATCAATAATGTGTAGCTGCCACCTGAAAACATAAATTTTTATTGAATTAATATGTTTACTATGATTTTCCTACATCTGAAAGGCCACAGAAGACAAGATAAAATAACTGAAACTTCCACAAAATTCATTTCCTTCCCAGAACATGGAACCAGAAGATATTCAAGCTCTGTGATAAAATAGCCCTTCCCAGTCTTAGTCAAATCATGGGTGCCAGCTGCTCAGAGTAAAATTTTCAGAACTTCTACCTGTGATGTAAAATTCTATATGAAAAATATATCTAGCCTATGTAAAATATTTTTTCAATAAGAAATAGTTCTGTAGTTTAAGCTGAAAAAATTCTGCTTATGACCCTAAATATACATGAATATGTCTGAACTAGAGAACACTGTAAAATGGAAAAGGTTATCTGTCAAACTTGCAGTTTTCAAGATTGCTACGTGAAAGATACATATTTGATTTAAAAGTCAAGACTAATAAAAATCTAAAACACACTTTAAATAAAACATGCAGGAAAGAGCAAAAATACCTTCCTCATATTAAAACCTCATTTCTTGATTCATCTGATTTCAGTTTCATCAGAAGTACTGGTTTTCTGGTTCATTTTAATGCTGTGATTTTGATAGATTAAAATTGTGAAGCTGCTGGATCTGTTTCATCTATTTGATCAGTGTAATTGTATAATTTTGTCCAAAATTTGTTATTTGTCTGTAACATGATTGAAGCACCTGCTGTTATAAGCTTCTCATTACGATTACACTGATGGGAAGTTCACATTCTTCAGCTACTCAACATAAATCTATTTAAAACAGAGAAACAAAATACCTGACTGACATCTGTGAAATAATGCCACTATGTTCTGATTGATTAATGAATCATGCCTTGATGTTGTTACAGGCATATAACAAAAATCCTGGAAAAAAGGCATTTACACACACACAAATTGAACACAGGTTTTTAGTGGCACAAAAAAATTTAGGAGTAACTCCAACAACTCCACAGTTGATGGAACTTTAGAGAAAAACACACAGGCATGTCTCTATAAAAATATACCTTTACTCTCTGAAGTCATGATTACAGAAGTACTTTAGATAATAAAATGATGGTGATATATGTATGAGTTCACATAAAAATAGCTAAGATTTTTTTGGAACATACAATGATTCCATGGGTCATAATGGTGAAGGAATATGTTAATGTCAAAAGTTGCCCAAAAATGGTTTGTGAATTGGATCTCTGAAAACTAAGCAATGAATCTTGAGTTTGGAGTTTACAGATATACTTGGAACTGGAACTGGTAGTAAATTCCACCAAACTGCTATTCAATCTTCACATATACTTTTCATGTGTTTATATCCTGGAAATACATACTGGAGCTTTTGCATCAGTTTTACTGTAGAAATTACTTACTGTATATATATTAAAGGAAACTACTATAAACATCTCAGCTCTAAATCTATCATTTCCACAGTGCTGGTAGGTGCATCTGCATGTGACACAGTTCTCCATACCTAGATCTTTTTACATACTGATAGAATACCTCAGTTCTTCATGCAAAGGAACAAGATTTAAGTCCAATGCTTATTAATAAAATCAGTAAACAAACTATGATACAGAAATGATTGGATCATTTCTGGAAGGGATCTTAAAGACCATCTAGTTCCAGCCCCCCTGCCATCAGCAGGGACACCTCCCGCTATACCAGGCTGCTTGAGGCCCCATCCAACCTGGCTTTGAACACCTCCAGGGTGTGGACATCCACAATTTCCCTGAGCAATCTGTGCCAGTGTCTCACCACCCTTGTCGTGAAGAATTTCTTCCTAATGGGTAGTCTAAATCTGCGCCACTCCAATTTATAGCCATTTCCCCTCATCCTATCACTACATGTTCTTGTCAAAAGTCCCTCCACAGCTTTCTTGTAGGCCCACTACAGGTTCTGGAAGGCCTTTATAAGGTCTCAATGGAGTCTTCTCTTCTCCATGCTGAACAAGCTCAACTCTCTCAGCTTGTCCTCAGAGCAGAGGTGCTCCAGCCCTCTGATCATCTCCATGGCCTTCCTCTGGACCTGTTGAAACAGTTTCATATCCTTCTTATGCTGGGGATTCCAGAACTGGACACAGTACTCCAGGTGGGGTCTCACATGACGGGACTAGAAGAGGAGAATCACCTCCTTCAACCTCCTTTTGATGCAGTCCAGGATAGAGTTGACCTTCTGGGCTGCAAGTGCACATTGCTGGCTCATGTAGAGCTTCTCATCAGCAAGCATCCCCAAGCCCTTCTCCACAGAGTGGTCCTGTATTGAAACCATGGTTTGCCCAAAGCCCAGTGTTGGATCTTATATTTGGCCCTGTTGAACCTCATGAGGTTCTCACAAGCCCACTTCTCATTCCTGTCCAGGTCCCTCTGGATGACATCCCATTCTGGACCATTCAGTTTGGTGTCATCAGCAAACTTGCTGAGGGTGTAGTCGATCTCGCTGTCTATATCATCAATGATCTAGCACTTGACCCAGTATGGAACCCTCACAGTACAGGCTCCATCCATATCAAGGATAATTTTTTGTTCAATAAACATAAAATAGTACTTTTATCTCAATCGCTTTATTTGCCTTCTAGAGCTCAAGGTTAGCTATTACAGAAAATTCTGAAGAAAAGTGGCTTGCCCTGTCTCTCTTGTATAGAAGCGTTAGACTTCTAGAGGACAAAAAAAGGAGAAAAAAGAATTCTAATGCCTCAGTGAGTTTCAAAACACAGGGCAGAGATCTGAACCTTCAAGAAGTGTATGAAATATGTGACAGATCTGTAGCAATGATGTATTGGAGGGGTGTGTTCACCTCAATATTGAAGTAGAAATTATTATCTGGATGATCTGTAACAAGAAAGAACTGATGATCTGTAACATTGCTGCAGCTGAAAACATAAGCAATGAGAGTAACAATGCACATTAATTTATTGTCATTTCAAAGTAGTACATAGGAATTTCAACTTCCTTTCCTGTTTTTCTAGTTTTATCTTTTGTTACAACTTGCTACATTTTAATGTATGGGGTATGATAAAATACGGTTGCCCAAACTCACAGCCATATATTTATTCAGAGCACCTTTTCCTATGAAGCTTATTTCAGTTTTCTAAAATATACTTAGGCATAGTCAGGAAATGGAAAACAGTAGCTATTGTATATATGATAATCCATAATAACACATGGCATTAATGGAGGAATAAGCACCAAATATGTGCCATAGTCTCTGAAATCTACTGAGTTCTTGAGCCGTTCAACTAAACTGCTAATGGTTACTAGTGTTTTAGTAAGGATATGAACCATACTAGAGTTGTCTTCTCTCCATCATTTTATACATTTGGAGGGAGACTTGGTAGCTAACTTGAGCTGTCTAAATTTATTCTCCTTCAACTGTGCATCTGAAGAAATGGTGCAATGCTGGTGGATGGTTTACCCTATTCCAAACACTATATGAGATATTGTTTGAGTCACACTGTGCCCCTATTGCTCTCTATTCCTGTCTTACAAATGGAGTTTAGGCAGCTAGTTAGACAACTTGCCCTAATTATGGGTGACTGAAGTTATATAAGATGTATCCCATTCCTAAACACCTTCTGTCAAAATGATTGTACACATCCCCAGGGATGGCCAAGGAGGAACATGACAAACTTCAAGTTTCTTTTTGTAGCAAAGGCACAATAGCAATGATTTTTAACTGAACTAAAAATCTTTTATAAATTTCCTTTCTTTAATGCTTGAAGGGAGTGGGGAGAATGCAATTCTTTTGTTGTTAAGACCAAAGACCATTTCTATCTAAAGGGTATTTCTGTCTCTATATATTTTTAGCATCTAAAATGACTGGTCCATAAGAACCTATCCCTCCACTAATCTGTTACAAGCGCTGCACACCCTAGGAATACGTATTAGAAAAATACTGAACTATTCAGCATACATTTTTGTTTAGTATCTGCATTTAGCATATATGTGTATTCTTCTACCACTGATACTGTGCTAGACAGAGCTGTAAAGTAGGGATATTATGCTAGAG
This sequence comes from Clamator glandarius, assembly GCA_033459285.1. Lineage (NCBI taxonomy): Eukaryota > Metazoa > Chordata > Aves > Cuculiformes > Cuculidae > Clamator > Clamator glandarius. Next base: position 5,505,388 of record JAUNZM010000227.1, read on the forward strand.
CCCCTGTGGTACAGGAGAGTTCTGTAATGCTTCTGTAAGGATTAACAGAGCTAAGGAACCTGAGAGTTTTAAGGTATTTTTATGTCTTTTCACATCCGAAAAGATGGTCTTGGTACAATTCAGAGCATCCTAGTGGTCTTCACAGGTCATTATAGCCTCATCGAACTGTTTGATGTAATATTAGGTTTTAAACTGCATCTCATACCAAGCACCATTTTTGTTTGGGTCCAGGTAGCTGTACCCCTTACATAGGCATTTTCCAAGGACTGCTTACAAAATAGCCTTACCATTAGTTGTCTTCTACAAATCCTCATGGATTCTAGTATGACTCTTCATATATACCAAGTCATGGGAGTTCATGGGATGATTGTAGTTAGGCCATGGATTTTATCCATGCACCTATCCATCCATTCATCCATCCATCCATCCATCTTTCCATCCATTTAGAATCATAGAATCACCAGGTTGGAAGAGAACCACTGGATCATTGAGTCCAACCATTCCTATCAAACACTAAACCATGCCCCTAAGCACCTTGTCCACCCATCCCTTAAACACCTTCAGGGAAGGTGACTCAACCACCTCCCTGGCAGCCTGTTCCCAATGACCCTTTCTGTGAATGTTTTTCCTAATGTTCAGCCTAAACCTCCCCTGGCAGAGCTTCAGGCCACTTCCTCTTATCCTGTCTCCTGTCACCTGGGAGAAGAGGCCAGCACCCTCCTCTCCACAACCTCCTTTCAGGTAGTTATAGAGAGCAATGAGGTCTCTCCTCAGCCTCCTCTTCTCCAGGCTAAATAACCCCAGCTCTCTTAGCTGTTCCTCATAAGGTCTGTTTCCATACTAGTTCAATACTTCAGTATTAGAGGTTAAATTAATTTAAATCTTTTGGCAGTAAAATAGTAAAATGTTTGGAATATGTATGAAGGAAGGAATAAATCATTAAGAATAATAAGAATCAAATATTGGCCAGCTTGCAGTAAGAAAGAATGTGATTGTAACAGGAATTTAGCTTGTTTACCAGCTGAAACAAGAACAGTCCCCCAGCAGGAACAAAGGACAGAGGACTGTAGCACCTTTGATATAAGGACAGGCTGAGAGAGTTGGGCTTGTTCAGCCCAACTTCAAGGAGATCTTATAGCAGCCTTTCAGTACCTGAAAGGAGCCTACAAGAAAGCTGGAGATCATTTTCTTAAAACTAGTCTTAACAGTTGTTCAGATATCTTCATTTTACTTAGAATCTGTCAAAATATTTTATTTGGAGTCTCACATTTTAGTTAAAACAGTGAATGATGTCTGAGATTTTCTGAAATTTTCAGACAAGACCTAAGGGACAGCGCATCGGGGTTTATCCTCCCGCACAGTCAGGGAAGCAGATAAACCAGGCAGCTTTATCCCACTTCCACCCCCCTCACAGGGAAATGGGAAAGAGAAGTGAGAGAAAGACAGACTTGTGTGTTAGAAAACTAAAATGCCTTTAGTGAAATAATAATTATAAAAAGGAAACTATAATAATAAAAAGGAGAAGATAATATTAAAAAGGAAATAATAAAGTAAATACAAGAATACAAAACTAATTCCCCAACAACCATATCTCATGACTGATGCTTCAGGGCAGGCTCAGGAAGTCCACTGGATTCAGAGGCAGTCAGGAACTGGAGTCAGGAACATTCGGACGGGTTCAGGGGTAGACAAACAGATAACGTTCTCCATGAACTTTGACCACAGAAGAAGAGGGATTGAGCCTTGTGATCCCTATGCTTTGTACTGTGCCATATATGGCATGGAAATCTTAATTCAGATTTATTTTTAGCTACCCTAAGATAACAAGCCTGGCTTCCACCTGCTTCTCCATCCCAAATCCTTGTTGTTGCCAATCAGAAAGATTCCTTGAGCCCTTCTTCTTGACTGCAGCTGTGCAGCCTATGTATCTTCATTCATATCCTCCTGAAACAAATAAATAGACTCAATAGCCACTGTGACTATTAAGTAGGTATTCTTTATTCAGCACTGGAAAGGCAAAGCGATCTTTCCTCCACATGCTTCTACCCAACAGAAGATTTCAGAAAGCTTGTACATAGAGGCATTTACATACTCATAGTTTTCCCATGGAATGATTGACATAAGCACACCTCTTTCTGGAACTTCATTGCATACCCAGGGGATGAAAATTAATCTTATCTTCTTGCAACCCAGAGTTGTTGCAGTAGTTAACCTTATCTTCGAGTCCTTAAAGTTGGTTTCTATCTCAGTGGTTAATCTTATCTTCTTGTCACCCAGAGTCATTAAAGTTATCTTAGTTGTTAATCTTATCTTAAGACATGATGGATTAGTTTTAAGGTGTTGCAGTTGACATTTTATCCCATCTCACTCTCTATAAACCACTATTTACACTTACTTATTTACACTATTTACCTTTTCACTCCCCATAGCTCCCCATAGCTTGTTTCAGCTCTTTTTCTAGTTCTCATCTTTTGTGTTACCTGGCCTTTATTCTCTGTATTTTACAGTTTAGGTTAACATCAAGCTAAGTCACAGTCAGAGTTTAGTATGTAGAGGAGAGATTGCTGAGCATATCCCACTCTAAACACTGGAAGGAACATTCTGGCAGAAAGAAAATACTGTATCATGAAGAGTGCATTGCTTAGTCTGTGTGAGCATTTTCTTAATCCCTACATGGAATCAACCGATTTTTCTTCCTCAAGAGTCCTCACTACTAATCTGTTAAACCAATTTCATGATTGCCTCTGACTCCAAAAAACCAATATTCTTTATGAGTTTTACAACAACTGAAAGTGGAACTTAGATTCATTCTTTCAAGCTCTTCTTCAGTGAACTGTTGGCATCTCAGCAGTCTTTCATTGACCTTGATGGACCCTGAACAGCCATGTCTGGGTGTCTCTGTCTAGGATATGAGAAAATTCAATAAAGATCTATAATCCTCCATGTCACTTAAAGGATTAATTTAAATTAATTTTAACTGGGTGAACATTTCTTACATTTCTTGGATATTTGTTTTATTCTTGTTCTCCAAACAGTTCTTTTCCCTGTTTTTTAAAAAAAAAATAAAATTCTTCATTTTATTACATTTAACCATTAATGTTGTAATGTTACTGCTGGCAAGAGACATACGCTAAGAATGTCATTGAAAGTGTTTATTATCTAAGGTATTTTTTGCACATATTCTTAGTTTGTTCTGCTTCCCTACTTTTCTGTGTTTTGATGTATAAAGTCGTTAGAAGTAGTAATGACAACTTTTAGAATTTTATCTAGTCCATTCTTCTATATGTATGCATGGTTAGGTCTTCATTAGTGTCTAAGCTCTGACCATGTTTCTTTAGCCCCGTTACTGATCCATGTAAGCTCTGGGGTCTTGCAGTGACTATGTATCAGAAACCAAACACTCAGCTTTAATTTTCAGCTTTCTAAATATTCATTAAGGTATTCCTATCTAAGTGAATGACAGTACTACAATCTAAGGTGAGTTAACTTAATTTCTTCATGTCTAGAACTACTGTTTAAAACTATATAAGAAGATACACTTGAGGCTAAAGATTTCTTTCTTTTTCTCTGTCATTACTGCTAGGCATGTAGTTGTACTAATTGAAGAAAATTACAAGTTCTGCCAATTGTACAATATGTCTCATGTATCACTTAAACAGTTCAAACACTTCTGAAGAAAACAGCTTTAGGTAAATATAGGGGAATTTCTTTTTCTACTCACTGTATTTCTATCAATCAGCTGTACTCACAGGTTTGCTGTGGTATGCAAGTGAAGAAACATACACTCTCTCCTTCAGGAAGTCTTTGATTTATTTCTTGTTTTCTTGTTTCTCTAAATCTATAATAAAAGTCATACAGAATGACAGTGTTGTCTACAGGTGCCCTTCAGGTGTGTAAAAATATAACGGCTCTTGTTACAGATATGGGATTATGAGTAAAAACAAAGGACTCAAAGAAATTAAGAGATTTCTACAAAAGACAGTGCTGAGAAATTACTGTGTTTCCACAGCACTGAGTAGAAAAGTGTAACAGCTAAAATTGCGTTTTCTATACTAAACTGTTGAAGTTGCTTACAAGACTTGGAGAAGTGCTGACAAAGTTTTGTACCAAACCCAGGCTCTCTGTCTTTGCTCTATGTGTTGCTTCAGAGATCCCAATGAAACGGCTAATAAGGAAGTGTGGCTGTTGTAAAACATGCTAACCTTCTTAAATACTTGTGTGGTGGAAGCACATAAAGTCCAACACACTTCTATAGCCCAACTGTGTCTCAGGACACAAGGTGAAGTTCAAGGAGCTTTCAGACTCTGAAGTATACAAACACTGATCTGGTAGCCAGACAACCTACCGACCCTTGCCAACCACACACTGGGAACACAGAAGAATTTAGTTCTAGTTCTATGACTTTTCAGTAATATATGAAAGATTTTTCCTGTTCTGTGAGCCTGAAGAGATTTGGTGCAGGTCCTTGCTTCTAGTGAAAGGTCTTTTTAATACTTGGCGTATTTAACGTAGCTACTCACATTTACACAAGTTGTAGATCATATCAAGATGGATTACTTACTAGATATATAAATATTCCTACCTCTGAACATGTCTGTCTCAATCCCCCTTCCTTTTCCCTCCCTTTTCATATTTGTTCTGTTCATGAAGAAAATTAATAAGCAAGATCTAGCTTAATTTTTCCATAGCATTCCAGAAGTAGTTTATAGAAGAAAGAGAAAATAAATCCTGAAATACTGTGGAAACAAAGTTTGGTTAAGTTTACATCCTGACTTAAGATATCATTTTAAGCATCACTCATGTAAAAAAGAATTATTTTTGAAGGCATGCTGTCAGACAAGAGTTGTGTCTTAGGAGCACACAAACCTCTTAAATTCATTAGAAAAATTTGTCATGCTTGGAGTGAATAGCAACATTTACTGACATCACTGGTGTGATTCCCTACACTGGTGAAGACGTTAAAACATGCATGGAATATAACTCCAAAAGATTCAGTCTGGAAATGAACCAGTATCTATTTTGAAGAGCCTCAGTTCATATTTATCATGAATAGTAGCATCTGTGAAAGCTCACCTGTTCAAAACAAAAGCAGAATGGTAACTCCAAGAATTTTTCGTGCCCTGTCCAAAATATGAGCTTTCAGATTTATTGATCTATAGAGAATCAAAGAATCATAGGATAGTATTTGGGTTAGAAGGGACCTTAAAGATCATCTAGTTCCAAAGCCCCTGACTTGGGCAGGGACATCTCAATACATCAGGCTGCCCAAGGCCCCATCCAACCTGGCCTTCAACACTTCCAAGGATGGGGAAGCCACAACATCCCTAGGAAACCAGTTGCAGTGACTCACCACTCTCATGGTGAAGAAATTCTTCCATATATCAAGCCTAAATCTGCCCCTCTCATGTTTATAACTGTGGCTTCCATCTGATACCTGTAATTTTGGTGCCGTGTAGGCCATCCCATTATCAAAAACCCCAAAGTTGTTGCATAATATCCATCAGTCAGCAAAATCTCCTCTAATTCCTTGTTATCCCTCCCCGATTATTCTGCTGTACTTCTAGAATCACAGTATGGATATAAGGAGCATGAGGGAATTTTGGAAGTATGTGTGAAACTAACAGATGAGGATTCTAAATACTTCAGAAAAATAGAATTAAATAACAAAATAACCTATTTTCTCCATCCTCATTCCAACTTTTATATAGCTTTATTTCACAGAATCACAGAATAACCAGGTTGGAAGAGACCCACTGGATCGTTGAGTCCAACCATTCCCACCAATTCCTAAATCATGCTCCTAAGCACCTCATCCACCCTAAAATAAACACCTCCAGGGACGGTGACTCAACCACTTCCCTTGGCAGACTGTTCCTATGCCTAACCACCCTCTCCGTGAAGAACTTTTTCCTAATCTCAAGCCTTAATCTCCCCTGGCGGAGCTTGAGGCCATTCCCTCTCGTCCTGTCCCCTGTCACTTGGGAGAAGAGGCCAATACCCTCCTCTCCACAACCTCCCTTCAGGTAGTTGTAGAGAGTAATAAGGTCTCCCCTCAGCCTCCTCTTCTCCAGGCTAAACAACCCCAGCTCTCCCAGTCGCTCCTCATAAGATTTGTTCTCCAGCCCCTTCACCAGCTTTGTTGCCCTTCTCTGGGCTCGCTCCAGAGCCTCAACATCCCTCTTGTGGTGAGGGGGCCAGAACTGAACACAGTACTCGAGGTGTGGTCTCACCAGTGCCGAGTACAGGGGGAGAATAACCTCCCTGGACCTGCTGGTTACATTGTTTCTGATACAAGCCAAGATGCCATTGGCCTTCTTGGCCACCTGGGCACACTGCTGGCTCATGTTCAGTCGGCTGTCAACCAACACCCCCAGGTCCTTCTCCTCCTGGCAGCTTTCCAGCCAGGCTTCTCCTAGTTTGTACCTCTGCTTAGGGTTGTTGTGCCCCAATATAATTATGTACTTCAGACGCTTTCTTGTTATGACTGTAAACAGCAGTGTATAGGTATAAATACTCATCAGATTATGTGAAAGAAGGTGTGTTGAAGGTTAAAGAGTGGAATTTTTTTATTTCAAAGGGGTATTGGTAAAAAAGGAATGCAACAGAGAAACGTGAAAGAAATTTCTAAGCAGAAGGACAGACAGATCTGAATCTCTTCTGTTCATGCTCTGAGCAAGCCAACAGCCTGCTCATCCTGGCCAGAAGCTGCAGAGCTGCATTAGCTGTATAGTGTTTTGTTTAGCTCCTATGAGGTCAGGTTTATTAGCCCAGGCTCAGTAACACTCCATCACAGCCACATGGCTTTTGGATAAGAGATGGAGTAAGGCCAGACAGCTTGCAGGGTGGGCAGAATGAATTTGAGCCTGTCTGCATCTGTCTGTGTGGATGTGCCAGATGCTTTGAAAAGGGTGAGTTTTATGTGTTGGAAAAGGATAAGTGTGAGGAAAGCATGGGTTGGTTTGTTTTGTTTTGTTTTTTTTTTTTACCCCAAATCTAGTTTCTTGGTTGAGACATAACACAGAGTTCAAAGGGATACCTGACTTGAAAACGAAAGACTCCTAGAATATATGACTGTAAATCCTCTCCTCTCACAACTGAGTACCTAATATTCAAAGTATCTTTCAGAATTCTCCCAATAATAGAGGAAATTAATTCAAGTTGTTGGGTTTTTTTGTTTTGTTTTGTTTTTTAATATTCACAGATTCTAAAATACTCTTTGGGGAATAAAAGAAACAGAGATAGAGCAGCTCTAGTGCATGAAATAGCTCTGGCAGACCTGGTAGCAGAGGATAAAAGTGGTGGCAGGTCAAGCACCACAGGGAAGAGGGCAGGCATGCTACCCCTTTATAGCTAAGGTTAACTGTGGCAGAGTTAGTTGGTTTGGTATGCACAGGTGACAAGTTGATTGCCCATCTACATTGGTGGGGTCTGCCTGGATGTCAAGAAAAATGAGGGTCTGCAGGCTCCCTCCTACTAGATGATATGGCAGGTTAGCTGCAGAGGGCCTGACTATGGCCTGAAACTATGTCTCTGCTTTTCACTGCTCATACTCACAATATATGTGTATCTGGAAACGATGCTTCCTAACTGCACACCCAGTGTACCAGTTGGTATCGCATTTCACACATATGGAGGAAGGAAAGAAAGAAAACTCATCTTCTGCTTTAGAGATCAATCGTGGAAAACAGTAAAAGGTAATCAGCTCTATTTTTCTGAGTAATGCCATTCCATTTACATCTGTTTGGAGAAAAATTACTGTAATCATAGATAACCCATACTGCTTCCAGGGATTGACATGTCTCTATTAATAGCGGCCAAAGAGAGCACACAGGCTTTGATAACAGCTGCATAACTCCATGTCATCAGGTGCAAGACTGTTTAGAAGAACACGAAAACCCAGTGTGGTATCATGATTGTCTTCAACAGAAACATCCATCAGAAACAAAATAATTGTTTAAAGTTTCTTTTCAAGATGACCTTTCCTTCATCACCAAAGAAAAAGAAGAAAAGAAGGGAAAACAAAGGATAAAAGAGTGGTGAAATGTATTCTTTTTACATTGTGAAGAGGTGAGAGATTTGGCCTTCATTAATTCAGGCAAATAAAGACATCAATAATGAAAAATGGGCATATGGACAATGACACACAAAAGCAGTGCTTAAAGATTGTATTTGATTTGCACAAATTTCATTAAGATGGAGTAAAATCCAAAATCTGGCCAGGCTGATGTCAAGATAGAGAAAAGGAAAGATATTCTTGATTTTGGGCAATGATCGTCAATCCTCAACACAAGATAAATGTTTATTTTAGAGGTGAGAAGTTAGGAGTTACGGTCAGTAAACAACTTAGAATCATAGAACAGCTAGAGTTGGAAGGGACCTCAAAGGTCATTTAGTTCCAGCACCTCTGCCATGGGCAGGGACATCCCACCGTATCAGGTTACTCTGAGGTTAACTTCAGCTAACTGAAAGTCAGTGTTACAACATTCCATTTCTATGATATCCTGCACAGATATGAAAAGCTTAAATAAAACAAATACTGTAAGTGTGATGCAACCAATATAAATAATATCTGCCTTAAATGACATTGGCAGACAACTGTTCATTGATGAATTCATAACAGCACCACGCTCGTGGCATAAGCCCATAATCAGGGATGCAGAAAAAGATATATGAATTTGAGTTCCAAAGCTGAAATTTTCTTCTTGAGGTATGTTTCTGTTGTAGACTGATCAAGCTTTGCTATCATTTCATAAATGTAGAAAAAATACACTCAGTTCAGCCTGAATGGAGTTGAATCCTTAAGAATGTCCAAACTCTGTCACTGTACATTAGTCTCAAGAAACAAAGTATCTGTAGAAGCTATGCTTCTGAGCCAAGAGAAGTCAAGATTCATTGGTTCATACTAATGGCTCTGAGTCAGGTCTGATAATCTAAGATAAGTGAGGATTGTGGTTGTTCCACCACCGCTTCCCTCCTTCATCCAAGCCTATTGAATACCATGACAGCAAAAGAGAACATAGAAGGGTGTTTAATTTTCAGGACCCACGGTGCTGAGTGTCACAAAACTTTTTTCACATGTTCTCTACACTTGGTACAGCATCTTTCTTGAAAATGTTAACCTAAAATACTCTTTTTTAGTACAGAAAATTGTTTCTTCTTTGAGTACTTAGAGCCCAACTTATTCTCTTTTAAAGATTCCTAAATGTCTATTGTAATCAGTTCAATGTAAATGCCAGAATTTTAGTGATAAAATTAGGTTTAGATTGTATTAACATGTTTATTTCATGAGTGAAATATGAGAAATATATGTACTGAATGCAATCACAAATATTTAAAATTATAAAATAATAATTGAACCATAAAACATTACAATTTTCACATCTTAAAAGGTCTATAAGGCTTCTGTCAATGTTTCTAGCTTAGGGAAATTTGGAGGTAAAATGTCATATGAACTATCAGCATGAGTAGTAGTGAAATCCTCCATTTCAGCTAACTTTCTTAGATATAGGGAATAGATTTGCCTTAAGAGAGATGGAACAGCTTGGTAAAGTGGTATGATTACAACAGGTCAAGCGTTTTTAAAATTAAACTACTGCAATACATACATACAAAAAAAAAGTGAAAGGTAAGGCTTTCACATGGAAAACTGTTGAATTACAATGCCCTTAACACTTTACTTCACTGACAACAATTTCCATGATGAAGTTCTCTTTTTTAAAGCACTATCATTTGCCAGAAAATGAAATCATATTAGGGATATTTTAACTGAAACCCCAAACTTTTTTTTTTTCTGCTTACAGCTCAGTTCATCCATTTGTCTGTGAATAGCCAAGTAGGACAGATATGTCATTCTGAGGCCATCTCTAACAGAAAATAGCTGAATATTCACTTGGCTAGATGATGTAGGTATATTATTTTGATAGGAGAGCAGTTATTTAACGTCACGGGTGATGAATGGCAAAAGAACAGTTAGAAGGGAAATAATGGTGACAATTTGTCAAAGACGCTAAGAGAGAGAGTGGTAGGGCAGGCGAGGTAAAATGATACACTATGTAGTTAGAATAATATGATATAGTGCTAGAAGGCTGAAACATAACTTAGTAGGACAAAAAAATATAAAAAGAAAAAGTCAAACACTACTCTGAACTAGAGCACTAAAGGACTGAGAAATATTTAGGAAAATATGAGTGCTTGGGATAGTTCTGCTACACTACAAATAAAGCCTAAGAATCAATACAGTGAGAATTACAGAAATAGAAGGACAAATAAGATGCATGTCACAAAAGCAGAGTAAAGGGATACTCTTAATATCAAGGGAGGGAATAAGTATAATAAGAAATGATTTTATGTATCATTTTGCTGAATTAAGTCTTTCTGATTTACTTAATTTACATGTCTCACTACAGTCTGTGGGTATGCAAGATAAAAGTAGATAAGAACAAAAAGATGTGTTTCTGGAAAGTTTCAAACAATTTGTCATTATTTCTAGCTTTTAAAATACCTCTTTAACAGACATTTATGACTAATCAGGACAGGAGGTTTTTGAAATATAATAGGTAGTTTGAAATTAGAGGTTTTATTTAAAAATAAAATACAGCTGAAAATTCAGGTTTAATGAAATTTTCAATGAAACATGCAAAAATTGAAAGGATTAAAACACAGATGGATAACACATAAACCAGAGTAGATACATGGTAACAAGAGATGAAAAGAAAAAAAATAACTAAGAATTTTGAGCAGTTTGTTAGGTTGCTAAAAGTCTCATCATTGTTACAAGAAACATTCCTGTGAAATTTAAAATCTCCAGGATATAAAAGGAATGATGAAGACTTCTGTTTCTGACTGCGATGACTAAAGACTTATGTGCAAATGAGAGGAAGTGTTTCTGAAAGACAGAGTAGTCCTTTAGAAGAACAGTATAGTTCAGTTCATTCCATTCATTCAGCTTTTCATCAAAGAAAATAATTTCAATAATAAATACAACACAGGATAATTCAGTTCCCCTCAGGCAATGCAGCCTTCTTCCCTAGACCAGCTATGTGTACAGTAATGTCTCTGCACCCTCACAATTTTCTTATTTGTTAGATGTTTATGTCCTTTATTGCTAAATAAGTTATCCCTCTGCTTTCTCAGACACATAGACTGTGCACAGGGTTGCCCAAGCACAATATCCAGTTTAAGAGCCTGGCTTTTCTCTGCACTTGTAGTTAATACACTGGGATAAAGAACGGGCTATTCTGCTGTGGTAAATGCAGTTTCACCACACAAAATCAGTAAGACAGAAAAGCCAGGCTTCTCTTTTCTTGGTTCAACAACCATTTTCCTCTGTATTTTATTTTCTTTTTTCACTGTATTCATGCCGATAACTAGAATACGTTCTTTTTTGCAGTGAGGGGCAGGAGAAGAACAAGGAAAACGAATTGACTGTGTTAATAATGCTGACATAAATTATGCCAATATACTTCTTTCCAGACTAGAAAGATGAGCCAATGAGTGATCTGTCTCCTAAAATCTAATTTAATTTTGCCTCTCAGAAAACATTTGAAGAGTAGAGTTTTCTTGTGGGGTCAGGGTTAGGGGCAGTTAGCAATGGATTTTCAGTGTATGGGCAATACAGATTCCTAAATCCATTTCTTCATACCAATTTTTCTTGCTTGTACCATTTAAATATTCTTCCTTAAGATACCAAGACATCAACAGGTGTAATCAAGTGTAGGGAGTCATGGCTGAGGCAGCCTTGCTGTGACAGAGCAGAGGCTTCCTACTGAAGAATCAGCACATGCAAAGCTCTGCAAACAGCAGAATTTACTTGGCACCTATGCCCTAGCAAAGCTGACATACCACCTTGTGCGTGGGCAAAGTGCCATCTTGACAGATGGGGAAGACTGCAAGCAGCCAAGAGACTATGTCTGAACATCAGATATGTTGGTGGAGGGCAGGATTCCCAGCTAGAAATGTCAAAACAGCTGTTTGTCCTGAGTTTTGTGTGCCTACAGGTTAGGTGGTATATGTCTTTGCTAATTTATCACTGAGCTTGATTAATTTTTTAAGTTTCTGCTATAGCAGCCAGTCCTTGTGTTTTCGGATCAGTATTGTGTGCAAAGAAGAGAAATCAGTCTTTGCTCATTTTAGACTGCTCATAAAAGGACTGAAGATTGTGTCACAATAGGATGGAGGAGATTTTTCCATTCTCTGCAGTTTCTTAAGTTATTTTGTTAAATGTAATCTTATAATATTTAGTACTAGTTCATCTCAAAGGTAGCATCTTTATGATTTAATATTCAAACCCATTAAGAACTGCAAGAGTTATTTAAAACCTTTTGCCACTGTTCAAAAGATAACATATCAAAAAGCAATCTGAAAAATATGAAGAAATGATAGATTTTAAATAATTACATTGTCTTAAATTTTCTCTAACTGTAACAATACCTAAAACTTTTATTTTCATGAGGACAAAACATATTTTTGCCCACTAGCTGGAGAATCTTCAATGAATTATTACTTTTAAAATAAAACTACTCTCTCATAATTTCTCAGCCTTCCCTTTCAGAACTGATTTCAGACATGACTGTAACTAGGGCTACTACCAACATAATTTTTCTAATTCTTTTTTGTAAAATCTCAGTCTGACTCTAGTGAATAGCTTCTTAATGACAGTGAGGTGATCCTTTTTTGTTTAAGGCTGAAAAGATTACCTTTCCTTAGGCATTATTATAATAGCTACATCTTGTGATTATTATAGCTCCAAGTGCAGTACAAATTATTACTTTATAAGAATTTTAAAATGTCTACTCTGTCTACTGTCTGAATATGCAGACATTAAATATTTATGAATATCACACTATTGTCTTTATTTAAAAAAAAAAATGTCAGATGGGAGACAGTCCTTTAGGGCAAGGAAGCCCAGGAGGCTGGGTACTCTTCAAGAATGAAATCCTGGCAGTTTAGGAACAAGTCATCCTGATGTGCTGTGAAATGTGCCGGCAGGGAGAAAAAAAACAGCTTGGTTGAGCAGGGAGATATGGGTGGACATCAAAAAGAAGAGGAATGTCTGTGAACTTTGGAAGAAGGGACAGGCATCTTGGGTGCACTACAGGGAAGAAGTGAGAACATACAGAGGAAAAATCAAGTGGGCTAAAGCCCAGCTAGAGCTCAGGTTGGCCAAGATAGTGAAAGATAATTAAAAAAATCTTTCTATAAATACATTAACAGTAAAAGGAGGACCAGGGAGAATATTCAGTCCTTATTGGATGGAAGGGGAACAACTGTGACAAAGGATGAGGACAAGGCTGAGGTACTTAATGCCTTCTTTGCCTCAGTCTTTAATAGTAAGGAAAGTTGTTCCCTATGTGTACACGCCGAGGAGCTAGAGGAGCAGAACAAAATCATCTTCCAGCAGTCCTGGCTGATTCCACTGGACTGGAGGCTGGCTGATGTTACACTCATCTACATGAAGTGTTGGAGGGAGGATCCAGAAAACTACAGGCCTGTCAGTCTGAACTCAGTGCCAGGGAAAGTCATGGAACAGGTGATCTTGAGTGCTATCATGAAGCACATGCAAGAGAACCTAGTGATCAGGCCCAGTCAACATGGGTTCATGAAAGGTAGATCTTGCCAAACTAACCTGATCACCTTCTATGACAAAGTGACTCGGCTACTGGACAAGGGAAAGGCTGTGGATGTATCTTCCTGGACTTCAGTAAAGCCTTTGACACAGTTTCTCACAGAATTCTGCTTATGAAGCTGGCTGCCTCTGGCCTGGACAGGCGCACACTCTCCTGGGTGGAAAACTGGTTGGATGTCCAGGCCCAGAGAGTGGTGGGAAATGGTGTTAAATCCAGGTGGAGGCCAGTTACAAATGGGGTTCCCCAGGGCTCAGTGCTGGGTCCAGCCCTGTTCAATGTCTTTATCAATGACCTGGATGAAGGCATTGAGTGCACCCTTAGCAAGTTTGCAGATGACACTAAGCTGGGTGGAAGTGTGGATCTGCTGGAGGGTAGGGAGGCTCTGCAAAGGGATCTGAACAGGCTGGACTGCTGGGCTGAGACCAATGGCATGAGATTTAAGAAGGCCAAGTGCCGGGTCCTGCATTTGGGGCACAACAACCCCAGTGGCATCTTGGCTTGTATCGGAAACGGCATAACCAGCAGGTCCAGGGAGGTTATTCTCCCTCTGTACTTGGCATTGGTGAGACAGCACTTCGAATCCTGTGTTCAGTTCTGGGCCCCTCACCACAAGATCAATGTTGAGGTTCTAGAGTCCAGAGAAGAGCAATGAAGCTGGTGAAGGGGCTAGAGAACAAGTCTTATGAGGAGCAGCTGAGGGAGCAGGGGTTGTTTAGCCTGGAGAAGAGGAGGCTGAGGGGAGATCTCATTGCTCTCTACAAGTACCTGAATGGAGGTTGTAGAGAGGTGAGTGCTGGCCTCTTCTCCCAAGTGATAGGGGACAGGACAAGAGGGAATGACCTCAAGCTCTGCCAGGGGAGGTTCAGGCTGGACATCAGGAAAAAACTTTTCATAAAAAGGGCACTGTAATAGGCTGCCCAGGGAGGTGGTCGAGTCGCCATCCCTGAAGGTATTTAAAAGACAAGTGGACGAGGTGCTCAGGAACAAGGTTTAGTGTTTGATAGGAATGGTTGGGCTCTGTGGTTCTGGAGGTCTTTTCCAATCTAGTGATTCTGTGATTCTGAAATAAAAAAAAAAATAATAAATTTGTGCTTCAAAGACTTGTTTCACTATAAAACCTTGTAGAAATATTGACCTGACATAAAAGGTGTAATTTCAGAACACAGAGGACATTCTGCATTGTAATTTATGGAATGAGGTTAAGACTTTCATACTCAAGCTTCTAAAAATGAGTACTCCATTAAGTGACCTGCCTTCATATTCTCTGGCAGGTGACACTTGCTCCCTCTGTAAAATCTTTCAGAAAGAGTGTACTGACCTTGAGCAGCAAGAGAACTGTATTTCTTAATGGGGATTCAAACTGTGCCCACAACTCTACTATATGCATCAGTCCTAAGTGTATTACCAATGGGGCAATGTTTAGACCAGGGAATGAACGCATGGGAAACATTACAGTTTCCGAATGAAAAATATTGATGTCAGACAGTAAAAGATCATGAAATTCAGATCTATGTAGCTTAATCTGCTGCAAGTACACCTCTATGACAACACACCTTAGGAGATCCAGGCACTAAACTCTGTGAAATGAAGGTTGAGTAAGCAGCCTTACATTCTTATTCAGAAAATAAAAGCTTAATGGAGGGGGGAAAAAATCAAGTTCATACAAACCATAAAAACTCTATGGGGATTAGAAATCACTTTGTTTTCTCTGCTCTTTACTTTAATGCAAAGCTTTGACTTCTACTGTCAATACATGGTGCCAACAATGTTCACAGTCACTGGGACATATGCTGAATGTATGGTTGATTTTTAACCCTTTTGATAACCATAGCACATTATTTAACTGGCATTTTGATAACTGTTTTATATTTTACAAGGTTATCATGCTTCCATTTTGGCTCTAGCTTCTTTCCCTAGCCTGCTTGTCATCTTCCATTCCTGCTCCTGACCACGTGACATTTCTCCACTGCACCTTACAGAGCTCTAGAGCTATTGCAGCTAGAGCTGCCTGTGATAAATGCAGCTAACACCAGTACAAAATCACAGACACTGAAGAGTTGTGTGTCTGCCTTTCACTCCCAGGAATAACGCTACCATTCAGGTGGCATCTTCTTTTCCTATCTAACCAACCCTTCCAGATGGACATAGGGCCTTGGAGCAAAGGATATTGCTATCCTCCCATCTCTCACTCTGAAATTAAACACACAAGCCAAAGGGAGGTGGACAATATTAATTATAGCTATTATTTGTGACTAAACATCTGGAGACGTAACCATACCAGCAAGGATAGGAAAAAGCTTTGAGTTTGTTTGTTTATTTTAACCAGAATGTACAGGATGGTTAAAAAAACAATGAAAATAGTGAATAACAAAACACTGAAGAGCCAGTCTTATGGGTTTGGTTAGATGAGGAAAGGCTCATGGATAGGAATTTGTTGAATAAACATAGTAAAAAATTAAGCTATAATTTTCATTTGAGACCAAAATTTAGGGGGACAACTGGACAGCCAAATTCTCGCAAAGCACAAATGCAGCTAAGTACAAAAAGCTACAGATATTTTGGCAAAATACATACACCAAAACAATTTGACAAAAGATATGAAAAACAGAGGGGCTACATCACCTTACAAGGCTTTGTCGGAGTTGGTAGAGAGGACAACAGAGACAAATCAGTTCCATAAGCAATGTTAGAGCAATTCTGTACAGGATCAGGGCAGAGAGATGTAACAGAACTGGATGAAACAGCCATAGAAAATTATGTAGGACACCAAATGCTGTGAAAAAGAATCCAGACAAAACTTCTCAAAACATTTCTGTTAGCTTTCTGGAAGTTACTGACAATAGAGTATAAATAGGAAAAGCTAATAACTCACTGTCACACCCCAGACACACGAGTTACATGCTCACATCCAGGCCTGACTTGGGGGAGGAAAGGGGGTTCATTTATCTGTGTGGCAATCTGGAAGCCATCAAGGTCACTCCCAAGGCAAAAATCAAAAGCAATGTTTATTCTGGCTCCGTCAAACATTATCAGACCAAAACACTAGAGTGCACAGCCAAGACTTGGGGGTGCAGTTTCCAGAGTTGCAGAAATGAATACAAACATGTTCAGATCCCAATCTGACCCCTGTATGCAGGGA
The DNA here is from genome assembly GCA_033459285.1 of Clamator glandarius. Lineage (NCBI taxonomy): Eukaryota > Metazoa > Chordata > Aves > Cuculiformes > Cuculidae > Clamator > Clamator glandarius. The sequence continues at coordinate 5,522,152 of JAUNZM010000227.1, forward strand.
TATTAACAGAGAAAGATGCAACTTCCCTATGAAAAGAAATATTCAACTTAGGGAAACCCAAAATCTGTAATAATGTATAGTGAAAAAGTATAGTATAGACAAAGTTGCCACATTGACTGTACTGAATACAAACACAAAATCAACAGTTCTGGTAATAACTAATTAAGTATCTAGCTAAATAAATAAATCTCAATATAGGTATAGCAAAAGTAGCCCCAATTATCATATTAAACACAAAGACAAAATCAACAGTTGTTGGAAAAGATCTCAGTCTATCTTCATCAGCAGAGTTTATGACAGCGGGTGTCAGGGCATGTCCTCGGTCCATGTGGCTCCATGAGTTTTTTGTTGTTTGGATGGGGTTTTTCATAATAAAAAGAAAGAAGAAGAAAACTTGGTCCAAGACAGGACCAATTTTAAAAAGAGGGAACAATCCATCATGTATGTATTTTATTCTTTGAGTGGCTACCCACGCATACAGATTAAGTGGAGGTTTTTAAAATAAGGGGTGCCTCTCAAAATCTGGGAGGCTCACCAGGACAGGCTGTCCTGGGCAGTATCTAGATTTGCCGAGGGGGAAAGTAGCCAATGAATCCCCCTGTTTGTTTTCTGTGAGCTGTTTAAAATAAGCTCACTGGCTGCTTTTTGGCTCTGCTAAAGGTAGCTCCACTAGTTTTTTGTCTGGGGGTTGCTGGTAATCTTACCAACAGGAGCTGAGTAGCACCTGCTGTTCTCTTTGTTAAAGGGGCTGCAGGGATTCTCTTTTCTTGAGTCGGTGAGGGGGGTGGATTTGTCAACCAATGCAGGTCACATAGGGGTAGGCATTAAATATCAAGAAATCCCCTCTCCTAGGTGACACAGTGAAACTCTGTGAGGCCTGATCTCAGGAGTACGGATTGCAATCACATCATCCCGCTTCCAAAATCCATTTCCTCCATCCCAGCAAAGTACCGCTTGAATCACAAAGCAGAGCGCTCCCTCAAGCTCCTGCAATCCAGTCAGCTCTTTTAAGGCACATGAATTTGCTTTCCCTACAGCAGAGGTTTCAGACTTCTCCCCCTTATCAATAATAATTAGAGGCTGGAGTTTGAAATCAAGATGTGCATCAAGAGCAGGATAAGGCTCTACCATCCCCTCATCTCAACCATAGGTCACCGCTTCCCTTACTAGATTGGCAGCCTCATCATAAAACCTGGAAAACCAGTTTCCTCACCAGCCCAACAACCATGAAGCAGCTCTAATGTCAGCCTCTGCTCGCATGCATAAGCATCCTCTGAGTTACCTCGCAAAATCTCCTTTTCTCTTCAGCCAGTGCCTTCTGTGTTATCAACTGCTTGCTCTGCCTCTAGATGTGTATCCAATGCCTCATACACTAACGCTTCATTTTCTTTCTCAGTTTTAGGTCTCTCTGACCTCCATTTCTGAGCAGCCACCCACATGGCCACTACCAGGGCTCCAAGCAGACAAACACTTCTCACTGAACCAAAAGTGTCACGCACCACACTGTAAGGTAACGAGAGGGAGACAGAGAGAAAGTGGGAGAAAGAGAAGGAAAGAAACCACAACATCAATGGGAAGCAGCAGTTCCTCAGGCACACATGGTCACAGCAGCAGCTTCTTCCAGGCTGTGGCCCAGGCTGGTCCAGTCGAAGTAAAGGGCAAAAGACAGCGTGAAATAGTTTAACTGAAAGCTGCCTCGTGGCTCCTTGAGTTCTTTGATAAGGCCCATCTGACCCCTATGTGTTGGGGTGGTCTTGCCACATGTCTTTTGGGAGGGTCTGGCCTGGGCAGTCTGGCGGGTGGGAGAAGACACTGGGTGCGGGCAGCACCTGTCACGGCATCACCTCCCGCCGCAGCAGAATATTGTTTTCAGACTACCTTGAGCTCAGTCAAGCAAGGGAGAGCAGTGCTTGCTCCTGCTCTGCCCCTCCACTGAACCCAGGCCACGGACGAGGCCCTTGGGCCATAACCCAAGCTCCATCCGTGAGGAGCTCTGCTGCTGCACCGCCTCCAGTGTTCGTTGCTGGCGCCACAAAATGAACACACAAATGGGCAGCCTTTAGACAAAATACATAAGGCAAAGAAAGAAGTATAGCAGGGCTTTACACTCACTCTGATTCTTGGAATAACAACACCTAACTCAGAGTTAAGTGCAGGTATGTGACGATGCATCAGGTGCAAGGGGGATTTCTCCTCCTTGCTTGTACACCAGGTGTCAAAGCCGGCTCATCTTTATTGTGCTTAATCATACATATGCACTATGTTAACATACTTAGTCATGAAGTGGGTTGGGTTAGTAAGAAACTCAAGTTAGTAAGAAACTAAGTTGGGTTAGTTAATTGCAGAAACTCGTTACCATAAGTCTTCTCCTCACACATATGCTCCTCCTAGTAGTAGCAGTTGACAAGGGTCTTTGGGGATGAAGGCAAGTAGCCATCCTCGCATTGAACTTTTCAACTTTCCTTCTTGAGCATGCCCTTAGACTCTTTGGGCCCCTCTTCAAGGCCGCATCTGATCTCAGCTGGTTCTTCTCCTTATCACCAAAGTTCTTGTCCTTACAGATTTTGCAAGTTGCAGTTCCATTCCCCAGGATATCTTGTTTGCTCTTTTTATCTCAGGGTCAGTTGTCTTTTCTTTACATCAGTCCTTGTTATCTGGCTTAAACAGATACAGTCACATTCTTCCCATTCTTTCTTACTACAGCCCCCTTAAAATTCTTCATGTAAGTGTAAGTATATTTTAGTTCTAGAATTACAGAAACTATGCATATTATTCAAATTTATAATAGGTTAGTGACTTATAACAAATTCCTTGTCTAAGCTTGATCTCTGTTGGTGTCTCTGTGGGATGGCTCTGGCAAACCCAGGAGCTTACTGCCCAACAAACAAGAGACCCCCTGGGGGGCTGAGTCTGGGAGGGCTATAGGGTCACACTTACTCTCACCTGGAAGCTGCCAGAAGTCAGCAGCATGGGGCAAGTAAATGTGAACATACACAGGAGCAGATCCTAGGACTAGGAAGGAAGACACCTCCACCACAAATGTCACCATTCTCTTAGCAAAGGCACCAACAGCTCACTTAAAGCTAACCACTACCTGCAATTCTTTTTGAGAAAAGTCAGAACTCTCAGCCTGAAGAGCTGAAGAGATGCTGAAAGGGTAAGCACCGCATCAGGAAAAAAGGTAGATACTAGGAAAGACTTAGGGTTGGGTTGGGGATTTTTTTTTGTATAACAGTATAAACTGATCAGATTTCACTATACTTGAGAATTCAGACCATTGGACCATAAAATTGGGCTAACAATAAATCCTTAACTCCATAGATACCGTAATTTTTTTCCTCGTTTAATACCACGACTTGGATGGCAACAAAAGTGCACAGAATAAAGATGAGAGAGAACAACTGCCTTGGAATTTATATCCATTAGTAATTTCCCTTTGCTCTAAGATGAAAAGGAAGCAGGACAAGGTCATTGTTAGTAGACAATTATAGAATGAGTAAAAGAAATTACACTCTGTAGTCTTGTTGGTCACCATAAGGGAAAAACACAAGAATCTTCACTTATGAACTGACTCAGAAAAAGCTTCTATACCTGTGTAAGAAGAAATAGTTTTCCACTACCACTGTGGGAGAAATTCTTTGAAAAACAGCCAATATCAGTTCTTTTTGTTTGGTGTAAAAATGACTTTTTTTTTTTTTTGTATGAGATAACGTATACAAGACTCAGCAAAACTGCGGTGCCATAACTGCTCTTATAATAATAGCCTATTCAAAACTGAAAAGGACTGTTTGATGTGTAACAGGTACTAACAAGATACAAATTTTAGTATGTAAGTGTATTTTTCAAACAGAGAACAAAGGTCTGGCAGTGGATGTGTTTTTTATAGATGGATACATAGATAGAAAGGTAGATGGATAGCATTAGTAGAAAAGTGGCTACACAGTGTTTATTGGCACTACCAGAAAAGAATGCCACTGAATGGCAAAGAATTGTTAGAAGGTTAAATATAGCATGAGACATGGTGCTTATAGTACATCATATCATGGCTTATGTATGTAAGAGAAATGCAGTGGAAAAAATTCCAGAAACAGGAGTTTGTCGATGTCGTATAGATGACAGAAATATGATCCGAGACTTGCAGATTTACTGCTTTGGGTCAGATGCACAATTGTTTATTATTTTGTTTACTTAATAGATAAGCACAAATAATTGCAATTCTCTCTTACATTATTATCATTTGTTGATTGTTATTCTCTGTATACTTGGTGAATTAGAGTAGGGAAAAAAAAATTACGGGAAATGTACCTTTGAAGGGTTTCTGGAGAAAACCAGAAAAGCCCAGTGTGGAAGAAAATAAAAGATTCCCTACCAGGTACAACTCCCAGCCCATGCTTTACAAAAAGAAAGAATTAAAAAAGAAATTTTATGAGAATAATCTGGTGACTAATTCACTAAGAAATTCATCAGCAAAGAGGAAAATAAAGGGTAATAAAGAAGACCTGGTCCCCAGTCTTGCTGTAATTTATACCCTGTATACAGTTTATGTACATGCTTCCTAATTCTCTACTCTATTTGCTTACACTTTATGCAGGTCAAGAGAGAAATAACATAAGGTCAGGCTTTGTATCTGGTTCCTTAGATGAGTTAAGTGGAAACAGAAGGGCTGATGAACCTTACTTGTGAGCTAAATAGTAAACTGAACATTTTTGTTAAGCTATAAAATATCCTAAGTGCATATGGATGCAAGTCTTTATGTGCATAGGAATCTACAGTAGTAGAAAGTGAGGTGCCTGGAGAATTTAGACTTCACCAGAGCTGAGAGCTACAAGAAACTCACAAACAGATAAAGGCTTCTGCTGACACAGACAGACAGTTTATTCTTCAGTGATTCCAGCTCTTGTTTTGCATTCAAATGGAGAAAAATATTGTTTTCAGGTGACCTGACCTTTGGTCAGAGACTTTTTAGGAAGCTGTGCCAAGGCTTTCATTGAAGTGTGGGCCTGGCAGATCTGCAATGAGAACCCCACACCATCTCATTTCCAAACCACATTTGTCATACAAATGCCATAAGGCACTGTATGTTTTAAAGAGATTCAAGAGAATACAGATAAGAACTACATGAAAAAGCAGAGCCTCAATACGACCCTTAAAACAGACAGCAAAGGAGCATTTCCTGGACCCAAAAGGCAGCAATATACACAGGGTAGAGCAACAAAATAAAACTTCACAAATCTGTAGGTTCAAGGAATGTATTTTATTATGTTTTTTCACTCAGAAAGCATAGGTCCCATTGAATGTAGCTTCTCTAAGGTTCTTTTAAACTTTGTTCTTTTTGGATTATTCCATGAAACTGATGAACCAACTTTTTGTAAGCAAAATGTGTCTACTTAAATAAAAAGTTTCAACAAGATAAATAGATGTTTGGCTTACAATAGAATGCTTTATATCTGTTGATGACAGTTTTTACTTTTACCTTATTTATACAATTATTTTAATTAGAATTGTCCAAGAAAAGAAATAGCAAATAGTTCTGTTATGGCTCCAAAATACAGTACTTCTGCCATTACCTAAGATCTCTTCCTCTTATTATGACAATGAAGCAAAGTCAGAATCCATGAAAGAGTAAAAGGAAAGTTACTAATTAGACAGAGATATATGTATGATTTTAGAACTGAGAAATACCAAAACATTTGCAACTCTTTTTTAGAATAAGCTTTTCAGTATGGTTCATATTATTCTTCTATAAAGATGAGGAAGGGAAAAAATCAGCAGCATTTATTAATATAACACAAAGCACAGACTATTTTCATTGATTAACAGTGGCATAATACTGAGAAAAGAGGGAGGTTCTAATCAACACCAGAGACAAGGAGAGGAGAAAGAACACCATCATCTTTAAAAGGGTATCAAAGTCCATTTCCTTCATCTTCTGAAGCAGTTACTGAATTTTTGGCCTGTTTGCATTATAAATTGGATGGTCCCACTAGAAACAAACTGTAGATAGGAAACCTGAGACTCATTTGCAAGTCTTGAAAAGGGTGTTGTGTGCTCATGGACAAGGAAACCAATTAATAAGTGTGGTACTTTCCCTTTGTATTAATTAAAGATAACAACACTTGCTTTCTTCCTCCCTTACCTACACAAGGACCTGCAACAGCTGACTGAGATTGGGGAGAAATGCTACTAAACTGTAAGAGCCTTACATTTGTCTCAGGAGATACAGAATCTCTCTCCAGGTTTTCTTATCGCATGTACCAGTATCTCATACGAGGAGCCTCCAGTCTCAGATGGGGCATAGAAGTGCTATGAAAATACAAAGATTAAATGCTTATTTGCTGCTTCAGTAGTCTGCAGCTTTAACACATAGCAAATAAAAAGTCATTGCTCACCCTAAGCATTCAAGTGTAGTCTAATTTTTATACAAATGGCCAAGGACATTTTTTTTACACAGAATTTCATAGCAATCCTGCTTCACTATTGATGATATTTTATCATCAATTTAAAGAAAATTTCTGACTAACACCACCCATCTGTATTGACTGACAAGTAGAAGGCACAAACGCTATTCTGAAATTGTGCCAGGAAATTCATTACTTCACCAGGAATCCCTTTGACTTACAGTGATATTAGTATGTCTAAGGGGTAGCAGGAACAGCTCAATTTACCTCCTTTGTTTTGGATGTTGTAAACAGTAAAAATACAGCATCACCCAGAGAGGACAGGAAATTAAAAAAATGTATGGATTTTGAGAGGAAAAATCTTTTTTCATCAGTCTTCTGTGTCTTACAGAAAGTCATTTACTTAGAAATAATGCTTGCAGTGAATTTTTACAGCCACAGCTTAGAACCAATGCTTCTGCGGATAAATGGTTAAGAGCTATTTTTCCATAAATTAACGAGAGAGAAAACCCATAAAATTTGTCATCATGCTTCAAAAGTGTGCTATTTTCAAGCAGTACAAATTGTAACTGGCTCAACACCATATGGTATTTAATTTTCTTTAATGTATGCATGCCCACAAATTGCATTTAGGTAACTGGAATGCTGTCAGTCTGAAGATAATTCTGCAACACTCTAACAGGTAGCAAAAAAAAGTCTTGGGTAATATCTGACCCATTTCAAATGATAGACATGTACCACTCCATTCAGGTAAACCTGAAGAAATGTTAAGAGCGAGGTTCTTGGTTAGATCTGAGATTTTATTTTTGAATCATGCTTTATTCAAAAAACGAACGCTCAGAATATATTTATGCGGTTTTCAAAACCATCTTCCTGTATTTTTCTTACAGATGACTTTCAGGGAAACCTGATTAATTGCTCTCACTAAGAATAATGTCTGTATTGTACCACACCATGGTAACATGATACAATGTGATACAAGTTCAGGAGAAATCATGCGGTCTTTTTCTGCTTTAGGTATGACTATTCTGTAAATATTTCTGCTGTATTTCTTCTCCTTAGTTTTAGGAAGTAAAACATAGTAGCCAGACCTTAAGCAAGGGGTAAATGCACTGCTTCACTACCTTCTTTACAACTAAATCCTAATGCACCCTCTGAGGGTCAGCTTGACACTGTTTAAGTATAAATATGTGAACTGATTATATAATTTCTGTCTACTTTTTTAAAAACAGGTTTTTGTTTACTTTATTACTCAATAATGATTGGAGACTAGCCAGTTAAAACTGCACTCTGAATCATGTTTTAGAATGAACATCGTTTGTTCTCAGAGAAGTTATATTAGCCTATGTATTCAGAAATTACTACTGTAATAAAATTACTTTACTGAGGGAGGATCACGCCTGACGTGGAACGTTAGCAGTTGAACCTATGATTGTCTCTTTCACTAATTTAAATCTCAATCACTCTATCACAAAATAAATTCCAGGAATATAATCTGAATTTGGTCAGAAAATTAAAAATTAGCCATGGACATTTGAGATATAATACAGTGATACAATGGAGGCAACAAAAGTGAAAGGGGAAATAAAATCTTACCAGATGTTTGGTGAAAGGATGCTCTGCTTTGTACTTAGGATAGTGTCCATTGCAGCTGTCATATACACACAAAAGAACTTAAAACAGAGAAGAATAAAATGACATCCATCAGTGAAATGCAAATGATACTTGAGACAGCTTGGAAGGAATGGAAATTTGAAATGTAATGATGGCACTCGTGTTAGAAACTGCGAGCCAGAGACAAGTGTCCAAAATCAGAATAACATGTGCTGCTCTGCCATTTAGCCAAGAGCAACCCTGCTCCGTTCAAGCTAGGAAAGGGATATATTTTAGAAATAGCAGGGAAATCCATCCAATTTGGGGCAATCAACAGCAATTAGCAGTTCACCTTGAACCTTCATTTACATAGGCCATTTTATAAACACAAATCACAGAGAAGCAAGACTTTGCCTTTCTTTACAGCTATGAAGTCTTAGGTATCATTGAAGTAATTTAGAAACCCCAAATTTACTAAAATACAAAAAGTGATATTATTAACATATACTCAGAATGGAAGCTAGCATTAAGTTTTTGGATATCCCAGTACCACATATAAAATCAAAGGCAGCAAAGCCCTAGGACAAAACAGAGTATTTAAGTGGGCTGATTTCTCTGAGATCATAGAATCACGAGGTTGGAAAAGACTTCTTGGGTCATTGAGTCCAACCATTCCTATCTGCTGCTAAACCATGTTCCTGAGCACCTTGTCTACCCGTCTTTTAAATATCTCTAAGGATGGTCACTCAACTGCCTCCCTGGGCAGCCTGTTCCAGTGACCAATGACATTGTTGATGAAAAAATTTTTCGATGTCCAGCCTGAACCTCCCCTGGCAGAGCTTGAGGCCATTCCCCCTTGTCCTGTCCCCTGTCACTTGGGAGAAGGGGTCACCTCCCTCCCCTCCACAACCTCCTTTCAGGTAGTTATAGAGAGCAATGAGGTCTCCTCTCAGCCTCCTCTTCTCCAAGCTAAACAACCCCTGCTCCCTCAGCTGCTCCTCATAAGACTTGTTCTCCAGCCCCTTCAACAGCTTCTTTGCTCTTCTCTGGACACACTCTAGAGCCTCAACATCGATCTTGTGGTGAGGAGCTCAGAACTGAACACAGGATTCGAGGTCCTGTCTCACCAGTGCCAAGTACAGAGGGAGAATAACCTCCCTGGACCTGCTGGCCACACCATTTCTGATACAAGCCAAGATGCCATTGGCCGCCTTAGCCACCTGCGCACACTGCTGGCTCGTGTTCAGTCAGCTGTCAATCAACATCCCCAGGTCCTTCTTGTCCAGGCAGCTTTCCAGCCTCCCTTCCCCTAGTCTGACCATAAACTTATGGCATTTGAACTGATAAGTAAGAAGAGGGTTGCAAAGGCAATAGCCAAAAATTCTTGACTTCTCAGCATTGAGTAACATTAATCTAAGGTCAGTAAAGTTTGAAGGTCTGAAAGTGAATGATAGGTTAAGTCTGACTCAAACAGCAACTTTTCAATAACTTTATTATGTTGTTGATAGATATCTGTAGAGAAAATGTGTGAAACTACTATTATCTCAGCTTTTCCTCTGCAGACTCTGAGGAAGAATGTATGTGTGGAGCTCCTATCCTCTTCCAAGATAAAGTCACTCCTGCATGCTCATGTCATCCGCAATGGCAGTGTTATGTGGCCCATTGTGCACTAAAACTAAAGAATATACACATGACATCTTTCATAAGCCCTGCTCTGGTCAGTCATGTACAGCAGAAAGCTAATGACAAGTAGCCAAGGAGAAAGAGATAAAAAGTGGGAGACTCAGCATAAGGGTTTGCACAACAGGTATACATGTAAATATTTACAGACAAAAAATCATAGCTATGTGCATTTGAGGATTAAGATAAATAGTGAATGTGATATCAATTATCTTTTGCAGGCATTCTTAGTAGTTTATTAAGGTGAGTTGGGATACTTCAGATTAATTAATCTGAAAACAGTATGATAGAATCGAACTGACAGACATTAAAAAGATATTGAGGTGCATTGAAGTATAAACCTACGTAAATGTATGGAAAGTCCCATTTATCCTTTTTGTTTATGAATGTTGCTAAATATAAGTAGATGTCATATGATTATGAAGAAAAGCCAAGACAGAAAAAAAATCAATTAAGTATACATTGACAGGTCACAGATGATAAACTTTTATGCTTATTGTATAGTTGGGCAGACAAAATAAAAAAAAAGAGTTCTTAGGTAAGCTAGCAAAATGAATCAATCTCCTTTCATACCCTTCCACCAATCCTTTGGGAACAAAGGGTGAATTAGGAATTCTATACTGACGTATGCAGCACATTGAGATATAAAAGATCGCTCGGGACAAAATAATTTTGAAGGAGTTGAATATATTATTTTAACTGATATTCACCCTAAAACAAGCAAAGAAAGGTTCCAATCTAGAATCCCTTAACAGTCTGGGGGATGGAGTAACTCAGGAGAGGCTATACCTGAAGCTGAGCTTGTGGTTACAAATAAAGAGACAAAATGAATGTGAGCAACTCACCAGAACAAGGTGGCACTAACCTAAGAGTTCAAATGAACTCAATGATAAAATAGATGAATTACTAAATGTAGCATGAAACCTCTTAAAGTTCAGTACATGAAGGCTAGAAGGTAGCAGTCAGGATATTGATCTTCAAAAAAGAACTCCTCAGTAAAACCACCTCAAAAGATCTTCCGTGCCAAGAAAATAAGTAAAGAGCATGAGAAAGCATAACTTACCGACCGTCTCTGTAAATATGCTTGTGAAAATGAAACCCAGAGACTTCTGTGAAGGGCAGTTCTGCCCCAGAAATATACTGATACTCTTTGACAAAGTCAACAACCACAGAGATAGTAGTGATTAAGTTTATATAGCCTGTCTGGATTTCCGAAAGCCTTTTCACAATGTTTTTCACTGCAGACTCTTAAGGAAAACCAGCAGCCATCACATCAGTGCACGGGATCCTTACATGGACAAACAGAATGAATAAATGGTTAAGAGATCAGAAGTGGAAAATGGGAGTGAAAAGTTAATTCCTTTGTTTTTGGGAGATCAGTAGTGGAAACCAATAGGGACATTTAAGAAGTGCCTGTGTTTCTGATTATGTAAAGGAATTCAAGATACTAAAGATGGTGGTAGATTGTGAAGAATCTTACAAAATGAGTCACTGGATACAGAAATGGCAGATGAAATTCAGTACAGGTAGGGGTGAATTGATACACAGCAGGAAAAGTAGCCCTAGCTTAACATAAAAAATGAGAACATCTCACTTGACCAATAGCACAGAGAATCAAAACTTTGGGATTTTATAAACTATTCTATGAATATATCAACTAAGTGCGGATAGTATTAAATATACAAACAAAAATCAATTAAATATGCAATGTTCTTGTTGAACGTTGTGTGTTAGGAAAGGAGATGATTCCTCACCTAGCAGGCAAAACTGTAGCACTTCTTTCCAAATTATGTTGTGAATGCAAATGATTTCTCTGAGTTAAGAGGATGACAAGACAGTTTCTTAGAAGAGACGTTCATGAGAGGCCACCAAGGGAAACTGCAAGAAACTCGGGAATCCTCTGCAGCAGAGAACAGCTGGAGTGTTTTAGGGGCTATTACCCTACTTACTCCCCCTCAGATGACCACATGCTGGAGATTTACCTGTCTCCAGTAGATCTTGTATCTGAACCAGGATGCTGCTTTTTTATTTGTATGTTGACTTGATTCTATAACCCATATTAAAAAAAAATTTGGAATAACAACACCGTGCAACAAAACATTATACTTTATAAACGTACTATTATTATTATATAAATGTACTAGAAGTATAAAGTATTACTTTGTAAATGTACTATTATAGTTATTTAATGTACTTTATATAGCACATTCAGGAAAATAATCCCTCACATTCTCTCTCTGCTAGTGACTTCCTGTGCTCAGAAGACCTGCTTCTGTTTCAGGTGTTAGCATGCAAAACAAATGATTTTGAAATTCCCTGAAATACTAGCTTTTAATAAGAAAAAACACAAACCAGATCTGAGAAGTTAAGGGAAGAATAAAATGTTTTGAAAAAGGCTTGTAGTGATAGAGGACAAAACATCTTTTCTTTATACACACCTAAGTCAAGACTCAGATAAGAAATAAAACCACACTCAGTAGAGACTACAGCAGGCCCAAAAGGTCTTCAGTTAATGACTCTTTGCTTTAAATTATTGTGGATCATTAAAGAAGTTTTGTCTTAAAGAAATCCCCAAAAAATCAGCCTTTGCAGTAAAAATGGCATCACGTCAACAAGAACAAACATTTACTGGAAATAAAAAGTAAGATTGTCCTCAGACAGGGTACTATAGAGAAAACTAAGTAAAGGCTAATAGCTAATACTTTTCTCTTTGTTTGATCAAAATCAGGTCCTTTTCTCATTTATACCTAGCAGAAAAGCAGATAAAACATGTAACAAAGCTGAAGATGAAAAGAAATGATGAATTTAGAAATATCAGTAAAGGTGTGCTTATGTTTAATCATAGAATCATAGAATAACCAGGTTGGAAGAGACCCACTGGATCATCGAGTCCAACCATTCCTCTCAAACACTAAACCATGCCTCTCAGCACCTTGTACACCTGTGCCTTAAACACCTCCAGGGAAGGTGAATCAACCACCTCCCTGGGCAGAGTGTGCCAGTGACCAATGACCCTTTCTGAGAAAAATTTTTTCCTAATGTCCAGCCTAAATCTCCCCTGGCAGAGCTTCAGGCCATTCCCTCTTGTCCTGTCCCCTGTCACTTGGAAGAAGAGGCCATCACCCTCCTCTTTACAACCTCCCCTCCGGTAGTTATAGAGAGCAATGAGGTCTCCTCTCAGCCTCCTCTTCTCCAGGCTAAACAACCCCAGCTCTCTCAGCCGTTCCTCATAAGGCCTGTTCTCCAGCCCCTTCACCAGCTTCGTTGCTCTTCTCTGGACTCACTCCAGAGCCTCAACATCCTTCTTGTGGTGAGGGGCCCAGAACTGAACACAGGATTCGAGTTGCGGTCTCACCAGTGCTGAGTACAGAGGGAGAATAACCTCCCTGGACCTGCTGGTCACACCGTTTCTGATACAAGCCAAGATGCCACTGGCCTTCTTGGCCATCTAGGCACACTGCTGGCTCATGTTCAGTTCGCTGTCAACCAACACCCCCAGGTCCTTTTCCTCCAGGCAGCTTTCTACACAGACTACTCCTAGTCTGTAGCACTGCATAGGGTTGTTGTGCCCCAAGTGCAGGACCCAGCATTTGGCCTTGTTAAACTTCATGCCATTGGACTCTGCCCAGCTGTCCAGCCTGTTCAGATCCCTCTGCAGAGCCTCCTGACCCTCCAGCAGATCCACACTTCCACCCAGCTTAGCGTCATCTGCAAACTTGCTAAGGGTGCACTCAATGCCTTCATCCAGGTCATTGATAAAGACATTAAACAGGGCTGGACCCAGCACTGAGCCCTGGGGAACCCCACTTGTCACTGGCCTCCAGCCGGATTTAACACCATTTCCCACCATTCTCTGGGCCTGGCCATCCAACCAGTTTTCCACCCAGGAGAGTGTGCGCCTGTCCAGGCCAGAGACTGACAGTTTCTGTAGCAGAATGCTGTGAGAAACTGTGTCAAAGGCTTTACTGAGGTCCAGGAAGATACATCCACAGCCTTTCCCTTGTCCAGCAGCCGAGTCACTTTGTTATAGAAGGTGATCAGGTTAGTTTGGCAAGATCTGCCTTTCATGAACCTGTGTTGACTGGGCCTGATCACTAGGTTCTCTTGCATGTGCTTCATGATAGCACTCAAGATCACCTGTTCCATGACTTTCCCTGGCATTGAGGTCAGTCTGACAGGCCTGTAGTTCCCTGGATCCTCCCTGTGACCCTTCTTATAGATGGACACAACATCAGCCAGCCTCCAGTCTTCCAGGACTGTTGGAAGATGATGGAAAGGGGTTTGGCCAGCACATCTGCCAGCTCCTTTAATACCCTTGGGTGAATCTCATACAGCCCCATAGACGTGTGGGTGTCTAGTCGGGCTAGCAAGGCTCTGACCACCTCCTCTTGGACCATGGGAGACTCATGTTGCTCCTCTAGCTCCTGGATTTGTACACAGAGGGAAGAACTTTCTTTACAGTTAAAGACTGAGGCAAAGAAGACATTAAGTACCTCAGCCTCTTCCTCATCCCCTGTCACTGTTGTTCCTTCTGCGTCCAATAGGGACTGTATGGTCTCCTTAGTCCTCCTTTTACTATTTATATATTTATAGAAAGATGTTTTGTGGTCTTTATATTTTTTGTTATATTTTTTGTTAATGTTCCTGCTGAAAGTAACCTGAGAAGAAATTAGTGAAGGAACTTCAATTAGAATTCACAGAAAAGTGGTTACAAAAACATCACAAAGTCAAACACATGGATTAACAGCTTCATCAAAATTAGGAAGAGATATGACGGATGAAAAAATCTTTATTAACAGGTGTTTGCAAGACAATATCAAGTTTATCTGAGGTAGCATCATCTTATCTGCACACTAGTTGATATACAGCACTAACAAGCTGATAAAAAGACTTTTACTGAGAACATGGACCGGTCTTGGCAAGCCCAATTACATAATCAATCAGCTGAACTGAGCAATTTCAAATACCATATAGTAGCTACGAGATTATCTGTTTACCTCTTGCAATAAACTGATATAGGCAATGTTTTAATAAAACAGCAAAAAACTACTTGAAGATATTTCAAGCAGCCACATGATGACATGATAATGGCTGTGTCAGCCCCAGCTGAATGCACACACTAAGCAAAATGGTGACAAAGACACAGGGATGATATACCAAGTTCATTCTCAAAAGATCACATCAATGACAAAAGCATTCAAATAGATGAGACACATATATTCATCAAGCCATTTCAGAACATGTTGAAGCTGTAGTTGGCATGAAAAGTCTCCCAGATATCTGCTTTGAGAATTTGCTATACGGTACCACACAGATGAAACAGCTTTAACTACCCCTCTAAAATAATTGTTTCATGAGACCACAACTTTGCAACAGTCATAAAACACAACAAAGTATTGCAGAAAATAAAGACAACACTCTGGCATGCCTCAGTACTCACATTTAATGTTCCTACTAAGCCAGTCATCACTCAAACAAACAAGATCAAATATGATTTAGGAGCCTGTCTCCAGCTGGAAGCTTTGATTCACATGTCTGTTGTGGTTTGACAGAGAGAAAAGAAAATGATGTGCAAATTGAGAAGAATCTACTAGCACTTGTGTTTGTCACAATGATATTTCATAAATATGCATATATGTTAGTTCACACACAATGAAAGTTAATTTTAAAACATCTTGGAAGAACATATGACTGTAATTTGTGATATTTAATTTGCAGAGAGAGATTTGAAATCTCACATAATCCAGAAACTTTAATTGCAATATTACGGCCATCAGATAATAAAATTCCTTCAGAAAAAGTAATCTATGTAATTGAGTCAATCCCTGCATTAATTTCAGATCTATTCTGAAGGTGCAAGATGGCCATGTTGAGAAAACCTGATATCAGCATTATTGGCTGTGAAACCTACTATGACTTTACAATAAAATTTATCGAAGTCTGAACATTTGTTCCTAGCAATAAATAATTTTTACAGAAACAAATAAAACTAACAGAAATACAAATTTTTAAATGGGCAGAAGTACTGATCCAGTGTGGCACAGCATACAGAATAATTTCTGGATAATAACTTAATTATCTTTAAAAGGTCGTTCCCTGTCCAGTTACACAAAATTGTTGAAGGGCGAGAGGAGTGTGTTTGTGTTTGGGGGCGTGGCGTGGGGTTGGTTTTGGTCATGGTTTTACTTTGGCACTCATTTAAAAATTTTTTTTCTGCTTAGTTTCTCCCTCATTCATCAGTCTGTTCTGCCATCAACACACAGCATCCCTAAATAGGTATTCAGTGACCTCCTCCTGCAAGTAGGCAAACACTTGACTTTGAATTATTTTAGAATAAGAAAATCAATTATTAGGCTCCCAGCCTAATGATATGACTGGAAGACTGTTCAGATGGTAAAACCTATGATTTGCAATATGGCTGCATCAGACAGCAGAAATTTTCTGGCCCTTTTAAAGCTGAGAAACCTAATGAGGCAGGTAGAAAACACTGTCCTGTACAGTCAGTGGTTGATAGGAGATTAAACAATGCTTTTGCCCTGTTACTTCTGTGACCTACTGACTCCAAAGACCTCATGATGCGTTAAAGCACTTACAGTAAAGACTGTAATGATAATGTGACTGGACAGAAAAGCTACTGTCTCTCCCATTCAGAAGATTAAATATATGTGGAAAAAATATACATAACTGGCAGCACAGAAGGTCAAATCTAAAGGTGAAAGGTACACACCTACAAACTGACAACTAAGATTGGGATAAATGAGGACAGCAAGAAATACATCAGAAGTCCTTGTGTCTGAGGAATGAGATGAACAGATGAGTATCGCAATGGAACATCAACAGCATCTGAGGAAAACCAAGAATTAGGTGTGCTTGTCAGTCTAATATGAGAAGATACTGGACATCTGGAGCTCTTTGGCTGTGTTATCTCCCTTTGTCTGACACAAAGAGCTATTAATCATAATGTTGTCTTAATTAATGGTGAAGATATTGAGAAGCTGTTTAAGACAGGGGGTTCAGGAACACGAAGGGAAATCCAGTACATTGTCCTACATTTGCTTTAAATATAGCTATGTGTAATCACCAGAATACCACTGCTGGGAGAATCCTCTCACATGATTTGGCTTCACACTCGCAAGCTCTAATCCTACTCGGGGACTTCAGCCATCCTGACATATTCTGGAACAGAAGAAAGGCAAGCTGTGGACAATCCAGGAGACTCCTGGAGTGCACTGAGGGTAATTTCTTAGTCCAGAAGATAGAGACCCCCAGCCAAGGAGACACAATACTGGACCTGATGGTCACTAATACAAGGGAACTCATCAGTGACATTAGGATTGGAGGCAGCCTGGGCTGCAGTGATCATGCACTGGTGGAGTTCAAGGTCCAGAGGGATGTAGGACAGGTGAGGATTATAGTCAGTACCCTAAATATAAGCCGGAGAAGGGCAGATTAAGAATAGACATTAAGAAGAATTTCTTCACCATGAGAGTGGTGAGAAACCAGAACGGGTTGCCAAGGAAAGTTATGGATGCCCCATCACTGGAAGTGTTTAAGGCTGGGTTGAATGGGGCCTTGGATATCCTGATCTAGTGGGACGTCCCTACCCAAGGCAGGGGTGTTGGAACTAGATGATCTTTAAGGTCCGTTCCAACCCTATGTATTCTATGATTCTATGATTCTATGATTTAGGTGCTGACTGAGTCTTCTGCACTGCCATACTGTTAAAAGGTATTACTGTCTGCCATGTAGTTGGGAGTTCAGATGTAAACCTACATAGCCTTAGTTTCGTTATAGGTTGCTCACACAGTGAAAAGTAGAAGCATACACAGTCTCTTTTTCTGTGTAACTACCGGCAAGCTGGGAAACTGCTGAAATAGGGAGATACTGCAATGTGTAGATATCATAATTACTAGAAAGAAAAAAACAAAACCAAAAACTTTCATTCCTTCCTAAAGGACTTTATTAGCTTATTTAATAGCAGTAGTACCATTCAGCTGACAAGACACCGAGCTATTCCTGATATATGGGCTACATCCCTTTCACTGGGGCTAAAAGGATGGCTTTTTATCAGTGACAACAATCTAGTTCTCTCTTATGGCTTTTAGTTAATGAAAACACAACTTTATTTTCATGTATTTTGAAAGCAACTGGAAACACAAACTTTCCACAGTAGTGGTGGGGCTTTTAGAGACATCAGAGGAGGTGGGGAAAGACAAGAGGCTAGAAGGTCCCATTAAAAAACAGAACCAGCCTGGGAAGAGGGAAGGAGAAGGTCAGGAATGAGACTGTGCTCCACAGTCTGTGGCAAACATTGAAGAAAAATATCTAGACATGTCAGAGAAGTAAAGGTGTCTCCGGTTACACGATCATTTGAATTTTAAAGTACAGTCTCTGTAGGCAGTTAGACTAACTGCTAGTGGGTGGAGAAGAGTTAAGGATGAAAGGAACCGCTTACAAGGGATCTGCCTTTGAATATCATGAGCACAAGCTCCTTAATGCACATCGGCATGTGGTTCACCCTGTTGGCTGCCACAGGCACACTGCTGACTCCTTGATCCTGCTATCAAGCAGCACCTACAGATCCTTATCTCCAGGGCTGACCTCCAGCTTCTCCTCTCCCAGTTTATACTCGTGCCTGGTGTTACTCCATCCTAGAAAACATTTCCCTGGCAGCGGTGGGATTCGAACCCACGCCCCCAAAGAGACTGGAGCCTTAATCCAGCGCCTTAGACCGCTCGGCCACGCTACCCTGTTGGGAAAGCTCCATCTGTCTCCAAGAACTGGTCACCTCATTACCTGTCAGGGAACATCAACTGGAAATTCCTACAAATATCTCCATGCTGATGATCCTTTATCAAGAAAAGGAAGAGCAATGATATTTTGGGGGGAAAGAATGTGTGTTAACTTTGCCTTTGAATTTGTATTTTTAATTTTTGTTGGAATGTAAGAACACTGGGGCAATGAAACATCTGTCCCTTCATGCAAACATATGAGGATATAAATATGTATTGACCAGGTAGAAGGTCAATTGAAACAGCTACAAGATCTCACCTAGAATTGAGTACCATCTACAGAAAACAATAAAACCAAAGAAGCAGAAGGATTTTTTTTTTAAGTGTTAACCTCTATTATTCAACGTTAACCTACCACAGTCTGCCAATTATGTCCTGAAATGGTTTTTGTTAACCTTCCTTAGACTATGCCAGTTATTAAGTGCAGGCATTTATCCATGTATCTACTAATCCAAATTAAAGGATACATATGAAAACATGATACATCCTTGTTTGTGCATCTGTCACTGCAGATACAGTGTCCTGAATATCAATGAAATTTAAAATATAAGAATAAAAAATAAAAGAAGACAATAATATTGTATGAGACAAGCCAGAACAACAAATGAGAGAGAAGGATTGTTTTTAAGGGCACAAAATATTAGTGCAGATCATGTAACTTTGATTTCAAGGCCACAGCTTTGAACTACCAACTGGGATTTTTTACAGAAGCATTCAATCTGCCTTTGTTGACATTGAGATATAGGGAATTTACCCATGTCTTCACACCTTACTTTAGTGGATATTAACCCTGCATGCAAAAGAATGTAATTTTATTTTGTTTCCTTGAATTCTTATATTTTGTTGTTCTCAAATATCCTGTACTTTCTCCCTGTGGAGGCAGCTAGAAACTATTACAAAATAGTAACCCTCTGTCCTTTTTGCTGAGATAAATACATTCATTTCTTAAAGGCCCTCAGTTAACATTAAATAATTATTTGTGCCTCTGAAGATTTCTCATGTTCTACAATTTTCCAACATTTCATTCCATTGTAAAATATGGTATTGGAAGTGTAGTACTCTGGTGTTCAAGTAGTCGTCCCCTATAGATCTGTTTCTATACCTGCAGGAAGGAGTGAAAACATCTTCTTACTTGCTAGCTCCTTTATATGTAGGCAAGAATCACTATAGCTCTTCTTTGTCATTTTTAGTTCTTTCTGAGCATGTTAAGAACTCTTGCCAAATTGTTTGTCTACTACAGCATCCCCAAATAATTGCTGCAGTATGATTCATCGTTGTTTTTCCTAGATATTCCAGAATTATTTTACTCCTTGTATGGATCACAAAATGCATTTTAATTACATTGTAATTAAGTTTTATTTTCTAGAAATATAATTTTTAAATAAATATTTGCAAGGAAAATATTTTTTTTCTGTCTTTCATTCTTTTGCTACATAGAGTTCTTGGAGAGAGTGCTATTGGAAATCCAGAGGTACAATGACCTTGGAGAGATTTCTATTTAAATAGTAAAATATATTCAGCAATGGCCATTTTACTTGTATATTCCTTTAATTATTGGTACCACAGGAAACATATTTATTACAGCAGTTTATCTAGAAATGCAAAAAATATAGAGAAATACATCCTCTCAGAATTTACTTTGATCATACCAAGGTTTTTGCAGCACTGCCTTGGCTGTCTATACATCATTGTTATTATGTTCATAGAACAGCAAGAAGCTCAGAAATGGCATTAGAATTCCAGTTGCAGCTTCTTCCAATACTGTTCAGCATAAGTAGTTGAAATAGAATGTTGTATTTTTATATACTCCGTGGCATTTCTTCCAAGGGACAACTTTCTACTCACTTCTTATTGTGTGAGTTATAAATTGTAGTCTGCATTTTTTTATCAAAATGTGCAGCTAGTGATATTTAACTGTAAAGAAATATCCTTAGGCAATAAATGTAGTCAGAAATTACTAGATGAATTTAGTCAAGAAGAGAATGATTCCATATTGGTGTAGTGCATAAATTTTCAAGTGTGGGACAATGGTCCCCATTTATTAACATTTTATCTCCATATTGAAATGACTGACCTTGCTTCAGCAGTTTTATGGCTAGCATGATCTCTGGAAGTTAAATTTTTCCCTCTAGAAAAAGAAAGCAGCTATGTTGGTGGAAATAAATACAACTCAGATGTAATTTTTCTCTCTTTTCTTCAGATATAGCAAAAAGATGAATACCTCTATAGCATAACAATTCAGATAATAAAAAAATACAGACTGTCATAAAAGTGGGGAAAGGAAATGTTATGAAATAGATACCCATCTTATACATAAATGAAACACTGGAATTAATTTTTTGGTTATGTGGGTGTATGAAGTCACGAGTAAGATTGCCAGCTGTTCATCTACATTTCTCAAAAGAGCTGGGCCTGTACGCAGCAGAACTTTGGCCAACCAGTAGTATTGTAGGTGGAGCTTAGAAATCTAAGTTCAGGACATAAATTCAGGAAAAGTCAGCCTCATGTCCCTAAGACCTTGAAATGCTCAATATCTGAAGCAGTTATTTGTCAATATCAATTCCCAGGGCCTTTTGTCTATTTTAGATTGGAAATATCACTGAATTAAAGACCAAATTACTATGACCGCCAGGGTGAGAGATACCAGAAACCTATTCCCAGGAGATACTGGGTATTTCAGGGCTCTGAGTGGCACCAGGACTCTACCAGACTGAATCTTGATCCTAGAGGTATGTAACCTCTGTTCTAGGGAAACATCTAACTCTGCTGGAAAGAGTCTGAGGTGCTCTTTGCCAATTCGGACAAGCTCCATGTCAGAGCTTTACTGTTCCACATAAGATGTTTCTAGAGCACTGATGCCTAGTTTAGTACACGATGAATTGTGCTCACAGAACCAAGTGTTTGGCTTCTGAAGCATCATATGTCTGACCACAGGTTTTGAAAACCACAAAAACATCTTAAAAATAATAAAACAACAACAAAAAACATAAACCAAGCCCAAAATACAATATCGGAAATCCACTTATCCCAACATTACAAATTTGATATTTTGTCTGAAGATTCAGAGCAATCACTCTTTACTAGGAAAGAAAACCTTTATTTTTATATGGAAAGTTTATATAGCATCACCATCTGACAGATGGACTCCCCAGCAGGGACTTAGCCTTCTTTTTTCCCTCCTGTTTGACAGATCCACACAGTTTTAAGAGCAGTCTGAGACAGTAAGAGCTGACTATTTTGTCAAGATGAAGCAGAACAGTTTCTAGGCAAGCTAGTATAGAGGCACCTGTGCGAGTCAAGCCATCACAGATTAATCAATGGGATTTGTTTAGATTTGATCTGTTTAAAAAAAAATAGAGAAACAGACTGCTTTCATTGCTACACAGTGAAAATACATCTGAAAATATGCAGGATTGCGTACTCTGAGCATTACGTCATTCCTTTGGGCTTGTTCTTTCCAGTGACTGCTTTCTTAAAACAGAATCATTGAATCACTAGGTTGGAAGAGACCCACCGGATCACTGAGTCCAACCATTCCCACCAATCTCTAAACCATGCCCCTAAGTACCTCATCCACCCTCACCTTAAACACCTCCAGGGAAGGCAAGTCAACCACCTCCCTGGGCAGACTGTTCCAATGCCTAACAATCCTTTCCACGAAGAATTTCTTCCTTATCTCAAGCCTGAATCTCCCCTGGTGGAGCTTGAGGCCATTCCCTCTCGTCCTGTCCCCTGTTACCTGGAAGAAGAGGCCAGCTCCCTCCTCTCCATAACCTTCCTTCAGGTAGTTGTACAGAGTAATACGGTCTCCCCTCAGCCTCCTCTTCTCCAGGCTAAACAACCCCAGCTCTCTCAGTCGCTCCTCATAAGGCCTGTTCTCCAGTCCCTTCACCAGCTTTGTTGCTCTTCTCTGGACTCGCTCCAGAGCCACAACATCCTTCTTGTGGTGAGGGGCCCAGAACTGAACACAGTACTCAAGGTGCGGTCTCACCAGTGCCGAGTACAGAGGGAGAATAACCTCCCTGGACCTGCTGGTCACGCAGTTTCTGATACAGGCCAAGATGCCATTGGCCTTTTTGGCCACCTGGGCACACTGCTGGCTCATGTTCAGTTGGCTGTCGACCAACATCCCCAGGTCTTTCTCGTCCTGGCAGCTTTCCAGCCAGGTCTCTCCTAGTTTGTACCTCTGCTTAGGGTTGTTGTGCCCCAAGTGCAGGACCCGGCATTTAGCCTTGTTAAACCTCATGCTGTTGGTCTCAGCCCAGAGGATCCAGCCTGTTCAGATCCCTTTGCAGAGCCTCCCTAACCTCCAGCAGATCGGCACTTCCACCCTGCTTAGTGTCGTCTTTTTCTTCTAGAAGAAAAAGATGAAACATTTTAAGAACCCTTAAAACCTTAAAACCCAAATGCAAGACTTTTATTGGTCCTGCAACTGCTGCTGAGAGTCATAGCCTATACAATCCTGTTGATGATAGATTGTTAGCCTGAATAAATCAGTTTACATGGTTCTCAAAACTCAGACTTGTATAGCATGAGAGGCTGCATAGGAGGCCGAGGCTGGAGGCCAGGACAGAAACATAGAAATGTCATTGCATAGGGAGAGAAGGAACGTGATTCATAGAAAATGCCTGAAATTTACACTTCTAGAAGCTGCCATTTGGATATTACATTTCCATTGACCTGGTAAGATTAATACCTGACATAGCCTGCATTGAATGAAAAGCTAGCATGAATATAGGTGTGATAGAAGTCTAAGCAGTCACAAATAGCATGCAACAGGTGAACAGAGCATGCAGTTCCTCCTTTAGAAAGAGAACAAATTCAAGTAAGTGTTAGTTTCAAAATAAGAAACAGAAGACGCTTCTTTGCATGATGATGATGAAGTAACAGAATGATTTTCCACATTGCTTGATTTTGAAAGACTGCACGACTCCAGAAAGGCATTAGGTAAATAGTTAGATGAAAGATAATTCAAGAAAATTATATCCAGTATGTGTAAATCGGAACCATAAAAATATTGTGATTTGAGAAAATCTCCATAAATGCTTGTGTTGCTGTATTCATAGAATCATAGAATGGTTTGGCTTGGATGGGATCACTAACAGTTGTACAGCCCAACTCCCCTGCAATAAGCAGGGACATCGTCAAGTAGATCAGGTTGCTCAGAGCCCCATGCAACCTGACCTTGAATGTTTCCAGGGATGGGACAACTACCATCTCCTGTTCCAGTGCTTCACCACTCTCTTTGTACAATTTGTTTTCTTATATGTAGCCTGAATCTACCCTCTTTTAGTTTAAAACTGTTACCCATTGCCCTACTAAAACAGGCCCTACCAAAACTTTTGTATCCACATTTCTTATAAATATTGAAAGGCTGCAATAAGGTCTTCCCAGATTTTTATCTTCTCCAGGCTAAACAACCCTAACTCTCTCAGTCTGTCCTCATGAGAAAGGGGCTCCATCCCTCTGATAATTTTTGTGGCCCTCCTCTGGAACCACTCCAACAGATCTATGTCTTGCTATGCATTCATTATTGGCTACTGCCAGAGAGAGTGTTAGTCGTTACTTTTGCATGCTTACTCTTCCTTGGTTTACTCTATGTACTAAGAAGGATATGAAATGTTAACAAGGATGGAAGCTCTGTACTAGGTTTTAAGGCATTCAGAGAACATTAAAAGCATCTAATTGGAACTACTGTAGAACATAAGTCAGATCTACGCTATATATAGTACCAGTGTCTAGCCCACAACTTAATAAAAACAGAGCATCTAAAACTATCCAATACAGATAAGAGATTTCAAATGCTGAATGTTTCTTGAAGAATTGACAGGCCAATTCAACAGACGTCCTTCAGAGAATTCAGCTGTTACTTGGTAGCATATTCTCTGAGGAACAAGGTTATATTTGCTATCTTGATACACTGCAATGACTGCAGGGTTTAAACAGGGCAAACTATCTATTTGCTCATGAAAAATACTTATCTTGCAGATGCCATCTGCATAGATACAAACACGGACAGACCTCAGCTTACTTATTTTATGACAATGTTCTGAATCTGACCCATTGAATTGCATTGGCAGATGGGCAGCTCAAAATTAAAGTACAACTTGTGAGCAAAAGCATATTGAGAGGGCTATTAAGATTATTTTAAAAGGAGATGGTAATACGGTAGCATTATATTGTTATAATTTACACTTTTAATCAGAAATAAGGTCAGCTGCAGTTGCTTTTGGGTTTCAAATATAGTATGTGTAAAAATGAATAGAAATCTGAAAAGAGAAGATAGGCTAGTGATTGTTACAGATATTCAGAGGATTGAAAGCTATTTTAAGACTTTTAATCACAGAGGTCAGATTGTTGCATCTTTTATTTAGTCTGTGTCATTTAATTTTGATTCTTGATAGATGAGTGAGTATTTTCCAAACAAACTGTTTGATAATGCTTTCTTTTTTTTCCCTCTTGCCAAAAAATCAGGTGACAATTTTCTCTGCTTGTTTGTTTTTCAAATTTTTTCTCAGTATCTTCAGAAACCTTAGAGGTCTTTTGCACAGAATGTAACTTTTCCAGAAATAAACCTCTCTTTTTTGTGGTGATTGCCCAGGTAAGTTGCATGCTGTATTTCTAATTCCATATTTGTACAATTATAATTATTAATTTAGAAGGGTAAAAAACCCTACCATCTAACAGTTTATCTGGCAGAAGATCCTTTCTCTAGAAGCCATTCTAAATGCGAATTTCAAAGACTATTTAAATAGCAATAAAAGGAAGCTTATATACAGGGAGGAAGTCTGTTTCTAAACCATATGAATATTACAACTATTACACTGTCTTAGGCCAAAGATCAGCTTGGGCCAGTACACAGCTTTTAACTGTGTGCAGTAGGAGACTCTTGGTAGAAGGGAACAGGGCATGTTTATGTCATACTTGTGTTCTCCCTCAGCTGTTCTAGTGTTCAGCCCTTTGCTGTTCTTGACACAGAAGTTTTTTTTTCCAGGTAATTAATAACCTTCCTCTTTTGCTGCTTCCCTTTGAACCTATATAAACTTGTAGCATGTTTAAGAACTTCTTGCAGAAAGCTGCAATTAAGTAGATGGCAGAATATTTCCATCATTTATCTCCTATTATTATAGCAGTACTTCTTGCTCAGTTTGAGGGGAGAAACTAAAGGGAAATGATCACAGAATGAATATTCACATATGCAAATATAAATAAAACTTTCATGTATATTAACCAATGTTATTTTCATGTTTGTTTGCCATTAAAATGTTCTCTACTGACATCCAATAAGTCAACACTGGTAAACATGTAGAAAGCAGATACAGCAGATGTGCATAGACGCTCAATCCTGAGCTGCTTCCACTGGTGAGCATATAATTCTACTGACTGGAATTATGTGTGGCCTTTCCATTGTGAAAGGTAAATTTGAGATCTGTGCTTCACCAGCACACCATTCACAGAATACACGCCGTCATTAGCAGTTTAATAATTAGAATTAAATTGGAAAGGCGGTGGAATCAATTACCTTAACAATTAAATATAGAACAATGTCACCGTCTACTTAATACTTTAAGCAGCATTTTGATAAATTGATGTAGCAAAAAGTTGGCAATGGGCTCTGTTAGGATTGCAGGCAACTTACTTGTCCCTGGCCTGATGCTCAGTAACTGGTTTGGGCATGGAGCACTATCGGGTGTGAAACTTCTGGGTGTAACAAATAACCCAGCACCTTACTGATACAAGTTACTATGAATGCCACAAGGGCTGGGTGGAATTCACAGGTCAATGGGAGAGAGTTAAACTGCGTAGGTACTTGGAGGAAATAAGTTGAGACCTTTTGGAGAGTGCAGTGTTGCAAGACCAACTGTGACTAGGTAACTGTACCAACATTACCACAAAAGAATGTGATTACTTAGATAATGTCAGAAATACTGAATTAGAGTAGTGTTGTAGCACAGCTGGGACAAATAAGGAAAAAGTAATTAGAACTGGATGTTTAGTTGGGAGGAGACAAGGGGAGGGAAAGAAATACAACAAGAGTGAAAAAGGGAGTCAAGAAATGTGGAAAAAATGGACAATAGAGCATGTAGCCACATGACTGGTGCTATCCAAGGGTACTTGTGTAGCAGCCCTGTGTTTGATCACCACAGCTGGAGCAGGACAATAAACTAGATCTGTAGTTATGACCATATTACATGAGTCAAACCTGTTCCTGCTGTCTAGATGATGGGGTTGTGAGAAGGTGAGGGTTTTCTCTGATCTCCAAGGGCAAACCTTGAGAAACAGTCAAGTGTTCAGCTACAGACTTGGCATTGTGTGTTCCTGGTCTCATAGCATCAATATCTACTCATCGATTTCATTTTCACTTTGACTACATTGCCATGGTAAAAATTAAGAAAGAGAAGAACAGTCCTTCATTTCTTCAGATGCCCATTTAGTCCAGTCTCCCATGTGACAGGGACCACTGACACCAAGCAGAGAAAAAGACTAAGAACTAGTTAATACAGAGTGCTGTCTTCTCCAGTAGGCCCTCTCTTTGATTTGTAATCCTACCTGAAGACCACATCTGCATTCCAGCTCCTAAGAAACCCATTTAAGCTTTTTCTGTCCACCATATTCTGTGACTAGGAATCTGGAAGCTTAACTATCCATTGCACGGTAATTGCCTTGACTTGCACAAGTTAAGTTGACTACTTCTTCTTTTATAAATTGGAAGAGAAACGTGATTTTGGATTGATGAAGATGAAATTATATGAAAATGTTTACACCTATTCAGATTTTGAAAGCATTTTTTTTAGAAAAAAGAAAGAGATAATATGGAAGTATCACACATGGAGCAAAGCACCATAGCCCACATCTGGCTCCTTAAAAAGTTGGCCCCTTGCTGTCCTTCAAAGTCAGTAAATAATGAGGATGCTACTCTTTAAACTATCAGTAGGAAATTATTTAAGTAAATTGTCTATTTTTTTTTACTAAAACACCATTCTATTTTTACCTGTGTCCACAGTCTCAAAGGCAAACAAATCTTGCTGCAGTAATGTTGCAGCAAGTGAAATGAGAAAAGATTTTCAACACATCATCCCACAGAATTAAACCAACTGGTTTACCAGTGTATTTGAAAAGTAGAACTACAAAAACTGTCAGAATATCAGATGTACGATCATTATTATCGTCTGGCAGCCTTATGTCAGAAGAATAGAAGTGCATCTAAATCAGTGAGGACAAACATGTTAAAAAAAGCCGTAATCCTCAAAAAAACCCAAACCCTATAGTTCACTAAGCTTGCTTTTAAAAAAGTATTTTATAGAAATATAGGTCAAGGAACATTTAATTTTGCCCTCTTGACATAAAATGTGAACTTTAAACAAAACTTCTATAAAACTCATCTATGCACAGAAAGAACCTGGCTTACAACTTGAACCAGAAAAAGGTATTTTGAAACATAATTTAAAACATTCCTTACAGTTGAAAAGAATGATCACAGATCCTCCTATGCCAGAACAGCCAGTGACAAAAGGAAAATGTTGGTAATGAATTAAAGAATGGAGGTTTGTCATCATAAAATTTAGAACTATGGTAAAAATATAAAAATGTTTCAAGGAAAAATTCTCCATATGAGTAAGATCAATATTATTAAGATTTAACAGCTGGACATTAAAAAGGATAATAAGCAGAAAGACTGACATTGTCTGTTAAACCTTAACTTATTTTTCATATACTGAAAGACAATGAGACAGAAAGCAGACTTGTATCACAGAGAAAGAAGGGTGTGAAATTGAGCTCTGTACTAAAATAGCATAGCTTATGGTGAAATAAACTACATTAATATTATTAAGTGAATATGATGAACTAGCACACACACAAGTCAAATGAAGTTTATGGCAAGGAAACAGATAAATAAATGAAATTAAAGTGCAGAGAAATGAACCAAAACATGCAGAGCCTTAAATCAGCACTTACATCTGAAACATGCACAACTGAATGTAACACAAGCTGTACAATCTTATCAAAGAGGCACTGTAGCATGTGTCCGGAACCTGGAAAATCTCTATGATCTATCTCAGTATTACAGAGTCAGGTTATGACTATATTTGTGCTAGGAGGATGGGAGATGCTCTAAGAAAAGATAGTCTGGAACTTAGAGAAGTTCTGTTGCTTTGATAAATAAAGTGCCAGCGGGAAGACAAAATAGAAAATACAGTGGACATTTGCCACTTCCACTAATTGTTGCATCTAATTATTTATAAATGATGGGAAAGTATTAACTGAAGTACTTAAAATATAATTTTTTATGGATATTTTGACAGAGGTGGCATGTGGTTTATTCTTAGAGGAAGCCACCAAGATCTGAAACTTCTGAAAAACAAGTATCTACGTATTTATACTGACATGTTAAAAATAATCGCAGGATTAAATACTCCACAAGATGACACAA
Organism: Clamator glandarius; assembly: GCA_033459285.1. Classification (NCBI taxonomy): domain Eukaryota; kingdom Metazoa; phylum Chordata; class Aves; order Cuculiformes; family Cuculidae; genus Clamator; species Clamator glandarius. The sequence goes on from JAUNZM010000227.1 coordinate 5,551,047, forward strand.
TTCATCCATGTTAAAAATAATCACAGAATTAAATGCTCCACAAGATGACACAATTCATCCAAACAGATTCTGAAACATGAGAACTGCAGAAGATCACACAACATGTCATCGGGAAGATACTGATTCTTCATTTTACACAAAACTTATTCTAATGTTTTTTTCTAATCTGTCTCTGGACCATCCCTAAATTAACTTTGTATCTTTCATTATTCAGAAAACCTCATAATAATTAAAATATTGTCATCAAAATTAACTCCCCTCTTTCATTATCAGGTTCATTAAAAGTATTCTAAAACAAGTCTTCCTGCCATCTCTCTGTTGGATTTCAGAAGTCTTCAGTTTATCAGTTTCAGCATCCTTAGATCTCCATTTGAGTTTTCAGTGGTTTGTGATTCTCCCCAAGTCATCTTACCTTCTGGAATCTAGTTCCTTTTATGCTTTTGGCAACTCTTACTTTGCAAGTAGGCTACTTATTTTTCCTGAAAGTCTCATTTTCTAGAGATGGATCTTGTGAATTCTGGATAAAAATTTACGGACAGATAACTGTATTTCTTTCAAACTACTCCTAACTGGATATGTGGGATTTTCTTTGATTTGGGGCTATTTTAGACTTTTGCCATTACTTTCCTTAATTGCCTGTTTCTTTATTCTGTGAAAGGGGTGCAACTCAGATCTGGCATCAAAAACGTATGTCCTGGATGCTCTGGGACAGAGATACAACGCTACTTTCACCAAATACAGATGCTTCTGCAAAAGTCCTTCAAATAAAAGCACTTCAGAATATTGTTTACTAGCATTCATTCCTACTTACCATTCATTGTTTAAAGTCATAAGCACATTATTTTGTCAATAAAAAAAAGAAAATTAGTGGGAAAAAAAGCCAAGCCACATTTGTCTTCTGCTTCCCTATTATTTGTACCGTTTAACACCTTTGTACAAATTTATTAGAAATCCATTAAAATATAGTTAAACCTCTCAATTCAAAAATTAAGTTCATGTCCCCAAATATTTCTGGCATGTGAATACCATAGATTATTTTTTTCTGTCTCACATGTGAAAGGTTAATAGTTCTTTCAGAGGTATTGTAATGAACTGGGGTTTTTTTCCCTTTCCATCTGGAAGGTACATAATAAATTCTTCTAGAGGTTAAAAAGCCCTTGAAACTGAAGCACAAGGAAGACACAGAACATTGAGGCAGTGAGAATCTCAATGGGATATAGAACACCATAGTATGCAAATCCATATTTCTTGATTTAAATAAGATATTAGCATATTAGTTTGGCATGAGTATATAAATCAAAAGAAAATTGACATTTAACATTATCTACTATCCTTGAATACTACAGGAACAAAACAGATGCCTTTGCATTTCCCTTTCCAAATCCCCACCCACACTTTATAAAAAGATAGACTTGCATAAAGCCGTCATAAATATAAGACCACCATTTCAAAGCTAAGCTACCTGGGGCTAAGCTCTGTTAGATTTGGGAATTAAGCTCATTAAGTGTTTTACAAAATTCCTTTTCTCCTCTAGTAGGGTGATGGCAATGAATGATTCTGTCTGAGGAACTGCAGGTGTCTTTGATGGACAGCCTGCTTCAAATGGATTGAATTTCTCATTTTCTGTACTTCCCATACTGCCTGCTAGGGAGAGAGACATTACAAAGAAAGTGCCCTCTACTACTGTTTTATCCCCTTGTACAAACTTTTAGAAAGTGGTTTGGTTCTTTATTTTATTTTATTTTTAAGGATAAGAGAGGTTAAGAGACCTTTTTCATCCTCAAGCTGAGAACAATATATACAAAAACATAAAAAAGAGCATGTTAAAAACAAGATCAAGGTTCATGTTGGTCTTCTGAGAGAGAAATGGTGCTTCAACCACAAGTTAGGAAAATTCCTATACTCCATTCGTGACCATGAAGTTAAATATCTGTTGGTAATTTTAACAGCATTACTAAATTAATGTGAATATACACTTTGTCCTTGAAAGCTATTTGTTTGTCAAGGTACCTACAATATTTGTACAATATATTTATTTGGACAGGAAAATCTACTTTACTTTCAAAGTCATAGCATTGCTTCACTGAGGTGAAACTTCCACTATGTTTTCTGCAATAAAAATGCTCTTTAAAGAGGTAGCTTCACTTTACAAACGTTTTTAAGACAAGAATGTGCAAGCCCAAAATTATCCTGCCTTTTTTCCAGTGCTGCAAATTCTCAACATTAAGTCCTGTTGGTGGTGTATCATAACAAATCATGACACAAATTCACACAACATGATGCTAATAATGAATTTTGAAAAATAAAAGGAGAGGAATAAAAGCATCTTTTTTGGAATCCAATATAAAATGATACCAATGGATGAAGGCAGATGGGACAGTGAAATATTTGCAGATTCCAACCACCATCTGTCCATAATTTACTATCCATCTAATTTCAGGTTATTATTGTTTTTCTGCTATCATTAAACACTTGTTATTTATCTTGTTTTACCACTTCTGCATTTAACATTGAGACCTTCACAGATCTCAGTGATGTTTTTTCCAGCAACCTATAATTTATATAAGTCCTTTTGGTGTTCACCAGTCATCTAAAAGTGAATATTGCTCTAGGCTTATATTGCTGATTAATTAATTTCTACCTTCCCTACCCCTGCATTGCAGCCTTGGGTTATGAGTTTAAAGTAATAACTCACTGTTGCATACAGTTTGTCAAGTTAAATTCTGCAAACTTCTGTTAGACTCCAATTTCCATGCTACATTTAATGGCTGCTCCCTTAGAAATTAATCCCTTTCTATCTGTGATGTATTTTTCTTCTGCTGCTTAGTGACAAAAATGGATTTTTCCTTCTGATCTGCTGTGATCTGGCTTACTTTCCTGCAATATTCAATGTAAATGACATGACTCCATCTGCTACTTTTTTATCCTTTGTGTAGTTTTAGCTCTGAAGATTACAACGCAAGTAGGAATGTCGCAACTGCAGGTGGCAGAACTACATACAGTTCTAAATAGAGACTGGTAGCAGTTACAAAGTTTGAGTACAAACCTAAACATTCCCAGCATTTGTGCATATACAGGATTCCTCATTCAACCACTAGACATAGGCTTTTTGCAAAGCATCCAAAAGCCAGTTACCTTCCATTATGATCATCCATCAGCCATTCACTAAGGTTTTCTCCAAGTTGCTGAACACTTGCAGCTAATTTTGAGTTCAAAGTAAGCCACTACCTTCACTTTACTGTTACATGTTCACTAATGGTGACCCACTCATCCTCTAGCAATGAGCCTCTTTCTCTCAGCATCAGGCTTCCTACCTTACCCATTTCTAATCAGGACCATAAATAAAAATCTGGATTTAAAGTTATAGAACTCGTAGGAAATATTTTACTCCTTTTCAAATTTATTTTCACCCTGAATTGAAACAGAAAATCATGCTACCAACTCTAGAGCAGAAGAGAGTATTAAAAAAAAATTCATAAACTTTCAAATATTTCACTTATTTCTTTCATGAACTCAGAAAATCATTACAGCTTTGATTTAAAAGTAAGTTGCACACTCAACTGGACATTAGAAAAAAATTTTTCACGGAAAGGGTCATTGGGCACTTGGAACAGGCTGCCCAGGGAGGTAGTTGAGTCACCATCCCTCAAAAAGAGGGCTGTTTAAATGTGCTGGTCATTGCTGTGTTAACATTTTTGGAATACTAAACCAAAACATCAGAGTTATGTTTGTACACTATCAATCTTCAAATTTGATTTCTTGGCTACATTTTGCAAAAGTGCATTCTCCTCCCTAGAATTTTCTCACTTTATTTCATGGAAACACATCTAGCTCTAGGGAGGACCTAAACAACAAGCTACAAAATACAAAGAAGAAATCTTCAAAATAGGTCTACCCAGTAACTACCAAAAAGCTTCGATTTTAGCAGGCACTGTCTAGCATCCTAAGTTTTGGTTAATATTGCAAATAAGAAATTGGTTCTAGATCATTCATAACTTTTTGGAGTCAGTACCTGTAATGAGAGTTCTCTGATCATCAGATAGATTAAGTCTTTAGCCAAAAATGTGGTCCATGTCTGTTGTTAATGCTGGGACACTGAGCAGCCAGGAATACCAAAGCCATCAAGACAGAAAAAGGTAAGAGCAATGTAAATAGGATCTAAATGTTACAGCATTCGGTTGCAGATCTCTATGGTTCCAGGTTCTGTTCTCAAATATAGCCTCATTTTAATCCAATATATAGTATGTTCACAAACCTAGGAAAAACTTCTAATGACATAAACCTAATCAGCTTTAGAAATTCTGATTTTTTTAACATCATATTACTTGTATAAATATAGCACTTCTATCCTCTTACAGTGGGTAGAAAGCACCCTAAGATAAACTGATGTAATTGCAATAATGTTCTGCAGTGATAATATGATGTCAGCTGAAGTTTGCATCATTTATGAAGTACTGAACTAAAGCGTAATATCCTGAAAATTCTTTACTGTTTGCCATAGAATTATGGAATCAGAATTATTTGGATGAGCAGGGACATCTTCCACTAGATCAGGTTGCTCAGAACTCCATCTGACTTACCCTAGACACTTAGAGGGATGAGGCATTCACAGCTTTTCTGGGAATTCTATTCCAGCATCTCACCATGCTCTTATGTTGTCCACTAATGTGTCTACCACATTGTAAATGACCACTTGGTTAATAAAACATGGTTTGCTCTTTGTGAAGCCATATTAGCTATCTCTAATTACCTCTCCATCTTCCACAGATTTCAACACATATTCCAGGATGATATGCTCAATTATTTTCTGGATTTTAAGCTGGATATTTTGTTTAGGAAGCTATTGTGAGAGATAGTATCAAAGGCCTTGCTGAAATCCAGAGAAATTACATCAACAGATTTTTCTTGGTCAACTAGGTGGGCAACCTTGTCATAGAAGGAAATTAAGTTTGATAGGCAGGAACTTTCCTTTATAAACCCATGCTGGCTGGGATCAAGGACTGTGTTCTACAATGTTGCCAGGCACTGAAGTGAAGACTATCAGGCCAGTGTTCCAATCATGTCCTAGCTTTCATGATCCCATCCTTACACATTCAGGCAATGTCCCTGTTCTTCTCAGAGTACACATCACTGATTCCACTAACTGAGAATTTCTGTCTTACACTTTAGTTTGACCAGGAGGTCCTTACTAAGACCTGCTGGTCTTCCTTCCTTGCCTGATTAGTTACATGTGGAAATCAAGAGCTCTTGCACTCCTAGAAAAATGTCCTTAAAAAGTTACCAGCTCTGTTCAGAAACTTTGATCCTGAGGGCAGATTTCCAATGGATCCTATTGAATAACTCCTTAAACATCTGAAAGTTTGTTATAAAATTCTGCAACTTGACTCTACGCTTCATCTGGCCCATATCCCTCAACATTGTTATGGACTTGTGCAAACTGAAGACAAACATAGTGACAGCGTAGTGACTGCTTTAGTTATGCTGAGGTTTTAACCTATTCAGATGACCTCTAAGGGTTTTTATCTCTGCTAGGATGAAGTCACTAGTGATATAATATCAACAGTAGACAGCAGTGCAAGGAATCAATACACAAAGGTGAGGAATGAGGTTATGGACAAATTCCGGACGGGAAGTCATTTACAATATGATACAAAAACTAATCAAAGCAACCCAGTGAGATGCACTCTCTCAAGTTAAAATCTTCTATTTGATCTCTTGCAGCTTACAGGTAGGTGATGCTCAACATCACTAGCACCAGCAGCCTGTGAGAGGGCCCTGCTCCACTCATCTATCTCCCTCTCACATTCCCTGATGGTCCTCAGCCTAGCCACTTCTTTTCTAAGTTGTTCCACCATACAGAGGAGTTCCCCCACCCGAGCACAGCTTCCACAGATGGAGCCAGTGCCAGAGGCATGAGCCACTATGGGAGGGGGGCACTGACTGCAGCCCAGGGTCTGGGTAGCTGCATGTGCCCACCGGGGCTCCGTCTGGGTAGCAGACTCCGTCACACTTGGTGCGGCCTTAGTCTTTCGTCAGGTATCCACCATTTTCCTCAATCCCTTCCGACCATGCTCCAGCCCCTCCAGCTTGAACTGCCGCTCAAACTGCCTTGTTTAACGTACCCCACACCTCTTTGCCTCGCTCCTCTGCTGGAGGGTCAGGAGGCTCTGCAAAGGGATCTGAACAGATCGCTGGGCTGAGACCAATAGCATGAGGTTTAACAAGGCCAAATGCCGGGTCCTGCTCCTGGGGCACAACAACCCTAAGCAGAGGTACAAACTAGGAGAGACCTGGCTGGAAAGCTGCAAGGAGGAGAAAGACCGGGGGGTGTTGGTCGACAGCCGACTGAACATGAGCCAGCAGTGTGCCCAGGTGGCCAGGAAGGCCAATGGCAACTTGGTTTGTATCAGAAATGGTGTGACCAGCAGGTCCAGGGAGGTTATTATCCCTCTGTACTTGGCACTGGTGAGACCGCCCCTCGAATCCTGTGTTCAGTTCTGGGCCTCTCAGCATAAGAAGGATGTTGAGGCTCTGGAGCGAGTCCAAAGCTGGTGAAGGGGCTGGAGAACAAGTCTTATGAGGAGCGACTGAGAGAGCTGGGGTTGTTTAGCCTGGAGAAGAGGAGGCTGAGGGGAGACCTTATTACTCTCTACAACTACCTAAAGGGAGGTTGTGGAGATGAGGGAGCTGGGCTCTTCTCCCAAGTGAAAGGGGATAGGACAAGAGGGAATGGCCACAAGCTCTGCCAGGAGAGATTCAGGCTTGAGATAAGGAAGAAATTCTTCACGGAGAGGGTGGTTAGGCATTGGAACAGTCTGCCCAGGGAGGTGGTTGACTCGCCTTCCCTGGAGGTGTTTAAGTTGTGGGTGGTTGAGGTGCTTAGAGGCATGGTTTAGAGATCGGTGGGAATGGCTGGACTCGATGATCCGGTGGGTCTCTTCCAACCTAGCGATTCTATGATTCTATGATTTCCTTCTGTATTAATTTTTGATTCCTCAATCTAATCCAGTCTTTATAGTTTGTGCTTCTACTAAGCTGTTGGATTTTTTTTTCAACATCCATCCTTGGGGATGTTCAAGAATGTCCACTGCTAGAGGTGTTCCGTGCTCAGTTAGAGATGTCATTGAACAGCCGTGTAGTATAGTGTAGTGTAGTGTAGTAAGCAGTGCATTACACAAGACAACTTCTGAAGGTCCCTTTGAACATAAATTGCTATATGAATCCTTAAGTTTAAAATCTTTTGGTGTGCTAGACTTTGCATCAGTCTGAAATGTAGCACAGATACTGGTCAGGCTCCACATCAGGCAACAATCGTCTGCTTTGAAATATACAGATATGTAATTCCATCTCTGCCTCCTCGCAGAATTTCCATGCTAAACCATAATGATTTGAAAGACTAGAAGTTAAATGTTCTAATTTAAGAAGTCAGTAACTGTAGAAATCCAAATAATATTTAGTCTGATGATATAAATTTAAATTGGGTCATTTTAGCTATACATTATGCCTCTACCTAATTTAATTCCCTTTCTGTAATGCTATTTTTGGCTACATTATACAACCTTCATTCAGTCTGATTCAACATTAATTCAGAGGTATAGTCCCATTTTACTCGTCCATGAAGCTTCCTTGATTTGAAAAGACCTACTTAACTAGTAAAGAATTTGAAAGCAAAAGAGTTACACTCTCTAGTCCTTAGGCAAAGCCATTTCAGTTTAGATTTTTCTATATTGAAGAAATAGATTCCTTTTGTGACAGTTTAACTGATGGTATTTATTAGTGTGGTTCAACTTTACACTATTCTGTGCAGCTGGGGAACAATTTATATTAATAATAATTATAGAGGCACAGAGTGGCATGAAGTACTTGGGGATCCATATTCTGCATTCTGTGGAAAACAAATTGTGGTCAGGATGGAGTCTCCTCTTAGCAAGCACTTGAGCAAATGGTGAAAAACACTACATTCTGGAAGTAAATTCAAAGCAGGTGGACGGGGCAGCAGGAGGCCACATTGAGGAGAAATGGGCAGCTTCATTCTCTCTCATTGCATATTCATCAACTCCACCTGTTTATGTATTGACAAACAGCCAGACATTAATATCTGAATGCAAAGAACTACTTCCTGTTGAGGCAGAGGTGCTATTCTCAAGTTGTATATGAACTTTCCAATTGTTACTGGTAATGGTCTGTCATATACTTATAAAACATTCATTTTGAAGTAGAATAATCATGACTGTATTATCAAAATAATTCATAAGCTGTGGGAAAAGCCCTCTGCTACTTAAAGATTCTGTTCCTTTTTACTCTTGGCCACATATCTCAATTTTGTTTGCCAGTAGCAACTTGTGCTGAAAGTTAGTAGGGGTGATGATTTCTGACTTGTTACCACTGTGAGCCGATTGCCTTTCAAGCCTTCCCTAATCTGCACATTCACTGCAGGAGTTGTATTCTGCCTGGCACAAACTTTTAGGTGAGATAAAGCAGTGGCTTTCTGTGTGTCAATGTCTCCGATTTTATTTAACTGTGCACTATTTGCATTTGGAGTTATGTTTTGTGATTAGTCAATTAAACCAGCAGTTATGGATTAGTGCTCTGTATACGTGTCAATCTATCTACAAAGTACTGTCATCTTGTTTATCAGCTAGCAGATTTTTTGTTTTCCATTACTCACCTGAGACATCTGTTTTGCTTGTTAATCAGCCAGGCATTTAGTATAACTTTTTAAGCAACAGACTGTATTTTCAACTTTAGTTAAACCATGTTGTCTGCTCAGATGTTTTTCTAATCACAAATCCCAGAGTTCTCTTGGAGATATATCCTACAACTAAAGAAGAAGCTGGCTTTATTATTCTTTTCACCAAGGCAGAAATATAAACAATTCTGCAGCAAAGTAAATCTTCCGGGGGAAAGTGGGGCCAAATTCTACTCTCTCAGCTGAAAGAATGACTTACTAGTAACTTACTCTGGAAGAGAAATAATATAGCTTTAATTGGCTCATAGCCTAGCCTAAAGTGTTTGCGTTTGCATTGAGGCATGTTACTAATCACCCTAAACCAAAAAAGACATAAGTAACATAAAAACATAACAAACCCTCCACATACACAAAAGAAATTTGACTTTTCAGACTGATTTTCTAGCAAAGGCTGAGAGACTTTGGAGTGTGGTAAGGCATACACAATATTGGATTCGCTTCCAAGCCTCGCCATACTCGGTCGCATCCCAAGTGAACTACTCAGCCTTTTAACCCACAAATTTATTACTATAATTAAGACTGAGGAGATAAAATTAGTCTGTGCAGTGGGGCAGTTTCCGAGATATTTGTGGAGGAATTTAAATGTGCACTGTCAAAAGTAGGAAGGCTTACTACTAGGAAAGGGAGAAAACATTTACCCTGTCCCCGCAAGTAGGCAGATGTTGTCAAGAACAGGTAAGGCTCTTGCATTAACTGGTTATTCTCCAAACAAGGAAAGCATCAGTATCTTCCTAATGCCACAAAAGTTCCAGAGGAGTAATAGAATCAAGCACATTTATTTGTCATTTACAAAAAGTTTATTAATTATCCAGAAAAAAATAGTTACAGAGTACTGGGGCTACAGATTTGTTTTGAAACAGAATCCCTCAATACTTTCTTACTAGTTAGGTGCAGTGCTGTGACCCTTTCAGAGGAACTGTATGTAAAGTGAGCAGGAATTTTATCTGCACTTCATGACCAAGATCAAGCCTTAAATATCTGCTGGTCTTGAAGCAGTTTATCTGAAATTATACATTGATTTGTTTTTACTAGTCAGGAAATTAATGATTGCATAATCATGTTCTGTCATCAATCATTACTTTAATTAAGTTGGGTTTTTTTCTTTTTCTTTTTTTTTTTTTTCCTGTGGAGCTTGTTTCTATTACATAGAGCGATATTAAATATTACATTAACAGAACACCTTTTCACAGTAAGCATGGTGAAGTGGTGAACACACCCCACATACATAATAGTTAATCAAATGAACATAGCCACCTTCTGAAAATGGAGAATAGTTTAGGAAGCATACCACATTCTTAATAACATTTAACATGTGAAGTTAAGAAGTATATTCCATCCAATGGGAAGTATACAGGAATTTGCAGGGTTCAGGTGTGCTGCAAGAGAGTAGAATTCTGATTTTTTACTAAAAAATGATTGGATATTTCTGATTAATACAAATGATCAGACTTACTTGAATTTGATTTCAAAATTAAATTATCCTTTAGAAAATATTGCCCTAGATATTGTGTTTGGGACTTCAAGGTAAGTGAAAAAAAATGCCAGATTTTCTAAATCACAAGGAGACTGTTTTCCAAGTTCTGCTTGATGCTCTTCACCCTAAACCGGAAGTAATGTCTCTGTTTCTACTTGGATATATAGTATGGTCTCAACATATTCATACTTCCTTGGATGGTTCTGAAAGGATTTTCCAGAAGTTCACCTTCTGGCAAGACATACAGAAACAGAAAAGCTACTCAGAGACAATCAGCTACACAACCCATTTGTCACATCTCATACAACTATCCTTTCATAACAGGTGGAAAGTAACAGTAAATATAGAGCAAGGTAAACAAATTTCTGGGAGGCATAATTCGTAAACACATTCAGTGCAGTTTCTTCTCAGGAGTGTTCCCAACACTTTCTATGGGCTTTCTCTCCATAGCCACTAATCCATCTTTTTTTCAGAACCTCATTCTGGTTTGTTAGGGACAACATAACTTTTGGAGTCAAGACTCTGAGTTCTCCTCATGCAAATTAATTCCTTGACATTATCTGTAATTACTTGATAAGTCTAACCCTTCTGACCTAGTGGCAGATATTTGTGAGACTATCTCTTCGCTAGCCATACAATCAGACCAGACCCAACACACAGGGAATTTGTTACCTTCCTGGGGCCTCGGTTAGAGATGTAGAGACAAAATTACCAGCTCTGGTCAGGCCCATGGATTATTATTCTCTGTTGATTTTTCCAATTTGTTAGTAATGAAATCTCAATAACAAATTTGAGAGTAATTAAAAGTGATTTCAGGGCCTTGGGACAAATTGTGAAGGAATCAGGTGCCCAGGTACTGTTCTCCTCTGTCATTCCTATCACAGGGAATGATGAAGGAAGGAGTGGGAAGGACCAGGAAAGAAATACCTCGTGCCAAACCTGATGTGATGAGCAAAATTTTGAGTTCTTTGGTCATGGGTTGATAGATAAATCACCAGGCTTGCTATCCAAGTCTGGAGGTACACCTGTCCCTAAGGGGCAAAAGGAGACTCACCAAGAAGAGAGCAAGGCTCATCAACAGAGCTTTAAACCAGATGTGAAGGGGGAGGGGGACGTAACTGGGCCTGGTCAAAAAAAAGCCTGAGAATGGCACTCCAGTTTCTGAGGGATGACGTGCTGGAAAGGACACTTGGTCTGCCCCCTCACAGGAAGTGAGGAATAGCACTGCAAATGGCAGCACAGAATTCAGCGAGTACTCACTGAGGATTTGAGACTATTCCCCTTAGGAGCGTAGTGGGATCAACAGCCCAGCTGAAGTGCATCTACACCAATGCACACAGCATGGGCAATAGACAAGAGGAACCAGAAGTTATTGTAAAGCAGGAGGACTATGATGTAATTGCCATCACAGAAACATGGTGGGATGACTCAAATAACTGGAGTGCTGCCGTGGAAGGCTACAGACTCTTCAGGAGGGATTGGTGAGGAAGAAGAGGCAGTGGGGTAGCCCTGTGTGTTAGAGAGAGTTTTGGTAGCCTTGAGCTCATTAATGGTGATAATAGAGTTGAATGTCTATGGGTGAAAATCAGAAGTTCACCTAATAAGGCGATTTCATGGTGGGAGTCTGCTAAAGACCACCCATCCACAATGAGGAGGCTGATGAGTTATTCTAGAAGCAACTGGGAGAAGTCTCACAATCGTTAGTCCTTGTCCTTGTGGGAGATTTCAACTTACCAGATGTCTGCAGGATGTATAATACAGCAGGGAGGAAACAGTCTAGGAGGTTTCTGGAGTGTGTGGAAGACAATTTCCTAACACGACTGGTGAGCAAGCTGAGCAGGGAAGGTGCCCTGCTAGACCTGCTGTTCATGAACAGAGGACTTGTGGGACATGTGACAGCTGAAGAATGCCTAGGGAATAGCAGGAAGATGAAGTGCTTAGGGATATGATTTGGTAGTGGACAGGTATGTTTGGACTTGATGATCTAAAAGGTGTTTTCCAACTTAATGATTCTGTCATTTTATAAGTCTATGAATCCAGACATATCTATTAAAACCACAGACATGCTTGTAATTTTGTCTGTGGTAAGAAAAGAACTCAGGTTTGATGCATAATCTTTCAAAGATCATCTTCTAAAAGAATCTGAGAGATTGTCAGGCCAGCTACCTTTTGTGATTCGCAAAGTATTAATATTACTTGTAAGAAGTTAGGTTTTCATGTGCAAATATTTGTATGTACTCAGACTAATCTACTACTTACTCTATGTTTAGAGAATGTTTCATTCCTTTTCCTAGGCTCTTATCTCAGGCTACATTACATCACATGTCTTCTTAGATGGCATTGAAGCACTTCAGCTTTATGATTTTTTTTTCCTTCCAGATCCAACGTTGGCTGAAAATTTTGTTGTTGTTTGGTTTTATGTTTCACTTTCCATTGCTCAAGAAACAAATTTTCAGTTCATTCTTTATTTCAAAATTATCCTCCCTACATATTTATAAATTTCTTAGGGATTTTTCTGTGGTAGTGGCTTATATTTTTACTAGAGCTTTTAAAAATATTTACCTAACTTGATTTGTACTTGTCAGTCTTCCTTTGATCAGAAATACATAAAGCATTTCCCATTTGATTTTTTCTATAGCTATAAAAATATTTTGCATTGTTATCACTGTAATACGTGTAAGTTCTGAGTCAGCTTTAAATTAAAATACTTAAAACTTGAAAGGAGGTGGAAAAGGAGAAAAAATACTATTCTTTCCCATTTAACTTTTTTTTTAACATATGCAGCAAATTGGGTGTAGAGTTCAAATCCAACATTTTAGTAAGCAGCATAATGGGACTTTCTTTCTGTCCAAATGTAGCCATTATATTTTGGTTTTTTTATTTCTAGCCTAGTAAAAGTAATAATAAACAAGCAGTTTTGAAAAGTAAAAATACAGCATGTGCGTTGAAAGAGCTTTTTAAAGTATTGTTTCTACCATAAATAACTACACTTTTCAAGCGTGGCTGTTTTCATAACATATAACTTGTGAAAACTATTTCATATGCTTTATTATTAAAAAAGAGGTGATTTTATTGGTTTCATACAAAATACAAAGAAAGGTTTTAGAAAAAAAGGTTTTACAAAACCTCATTTTTCAAAACCTGAGTCTGTTTAAGTGAATTGTTCCAAACCTTATTATTTAATGTTCTTCCCAACTGTAAATCACAGCATTGATGTAGATCAATGGAGCAAAGAGCTAAAGATTCTCTGTAAATCAGTAATGTTATCTACACAGAATATTTCAAACTCGTCATCTTTTATCTTTGAACATCAAAAAAAAAGGGTTTATCATTGTAACTAGTTTTCTTAGACTGGCAATGAACAACCTGAACCAGAGGAAAAAGACAAAATTTTACCCTCCATTGTTCTGTTGAAGGATCTAGACAAAGAGAACAGGTGGTTTTGCTTTGCATGGCTGATTTTGGGGCTCTTATGTAGCCCAAGCTGACTACATCATATGGCTTAGCATATGACACCTATATTTGCACTTGGCAGACTAAATCCAGCCTTCGTCTGGGTCTGCCTGTATTTCCCATCTGATTTTGCAGCAGGCTACATCTAAGCCATTGAGGGAAACTCCTTAAGGCATCTTCAAGAGGGAATTAGATGTTGATTTACTGTATCCGCAAAGCAGACTGATGACAAAGCTTCATTAAAGATTTTTTTAAGACATGGGAACAGAAGCTATTAGCATTCAATGCTAGTCTTGAAGATGCATCTGCAAATAAAGGGTATGGACAGTTGGCCAAACTGGCCCTGGGTGCTTCCTCTGAGCTGTGTGCATAGCATGACAAGCAGGGAATGGCTGAAAAAAGTGATTTGTTCAGAAGCTGATAATAGGATATTTGTCTCCATACAGTTCAGGATGAGACAGGAAACCACAAATACACAAGAATTCAGAAATCACTCAGAAATTGAGTGTTCCTACAAATGGCCATAATAATAATAATCATAGATAAAACAGAAATAATAAGAGAGAATTATAAGCAAAGCTACCAGCAAAGCTTCCATACTCCTAGACTAAATATTATCATGATCTAAATATTTGCCAATCCCTCACTTGCCCCTCCCCGCCTCTATTAGAGGGATCTTTTGCCACCTCTCCTCTACCATCTTTCACTGAGACAATTCATACTTGTCACCGAAGATGACAAGATACCAGGCTGCGTGGTCCTTACGTCTAAGCATCAAAGATTCAGTGCAGTACAGCCATAACCATAGATGCCTCTGAAACAGATCCTAGAGGTTCTTGAATTTTAACACATCAGAGGGTAAGGGGCCTTTCTCAGAATATCAAAAATTAAAAACTAAAAACAAAAAAATCAAAAAAGAGGAACTGTTACTCCTCTGATGGATAAGTAAAAGTTAAGTAAAAAGGTCTTTTTTAGAACAAACTCCCTAAACTTGTAATTCTTTACTGATCTCCTACTTTCAAGGCCTCAAAAACTCTTCTTTTACATCTAGAGTTCGCATCTTTTGGTGACATGTTTAATGAAAAAAAGAAGTGGGAGGAAAAGTGGACATTGTGCCATGAATAACAGATTGTATGAGTTTTTTTCCAGCTCTTGTCTACTATTGACAATGTGTTAGTGTTTTTTGATTGTCATATCAGTGACAGTGACCTTAACAGAAGAACAGGTATTACTAATTTTTATTGAGCTTCCTTCGATCTTCTGCCTTTCTATTTATTTTTCTGTTGAACTCATTGTTTGGCCCTAAAATGCCTACTCACAGCCTTTGATCAATAGAATATTCTTTTATTTGGGGGAAAAATGATCCCTAATCCTGCCTGTGTTTATTCCATTGCAAGTCTGAGATGTTACATACAAATGTGGCACCCTGTGACAATCTACCAAGAAGGTGAGGCTTCACTAGATATTGAATCAAAATGAGAAAAAAACATTGGATGAAAAAATGAAATACTAACGGCTGCAGAAAGGGCTTACAATGCTATAATGTATTTAAATGAAATATAGAGTATGTGTTAAAGGCATCTGAATAAGATTTAATAGATATTTAAGGGCTGAATGTTGTTCTAGCATCAGCATTCCCATTCAAAGTAGTGCTAATATAGAAAAAGCCTGCAAAAACTTTATTTGTTATATGCAAAAGAGGTCTACTACCAAGCCTCTCATACAAGCACTGTTCCCACTTACAGCTCTTGACATTAAAGATAAGAAGCAAGGCTCAGACAGAGTAGGATGCGGCTAATACAAAGCCATTAAATAATTTTGACATTTTAACTGCCCATAATTTGGCTGACCAAAAAATAATTTACGATTTCTTTTGTCCTTCTGGTTAAGTATGCAGGCCTTGCAGCTATTAGGAAAGCATAAACTACAACTGCTGCATTTAGCCTTGCTCTCTCTGACCTGTTATCAGTGTTAGCCATAAAGTGAGGAGTTAAAAATGAAACAGTAGAGTTCACTTGGGCTCAGCCGGTGGGAAATGTGTTTTACATTTTAGGAAAGCAAACTTCCAGCTCTTCAAGGAGTTAGCCAGAAGGGCCCTCAGGGAAATTATCCCCAGGGCCAAGGGAGCAGAACAGAATTGGAAGAGCTTTAAGGATTCTTATCATAGAGTGCAAGAGGTCTCAGTCCCTAAATGTGGGAAATGAGGTGAGGAAGGGAAGAGACCAGTATATCAGAGTTGAAACATACTGGTCAAACTATGAAACAAGAGGGAACTGCACAAACAGTGGAAACAAGGGCATGCGACCTGAGAAGAGTATATGGATGCTGCAGTGTTGTGTTAGCATGGGATCAGGAAGACCAAGGTGCAACTAGAGATGCCTTTGGCAAGGGATGCAAAGAATAACAAGAAGGGCTTCTACAGATATGCTAACCAGGAAAGGAAAGTTAAAGACGGCATTCCCTTTCTGATGAACAAGAATGGGAACCTAGTATTAACTGACAAGGAAAAGGCAGAAATAGTCAAAAACTTTTTTGTCTCAGCTTTCACTGACAACTTCTCTCTTCACCCCTCCCAAGTTAATGGACAACAAGATGGGGACCAGGCAGCTAAACTCCCTTTCACAGTAAGGGAACGTCAGGTTTGTGACCACCTAAGGAACCTGAACATATATAAGTCTATGGAACCTGATGAGATACAACACAGCGTCCTCAGAGAATTGGTTCATGTAGTTGCCAAGCCGCTTTCCATGATATTTGAAAATATCAGGAGAAGTCCTTGATGACTGGAAAAACAGAAACATTGTGCCCATTTCTAAAAAAAAGGATAGAAAGGATGACCCTGGGAACCATCAACATGTCAATCTCACCTCTGTACCTGGGAATATTATTGAACAGATACTCCTAGAAGCTTTGCTAAAGCACATGGAGAACAGGGAAGTGATTCAAGACAGCCAACAGGGCTTCACCAGGGGCAAGTCCTGCCTGACCAATCTAGAGGCTTTCTATGATGGAATGACCACAGCAGTGGACAAGGGAAAAGCAATGGATAGGTGGACTTCTGTAAAGCTTTCGACACAGTCTGCCACAACATCCTTCTCTCTAAATTGAAAAAATATTGATTTGATGTGTGGACTGTTCAGTGGATAAGAAATTAGTTGAATATTCAGTTGCTTAATGACCAAATGAAGATCAGTGATGACTGTATACCTACATCTTGGTTTTGTCTCTTTCTTGTATTTCATAGAATACATGTACTTTTCATCAATAGCAAGACTTTCCAATGAATGAATTATCTCAGTTTTAACTTGCCATCTGGTTATTGCATAGGTCAGAACTTCTTCATCTACGAATATAAATACTAGCATATAACACACTGTGCATATTAAGGGGGCATTTTTTTTTAAAGCCTGCTAGATCATGTAACCTGAGGAACAAAATAACTGCTCCAACACCACCACTTTGCAGTCAGAGACAGGAAATCTGACCTTTTTTCACATTCTTTAGCTTCCAAGAAGAAAATTACTAATAGTTACTAATATGGTAATTATTATATGATATAAAATTGTATGGTCAGTTTTCTGGCACTGGCTTTTTTAAATACAGAAGAAATTTCAAGGAACTACATAATATTTGGTTCTGAAATAACATAAGAAAAAGAAAAAAATCCTGCTAACTTCATAAATGTGTTATTCATTTATGGTTACAAAATAAAAGACAACAGATTGAGGAATTTAAAACCAATTAGTGTCAACGTGATATTCACCAAAAAAAAAAGTTACTTTCTTTTAGTTTGGAAAAGTGTACAGTAGCATTTAACAACTACATTGATAGGTCTTGCCCATGGATATGTTTCTGTTGGCATCATAATCAAAGCTGTTGTCTCTACTCTGTAGTTAAATGCTCAGCTGAAATACATTTTATGTTTCATTAATCATCAGTGAAGGTTTTTCCTTTTGTGTTGTTTATTAACATAATTTGTTTAGCATAATTTTTTCCTTTAGATCACTAACAAGTACTTAAGTTGCTTCTTTCACCATTGACGCAGACTCCCACACAACCCAAACTCTTCTGTGATCTTACCATCAGTGCTTCCTGTTTCATACAGGGCTTGTCTAATCTTAAGCACCTCAGTAATATAAAAGAAGTTGTCCCTCAAAGAAAGGTTTTATGAAAGCATGAATTGCTGTTCCTTAACCGCTGATATTAGCTACTTTAACTCCAATAAAGTAGAATAGGGAAAAATGACTGATAAAGGTAAATTTAAGCTGTGTTTACAGCTCAATATGTAGTCATCTGCACTCACAATGCTTTTGACTCATCTACTCCTACTCTACCAGAAATTAACACTAATGTCACTCAATGAATTTTGGGGCTGTTCTGCAATCTTAGATTTCCACTGCAAGTTGGTTCAAGCAGAATGGCACTCTAATAGATGCCTGTTACTTTGAAGAAATTATCTACCTAAGAGGAGTCATCAGTTGAAGGGCAGTCCTGTTGTTGTTCCTGTATGAGAAGCAATAAAAATGATTGTACAGGAAGAATAGAAAAAAAATAATTATTTATATATTTTCAGTGAAATTGCATGGGTTTGAAGTAATTTTCAAGTGAATAACAAGCGTATCTCCATCTAGCTGAAATAGCATGACAGAACCAATAAGCACTTCTGGTTAAAATGTCATCTAAATGTACAGTGAGATCAGTGTGTAAGGGTTCTAGCTTCAGTGATTTTTCACTGATTTTTCTGACTTTGCTGAAACAAAATAAGATGCTTAAGTGTTCTGCAACTTCATGGTAAAGGTAGCCTTGTGCAACATGGGAGATCTTGACTTACATTACCACTCTTGTCAGTATAAATTGACATGTAGAAAATTGCCTCTGAATCAGCACTCAAATGTCACAACTATGAGTCTGTCTGAAGCCTTTGTTCTAACCAGAAGGATAGAAATATGCTCTTACCAAGTGGAAAGTCTAACAGTAAAAACTGTAAACTGAAATTTAATTTTGACTTAAATCCTTTTAAATCTCATTTTTATTCCAGTCTGTTATAAAAAGAATTCAAAATCTCAAATGTTTCTACAAAATCAAACTGGCATATTCTGTAAAGCTCTGGTATGCTCTGTTAACATTATTTGCAGAGGATGGTTAGTTTGGCATATAATAACAAAATTGTTATGAACCATCCTCTTCACCTTCAGACTTTTCCAAGCTGGTTCCTCCAACAATAAGCTACATAAATTTAGACTCTTAACCATAGACCAGTCACTTGAGAAGTGGCAATTCAGAATTTTTAGATCAAGTTACATTCATAATATAAAATCTGTCTAATATAGAGAATGCTATTTAACTACAAAAATATTTTTTCCCTTTCAAACTAAGCATATTGATAAAAGTATAAACACAGTCTGCATTTGTATTTAGTAACATCCTTTACTACCCTTTTGACTGACAGATACCATGACATGCTGGAATACGCTACAGCTTCTAGCTGGATTCAGCTGCATAAATGGGAGGAGGCTTAGTCAGGTTGAAAATGCATTATAGTTGTCATACATTCAGCTGTGGTATTTAATTTCTTGCTTTCAATCTCATACCTAGATAAATAGGATAATTTTTATGCCTTTATACATTTAATGGGATAAATATTAAATAAATAAGATAAATAGTACCACTGATCAAGATAAATGTAGATTGAATATTTTCTATGTATCTAGATTTCTGGCAAGGTAGGAGAAAAATCTCCTGGGAGTCCTGCAAGGATCAAAGATTTACTCTTCTAAACCACTGGAAAGAAATAGACATCTGGAATTCCTAGAGAGAACTGTGGGTTTTTTTGTTACCAGAGTGCAACCCTGGGGAAGGTTGTTCCGTAAGGGCATGTGTGTGATAGAGATATGCTGATTTATAAACCTGGTTTATTTCTATTTGATTTCTCTGCATTGCCTGCTGTTTTACAAAGTTAATTGTATCAGTTTGTGTCCTAATAAAATCTTACTTAAAGACTCTCCCTGAAGTCCTGTCCTGTACTTCTGGCTTTTCACTTGTAAGTATCAGAGACACCAAGTATGCTGGGGCCCAGATTCATAATAAATTATTGTTCCATTTTGCAGATTAGACTATCCTTCATTGTGGATTGCTACCAGTGTGACTAAGGTACAAGGGAGAAAATATTGTTATACTTCCTTCTAATAACTTGATAAGTCCACTCGTTGGACAGTTACTAAAATCACTGTAAAGTAAGTGTCATAATTTATACCATTGTTATATTTCTGAAGTACTTACTCATTGTTTCTGTTAAATTTCCTTAGCTGCTCTTAGGTGACTATCTTTAGCTACCTGCAAATGAGAAAAAATATTGTTCAGTTATGCAGTCATTTATGGCTGCGTGCTGAAAAATCCTACTAAAACACAAGCATCAGATATCACCATAAATTTTTAAGGTTGCTTTTTTATTTATTTTAGGTTTTGCAACGTTTCTACTGAAAAAACTGCCATTTATTTTAAAATATTTTAATTAGAGAAGTGGAAGAGAAGAGAGAAAAAATTCTGGAGAGGACCTAAGTACAGAGTAATTACAGGGCTTTTGAGTGACTTGCATTTCCAAACTCCAGTAGCTGGACTTCTGTTAATACCAAGAATGGAAGAAATATAGTATTGTGAGCATACATAATTTGCACCCTGTATAAGAGGAGATAATGAACAAGGTTCAGGAAACTAAGGCCTGGGAATTAAAGATGAAAAAAATGATTCAAGGACAAAACCAATAAGAATAAAATAGCTCATGCACTGTGGGTGGGGCTGAATGATGACTGTAGGACCGGGCTATAATATTTGCCTCAGAAATTGTCATTTCAAGTGCTACATTTCAGATATTAATACTGAATTATTATGACTAGATTCTAAATTATAATGCAGTGGACTGAGTTACCTTTCTCTAAAGAGACAGCTTCACAAAGGAAAACTGATACTATTTTGACAGACAACGCAGAAGTCCAGCATACTTGTCCTTAATGGGCTCAAATTTTTCATTTTTATTTCATATTATGGATATATACAATGCTGTGGATAGATATTATGTTCATTGAAACCTGCAGTGTTTTCTTTTCCCCAAAGTATTTTTATTTGAAATAATTGGTTAAAAAAAAAATCTTTACTGTCCTGAATATGCACAGAACACTTATCTTTCTGCTCAGCGATACATCTCATTTCCATTAGTTACTGTCAGTTGATGAATCAACTGAGCTCTGACATTTTTCCCTTGAGGTTGAGAAATAAAAGATAGTGGCAATAAATAACAAGCTTTCAGAACCAGAAACTTATCCAGTAGCAATATGGTGCTTTCTATTAAACTATATTTATATGTATAATGAGATAATGCAATAGCAATATGGTACTTTATATTGAACTCTTAAAGACCAAAACTATGCCAGAATTCAGCAAGTTCTGTTACTTCACTAGTGGTTGTTGAAACAACTGACAAATTAAGTTCACTGCTTAGCCCTTTTGTTTACTGCCTAAATAGCTTTCTGTGCACAAGTTTGAGCTCTTATAAATTTGTGTATCTTCTTTTTTTCTGTTTAACAGACTGCTGTTATTTAACTGATACTTTTAAATAAATGCTTATTTCAGACCTGTATTTTCACTCTATTTCCTGCACCCAGCTATAATAATTTAAAGCCAATATACAATGGACTTTAAAATTTATCTGCTTTACATTGTGTTTAATGCAAATGTAATGAAATAAACAAAAATTCTTGGTATCTGAAGAAGTGAAATCATAATATTTTTTCTAATTATTACTTTTTTATTCTCTCTGGATTCTCACTGCTTGTTGTTGTGAAGTTATTAATCTCAGCTTTCCAAGAGGACCTAAGTGAGAATGACCAGTATGAATTGAACCCACAGCTAAACTCATGTACTAAAATTACAAAGTTATTGTTTATTGATCAATCATGTCTTTTGGTTAGACTTCACTTGTCATTCCAAAATTTCAATTCACTGTGGCTTTAGCTAGTGCTAAAATTCACCTTTCTTTTTGTGGTGGGTTGACCCTGGCTGGATGCCAGGTGCCCACCAAAGCTGCTCTATCACTTCCTTTCCTCAGCTAGACAGGGGAAGAGAAAATACAATGAAAGGCTTGTCGGTCAAGAAAAGGACAGGGAGAGGTCCCTCAGCGATTACCATCACGGGCAAAACAGACTCAACTTGGGGAAATTGGTTTAATTTATTACCAAATAAATCAAAGTACTATAACAAGAAATAAAAATAAATCTTAAAAGGACCATCCCCCCATTCCTCCCTTCTTCCAACACTCAACATCACTCCCGATTTCTCTACCTTCTTCTCAGACAGAAGCACAGGGAGATGGGAAGCAGGGATTGTGGTCAGTCCATCACACATTGCCTTTGCTTCTTCCTCCTCTTCAGAAGTGAAAATGCTATAGCATGAGGTCCCTCCTATGGGAGACAGTTCTTCGGTAACTGCTCCGGTGTGGATCCCTTCCGTGCCATGTAGTTCTTCAGGAACAGACTGCTTCATCATGGTTCCTCTCTCCACAGGTTCCCAGGTCCTTCCAGGAGCCTCTTCTAGTGCAGGCTTCCTGCAGAGTCACAGACTCCTTTGGGTGTATCCACCTCCTCCAGTATGGGGTCACCCCTGGGCTGCAGATAGTTATCTGCTCCACTATGGACCTCCATGGGTTGCAGGGTGACAGCCTGACTCACCACAATCTTCACCTGAGCTGCAGAGGAATCTCTTCTCTGGCACCTGGAGCACCTCGTCCCCTTCCTTCTTCAGTGACCTTGGTGTCAGCAGAGTTGTTTCTCTCACATATTCTCATTCCCCTTTTCCGCTGGAGTTGCACAGGAAGGGAGAGAGAAGGAGGGAGGTTCCCCTCACTTTAAATACTTAATCCCAGAGGTGCTACTACAATTGCTGATTGGCTCAGCCCCGGCCAGCACCGAGTTCACCTTGGAGCTGGCTGACATTGCCTCTATTGGACACAGAAGCTTCTAGCAATTTCTCACAGAAGCCACTCTTGTAGTTCCCCTGCTACCAAAACCTTGCCATGCAAACCCAGTCCAATATTCTATCAAACTTTGTCATGTATGCAGTTCAAAAGCTTGAACGCAGGGGTTTACTGTGATGGTATTAGGCTTCCGTAAATATTGTTTTGTAACAGAGAAAACTACTTGCAGACATATGGGAATTTTGCTGAACTTTAGTTTTGCTGCAGTGAAAACATTTTTTAAACATCTCAATGGCTTCCTTTAGGTCTAACAAAAAACGGTTCAAAAAATACCTTGACATTTTATTCTCAGGGGCAAAGAAGTCCTAGCAAGAATTCCCAGTCCTTGATTAGCCCAAGGATAAAGCAGAGCTAATATCCCTATATATTTACCCATCATGAATTGCACTCCCTGAAACTATGATAAAAGCAAATTCACTCACCTCTTCTATTGGTAGGGATCAGTTGTACCATATAAAATTTTCTTACATGTGTTACTTGAGAAAGGTCTAGGATCATATGTTTGTTCTAAGAACGTTCATAATTTTCTTTAGCTCAGATAATGTTTGCATAAACCTTGGAGTAATCGGAACTAAAGATGAAGAAGCTGTTGTAGACCAAGGCCTGCCGGCTGATCAAAATATCTGTGATCTTTTAGATCTTTTAACGAGAACAAGGAAATTATGCTATTCCTAAGTACTACAAATATATTTAATAGAGTCCGATTGAAGAACTGGAGTGAGAAAAGTCAATCAATTCAGGCACAGTTAAACTAATTTCTTTGTCAGCTGATTCAGAGCAGACACTTGTATTTACTCACCAACATCTTGGATGAGTGCCTTTATGACTGAGTTGTTGAATAAAAAATGTAAATTTTATGATCTGTCTTGTCTTCCTTCACTCCTGTTACATACACCTGAAAAATACATTTTTTTTAAAAAATATACCTTCCTTTTCCCTTCGTCTTCTAATGGAGCTCACTTAGTTCAGCAATCAAATCAAATGAACGCCACTGGCATGCTGTTGGTCCTCCTGTCAGAAGAGTTTGCATTTTCTGACCTGTCCAAAGGAGGCTGATAAAGATAAAAACAAGGTACTTTCTCCAGAAATTAAGCTGTTCCACTTGCAGTAGAATAGTGCGTCCAGCTGTTCATTTATTGCAGCCCTGTGACAGAGCAATAAGGCTGTCAAGAAATGGAATCAGCAGGCAGTGGTAAGAATTGGTTTTTTTAAAGACAGTGGTGGTTGTTGAATTGGAAGAGAGAAGAAATTAGTCATTAGCTTTCCCACCTGTTCTTGTGCTAAATATTGGCATTAATTAGCTAGTTCAGAAATGCCAAGCAGCTGAGCACAGGAGGTTCAATCTAAGTGGTTTAAAGGAATTCCTGGAGGTTTGTGATGTTGTTTCTTCAGTAATACAGGAGCTTGTAATGGGAATACTCTAAACCATGCATAGTGTCACATATGACTCTCAGTCCCTTCCGCTTGTTAAGTAGGCTTTTTTTTGCTGTATAATTGTTTGTATGGGGAATTTGCTTGCTTGTTTGTATTCATTGAACTGGTTGTCAGGTATGAGATAGTTAATAATCATGCTTCTTTTTTTACGAAATTTTGCGTGAGGAATACTTAAAAATAAACCTCTGCTATTTTAACTTAGGAGAAATTCAGAAAACTGTATCTAATTTTCACTACTAATTCCAAACACTTCTAGTTAGTTTTACCATGAAAAAGTTTAAACTTTTTTTTTTGCTGTAATTAGATTTAAGCCTTTTTCTTTTTTTGTTTTTCCTAACAGTAAGCATGATCTGAGTATCTGGTGCTGCTCTGACTCTTAGTAGCTTGCAGCAGAACTCCCTCTGGCTGTTACTTTTTCAGTTTTGCATTTGTTTCCAACAAAAAAGTGAAAGGGAGCAACAGTCATAACTATGGAGAATTTAGTTTTTAACTGGTTGAAATATCATTATGGTGACACGGATGGTAATACACAAACCAAACCTCTTGAATAAAATCCAAACAGAAATTTAGCAAGCTATATACTGTTCCTAACTTTCTAGCTTTTTGTTTCTAATAAAATTCAGGCTCGGAGTTTTTATTTCCACTGATATAACTGCATAGTTTCACATAAGCTAGAAATGTACTGATAATCAGACCCTCAATATTAGTAACTTCAGAGACTAAAGGACTGTGTTGCCTTTATTCAAACTCTATCAAACAGTTGTTTGGTAAAGATCATTTGTGGATCTGGTGCTATTCTTGAGAGAACCACAGGGGAGCTGCTTTGTTTTGCCATGTCTCTGTTGTTCTCAGCTTCAAGTATGCTACTAACAAATATCTCAGACTAAGGCACAAATACAAAACAGCTAGATATTAGTGAACAAGGAGGAGAGAAAGGGAGCAATCAACCATGAAACAACAGAGTGCTTTCCATTCTGTGACCTAAGTAGCAAACTTGGATTTGTCCTTTTAAGAGATGTAGGATGTTATTGATCTATTCTGTTTGGGTTTCCTCTTAGATTTTTTTTTGCTTTAATTATTTAGGGACCCTTTGATCAGAGAAGGAAAATGTAATTTGTTTCTACTCTTTTATTTTACCTTTAGAAGTGGTCATACTACCTTACAAATAGGGTGGCTGAAAATGGCCTTTGGGCATCCAGTACATTTGTACTTAAGGAAGAGCCAGGAGCTTGTCACTTTCTGCAAGAATATCCTACCCCCACTGGTTTAATTTCTCCTAGCAGTAAATGATAGTATGAAATAAGCCATTGGGGTAGTCATTATGAGGATTCATGCTGCTGCTTTCAATTTCTCTTTGTTTTTTTTCCTCCAGAACACCACATAGTCTGCCTAACAATTATTTTATATTTGCTGCAGCGTGGGGCATGTTCATCAATGCTTCAATTAGAAGTGCAAATCTATAATTACCATCTCCACAGCCAGAAAAATGTGAAGTTTCATTTGTGATGATGAATATGCAGCTCTTTTTAAAAGTTCCTTAGTGTATTATTAGAAAGTGAAGGAGAAAAAGAAACACAGGGGGATTTGTCTGACATTTCCACTAGAAAAATGGCAGTTATATTGAGACACTTTTGTCCCTTTTGGTAGTAAAACATCAAAGATTTCATACATTTTCTTCAATGTATAGGATGTGAATATAGAGACTACATATAATCTACTTAAGGTAACTTTACTTTAAAGAACATACCATTTGTATAGATGAAAGGAATATTAACAGTATTCAGATGTGCATTTGTACACTTTTGTAGAGAAAATGAGAGCATAACTCTCTGTAAGAGCACATTCTATCTATTGGTTAGGATTAGGAAGGAGTTTTAATGTATTGAGTATGCCCAGTCTTGGGGTACATATTAGAGTTTCATAATACACAAGTGTTCTAAGAGAAGAACTATACTTCAGAGAGCTATGATACCCTGCTCTGACTTTCCACTTAAAGCTTCACTCTAAGGAGGCAGCACCATGTTTCTGCCACTTGTTATTGCATCCTTGATTTTAGCCAGCCAGGAGCCATTCCAGAAGCTTTATGCTTCTCTCTCTGATCTGACTGCACTGAAATTACTCCTGTTGTGTAGCAGCATAAGAGATCCTTTTTGATTTCAATCACTGTGCGCTGCTCTTGTTCTGATATTATACAACCACGAAATGAAAGCACTTAGATCCTAGGTCATTCCTGTTCCTTACAGGCCTACGCTACTGCAGTGAATCAGGACAATCTTGGCCCGTCTTCCTCCTTTTTCTAAATCAGTGTTAGGTATAATTCCAGTGAGTAGTTTGTGTAGCCATTGGTATCCCGCCACACGTGGTAAATCTTGCTGATTTCTTGCTGAAGCCCAGCATAAAATGTTTCAAGGACAATGCTATTATATACATATACACTTTTTTAAAGTCTTATTTTGCTACAGAAAAATAAGTAGTGAAAGGGCACATCTAAGCTGTAGTTAAAATCCGGTAGTGGAGAAAGGTTGCAGCAGAACATGTCTGCATAGAAAACAGTGCTTATTCTCCAAAGACGTTCACAATTCACAACAGTGAGGTACAAGTGACTCTTGTCCTATTTTCAGTTGGCCTCTGCTAAATATGATTTGTAAGTTCCTGCTGTTTGAGATGTAATGGGGAGCATGTGGCATTGAAAGGATAATAAAAAAGAGGCAATGGAAGATTAAGGTTACTGAGTAAAGAGTCATTGACAACTAGATTTGTAACCGAAAAGGTACTGTTGATAAATAAATGGCAGGGCTATATCTCAGTGGGTGGATAGGACTGTTCACAGGGTGGACCTCACTTAATTCTTATTCATAAATTCAGAATTGTTGAAAGTCAAGCAGAGAGAGACCTTGCAAAGGAAATTACAAGTGAATAAAGTTCTCCAGACGACAGGAAAAAAGTGGAGTTGCGATGTGTTAAAGGTGGATATTGTCTAAAAGATAATATGGGTCCGGCTCAAAAATTAAATGAATACTTCACCTCAGTTTTCTGTAAAGAGGACTCTGTAACATAGGGACAAAGGTAGGATGTCTAATGGGGATGACAAAAGAAATGCAAATTAAATAGTCAAGGTAAAATAAAACTCAGATGGCTGTGCGGGAGTCAAGGAGACTGGGTAATTTTTATCAGAGATACTGAATAATTAGCAGATGAAAGCTGAGCTTAGTAGCATAGATTCTCATTAAACTTATCAATATGTTTCATACTTAATGGCTGAAGAAAACAAACTTAGTTGCAGCTAGGAGAGGAAAGTAACTATAAACACATTAGGTTTGATAGAATGCAAGAATTTAGAAGGAAATGTGAAGGAAATCACCCATCACCTAGGTATGAAAAGAAGTCCTGATCTAGCAAAAGTGGATTTTATTTAACCACTCTGGCATTTTCCTTCCAGTTTAAATCTTTGTCTTAATGAAATTCTCAGTATTAGAGTTGAGCATAGAAAGTAAAAATATGTTTGTAAATTGTCAACTCATTTTAATAAATTTTGCTTTAGTCATGGCCAGCAATTAATAATCATCCTTATTTTATTGGGATAAACACATCATACTGTTTAACTGTGTGTTTCAACTGACATTTCCCTCTTTGTAAACACTACCGCCTTTAGCACTTTAAGATTATTGGATTTTAAGCTCACAGCAAAAATGTGAGGATGGGAAATACTGTCAGTTTTGGAGACAAGAGTTGAACAACCTCAGGGTATATGAAGAGAAACAGCAAGGGAATTTGTGGAGGAGATGGGGATTGAAATGAGGCCCTATTCTACTCAGTTTTTCCTCCCAAAATCTTTCCTTCTCTTTTACAAAGGTCAAAGGAAACAGTGACTCCCAGCACCTTTTCTGTTTCCAGATTGTTGTTTCAAAATATCAGTATTTGTTTGCATTTGGTTTTAGATACAGCAGCACTGTAGGCCTTTCCTGTCCTAAGTCCCTATAGATCTTTTATCCCAGCTTCAAAATAACTCAACTAGTAGTCACAGAACAGCTGGGGCAATACAGCACTGATTCAAAGAATTTGGATAAATATTGAAAATGCTACTACTTCCGTTATTTCAAAAGTATCTATGTGGTGGAAGACAGAGTCCACCTAAAATGAGGTTTCCACAGATAAGCTGGAGGCTCAGTTCCCTAGCCTAAATTTAGATGCTCTGGGACATCTTATCTGTTTTCCAGTTGTTGGTTGAGAAGGAAATGGACACCTCAGAATACCTATGTCATGAAAAAAAGTCTAAAACTGCTTTTAAAATTATTTACTAAATTGTTGTTTCTTATTTACAAAATACAGTATTTGTTTTGTCATGCTTGGTCCTCAAACTCACAAATAGGTTCCAATTATGAACATGTACATACCAGACATTTCTTCTAGAAAAGACAGATAGGAGTAAAACCAAGTACTGCCTTCTGGAGACTAAATTTATTTTAAACTTCAATTTAAACTTTTTGTAAATTGTACTTAACTTCCTCAGAAATTATTTTTTGCCTCTGTATTCTGAACATGCGGGAAAAATACTGTATCCTAAATGCTGACATTCTCCATGTTTCAAAGGAAATACCACTTCAACTGAGACTTATTATGATTCTTCTCAGTCCAGTTTAGTATCTTGCCTTATATGAGTGTTCATTTTGAGACCTGAGAACAAGAGAATAGCTGCTGGTAAACTTGAAAGCACCAAAAGTGCTTACTTAAAAGTGCTGTTTGAAAACTCCTTTTGTTCCTTTAAAATTCCTTTTTACTCTTTTACTGGGTGAGGGACTGTGATGTGCACCTGGATGTGGGTGCAACCAGACCATGGGATGGAGTGTCTGGGTGTCTGTGGTGCCAGCAACCACAGAGAACCCAGTGAGTGGATGATGTCTTCAGCTGGAGTGGGGCCTCAGGTTGCAGGGATCCATGGGGCTGTGATGCCAGCCACTAGAGCAAGTCTGGGTGTGCAAGTGAGGGTGTGGGCAACATCAAAGATCAAGCCAGGTGAGTCGAGTAGTAGCTGAGTTGGTCTGGGAACCAGGGAGTGAGTGAGTCTCAGAGTGCGACCACAGGAGTGGGGTGGAATGGGGGATGGACCAGAGGAGTCTGAGCAGCCTTCATCTGTGTGTGTGCATGTGGCTTCAGGGGTTCTCTGAGCCCAGCTGTTGGGGCAACCACATTGCATATATGAATGTATGTGTATTCGAGCTGGCAGGTTCCATCCTGCTTAGCCAGAGAGAGGAGCAGAATGAGGCGGTTGATGCTGTCTATACCTGCACAAGTAGTCTGTGAGGTGGTTGTATTGATCTATTTGGCCAGACCTGTATATCATAAAGTCATAGAATCATGCTGGAAAAGACCCACTGGATCATCGAGTCCAACCATTTCTATCAAACACTAAACCATGCCCCTTAGCACCTCGTCCACCCGTGCCTTAAACACCTCCAGGGAAGGTGACTCAACCACCTCCCTGGGCAGCCTGTTCCAGTGCCCAATGACCTTTTCTGTGAAATTTTTTTTCCTAATGTTCAGCCTAAACCTCCCCTGGCAGAGCTTGTGGCCATTCCCTCTTGTCCTGTCCCCTGTCACTTGGTTGTGTATATATGTGGTGTACACTTGTGCTCCATATACCAATGTGTGTACTGGGAATGTGCACTATTGGTTGAACCTGGCGGCACAAAGCTGTGTTAGTGTTGCCTCCCAGACTGTCATATCTGGTCCAGTTTTCCCCTAGTAAAACCAAAAAAACTCTAGTCCCACTTCCAGAACAAAAAGAGGTTTTTCTTATGTGGGAGGCTGAGGTTTTTTCTTTCCACAGAAAAGTATAAATGCATTCTTATTTCTACAATACGTCAACATCTGCACTGCAGTTACTAATAAATAGATGTTTATTTCAATGAAATGTTAAGCTCTTCCTTTTCTTCAGTGGTTGTTTGGCACTCCTGACTGATGGAAGCCATCTGTCATTGGGTCTCTCTTTCTCTGTCTTCCAAAGCACTAAAACCACACATGCCACCAACACTAAAACATGTTAATCGTATGCAGAGTAAGTGCTGTTGACAGTCATGTCTGGTCTCAATCACCTCTGGATGACAAGTGGGTTGAGACTGCTGATCCATAGACTTTTCCTTATAAACCTACTCTAACTCCTTTTCTTATTGCCAATCACATTCCAGAAATGCAACATTTTGAAGCTGTTGCAAGAACTGACAAACAAATAAGGTTTGAAATAAAAAAGATCATCAGCTATTGGATAGAAGCCAAAGCAGGCAAGTTGTTTCCCTATGCTGCTTCCAAGAGTGTTGTAGATGGAGGTGGGAAGAAGTTAGTCTTAGCAAACTTACTCTACATCTTTCTCCTCTGAAAGGTGGAATAGGTAGCTTATTTGCTGCTAGCACTGTGTTACTAGTGAAAGACAGAAGACTTAAGTGGCTGCACTAGCAGGAATGGAATTACGGTATAGGTTTTTAAGTCATCCAGTGCTGTTCCAAGAGCATTAAAAATATGAGTTTAAACAGTCTAAAGCCACACTAGTGGTTGATTACTAAAGTAAAATTCTTATCATTGCTTTTCAGTTACTAGAACTTACAGGTGACCTCAGCTTGTTGGGGTATGCCACACCTTGTTTAGAATGGATTGTAATTTTACCTCTAGTGAATTTCTCAACTGAAAGATACATTCAGTATGCATGGTTCAGTGCTATCATTCTGAAGTTCCAATGACCTTTTAAGTCTAAAGTGGTTTTATATCAAAGGACTTGCAAATGAACTCATTTATACTTTACATGCCCAACATTTTGGATTTATGCCAGGATGGAGCCAAGGTTTCTGTCATTATAAATCTGTATCTTGGTCTTAAATGCCAGATAGAATGCACAGACAAACCCTTGATTCTTTGAGACCAATAGGATGTTTGCCACTGACTTGAAACAGCCCCAAACTTAATCCTTTATAATATCAACTTATGACTACATATCAGAGATTAACCACACATTTACACGTTGTGTGCTACGAATATTGTTCTGTGCTGCACACTTTTCAGTTTTGAAATTATTTCCCTACTGCCTGACAGAGTAGGAAGCAAGTGGAAGAAGGAGAGGGGGAGAACCACTCTATCAAGTGTAGATGTGTTCTCAAAGAATTCAGACTATCTCCTTTTCTGATGCAATTAGATTTACAGGACTAACAGGTAGATGTACAGCGCACACATTTATCATATTCTCAAAGTCAATTTTCATGGTTCTTCACCCATACTATAAAATTCGCATTTAACTTTTAATTAAATCTAGAAAATATAAGATTGAGTACAAGTTAAATTTATCAGTTTAATTTTTGAATGCTTACTGAGTATAAATTATTGCTCGATGGTTCAATTAATTTCATTTATTAAAGATTCTTTATTTCCCCCTAAAACTACTTACACTCCTATGGCATCCTGATTTCTTCAGAAAAAGTTTGATTTTATAAGCAGTAAATGGTTTCCATCCAGGCTGTAAAATATATACTAAGATTTTTGTGACAGATGATCCACTTTTTACTGTATATATGTTCCCTTGTGGACCTCTGTTGGTGTTAAGTTTGTCCTACTCCAATGAATAACACATAATAACTATGACAAGTATCGAGAGAATTCCCATTTTCTCATAACATGTACAGATAGAAAGAATAACATTAGTTATTACTAAATTGCTGTTTGTAGAGAATTGGGCATGTAAATTCCAATATATTACTAAAATGCTTGAAAATTATATTACATTTATGTTCAGTGTGTGAATGCATGGCACCTTACCCTATGCTATCTAGATGAATTAGGAATGAAAGGCTAATGATGTGAATGAAGCAGTAGTTTTTGTCTTTGTGTGCTCTACAAAGGGTTACCTGAACTAGTTCTGGATGGCAGTCCACACCAACAGAGGGAGAGGAGCTGTGCTAGGATCCTGTTTTCTCTGAGTTCCCAGTTTCTCCAGGTTACTCAGGCTTCTCTGAGTACCTAATTAGCCAACTTCTTGTTGTATTACACTGCACCTATACTGTATTTCTGATACCAGTGCCAGTTTTGTCTGTGTTTGTAATTTCCCTTACCAACAGACATACCTAAGGTAAATAGAAAGATAACAACAACAAAAAATAACTCTATCTCATTTTGTTCTATCACAGTAACAGACAGAATTGTTCAAAACTGCCAATATCCTACCTCACTTTCATCTTTAATGGAGTTCTGATTCTCTATATGAAGATTTCTTCTTCAACCCACTAACAATATAGAATCTGCTCTATGTGCCTGTCCAATACTGTGGATAGAAAAGAGAACAATCACTGCCCCCATATAGGTTACAGTCTCTGTTAACAGTCTTATTCATCTTTGCCTTCCTTCTCTATCAAGGACATCATCAGGTTCTCTCAGCACCCTTGAAAGCTGACCGTTGAGTCACATACGGGTTGACTTCACACAGGTAATCACAGGCTTAACCCTCAACTGCTGCTACTACTTCTTGTGCTACTTTGACTTCCTCTCTAAGGAGAGAGGCATGCAAGACCTTGTTGATGAAGACAAGTGAAGCAAACAATGTACTTAATACCTCAGCTGTATCTATATCTGCTGTCACAGTCCTCCACCCTATTAAGCAAACATTTATCTTGTTCAACCTTTTTTCTACCAGTGCACTAATACAAGTTACCCTTTCTGCCCTAGATATCCATGGTACTATCTCTAGGTGAGCCTTTCCTTTCCTAAAGTCATCCTTACATGCCTGCTTTCAGCTGTTATGTGTACATTAGCCTGTATGTTGTGTTCTCTTATAAGTGGCACGGCAGTGGGCTGGAGACCTGTGAAGGAGAGGACAGTAGTTGAACTTATGTGTGTGGTGGGAAGAGACTTCTACATGGCGTGATAGGAGAGTGAAGCTGGGGAGGGAATGTAGGAAGGAGATTTGCAGAGAACTACAAAGAAGGCAGCAGGAGAAAACACAGACAGGACGTGTAAGTAGGGACATTTTCTTGGTGATGGATGAAATTCTGCCAGATTTTGTAAGAACTGGAACTGCTACAGCTAAGTTCAGTATCAAGGATAAGGAAATAACAATGTGTTTATAAGACTTTTTATCTTTTTTTTTTCCATGTTACTAGGTCTGTATTCTTAAAAGGCTAGTTATTGTAACTTATTCTCTCACAAAAACTTGAGGTGGGTTGAGTAAGAAAATGTTCTCACCTCAAGGGAGCTTACTAAATGAGAATGCAGGTACAGCTTTAGTGCTCCATGAGTAGAGGGGTGAGGCAACACATTCGCTGTTTCAGAATATTTTTTTTTTCTGAATTCCTTTTAAGTTTCTGATAAGACTACAGGCACCAAACAGGCCAACCTAGAAGTGTGTTCTGTTTCTGTTTAATTAACTCATAAACACTGTTGGTCCTGATATGCCTCCATCACCATAATCTCTAAATAGTCAAAGCATGCTGATACTACTCTGCTTTTCATCTGCTAAAAAGTACATTTCACTAGCTTATCACACAGAAAATTACCATATTTATTTATACAGAGTAACTCGTGTTCTCCTAAATGTAACTGGATGTTGCACATGAAGAAACGGAAGAGAAATGCATTTGATCTCATGATACCAATACTTTAAAAGAGAGATTTCTGGATCACATAATCTTTATTTTCACATTTTTACGTATGTTTCCAAAATCTGGAACAGAATCAATTTAAAACAGTGCCAAGTAGTGATCCATTGGTTAACACCCACCTACCTACGGTCTCGATGTTGCTATG
This sequence comes from Clamator glandarius, assembly GCA_033459285.1. Classification (NCBI taxonomy): domain Eukaryota; kingdom Metazoa; phylum Chordata; class Aves; order Cuculiformes; family Cuculidae; genus Clamator; species Clamator glandarius. Next base: position 5,584,959 of record JAUNZM010000227.1, read on the forward strand.
AGCTTGACTCTACCACCTGCTGAACTTTGGTTTTATGGGTATTCTTGGCCCTTCTCCCTCTTCTCCACACCCCACAAATATAGAATGGAATACAAAAGAACATTAAAGTTGCACTTAACAATATTTCAATTTGCTGGTTTCAACCATAAACTTCAAAGATGCTCTCACAGTAGCCTCAAACAAAAGAAAAGGCAATGCATAGTAATGTCTTCTCCTGCAGATACACACAATCTTTTATAATAAAGGAACAAGGCATATTTCTTGAGACACAGATAAAGCATAGGTGGATTGTCAAAGTAGTCTAGTTGAGTTGGTAATGCAATATGAATTATGTATTCCTGGGAACTGAATGTGGTATTTAATGCATCTGGGTATATAGTATTATTCTGATAGGTAATATATGAAAATATAGTAAAAGGTTATTTTTTCTTTCACAATTTTCAGATCTAAACGCGCATATATATAAATCTGTAAATATATCTGTATATAGGAATATATGTTATATCTTTCTGTGTTCTTAATTTTCAATAAATGCCTTGTTTACTTTGAAAATTTAGCCATCTATAAACTATATGAGGAAATGTTATTAGAAAAAGCATTGAAATATTAATGTTCCATTAGAATATTATCTTTATAAAGGTGATTTTTATCTTGGTGGTGCCATGCAAGTCCCAGGACCTTTAACTCCAATTTTGTCATGAACTCCTTAGAAAGCCATTGCTAAAACTGACTATTATGTGTCTCAGAAAATGTACTTGTTTCTTTATGATGACATATTGGAGCTTTTTTATATTAACTTCCTTGCAGAATCATGATGTATTTTTTAATTATTCTCTTTTCTAAGTTATTGTTTTCAATAAAGATCAATTTGGTATCATATCCTGCATTCTAAACAGAGGAGGGATGAGTCATTGTAACTCAACTGCAATAGTAAAAAGTTCTACTTTATTTAAGCTAAAAAAGTAGGCAGGGTAAAGAAATGAAAAGACTATTCATTCTGAACCATGTTCTTAAAGAAACAGAAAAGGAATAAAATAGAAGAATATGTCTTTTCTTGCTGTATTTCCTGCAACTTTTAGGAAATTCTTCAGCTATGTTTCAAAGATAAATCTTTCACAATATTTTTCAAATTTCTTTTTTTATCTCATCTTCTCTGTAAAACTCATAGAAATAAGTATTACAATAAGACAACTTCCCACAACAAATAAATACTGCCAAGATTCGCAATGCATTACTTTTTTCTTTGGTGGTAAACTGATTCCTGTTATTACCCACAAATAGTGAAATTGAGATGTCCTAAACCTATTTGTCCTAGCCTGCTACAGATTGCTTGGGGTCATGACAGATTTGCAATTCTATGCAAGCATGCCAAGAACACTATAGAGAAACCATAATAACAAATCTAAATAATGATTTTTCCACCAATTACATGTGAAGGAAAATATGTGGTTAAGCCAAGCCAACAGTCAGTGACAGAAGGAATTTTTTTATGACAGTAAGTGGTTTTAGAGCTGTTTTTCTGCTGATGATTCCTTTTCATTCAATGAATTATGCCAGCTCAGGGACACTGTTACATTTGCGTGGCATTTAATGATACCAACTCCCAAACTCACCCTTGCTATTTAGTGGTGTCTGTACACTAACATCTCAACATCCCTGATAAACCAAATGAGTTTCTTTGTAATATCATCTTGCCTAAGTGTTCTGCATCTTTAAAAGCTCCAAGTATCTCAGATTTGTAGAAATCCCAGAAAAAAATGTTTTAATTATGCCAAAATAATATACTTTTTTTATAAAATTCTGAACAGTTAAAAGGAAAACAAACAAAAAGTTATACGAACTTCAAATATAATATATACATGAAAATAATCATTAAAAATGTGATTTAGCTTTTTGATGAGACAGATCTTAGCTGAACTACTCAAAAAATCTGCTCAGGATCCAGGTATTCAAAACCCCACACTAGTTTCTCTTCCTTTCTATGAGACTGTCCAACTGCTTGCTTCTGTGCTATGTTTGGCTTCTCTGTTTCAAGCCCGTTCCAGTCTGGCTTAATAACGTCCCTTCTCAGGAAGAGGCTTGTCACCTTTTTGCTTCAGTACTTTGAGTGCAAGTACATCTACAAAATATGTGGGGCTACTGCTTTTTTTTTACTTAATCAGAAATTGATAGAAAAAAATGCAATTTGGAGTAGATAAGGATTTTTATAATTAAAAAAAAATCTAAAGCAGTACATTGATCAAACTACACTGAGAGAATTCTTTTGAAATAGTTCTCACATCAGGCTGGACATTAGGAAAAAAATTTAATGGAAAGAGTCATTAGGCACTGGAACAGGCTGCCCAGGGAGGTGATTGAGTGACCTTCCCTGGAGGTGTTTAAATCATGGGTGGACGAGGTGCTGAGGGGCATGGTTTAGTGTTTGATAGGAATGGTTGGACTCTATGATCCAGTGGGTCGTTTCCAACCTGGTGTTTCTACGATTCTATGATAAACTTCTGAGAAGTGTATTTATTTGAATTCTTTCTCATTACATCAGTCTAATAATATGATACCTATTTTAAATCTTCCCATACCACCAAAACCATCTGAAGTTTTGATAGTTTTATATAATGAAAATTCCACATAAATATATTTATACTTTTCACGAAACCAGGAAAAATATATAAATAACGAAGGCCCCTTTGGCTTTTGGTGTCCCCATTTGTTTCTCACAATGTTGCTAGATATTCAAGACCTGCATCAAGACATTCGTAATACTTACATTTCTACTGCCCTCCTGTATTTTAACTGAATAGGAGAGCCATATGTCAACTAGCCATTGTGAAGTGATATGTGTTCTCTGCATTGTATTTATTGTATTTATAATATGGGGTTAAAAATACCCCAAACAACCAGCTTCCAAAATCTTTGGCTTTGTTTCTCTGTGAAAACTTCCAAATTTCCCATAAGATTAAAACATTTATTTTTTCTATACTGTATGTGGCTGCATTTGTGAGTGTTTAATCTTAAACTAGCAGTCAAAATACATTATAAAAGTGGCTATCACACTGAAAGAAGATAATTCCAGTATACATAAATACTGTGTCCTGCCTTACTTGGATTTTACTAATATGTGACGCAAACCTAAGGGACTTGCCTCCTTTTTACACTTTATCCATGTTTTTACTGCTTGTGACACCAATTAAATCTTTGCATTTAATATATATAGATTTATTACATGGATGCATCCTCCTTTGAAGCATAAAATTATGGGTTTGAGTCTAATGCACTATATTTGAAAGTAGGCCAGAGTTTTAAGTTTTGTATTATACTGCCTTTTCTTTGTTTCTGCTTAATAAAATATTGAACACTTCTTTATTAAAAGGGTCAAATCATCATTATTTAGTAGGTGAGAAGGACTTAAATGATGCCTTCTGAAGGTCACAGAATGGTTCCATGAGTAAAAAATATGCAAACTTAACAATTACAACATAGCGTATAACTCATGACTTCCCTATTGTTTCTGAAAAGAGCAATTTGGTTAATTGGCCTTCTATTTTTGTTTAATTTCTCATTTACTTATTTTTTGTGAGGTTTATTGGATTTTTAAGGGGGTTATTGTCTTTACTGAGCAATGAGATTTTACTCTTTGTAATCAATACACTCACTAGTTTTCCTTAAGATTCCAGATAAGACAAAAATCATTACGTTTTTTTCTTATTTGCATGCAACAGACACATTGCTATCAAACCTTATCTGTGAAATACTCACTACTTTAAAAAAAAGACAATTAAATCATATAGCAGAAAGACTGGCTGGAGAAACATGGTATGGGCAAAGACAGTTAGCTCCTAAGCACCTTGACAGGTCATCATTTACTCATTTGCACTCTCTTCAGGCTTCAAATTTTTTGGCACGTTAACCTATACTTAAGTGCATAACACATTAAATTAGTATTATCAATCAGGAAGGGTTTTCCATATTACCTGTAAGCACTGAAAAGGCTAACACTGAATATTAAGACCAATAAAAATACCATGGGCTTTTTGTTTGTTTGTTTTGGGTTCTTTTGTTGTTGCTTTTTTAATAGCGGGTGCTATTATTGTAAAGGAAGATTTTTAAACTCCTCAACATATATTCTCTCTCACCAAAAAAAATAAAATCAAAGGAGAAAAAAGGGATGACAAGAATTGAATTGGCCATTATTGAACTCAGTTTTACTTGTTTCCTCATCAAGATAGCAAAACATACTGAGAGGCACCAATAGGGAAAGTAGAAATAAGTACTTTTAAAAGCTGGCTAAAACTTACCTTTAGGAAAGCTATAATATTTACCTCAAACAATTCTTTGAAAAACAGATTGGCAATGACAAGTTTCAAAGCACATTCTATTTCTCCTGCTAGTGGTACTTCATGTCAGGGTGTTGAGAAGAGAAAGATAAGAGATAAGTAAACACAGGTTTTATAACAGTGATCTCAAATGTACTAGTGATAATTGGGTGATTTTCAACTATTCAGATTGCTTCCCTTATGGAGCATTAGTGGAGTGTATCTTTCAGTTCAGTTCTATCTAGATCTCACCAAGTTTGCATCCTTTGAGTTTGTTCTACAAAACAGAGCAATGCAAGCAGTGGATACATTAAGTATCAACATATATATTGAAGTTAAGATCTTGGTCTGAATTAGAAAAAATTCTCACACAAGTGTCATGGAGAACATAATTTATGGGTTTCAGTAGTTATTTTTTGCATATATTACTCATGAAAGTATTTCTAATCGAAATACATATAAATATATATATAATACTTCCTTCTATTCTGTTATTCCTGTGTATTGCTGCATTCGCTACTCTTCCCCTAAAACAACAATTTAGGAAAATTGTTTCTTTTGTTCTTGTTAGCATTTATAGTAGTTGCCTATTGAAACATATCCAAATTCCAGGTTTTCAGGTGATTGATTTTAAGCTGCAGTGGCATGTCTCTGTAGTTTGACAGTCTAATTATTGAAGCATTTGAGGGGAAGAAAAAAACAAGGACCAACAAAACTTGTAAATAATACTGAATCTACAGACATAAGAAATGAAAATAAAATTTACTTATATAAGCATAGTTATATGAAATAGGTTATCATGTACTTAAGGATGGATGGAAAACAGGTCAAAGCTTTGAAGGGGAATTATCCTATCATCTCCTTAAAATGGACATGCCAAAAATATTACCAATATTCTTTAACCCTAAAATCCTATCCTGCTAAGAAGAAGACATCAAAGTTCTTTCAAGTTATCTGGACTGAGCATACTATTAATGGTGCATAACACACAAAATGTACAAAGGAAATATATGCATGTAAAACTTAGCCTAGGATTTTGATAGTAAAGCACATTTAATCTGGAGCTTTACTTTGTAAGATATGGGTTTTATCAAATGTCAGGCAACAGAATCATAAGTAAAATTTCCTGTACATTTTTCTTGTGCTATTTGAATGATCTAAAATTTTATATAGATAGAAGACAACTGAATATGGCTGAGGGTGAGAATGTAAGTTTAAATTTCATAATGAAATTTCAAAATATATCATAAAATCCATGTTTATCAATGTTAACTCTCTTATCATAGAATCAAATTTTTTCCTAATGTCCAGCCTAAATCTCCCCTGGCAGAGCTTCAGGCCATTCCCTCTTGTCCTGTCCCCTGTCACTTGGGAGAAGAGGCCAGCTCCCTCCTCTCTACAACCTCCTTTCAGGTAGTTCTAGAGAGCAATGAGGTCTTCTCTGAGCCTCCTCTTCTCCAGGCTAAACAACCCCAGCTCTCTCAGCTGTTCCTCACAAGATTTGTTCTCCAGCCCCTTCACCAGCTTTGTTGCTCTTCTCTGGACTCACTCCAGAGCCTCAACATCCTTCTTGTGGTGAGGGGCCCAGAACTGAACACAGTATTCGAGGTGCAGTCTCACCAGTGCCGAGTACAGGGGGAGAATAACCTCCCTGGACCTGCTGGTCATGCCATTTCTGACATAAGCCAAGATGCCATTGGCCTTCTTGGCCACCTGGACACACTGCTGGCTTATGTGCAGTCGGCTGTCAACCAGCACCCCCAGGTCCCTCTCCTCCAGGCAGCTTTCCAGCCAGGCTTCTCCTAGTCTGTAGAACTGCACAGGGTTGTTGTGCCCCAAGTGCAGGCCCCAGCATTTGGCCATGTTAAACCTCATGCCATTGGACTCTGCCCAGTGGTCCAGTCTGTTCAGATCCCTTTGCAGAGCCTCCCGACCCTCCAGCAGATCCACACTTCCACCCAGCTTAGCATCGTCTGCAAACTTGCTAAGGGCGCACTCGATGCCTTCATCCAGGTCATTAATAAAGACATTGAACAGGGCTGGACCCAGCACTGAGCCCTGGGGAACCCCACTTGTCACTGGCCTCCAGCTGGATTTAACACCATTTCCCACCACTCTCTGGGCCCGGCCAGCCAACCAGTTTTCCACCCAGGAGAGTGTGCGCCTGTCCAGGCCAGAGGTGACAGTTTCCATAGCAGAATGCTGTGAGAAACTGTGTCAAAGGCTTTACTGAGGTCCAGGAAGATACATCCACAGCCTTTCCCTCATCCAGCAGCCGAGTCACTTTGTCATAGAAGGCGATCAGGTTAGTTTGGCAAGACCTGCCTTTTGTGAACCTGTGTTGACTGGGCCTGATCACCTGGTTCTCTTGCATGTGCTTCATGATAGCACTCAAGATCACCTGTTCCATGACTTTCCCTGGCACTGAGGTCAGACTGACAGGCCTGTAGTTCCCTGAATCCTCCCTGCGACCCTTCTTGTAGATGGGCACATCAGCCAGCCTCCAGTCCAGTGGAACTTCCCCAGTCTTCCAGGACCGTTGGAAGATGATGGAAAGGGGTTTGGCCAGCACATCTGCCAGCTCCTTCAATACCTTTGGGTGAATCTCGTCCAGCCCCATAGACGTGTGGGTGTCTAGTCGGGCTAGCATGGTCCTCTTGGACCATGGGAGCCTCATGTTGCTCCTCTAGCTCCTGGGTTTGTACACAGAGGGAAGAACTTTCTTTACAATTAAAGAATGAGGCAAAGAAGGCATTAAGTACCTCAGCCTTTTCCTCATCCCCTGTCACTGTTGCTCCTTCTGCGTCCAATAGGGACTGTATTTTCTCCTTAGTCCTCCTTTTATTATTTATATATTTATAGAAAGAATTTTTGTTATCTTTCATCAACTGCCAATCTGATTTCTAGTTGAGCCTTTGCCCTTCTGATTTTTTCTCTACACAATCTCACTTCCCTCCTGTAACCCACCCAAGAGGTCTGTCCCCTCTTCCAGAGCCCATAAACATTCCTCTTCTTGATATCACTCAAGATCTCCCTGTTCAACCAAGCTGGTTTTTTCCCCTGCTGGCATTTTTTTTTTTCGGAACATGGGGATGGCTTTCTCCTGAGCTGCTAGGATCTCCTTTTTGAAGAGCTCCCAGCTCTCGTGGGCTCCCTTGCCCTTAAGGACTGTCTCCCATGAGACTTTGCCAACCAGCCTTCTGAAGAGTTCAAAGTCTGCCCTCTGGAAATTTAATGCTACTGTCCTGCTAACCACCCTCTTCACTTCACCTAGAACAGAAAACCCCATCATCTCATGATCGCTTAGTCCTAGGTGTCCTCCTACTGCCACATCCCCCAGAAGGCCTTCTCTGTTCACAAACAGCAGGTCCAGGAAGGCACCTTCCCTTGTTGCTTCATTCACCAGCTGTGCAAGGAATTTGTCTTCCACACACTCCAGGGACCTCCTAGACTGCTTCCTTTCTGCTCCATTGTACTTCCAGCAGATATCAGGAAGATTGAAGTCTCCCACAAGAACGAAACAATCTGGTATATCTGAGGTGATCAAATATGACGGAGTATAGTATAAAAGCAATCTGAGAGAAACACAAAATAATATCTTCAAACTTCTACAGAAAGAAAAGAAACTAAATTGACAAGTAATAGACTAGATATATCTGATCAGGGATTGGGAAAAAAAAGAATTAATTGCTGCTAGATGTGACGCATCAATTATGCCTATTGGTTTTTTTTCAACTGTGACATTTTACAAGCTCATGGCTTTCTGTTTCTTTATGAGTTCTGCATGGCAGCTACTGAATTTAAAAAGACAATCATGGTAGTCTTAACTGTACAGTAAATCAAGAAATATAAAGAATATTTATCTTCTGAAAAAAATGAGAGAATTTAAGAAGGGAATATATGAATTGTTGTCATTTAAACCTCAGGCAGCATTTAAGCCATACACAGCCACTCTCTCACTTCTCCCCATCCAGTGGGATGGAGAGGGAGAACCAGTAAAGTAAGGAAAAGTCAGAGTATGACATAAAAACAGTTTTAGAAAGCCAAAAAGTAAGAGAGACTAGTGATAATACTAACACTCATAATAATAACAGAACACACAAAACAATACTAAGACCATCCCAAGCAGAGATCATGGAATGATGCTCTAAGTGAATGCCAAACAGCAAACACAGTGAGCGCTATGGTTCCAGCACGCACAGTGGCTGCAGCCACTGAACTTGAAACATTGAATGCGGAGCACCGAAAACAGGACACTGAGCACATGTGGCCACCCCCAGCGAACTACCCGCTTATAAGCAGAGTATGATGTTCATGGTAGGAAATACCTCCACTGATCATTTTGGATCAGCTGTCCTAGCTCTGCTCCTCTCACATTTATAAATCTGCTTAGACATAAAAAATGGGAAACTGAGCAAGTCCTTGATTTCCTAGCAACAATCAAAAATATCAGTGCATTTTCCAGCATTCTTCTCACACTAAAATTTAGAAAAACAGCAGCTGTTGGGAAGAAAATTAATTCCACCCTGGCCAAGCATAAACATTACCTAGCACAACTAAAACAATGTGCTATAACACTACTTGATATTAAGATGATTAACTGTATCCCAGCTGAAACCAGGAAAAATGTTTAACCAAACAGAAACTGGATTATGAAAACTTTAATCTCCAAGACTGAAAAAAACCTGCATTATTTTTAATGGAGAAAAATTTATGTTATACTGAGTATATTTCTGATTAAATGATAAAAGGAAGTGATAATACTTGTGCAAGGCATCACACAGAAAAAGGAAACTAAATGTAGAGTGTATTCAAGCACCTTCAAAACTATCATCCATTTTGAGTCATTCTGTGAAATCCTGCCATGAACAAAGCCATACAAAAAATGTTTGATTACATGGAAGAAGGGAGGGGAATGAGAAGGAAAGCTGCATATAATGTTTTTCCAGCTTTCATGGTAAGGCTATGAAACATGTGGTTGCTGAATAGCTGTAAAGAGTCCAGCAAGCATTGAATACTTACCGTGTTCAGAGATAGCAAAAGGCTATTTGTGAACAAAGGCATAAAAATGAAAAATGATTGGAAGAAAAGATCAACAAAAAGACTTAGATAAAGAATTGAACTGATGAGGTACCAAAAGATAGCAAGAGATATTTAAAGCAGTATATTCTTTTTCTATCATCCAGTTGATATAGAAGAGGAAACTGCATGAAGACCCAAAATATGTCGCAGCAGGGCATTTTACAGTTAGCTTCCAGAGGTTTATTTATACCATCTTCTGAGGCCAGGCTTCTAAGTAGGTAATAAATTTGCCCACATCCTTCTCCCTTACTCAGTTTTTCCCTAGGGAATACATACTCAGGGGAATTTTTAGCCCCTTGTGGCCCACTCTTACAGATCATTTTAGTTACTGGATCTTCTGCTATTTGCAAAGAGATTCTGCAGTCAGGATCTAACTCAAGAGTACATGGCAATTATTTGTTTACTAGCAGTTGCTAGCCAGAACTTTAGCACGGCAGTAGGTAAGGCACTAAAAAGCTCACTTTACCCAGTGAGATAGATGATGAGGCTGAGCTGGCCAGACAGTTGTCAGTCAGGACAGGAATGGATGGTTTCCATTGCTCCTTGGAATAGGTTGCTCCTTCATATTGCTGACTTGATCTTTTCTGATTTGCTGCATTTCTTCTTAGGGATTTACGTCTTCTCATGCTAATGTTTTCCTTGTGAATCCTTCAACTGCTAAAAATTTCCAACTTAGCAATTGCACTTCTGTGCTTTTAATTTTCTTGTATTGAATGTTTATGTACTCCCTTATACCTTTTTTCCCCAATAAGCAATTTTCCCAATAAAACTAAGCCAAGAACATATGAAAATATTTTAACTAAGTGGGATTTGGAGCACAGACAAGTGAACTTCTGAGATGAAGGTTACATTCAGGAGCCCTCTGTTCCCACTCTGCTGAGAAATCACTGGGGCTCTACTGCAAAAGGCTTCTGCAGTATTGAAGCTGGGACTATGACTATTTACTTAACTATCTTGATTTTTTAAAACAAAAGCATTTCATAATAATTTCTCTCATTTGGTTGTCATGCACGTCATCAACAATCTGTAGGTTCTTTGTTTCTTTTATATTTCATGGAAGTTAGCAGTGAAGGTCTGAGATATAAATACATACATATTGGGTTTTCACAGCTAGCTTATCATGCAATTGACAGAAAATGATTCATTCATCATTCATTTTAGAAAGCTTTTCTGACTTGTAAATGTGATAGTGAATTGGAACTGCATATGGAGATACCTGGGCTGATTTTCAAGCAGTAGAGAAAGATGTATGGTTTCTAACGGAAACCAAACTGAATTTGGTGAACCTGACTCCCTGTGCTGTTGCAACTGTCTATAAAATTGCCCTAGCATAAATACATCTTATCAGGGTGGAGGATTCACCTCTACGGGTTCCACTATATTTTTCAATTATTATGTCCTAAATACAAACTGAAATATGAGGAAAGAGAACTTCCTACTCATAAGGAAGTTTGCTGCCTCCCAGGAGCCTGAATACTGCAAGGAAACTCACCAGTCTGAGAAGGACCTCAGACTACTACCCATTAATGCTCTTCCATGTGGGAGGTGACGAAGCTGCAGTTAGTACCACAGGGATGATCAAAATAGATTTTAGGGCCTTGAGCCAGCTAGTGAAGGCATCTGATAATTAGGTGATTTTTTCAACCCTCCTTACAGTTACAGGTAGTGACATTGAAAGGATCAGATGGGCCCAGCCTATTGACATATTGCTTTCTGGCTGGTGTCACCATAATAACTTTGGGGGCTTTGACAATGAGCTGGCCTACATTGCACCAGATTTGCAGGTATCAGATGGGAGCCACCTTTCTCAAAGGGGCAGGAGGGTCTTTGCTCAGGAGTTTACAGGTCATTGATAGGTCCTTAAAATAGATGTGGAGGGGGAGGGGCACAATATAAGGCTTGCCTATGACAAGCTGCAGGAGGAGACACAGCAGTTAGAGGGATGGGGTGTTGGTACGGGTCCTCCCCCTGCTGCTGCCCCAAGGCAGGGGGTTGGAATAGCTGATCTTAAGATCCCTTCCAACCCAAACTATTTTATGATTCTGTGATTCTACTTTAAGATAAGCCTATACTAATTTTTCCATGGAGAAAAATATATGTACTTATGAAAGCTACTAAGAAACCAGCTCTACAATAAAGTTTATGTTTTAAAAGTTATTGTCTCTAAGACAATTTGTCCACTTCCTTCTTCCACTCAGATGTATTATCATTTTTTACATAAAATAGAATACTTACAAATCTCTTTGAAAGATAAATATCTTTAAAGAGAAGCTCTCATAACATAATTAGGAAGAAAAAGGAAATCCAGCAATGATAGTAATATACTCTAAACAGTTCTCAATACAAATCTGAGAAACAATGATATGGCAAAAAATAAACAATGATTAATATTTCATGAAACATTGGCTTGTTATAAACCTGGAAGTATTTAACAGCTATGCTACATCTTCCACCTATTTCTTCCAACTAAAATAAAAAATAAAATGTAACTGCTCAGTTGCCTATGAAAATGCGTAATAGAAGTTTTATTATTATTTTGTAAGTAGGTTTGGGTTGGAAGGGACCTTAAAGATCATCTAGTTCTAACCCCCCCTGCCACGGACAGAGACACCTCCCATTAGAGCAGGCTGGTCAAGGCCCCATCCAAACTGTCCTTGAACACCTCCAGGGATAGGGCATCCACACTTCCCATGGGCAACCTGTTCCAGCATCTCATTACTCTCATGGTGAAGAAATTCTCCCTTATGTCTAGTCTAAACTGCTCCTCTCCATTTATAGCCATTCCCCCTCATCCTATCACTACAAGCCTTTGTAAACTGTCCCTCCCCAGCTTTCTTGTAGGCTCCTTTCAGGTACTGGAAGGTTGCTATAAGATCTCTTTGGAGCCTTCTCTTGTCCAGGCAGAACAACCCCAACTCTCTCAGCCTATCCTCAGAGCAGAGGTTCCCCAGCCCTCTGATCATCTTTGTAGCCCTCAACTGGACCCATTCCAACAGCTCCATATCCTTCTTATGTTAGGATTCCAAAACTGGACAAAATACTCCAGATGAGGTCTCGCAGGAGAGGAATAGAGGGGCAGAATCACCTCTCTTGACCTGCTGGCTACTCTTCTTTTGATGCAGCCCAGATGCAGTACAGTTGGCCTTCTGGGCTGCAAGCGCACACTACCAGCTCATGTTGATCTTCTCATCAACCAGCACCCCCAAGTCCTTCTCTGCACAGCAGCTATCAATCACATCATCCCCCATCGTGTACTGAAAACGAGGATTGCCCCAACCCACATGTAGGACCTTGCACTTGGCATTCCTGAATTTTATGTTTCTCACAAGCCCACGTCTCCAGCCTGTACCAGGTCCCTCTGGATGACATCCCATCCTTCCAGTGTGGCATCTATGGTACACAACTTGGTATCATCTGAAAACTTGCTGAGGGTGCACTTGATCTCGCTATCTATATTATTGATGAAGACATTAAACAGCACTGGTCCCAGTATTCATCCCCGAGGGACACTACTTGTCACAGATCTCCATCTGGACTTTGAGCCATTGACCACTACTGTCTGAATGTGACCATCCAACCAGTTTCTTATCCACTGAACAGTCCATCCATCAAATCCATATCTCTCCATTTTAGAGAGAAGGATGTTGTAGGGGACCATGATCACATCCATTGGTTTACCCGTGTCCACTGTTACCCCATCACAGAAAGCCACTAAGTTGGTCATACAGCAGCATATTTCAATTTCATGCTTTAAAGATATTTGAAGTTTTCTAAAAAATTCTGTCACTTATCTGATAAGTTCATCATATTGTTATCAGAGAATAGTCTCCTCTGTTTCAATAGTTGTTCTTTGTTAATGACTAATAGATCTCTCAGGGCTAACTCGAAGATCATTTACCATGGACAAAAAAAAATGATTACATGCTTTTATATTTCCTTGCCATAACTGAATATTGAAATATCATTCAGTTTACTAGTTGTGTAGTGTAACATTCATATTCCATATTCAGTGATCTATAAATTGTTCTACTTAAAATTCTGCATATTTAAAAGACTGTGAGATTTGACGGCTTTAGAGTTTGGGAAAAAGGACATATACCCACAGAAATTCTGGGAATTTAGTATGTCCTGGAAAAAAGAAGAGCTGCAGTGTTCATGTGCACAAAATTCCTGCAACATTCAGTTTCACCAAATAACATTTTAGTCTTTGCTGTCAATGCCACAACAGCAGTTTGGGAGATAAGATATAGAGTTTTATGTGGATTCTAACAGGGAATAAGATTCTGCTGAAACAACAACTCTAAGTTGTTATCCCAATGTGGCTATTTCTCATCCCTTTAATCCTTCACAGATCATATTAATCAAACAAAAGAAGATTTTCTGGAAAAGAGAGTTTCCTTCTTTTCTGTTACTGAATCTGTTTTTCGCAGGCATCTCAGGAATTTATGGTCTACTTTTTTGAGATATACAGTATATCTCTGAAACTAACATTTAAAATCCAGAGCTTATCAATATTTCAGAAAAGATGTTATTGTTGTATGAAAGAAATAATCTTTCAAATATATATTTGAACATGTCTAAACTCATGACTTTGCATGTTTTTATAAATACAGTGCTATACCCATTTAAGAGCTTTTCCAATAATGCTGCCAATAATGATGAAAGGATATTCAAAGCTTAGAAGCTAACAAAGAAGCCTTTTATGTGAATTTTGAAAAACATACCTATCATCACTACAACAGAACACTGAAGAAAAGTCAAGGAAACACACATCTAGTAATTTTATAATGCATTGAACTTAAGGTATTAATTCTGAGCACTTGCTTGCCGAGTGGTAGTGTTCTACACTCTCTTCCACTTTAGAAGCTGCTGACCTTAGTCTTGTATCAAAATCAAATCATTGCATCCTTCTTGCTGGATGAGCAAGTTCCTAAGCCTGAACTATACTGGCTACTCATTTCTCTTTTTTGGTACAGTGCACATGCTTCTAGTCAAGTGTTCTTCACTCTGCTCCATCAATGAACAGAGCTGTCTTCACACGTTTATGGCTGGAGAAGCTTCCAAGAGAAGCTCTTACCATAGATTTGGGGGTATTCTCCCACCTGGGCTTTAAATGTCTTAGTAAAATCTTTGTCTCATTTTTATAGTGACATGAAAGGACAGCATAATACAGTGGATGCTTAAGAAAACAATATCATCCAAAATAAGACCAATATGGGATTTCCATTGTCAAAATACATGGGAGAAGAATACTTTCTTGTTGCTTATTGGAAACGAGAAAAATGGTTGTTAACTGGTCAATGACTATCTGGTCTGCTTCTGTGAGCCTTGGAATAGCTGTTTCCTGTGGAGGAACATCATACAGGCAATTTAGTACCAGTCTGGATAACACAACACACTTAACAGAGTGTACATAAAAACGCCACCAAGCAGTATCTCTCAGTGAGGATTTTGTTAGGCTTATTTATTATTCCTCTTCTTCCTGAATTTCCTATAAATCCCATATCCCGTTAAGCTTCAGATGGGCAGGGATCATATCTATACTTGTGGTTTTGAACTTTCTGAATCCTGGGAACAGATTCCAATAAAACACTTTATATCACTAATGTCTGTTTCTGCTATTATGATGGATATTGCTATATAGTATTTCCATGTAGGTTAAAAATGCATAAGTGAGAGGTCTATATCAGTTAAAATGAGGGCCAGTTCTATATAACAGGCCGAGAAAAGAATGCTTACTTCCAAAATGAACACACACAGGAATTAGAGAAAAAGGACTTGATCATCTCTACAATAGTCCTCAGCAGAGGAAAGACAGGGACCTGTTGGAATGTGTCCAAAGCAGGGTCACAAAAATGATCAGAGGGACTGAACACCTCTGCCATGAGGAAAGGCTGAGAGAGTTGTAGTTGTTCAGCGTGGAGCAGAGAAGGCTCTGGGCAGACCTTATTGAGCAGCCTTTTAATACACAATAGGGGCCTATAAGAAAGATGGGGACAAACTTTTTAGTAGGGCCTGTTGCAATAGGATAAGGAGTAATGTTTTTAAACCAAAAGAGGGTATATTTAAACTCGATAAAAGGAAGAATTTTTTTAAAATGAGGGTGACGAAACCCTGGAACAGGTTATGCAGAGAGGTGGTAGGTGCCCTATACCAGAAATCGGGTTGGACAGGGCTGTCAGCAACTTGATCTAGTTGAAAATGTTCCTAATTTTTGCAGGGGGTTGGACTAGATGACCTTTAAGAATCCTTTGAAATCTAAACTACAATTCTATTTCTAATTCTAACAATACACAAAATCTATTTGTAGTTTGACCATATCTCCCATTTCTTTAAAAACGTAACTCTTATCTACACATGTGAGATGTTTAAATTATTTCTCAAAATTATTCAAGCCCCTATTCAACTGACTGTTAGTATCTTAGTACATGTATCATTTTAATTTCCTGTTATGTAACATTTGTTCCCTAAAATTAATTCACCGAAATGTAAACAAATGACAAAAACTAACATATATAATAAAATATGATACTCTGAATAAAGTTAGTAGCCTCCGGACATCAGAATGTATCATTTTACAAGCAGAAAAACTATTCCAATATATCAGGCCATTCCAAAGGATATCCTTCTCTGTTATTCAAGTTTCTCTGGTCAAGTCTGTTACCACAAGTGGCAATGTCCTAGAATTTAAGAACAATATTGCATTAAACAGAAAGACAAAGATTCATAAAATGCATAGGGAACCATTACATTTCATTGGCTTATGAATAGTGCTAACTGTCATTACTTCTGATTTGTTCTTACAACCTATATGTACTACTAACCCCTTCTGAGTGAATGCTAGTATGTGACAGGAGAGCTAATATTATGCTGAGAACATAGTATGAGATTTACCTAAGATTTCAGAATTCAAGCCTCTGGCACCCTCAAAGCTATTACGTAAGGGTAGGAAACAATAACACTGCAATATAATTTGCACTTTTTCTCTGTGTGTTGCCTTCAATCGTCCTCATGAAGATTTGGGTCACTTTATTCCCACCTAAGACTTAAAAGTACAGAAAACCAAAATAAAACAAGCTTTCCTATATGCAGACTATAAGCCTGATATTTCAAACAATTCTACATATTTGTTTTCAAGGCATGTCTTTAAAGCTTTATTTTGCAGCCAAAAAATAAAATATGAGAGGCTTACCTTGGATGTAATTCATGTCTTTATTGGGAAAATCATCAGAAATAAAAGGAAAGGTATGTAATGAAAACAGCTGTTCTGAATGTCGCAAGTGTTATGCAGAGCCGTGAGAACCGCTACCCGATCAAGTAAGTTACCTGTGTTGCAAAATGATTAGTTAGGATATTTCTGGTTAAAAATAAGGAAAATGGAATCTGGTATTAGCTCCTAAAACAAACAAACAAACAAACAAAACCAAAACAAAGTCAGTAAAAAAAATTGAGGTTTTTGTAAACTCTCAGCTATCCATCACAAAGACATGAATTCCAAGTATATAGAAACATAAGGATCTTTCACCACACTGGAATTTCAATTTGTCCCTGCTTCAGTGGGGCATCTTTAGGATATACATAACCTATTTTCCTCCTTCCCTCTCTTATGTGGGTACCAGTACTACATTGCATAATTCACTATGCTCAGGGAAGTCTTACAGTAAACAAAAATTCATTAACCTTAGTAAAGGTCATGGATATCATAGTGATATGTGTTGTAAAACAGCTTCAAAGACAGATAGTTAAAGAGGCAGAAGAGAAAGAAAAGGAAAAGAATGGGACCAGGTAATGCAATTGATAGCTCTGTACAGAAGAGATGGAAACTCAGGGAGCACAATGTCAGCACTCAACAGACAACCATCTCTCGAATGCTGCCAGTTGTTCTAACAAAATGTGGCCATTTGAAGAAAGACAAATATCTGGCTAACAAAAGAAGTGTCAGTACTTCCCTTAGCACGTATTCAAAAAAAATAAATATACCTAGTGAGCTCACAGCAGTGCTGATAATTATATACTTAAAGGCTTCCTTTGAAAATGATCAGGCTCAGCTTCCAGGTTCTTCATGACATATGCAGTTCTGCATTCAAAAATCATGTCATTAAATATTTTTTTCTAAGAGAAAAGGCACTCAAGGATTTTCATACATAAACATACAAACAAACAAATAAAAGAGCAATAAGAATTTTGATTAGAACATATGGTAATAAATAATACTAGAAGATCTATCAGAGAAAAATTTAACAGTGGTCTGGTTTTTGATTATAGATAAGTTCATCTTTGGTAATGTTTACAGCTAGATATTTGGAGTTCTTAGAGGGAAAATTTTCTTGGAGGTTTTGTCCTGGTGATCTTTTCAGAAAGATGTACTAATTATTGTTCTTTTCATGTCTCTTCAGGACTGGATAATTAATGTAGGGTAATACCCCTATGTTGGCCTGACTTTCATATCATTATTCAGTTTGATACTATGGCTACTGATCTACCCTTCAGGGGTTTTCTGTTATTCCTTTTCTACCACCAAAGTGCTACACTGCCTTCTGTAACATTTTGGGATGCTTGCATATTATTTAATTTCTGTATTTTAAATTGATTGCATACCTAAACATACCAAGCTTGTCAAGATAGAATATGCTTTAAGAGGGATTATAGTAATATTATAGTAATGTTAATACTTCTACCGACATGCTGGAATAAGAAATAATGGTGAATAACATTTAAGAGCATGATATGAATTAATGCCTCTGAACTCTTTTTGAAAATATATAGTAGTGATACTGGTAACATTGACCCAGGTACGTCCTTTGCAGACCTCTCAGTCTACCTTTTCCATTGCAGACTGCTGCTGAGGAAGCTGTAATTTAAATCTTTAATATGATTACAAGCTAATTATCTACCGAAGGCAAATTATTTATGAAATAGTGTAAGGGAGCTAGGCATAGAGTTCTTCCCAAATTTCGGTCCTTTTGGGATGGTTTTAAACATTAAGTATTTTTACAATTTCATGCAAAAATTCTTTTCTGTTCCATGGATTACTATACATCAATATAGATTTTCAGAGTCTGAATGCATTGAGTATTTTTTATTCGTATACAATACTTTCAGTTATGCAGTGAAAGAAATGATAAACAAAACTCTTCGCTTTCAGCTATCTTTTCCTTTCTGTTCTCATTGCAGCTTGCCATTCTTTCTGATGACCAAAATGCCCCTGGAAAATTAGCATGACTAATACATACCCTATTCATGCAGGCATATACTATGCAAATTGTACCTACTGATGGATTGATTAGTTCAGGATTTAAAATTAAAATTCCTTCTCCAAGCTTAAATTTTATTTATTTAAAAGCAAGATCAAGTACAAACTGTTAGAATACTGATATTGGACAGTTAGTTAAGAAAATGCATTTATTTATTCTGCACTTCAAATTCCACCCCATGCTTTGGGGACTTCTAGATATTTGCATGAGTAGTCCTCAGTCATACAAGACTTCTAATTGAGATTTAATGGGAGAACTTTCCTGATTAAAATCTACTCACAGCCATTAGAGGCACATGATATTGGAGGTCCTCTTGAAGCAAAACACTTGCTGAAGTTAGCTGATGCTTTTATATATTTGAACTTCTACATTAGTAGGCTACTTGCCTGAATAAACTGAAGAGTTGGCCCATGATATATAATGTCCAATATGATTCAGCTATAGCAAAGGAAGAGAAGTTCCAGCCTAGGTGAAATAAGATACCTGAGCTGTCAATCATTATGTAAACTCTTCAACTTTTTTGGCTTTCAGCATTCCTAAGCTATAGATCACTTTCTTTCCAGGAGTCCTTGAGTGATATCAAAAGCTCTAAAATTTTGATTAGCTTCCTCACCCTGAAAACTCAAGAAAGCAAGCTAACAGTTTCATAAATAATGAATTAATTATGAACTGAGGTGGCTTTTCCCTGAAATGCTAATAATAACTGTGGAAGACTAGTTATAAAATTCTTTGGGTTAGTTTAAATACAGATTTCTGCAAAGACTATATAACACACAAAATAACTTTCTTTCTAGCCTCATTAGCCTTGAAAGTAGCACCTACAGAAGACTGAAAACAAAGACTACATTTGAGATTTCATTTTGCTAGCATAAAGAAATGGATTCCCATTTCTATCAATTGAGCCATATGACTCTAACATGTCTTATATTTCTAAATATTTCTCTATTCCAAGATAATAACAGCATAAAGAAAGAAACTAATGAGATAATGCTGATTTTATATCAGTACATCTCACAGAATAAGTTGCCCTCCGGGTTATATTTTATCATATATTTATTTCATTTGCTTTTCATTTGAATTAATTTATTCCTCTATCACTGAAATATTCTGAAAGGACGAGTACAAAATTATTTGATACATTTTAAAAACACAGTATTATTTTATTCAGTGAATTTAATTTGTTATATTGTTATATTTATTTTTATTGCAGTGACTAAATAAATAAATCTTCTGTGTTTTTTTCTCATTCAAAAAGAGTAACACAGAGTGCTCTGAAAGCATTCATTTGAACACCTTGTACAGACTTAATTGCAGTTCTTGTACATACATACATTTTCATTCTCTATATGGATTGAGAAAATTCAAATTTTCATGTTATTGTGAACTTTTTGAAGTATGACTTAGCAATGCATTTGATATTTCATCCAGTACGAGTTTGGGGGTTTCTATAATGTTTAAAAATGCAGGAGACTTAGCTTAAGTGATTTATATACATAAATTAACAATTAATCTCAAATACAGAGACACCAATAGTATCTAAGATTAACAGATTGATACCTCCTAGCTTGTAAACTTGTTATTTACTATAAGATTTAGAGCTATTATTTACTTTCTTCAGGTGTGCGTTTCTGTTCATTGTAAATAAACTGCTTCATAGCAATGATTTACATTCCCTGAAATGTAGTCATTTAATAGCAAACATCCATTCTATTATCCTACGTCTCTCCACTGCAATACAGTCTAGTTGTAAAAGAAGACTTATCATTTTTAAAACTTTACACTTGTAAATGTAAACTTTAATTCTAAAGAATACAAATTTTAGTCTCAGACTGGAGCAAAGTTCATCTGAAACTGCAAATCTATGTGTCTCTACTGTTTTGAGAAACTGATTATAGCTAGAATAGTTGAATTTGTTAACAGAGAAATTTCACGGAGCCTGGATCTCAGAGACTTTGGTCATAGAATCATAGAATCATTAGGTTGGAAAAGACCTTTGAGATCATCAACTCCAACCATACCTGTCTGCTACTAAATCATATCCCTAAGCACTTCATCTACCCGCCTTATAAATACCTCCAGGGATGGTGACTCAACCACCTCCCTGAGCAGCTTGTTCCAATGTTTAATAACACTTTCTGTGAAGAAATTTTTCCCAATGTCCAATCTAAACCTCCCCTGACGCAGCTGGAGGCCATTTCCTCTCATCCTATCATCTGTCACTTGGAAGACGAGACCAACATTCACCTCTCTGCAACCTCCTTTTGGGTCGTTGTAGAGAGCAATAAGGTCTCACCTCAGCTTCCTCTTCTCCAGGCTAAAAAACCTCAGTTCCCTCAGCTGCTCCTCGCAAGATTTGTTCCAAAGCACCTTCAACAGCTTCATTGCTCTTCTCTGTTTTTATTTGCCCTGTAAAGGTTGTTCAGCATAACATACTTAAAAGCAGTGTTATATAAAAAAGACCACTCAGACATAACTTTCTTTAGATCACATTGATTTTTTATTTCCTCATAACAATTCACTATAAAACCAAAAAAAAAAACCCAGGAACAACAAAATATATGGGATGTCTCACATCCATTTCTTTTATATACCTAAGGTTTACCTAAAAAAAAAAAATCATTTAGAAACAGGAAAACTTTAGACTTTTCAAGGGCTACCTAAATGATACTATATTTAAACTCTTTGGATACTTGAAGATTAAATTGAAAATTTCTTAAATATACAGGTTTCTGAATTTAATTGTGAAAGCACTTTAAACTATGTTGTTAAAAATAAGGACTTCTCTGTTGTCATTTGAGAAAAAACCCTAATCTCACTGTCTTCTAAGTGTGAAGTAATATTTGGTATTACAAAATCTTTGTAGGTTTTCCTTCATGCCTTCTCAGCATTGCTGCCTACTGTCTGTGTATAACAGCAACATTAACAGCAAACAAGTCATTTCTCATTCGAAGTAATGCAATATTTGGCAGTACTCCCAAAAACTCTTTTTCCCTTTTATTCTTCCACTTTCCCCACCATAGCAGTGATGGGCTGATTATTTGTTTGCACAAGATGAAAGAGTCAATAAGTGAGTTTTCAAATCTGCACGCAAAGACATTTGTCATTTAAATAGGAAGTTCTGTGCCTGCAGCAGAACTCAGTTTGATCTGCTAAGGAAAAAAATCCATTTGGTTAAATATGCTGCTGAGGATGTACATTGCCTCAGCAGAGGGAATAGATTAAGAACAGATATACACTTTAGCTCATCTAAAAATATCAGAAAACATTATGACATATTTCCTAGCAAAATACAGTCTATATGATATTTCAAGGGAAAACATTACAGAACTCAACATTAACATGCAGAAAACACATCCCTTAAAATGGAAACAGAATGAGCTTTTTTTTTTTTTTGATGAGCATATTGTCTTGAGCACTATATTTAAATTTGAGAAGATTCAGTGCTGTTTATGAAAGAGCCAGTACTGAATCTCCAGTTAAGAAAACCAGCTGCAGATTTGATTAGAACGATAAATATTGTAGTGATGCATTGTAAATAAAGTAATGTGTTGGCCTAAACAGCTTAAATGGTGCAACAGAAATCAAGTAGAGAAAATACCTAGCTCTTTTGGAAAAATATAATTCTATTTTCATTTGAGTTTTCTTCCAACCTAAGACCCTCTCTTTCAACTTGGCATACATTTAGTCTTTTTACAATCTGAGAGGCCTTCAAAACACAGTTAATACAGTACTGACCTCTAAGTGTCAAATTTAATAGATGGAGGTAATGTAAAACCTTACTGAGATCCAAAATATTATGTTATTTCTTTAGATTCCCCATAGTTTGCATGGAAAGTCAAATTAGAGTTGTGTCTCAGATCAACAGCTAAATCTGAGAGACACCTGAAATCAGTACACTCAAGGTGCTGTTAACTAAAAGTAACTAAACATATAATCAGGAACGGAAATTCTTAAATTTGGTCTCTGAAATAGATTACCCTCATCTTCACCCACCTCACAATCACAGCATGGGAAAGGAATCTTGAGTTGGTGATTTTGGCTGAGACTTTTTGTTTTATCCCTCCTGTTTGATGGTAGACATTTGACAGAATGGACAATATTCACCTTCTAGGAAAAGCCAGCGGGATTTTTTTTTCTGGAAAGGGCTCCTTCCCAGTCAGTAGGAAATAAGTCTTCAAGAAAAGGAAGCAACTTACTTTAAGCCTCACACCCATGAATGCTGTAACAAACGGACTTTTCCATAGGAGGGGCTGTCACCTGTTATAAAATAATTCCTTTAACTTTGTTTATAGAAGGAGGCTCTCCCACATCATTTGGAACATTCTATAAAACTGCACAGGTGCTTTAGATGTTTGCATAGTATTCTGTATGTAATAAGCAGTTTGGAGAAACACAGCCTGAAAAATGAGCAAAGCCTGCAATATTTTAGTCACATTCTCTTGGAATGTGGAATAGGGTTTTCAGATAAACAGTTTGAAATCAAGTGCTTGAGTTCATTTATGTGTTGGACTTGACATCTTGTCTCAGAGGAGACCTGACCACTCTCTACAACTACCTGAAAGGTTTTTCTAGCAACATGGGTGTCAGTCTCTTCTCTGAAGTAAGAAGAGATAGGACAAGAGGAAATGGCCTCAGATTGCAGCAAAGGAGGTTTAAACTGGATATTGGGAAAAAAATCTTCACCAAAAGGGTTTCCAAGCATTGAAACAGACTGCCTAGGAAAGTGGTTCAGTTATCATCCATGGAGGTATTTTAAAGATGTGTATATGTAGTGCTTAGGGACACAGTTTAGTGGTGGCAGTGCTAGGTTAAGAGTTCGACTGAGTGATCTCAGAGGTCTTTTTCAAACTATACAATCTTTTTATCTTATGATATCAAATACAATCAAAGAGCTTTACTTACAAGGAGAACCTGAACTAACGTTTCAGCTCTCAAACTTCTCAGGAAAGCCCAAGGGGGAAAATGTAAAATGGAAAAAAGCAAAAAAAAAGGAATTTAAAAGCATGGAAAAGCTCATAGTGTTACAACAGCAAATCTGTGCTTCACTTGCTTTTGAGATAAAAGAAATAGAGTACTAGAAGAACAGGAAATGATTACTGATCTAACATGTTTTAGTTTAAGAGAACAGCGTATAATTTGAATAAGCTTTATTGCAATGAAAGAGAAAAAAAAGATCTAGATGACCACCTGGTTAATTGAGTCAATATGGCATCAAACTAACAACAAAAGGAGAAAGAAAAAATAATAACTCATTTAGCACAGAATCAAGATGTCAAGAAGAAAATTCACTAAATTACTATTATACATTAAAAGAATATAGTATATGCATCTGCCAAGAGATTGGCTTTTAAACAATGAGAATCCGGGCTCATTTATGAGCATAAATTCAATCTTGCTGGTATCACTGAAAGCTAGAAAGTAGAATCAAATGATTACAATGTCAAAATCACAAATTACAACCTGCTTATAAAAGCTTATATAGGCAAAATGAGAAACAAAATAAATGGAAGACCTTTCCTCCAGCTCATCGAAAACTCAGTTCCAAATGCTCTTGAATACTTACAGACTGGAATCCTAATGGAAAAAAACTCAGGCTGTACTTAAGAAGGTGTGTGCTAAAGACCACAACATCCCATTATGAAAGAGACAGGCTCATTAAGTACTTTCAATAAGCGACAGGAAAAAAAAAAAAAAAGAGGAGGAAGTTCAGTATGTGCTAAAAGTCTGGCAACACGTATAAACCTGATTTTTGCAATTTGTAAACACATCAAATGTAAACACTTACATCAAATGATGGCTACATCTAAGGAGAATCAAGAATCTGTGTACACTGAGACTTTAATTTTACCTCATATTTCATTCCAAGAACTAGGAGGAGAGGATATTACAGGACTAAAAGTCAGTTGTTGATTAGTTCCAAGTGGATGTAACTTGTCTACAGCAGCAAAAAGAATGAAAACCAAGTGGAAATATATGCCTGTTTTATACTCTAGAGGTGCCAGTTTCACAAAGTGGAAAACAATTATAAGCCAGTGGACTGAGAGAGAAGACACCCCAATACAATCAATATCTGAGAGCTGCCTAAAAATATTTTATATAGATTCCCTAGAAGCCTCAATTTTTGTTAAAAACCCATTTTGCCTAAAAGGCAAAGAGAAAGCAACAATAAAAAACTCAATAAAGACAAAACTGATAACACTTATTATAAACTATAAGCTAAAAATTGCAGAAAGCTCATAAGGAAAAGCATAGACAAATATGGCCAGCAGAGCTAGAGAGAATAGTTTGAATTTTTATCAGATCATTAAAAATAGCTAATTACCAGATATAAATATTATTAATTATATTACTATCAATAAAATAATTAATATAACATTTATATTAATTGTTATATTAATATCAATATAATAATTAATATAAAATTTATATTAATTCAATAAATATTTCTGTTCTGTATCTGAAGAAAAGATAGATTATACATATGTATGTGTATACATATATATATATATAATAAAGACTTTGGATTAGTTTGCATCAGTGCTGTAATCAAGAACAGCTATTGAACTACCCATCATCAACAGCTCTGGATAAGTTTAATGTAAGAGGTTTAAAATAACTGGCTGATGTATGCACAATTAATAATGAATTTTTAAACTTTTCAACATCTTCAGATAATGCTGTATAGTTTTCATTAATAAATAAAAAACTCGACTGAGTCTGAAACACCTAATTTATCTCCATTTTAAAAAGTGAAAATTTCATCTATTAAAAACAAACAAACAAAACCCTACAGTCAGTAATCTCCACAGGTTTTGCTTAAATCCTTCAGTTTGTACTTCAGTACACCCGAAATCAGTCATTAGCTGAGTCATGATCGCTGCACTGGAAACAATGGTTTAAAGAAAATGTGGAGCACCAAGATGAAAGGAAACAACATTTTTCACCAAAATCATGGTTAGGCATATAAATAAGAATGCACAGAGTCCTTTATAGTTTTAAAAGACATTATTCAATAGTAATTATGGAAGAATTCAGAAATAATTTTACAATATTTCTTTAAAAAATTAGATTTACTACTAGGCAATCATTATCTTCAGAGCATAAATATGTAATACATACAATGGTGTTATTCAAATATTAATAGCTGTATTTACCTGTTCCATTTAATTCTGGGGTGGAAGTTTTTCTTGGCATCTTGAGTGTTTCCTGACCTACATACATTCTTCTGGTGAATTTATTCCAAGACTAACTTGCAGTTTCCATTTGATTCCATACACTGAAATTAATTATTATTTTAAAAGTTGCTGGGTTTGCATTGTGCAACATCTGACCTTTGCAGATTTTGACATATTGCTCACCATGTTTAGGACTCTGCTACATTTCATTTAGAAAAATAGAAGTTCAGCTTTTACATTTGAGCTGCCCTATTACTGATTTTGTACTTCCATTTCAGATAGCCACTATTTTAATGATGGAAATAACAAAACCACTAAATTCTTATTCATTATGTATTCATTATGTCTAAGAAGCTCTCAGCGTGGGAATTACCCTATCACTGCAATTAATTATTACAGTAATAGGAATCTTCTTTCACATAATGGATTTTGATGTCTCAAAATGCCAACTGCAATGCACAGCTGTGCAAGTCCAGTGATATACCTGCTAAGAACCAGTTGCTATTTTCACTTGCCAAAAAGCACGTCTAGATAGATATTAGTATATCACTTCAGCTTTCTACTTTTTAAAATCTCTTTTTTTCCCTACAGTTTTCCTGAATTTGTTTTAAATTTAATTGCTAAATTCCTAGAAGCTACCCCAGCAGTAGTGGCCCTTTTATATTATATATTTCATTGTCTGTGGAGCTTAGTAATAGCTATTGTTCTTGAATGAGATGAGTGCATCACAGATGGCTTATGCACCTGCAGCAGATATTTATCTCAGGCTGTTCAAAGTTAAATGATTTTGCACCGAAAAAAAAATGTGTATAATGGAGGAAAGTATGTCTAATAATAGCAGAGTATCACTTAACATCTTTTAGGGAATACGTTTGTTTGACATTAACATTGATTTAATCATGGTTGTCAAGAAATTATTCCAGAAATTCTTGTCTTCATAGTTAAAACAATACTGCTTCTTATCTGCACTTGTCAAAATGTAATGTCTTGGGCTTTGTTACCTCTGTGTTTGATTACATGAAAAATCATCCAATATGCTGTTATGTGATTCAGTAAATCTGCATTTGCAGATTATATCAACCTTTTGAATCTCTGCCTCTTACTGGATTGTCTTTCAAGCTATTACACAATGGTTACGCACATAATATTCATCATTTCTTGGAATAACATTCCCGTTCTGTACATATGGCTAAACCTATCTGGTCCTGGATACCCAGTTTCACTTGGCCATTTTGAAATATTCTGTTTTGCTTGGAATCAATCATTAAATAAATCAGATCATTCTGTACCTTCAATGTATTATCTTCATTATTATGGCATTTTCTACCTTGTCTTATCTAAAAAAATGTAGATATCATTGATACATGCTACATAGTATATAGTTTGTAATTGATCTTTTAGGATCAATATTGAAGATGCCTGGCAAGGATTCTGTTAAGGGTCACATTTAGACTCTAGTCACTCACTCATGTATTAATTCAGTTAAAGTGTATCATGTTGATTTGCTATTATTCTTTGTTTTAAGCAACATCAAGCCTGGTGGAACTGTAACTATGTTAGTGTCATTGTACAGATCATCTGGTGGAAACTCATCTGGAAAGTGTTTGGACAGATTCAAACGCTGTTCTTCAATGAAAATAAGTACCAATTGGAACAAATTCAGGGGAAAACCCCTAGCATGAATAAAATGTTGAACAACTGCACAGGAAGAAATTTGAGAACCCAACTACTCAGATTACCCCAATACAACAAGAGAAGGCTTTTGCCTTTACCTTTGATTTCATTCTATAAATATAGCAGGTGATAAACAGAAAGGAAGAACTAATCACACCAAAGAATCTATGAGCACTAGCAAAAAAAAGAATATAAACTGCCTGTTAATTAAGCTAGATCAGAAAGAAGTAACAGATTTCTAACACAAGATGAATTCTGGAATAGTTCACCAAATGGAGTATTTAGAGATAAAAAAATTCCTAACTATACTTAAGGCATAGCTTTACCTGTCTGTGAAAATTATAAGTAATGTGCCAGGTAAAGGAAAGAAATGGAGCCTGTAACATAGCAGACTATAACTGATACAGTGTTCCTAAGTAGTTTATATTGACACTTTCAACTCTGGCAAACTAACTTGCCTGAAAACTCTTTCTCTTCTCAGGTCTGCTTTGTCTAAACTATTCCAGTAAGTCCCATCTGAGACCCAACTGCATAACTACTCCAGTAATGTTAAAAAAAAATACATTTAGTATGTAAGCCATTTCCTACAAAATTGGTTAAAAAAGTTTTTTTAACATCTAAACCTTATTACTTTCTCATAGTTTGCTTTTCTGTTATGAGGTGGCATAACAAGCCTTCTTTCTCTTACAAGTAAGAGTACATTAAACAATTCCAGCAATGCTTATTCATGCTTGTTCATGCTGGGGTTTGATTCATGTTTCTGAAAACTGACATTATGGGAATGGTGGTATTTTTACCCTACAGAAACCACTTGCAAAAGGTAATAGAAATTTATAGACATTTTCTTTCATTGTTTTCCAGCGTTATGTATAAGAAATAGACTCCTTAGCTAAGATATAAGGGATAGTTTAATAGGAAAATTAGTTTTTCTCCTAACCTTTGACAGATTTTTAGAATATTTTCCACAGAATTTTGCATTTTAATGGTACTTTAACCTATGAGTAAAAGTAGAATGTGTTGTTTCCAAAAAATAATGGCATGGTTTCTACAGATACAGATTTTGACACTGATGAGTGATGCTTATTGTCAATGCAAAATGAGAAGCTATAGCATCAAAAGAAAGTCTCTGAATATTAATCTTTTAGAATTGATGCACTGACCTTCTTGATAAAGAGATGACTTAAATACATGCTATTATTATGTTTCTGAGTTGCAAAAAGGAAAAAACCACTCCAAAACCACAGAGAACTGCAGGTATTTCTTACGCTTTTCTGCCAATTGTAAGCTCTTTACCTTAGCAAAAACCTTACGTAAGTCAGATGTTTGCCTAAGCAAAACCAGTGTAAGTAGGATCATAGTTAGCATAAATCTTGAAAAGCAGATGATAAA
This sequence comes from Clamator glandarius, assembly GCA_033459285.1. Lineage (NCBI taxonomy): Eukaryota > Metazoa > Chordata > Aves > Cuculiformes > Cuculidae > Clamator > Clamator glandarius. Next base: position 5,613,843 of record JAUNZM010000227.1, read on the forward strand.
GTCAAAAATAAAGTTGAATTTTACTGACCATTGGATCATATGCATAACTATGATATACATATATTGTTCTACTGTATTCATTACTATATATCTAAGAAAAGAATTTTAATAATGCTCCATTAAAATACATAATTTTGCAAGTTTTTTTTTTTTTAAAAAGTCACAACTGTCATCACCGAAAACTTACTAAATAAAATTACATTCTTTTTTGGGAACCACATCAATACTCAGGGAACCATTTAATTGTATTTATTTACTTATTGCACAAGTCCTTGGTGCTAGACTCTTTCCTAAGACAAAGTCTATCTATTCAATGCTTTTAGAAAGTTACAAAATTTTTATATAAATAAAAGACAAAATCATGTCACTTCTTATCTGTGTCCTTGGCATGCACCTGTGAGAGAATGTTTCCTCTGAAGTCCTGGATAAACTTATATATGCTTGCATTACTACTCAGAAATATTAAAATTACACATCTATATTTACTGGTGCTGAGTTCCAAACCTACCTTTATTTCTCTCACTGCTTCAAATAATCTCACAAAGACAAAAAGAATTCTGGCTTTCACACAATTATTGAAAAGCAAAAGGAGACTGAAAGCAAAGTTCATTTTTTTTCAAGTAATACTCATTAGCCCAGGGGACTTCAAAACTTGTACAGGAATAAAGACACAGCAGCTTTTAATTGTGAAGACTAAGAGCTCCACACCTTGAAATTTTGCCAACTTATTAATATGCCTGTGGCTTTTCATAGCTCTTTTGTGACCAGTTAAAGGTACTAATATAATTTCATAGATCAAGTAAGAACTTTCATAAGATTATTTCAGATGGAGATGGAAATTAGATGTTGGGCTCTGATGTAATAGAACAAAGACTACCACAGAGACTTACAGAAAAAACATGACATATTAAGTTCAACTTTAGCCAAGTCTTAGTATAGCTCTGCTGTTCAAAGAGCTAAGCAAAATGTATCATTAATGTTCACTTACCTGAAGTGTATCTATCTTCTGATTGCAGCATAATTCATATGTAATCAAGTCCCTTCCCAATAACTGATTAATGTTAAGACACTGGAGCATAGATGCCAGGTCTCTGTCTTTTCAAAGCAAGCAAGTGGCCTTTTCTGGTGACATGCTCATGCTCAGCCTTGAAATTGCTTTCAAATGCAATATGTCTTGAATTCTTGTTTAACTAGGCAAGGCATGAATAAGAGAAGTGGAGAACATCCCACTGCCTATGTAAGAAGACAGGCACTGCTAGAGTTTTAGAAGTGGATTTGCATTTACTTCAGCAGTTAAGAGCCTGAAATGAAATGGCTTCTGTCTGAATGTGTATATACAAAAGGGTTATTATACAAGCAGAAAGCCTCCTCCTTTCACTTTATTTTATCAGAAAACATTGAATTTTCTTCTGTCTTTGAAAGGCTGCCTATGTTGTGGATACCAAGTAGATGGAGATGTCCTGTGGCAGCTGAAAGTAGACATCTGGGAACATATTAGAGATTACTTTTATCCCCAGTGTCTCCATTCTGGCTAAATCTAGTGAGCCAGCTTCAGTTACTGACTTCAGAATTCATGTACCTAAAATGAGATTTGGAAGTCCTTGTTACTTATGATATTTCATACAGATGTTTAATTCCAATCACTGGTCATCAGCTAAATCTTAGGATATTCTTATATAACTGCTAAATACTTTATTGATCTTTATGAAGTCATCACTTCCAGACGTATCTGGGGCTGCATTAAAAGAAGAGTGGCCATCAGGTCAAGGGATGTGATTCTGCCCCTCTACTCTGCTCTAGTGAGACTCCACCTGGAGTGGAACCCTCAACACGGGAAAGGCACAGACCTATTGGAGAGTGTGAAGAGGAGTGCCACAAAGATGGTCAGAGGGGTGGAACACCTCTCCTATGAAGAAAGGCTGAGAGAGTTGGGATTGTTCAGCCTGGAGAAGAGAAGACTCCAGTAAGACCTTATTGTGATCTTTCAGTACCTAAAGGGGGCTTATAAGAAAGATGAGGACAGACTTTTAAATAGGGCTTGTAATGGTTTTAAAATAAAAGAGGACAGATTCAGACTAGATATAAAGAAGAATTTTTTTTATCAAGGTGGTGAAACACTGAACAGGTTGTCCAGGGTGGTGGTAAATGCTATATCCCCAGAAAAATTCAAGGTTAAGTTGGAAGGTCTTTGAGTAACCTGATCCGGTCAAAGATGTTCTGCTCATTCCAGAGGAGTTGCACCAGATGACCTTTCAAGATCTTTTCTAACACAAACCATTCTATAATTCTATGAAGACACACATACTTTAAAGATGATATTTAAAGAGCTCTTTATGAGTAACCTTTTCACCTGTTTGTTTTCATAGAACAAGTTTCAGAAAGTTTTCTCCAAAGGGAACCTCAGTAAAGATGAGTCGGGGCCGCATGGCAACTCTCACGAAATTTAAGCACCAGTAAAAGCATAACAAAACTAAAATAAATCTATCAAAAAAAAAAGTTCTATCCAAGGCCTGAAGATAGAATGTTTGTCTCCAAGCTCCACAGTTATTGCACTGCACTACTGCATAGTATACAGGGAAATATTTAGTTATGTCTGACTCTCATAAATCCTCAAGTAGCTGTTAATGAATGATGATTAAAAGGGTATTGGAAAGAAGCTTCTTCAGAGTGCATTATATGTGCTAATTGCACTGCAACTACATTGATAATTTAGCTTGGAGCCATAGCACAAGTTTTATCAAGTCCCTTGCCTGTCCCCATTTATGACAGCACTTCAGTTCAGTAGAAGTTTTAGTGTCTTCTATCTAAATTTCTCCAAGTAGAAACTAAACCAGAATTTTTCATCTGGGTTGACACTAAATGCTCTTTATCATCTAAATGGAAAACAGGGGCCAAGCATTCATTGGAACTTTGGTTACATTTAAGCCATGTGCATTGTAGCGATACTTAGTATAGGGGACCAGAATAAACCCAGATTGATCTGAAATAAACTCTTGAACTACTTCAGTGTAGCTGCAGGGCTTCAGCGTCAACTACTTTAATGTACTGATCCTCTGCCTTGTCCTAGAAACAAGCTTGTAACTAGATTCTTGGATACAAACTCCTATGATTCTATGATAACCAAGCAGGGACTTCAGTCCTGCTAAATAGGGGGTTTGGGAACCAGAAACAGTGTACTGTGAAGAGGGATCAGCTTTACCCCTATCAGTTCTACTCTTTACATCTTGGTCTTCAGATGTAACCAACCATAAAAGATGACTCTGCATCATATCAACTTTTATCATGCCTTCAGAGCAGCCACAATAGAAAGATGTGTAGCAGACAGCACTAGATTGTGGATTTGACAATTTGGGTGCACGTTGCCAAAAGACACTGACTGCTTTACTTGCCATTGAACAGGCAGTTGTGGGAGATGACAGAGACACAAGCATAACTGAACATATATTTGAACACAGCAATAAAATAAGAGTATTTCAAAGTTTTGCCTAACAATATAATCACACGCTTATGCTGTACTTCTCTATGATCTAATTGTAATAATTCAATCTCTAACATTTAGAAGTCATTAAAATAAATTTAAACTAACGGTAGATAATCATTCACCTTCCAGAGACATTTTAAATGAAAGAAACAGTTTATTTCAAAGAAGCAATATGTTAAGACTACCTACCTTTTTTAAATCAATGAAACAGCTAGTATCCAATTATTTTGATTAGAATCACAGCTAGCACCATTCAAAAACCCCTCAACCTTCCTGTGAAATGTTAAAGTTATTAAAAACAAAGAGAACTGCATGGATGTGCTAATTTTCTTATACTTAGAGAACAATGTCTTCCTGTAAACTAGGAATCTTATATTGCTTTGACCAACTTATCTACTGCTTTCAGAACGAAAAGCACTCTCCGAAATGGAAAGTTCTTCACAACATATCATTTTGGAACTATTACCTTTAAGTACATTACAAGTTGGGGGGGGGTTCTTTGTTAGAAATGCAGTTAACAAAATCAGTGATAAGAGAACGTTGTAAGAATTAACACAATTTTTTGAAATCTATAAGGTAGTCATTAACTCAGTTTGCTAATCCAATGGGAAATTTCCTGGTTTAAATGGTAGGAAAGGATAACATGAATTACAATGTGGGAAATATTCACTCTACCATCTGATTGTTTGCTGTCACGTGGAAATAATCATGAATTCTTCAATCTACTAATTGCCAATCAGACTTCATGCTGTTTTAATAAATTCATCTACTAAGGTTGTTCTGCCAATATTTAATTCAAGCAGCTTAATATAATGACTATTCCTGTTAACATCTGTTCATAGCAAATATGGAATTCAGAAATTTTGTAACACAGCATTGCTTTCCTTTACAGGGAAGTGGTGTTCAAACAGTTTTCCTTTACATATCAAATATTGTCTAAGACATCCAACAGCTACATTACCACCCATTTTGAATCTTGCAGCACTCATATAACAACCTTGAATCTGTACCAGTTTGGGTACTGTGAGTATGCATCTGAGCTGTTGACTTAGACATGACGTTTACCATAAAACTTGTGTTACAGGTTATGTAACAAAATGATATAATAAAGAACAAGTTATGTCATGGCAAAATGCAACCATATGAAAATGTGTGCCCACTTTTAAAAGTAATTTCTGATTTGGTCATGTGGTGATCCCTTAATTTGAATGGTCAAATAAAACAAAATAAGAATAAACCTTCTGTTGTGTAATACAGTCATTGCCATTGGATTTACTAGAATTCAGGTTAATAACATTCTAATTTTAATCGGTTTACAGTTTTCTTCTTTGTGCATTTTAAAGTTTAATTGTTAAATATCTAAAAGGTAAGAGAGTTTCATATATATATTTGCAGATTGACCACATTCATTCTCCACCATTTTGATTTTATGATAGAGTTTTGGTTTTTACAATGCTGAGTCACAGTGCACATATTGCAGCACAACTTCTAGCTGTCTGGATTTGGAGAGAGGATAGGAAAAATCACACAGAAAAGCTTTTAAAAATTATTATTCAGAAATGGGTAGACATAGGAGTTAGTGGACAATGTAGATGAGCAGAAAAAAATCACTTTGTTATAGTCTGATACGGGGGGATTTTGTGGGTTTGGGTTGTAGTAAACACAATAGAAAAAGTAATGAATGAAGGGCAGTAGAGAGGGAAAGGGTGAATGGAAGGAATGGAAAGACTGTCCTGCTTTTATAAAATACTGTGTCACTCTTGAAAATGTGAATGGCAAGAAGGCCATTTAGCCTCTAGCCTCTGAAGAAAGTACTAAACTATAATAAATACATATATAATAGGATCATATGTCAAAGAAGCCTTCTGGGAGACAAAATTCCCTGTCATTTACATTTTAAATTAATTAATTGAGTTAAAAATAAAAGCCGGTGAGTAAGAGATGATGTGAAGCTATCTTAAACACAGAGGAAGAGATTTGTCCTTGGAAAGCCAAACCCCCATTGGGGAGCTAGACTTACCTGGACAAAAAGGAGCAATTACCTTCAAAGCTAGTTAAGTCACTGGACCAAGAAAAAAGGAACTGTAGGGTTTTATTATTTCTTGTGGTAAGACCAATTCTGATTTTGTAATAAAAAGTTAACCCTGCAATGGAATAGACTTGTCCTGTACATTCAGCTGGCACTGTGAGTAATAACACAGGTTACTTTGGGAAGAATAAGACAAAGCATCTATTCAGAAAAAACTATGCATTTAAATCAAATGTTTGTAACCAGGACACTAGTTGGGTGTCTCAGGAAGCAGTATTTGTTTCACACCATTTTGCAATTGGGGATCTGGCTCTATCAACTGTTAGGCACAAAGAGAGCGCTCTTGAAAAACATTATCCAGTGGAGGAGAGAAAGGCAGTTCAAGCAGGATTCAGAGATGTTCAGAGAATGTTTTTTTTTAGTATAGGTAGATCAGGTAGAATAAATCCTTCCTGTACTCAGTGCACACCTACATAATGAGATTCAGATAGTCCTGCGACTGTTCAGTTTTTGCAGCCTTGTCCTAAAGCTGTACATACTTGTGTTAAAGTTGTATTAATTAGAATACTAACTATAACTTCTTTTTTTTTTCATTCATTAGTGTTTGATTTGTTAGCATTTAGTGGTTTAGATGCATTTTTAAGCTAATTTCCTGATCAACAATTTACAGGTTCACAACATGAAACAGATTCAAGGAATACAAGCAGGATTTCTTTCAAAGCAAATAGAACTAGAAGATAAACTGCTCTAGTGCAACTAGTGCAATCCAATGACTATGGATACTATATTCATAGGACAAGAGCAGAACTGAAGTAAGACTTAGCAAAAGGCAGACAGAATGGACAGCAGGCCCATAGTCCTGTTTTACTCTACAAAATTGCTCCTACAATTCTGTACTACCTTTTCATGTAAATATAACCTCACAGGGCTTAGTATTTCCAACAGCTAGTGCTGTCCCTCAAGTAAGATAAGTGTTATGTTAACATGGCCAAAAAGATTCAGATCTGGAGATAGTTCATGTCACACAGGCTCACAGGACAAATCAAACACTCACTATGGTTCTCTGCCCCTTTGTAAACATAAGTTTTGAGATATCTAATATATTCAAGATCACCTGAATAGCAAGAAACAGGAAAATGCAAGTCCTCTAGTGATAGAGATCTTAGAATTCTTACCTATCATGAATTCATTTTGAATTTTTAATTACGACATTAAAGTATTAATTCCCATTATCACTACTCTTTCTCACTCAAATATTTGAAATCAACCTTTGCTATTATTATTATTGTTATATTTCCGTATATTAAATTATGTATGACAAATATCAAGCAAATGCTCTTTACCCTCCTGTAATAATAGAAAGAATATCACAATTTATTGAAATGGCTATATAACAAAATTTCAAATTACTTTCATAGTTACACTGTTATAGATCTCCAACCAATACAGAATCACATCTCTTTTTCCCTCACTTAGATAGACAATCTAATAGTGCTTAATTAAATGTTCTGAGGATGTCACAGGCTATGAATCCTCAGGAAATCCTAATGGACCTCCAGTCTTCTCCCTTTATCATTTCTTCCCTGTTTGAATAAAATACGTTGAATGTTTATCATGACTGAGAAACATCCATTTTTTATTTGAAATTTGCCATCAAGAAAGGCAATCCTTCATATGTTATTACACCAGTTAAAAGCTGTCAAACAGCATCTTAATTCTCATCTAAATACACTTCTTTATACTTAGTTTTAGTTTAGTTTTAGTCTAGTTCTTCGAAGAGCACTCTGCTACCAAAGACCAATTTTCCACATATGTACTATGTTCAAATGAGCTCATAATCTTTAAATGTTGAGTGCTCCATTGATTCTTGGAAATGGAAAGTGTTATAGTTGCTCAGCATCTGTACACCTCAAAGCTAGATGTTTGCATGTGTGAACCAAATTCAAGTTGCTAAATAAGTATTTAGGTTCATAAGATCAGAAGAAAAGCAAACAGCAGTAATCCTGCTTCCATAACCTACCTAGACTGCATTGAAGTGAGGGGACACTAAACGACCAACTTTATTTCCCATGATATCTATAAATTTTCTGAAGTTTTTCTACCTAGGTGTTAAAACTAGCTCATGCTTGTTTAGCTCTTTATGAGATCTCAAAATATTTCTTAAAAATTACATTTTAACTTATTTACTTTCTGTTTCTAGAAATTATGTAGAATAAATTGCAGTTAAGAAATTTTAATTACATAAAGAGAATCCTGCTACTTTGTTTTCACTGCTTACAACCCTAAAATTTATATTTGATCTTGACATTATTTGGACGTGGATTTTTTTTCACTTTTTAGATAATGCAGTGAAAGAGAAGAAATCTCGATCTTATAATTTACACTTAACATGCATTACTGTACGACTGAAGGTTGCTTGTGGCTGAAATGCTCATTTAGCTCTACATTGAAGGTTCTGGGACATCTCCAGGGTATCACAGATCTATAGACTGCATATTCCTGGAAACATCTATCATAACAGCACCTGTAGTACCTCCCTCAAAATACTTTTTGCATGAACCAGTTTATAAAGGACTTTGTTTGTCCTGCTGTAGCGAAAATAGTGATCTATCTTCATCAGAATGCTTTTCTTAAAGTAGGGGAAAGACGAAGACCTCAACATTTTACATCTTCAAATATGCCAAGAAGTGGCATGACCCAGCTCATGTATGTAGAGAGAAAACATATATCTGTCTCAAAAAAGCTTGTCTTGAAAATGAAAAGCAAAAAAGAATAGGGCAGCTCACCTAGAATGGCTTCATCTAAACTGTCAAGAATATTCACAGAATCACAGAATGACCAGGTTGGAAGAGACCCACTGGATCGTCGAGTCCAACCATTCCCACCAATCCCTAAATCATGCTCCTAAGCACCTCGTCTACTCTAACCTTAAACACCTCCAGGGATGGTGACTCAACCACCTCCCTTGGCAGACCGTTCCAATGCCTAACCACCCTCTCCGTGAAGAATTTTTCCTAATCTCAAGCCTAAATCTCCCCTGGCGGAGCTTGAGGCCATTCCCTCTCGTCCTGTCCCCTGTCACTTGGGAGAACAGGCCAGCACCTTCCTCCCTACAACCTCCCTTCAGGTAGTTGTAGAGAGTAATAAGGTCTCCCCTCAGCCTCCTCTTCTCCAGGCTGAACAACCCCAGCTCTCTCAGCCGCTCCTCATAAGATTTGTTCTCCAGCCCCTTCACCAGCTTTGTTGCCCTTCTCTGGACTCGCTCCAGAGCCACAACATCCTTCTTGTGGTGAGGGGCCCAGAACTGAACACAGTACTCGAGATGCGGTGTCACCAGTGCCGAGTACAGAGGGAGAATAACCTCCCTGGACCTGCTGGTCACGCCGTTCCTGATACAAGCCAAGATGCCATTGGCCTTCTTGGCCACCTAGGCACACTGCTGGCTCAAGTTCAGTCGGTTGTCAACCAGCACCCCCAGGTCCTTCTCCTCCTGGCAGCTTTCCAGCCAGGTCTCTCCTAGTTTGTACCTCTGCTTAGGGTTGTTGTGCCCCAAGTGCAGGACCCGGCATTTGGCCTTGTTAAACCTCATGCCATTGGACTCTGCCCAGCAGTCCAGCCTGTTCAGGTCCCTTTGCAGAGCCTCCCGACCCTCCAGCAGATCCACACTTCCTCCCAGCTTGGTGTCATCTGCAAACTTGCTAAGGGAGGATTCAATGCCTTCATCCAGGTCGTTGATAAAGACATTAAACATTCCCTGCTGTGAGTTTTTTTCTAAATTGTGCCTCAACACTTACAAAATAACAGAAGTATTCATTGGACAGGACCTCTAGGAAGCATACAGTCCAGACCCTTACTAGAAACAGAATTGTGACCAATGTTGTATCAGGACAGACACAGATTCATCTAACAGTGACCTTGAAAAACTTCAAAAGTAGAGATTACAAAACCTCTCTTAACAATGTTTGGGGCAACCTCTTATTGCATTGCACTTCTCTCCTGGTGAAAATAGTTTTCCCCAGTGACCAGCATGAGCCTCCCAAGCTGCAGTGCCTGGTCATTGCTCCTTGCTATATTACCTGCTTCTCTTGGAAAGTGCTTGGATGAACCATCCATGTAACTGTGCTTCAAGTAGTTGCAGAATTTTTTTAGAACACCTTGTTGGTCTCCTTTGAGGCAGATATTTCTGTTTTGTCTAAGCAATTATGTTGGCCAAGAATGCCTGTCTCCATCAGGTAGGTCCTCTGCAAATATAGTTACTTTATGCACAGGAATAAAAGAAATTTGTCCACAAGATAGCTTAAGAACAAGTTTGTAGTATGATCAGAAATGAAAAGAATTCTATTGTCATTATGGTGCATCAACTGAGAATATACTTGTTGTTAGCCAAAGTCTAGTAGAGACAGGAAAAAAAAGTAGACTGCAAGAGCTACCCAGCTTAACATAGTATAATCATAGCATAAATCAGCAGCTGAATGTTCTTGTCTGCTGATAAGTTTTTGGAGATAAATGTTTTTTTGGGATACAGGGCTGGTATGAAAAGCTTGGTTTCTAGAATAAGTCCTGGCAATTTTGAATTTTGTTATATATCCTGCCCAAGATGGAAAGAAAGAATTATTAGGGCCAGAAAACTACATCATTTTGAGTTGTAATGTACGGAAAAAGTTTTTTCTAATGGTGTGCCTGTGGTTAGACAGTGTGTCCTGTTAATCTGGTCCTACAGTGTCTCAAGAAACAGGATATTTTAAGCAATCAAAAACATCATTCCTCCTGTTATACTCTGACCATTCTTCCCTCTTCTTTCATCCATCATTCGTAGACCTATAAATCATATTCTCTTATGAGAGCAAAAAGAGAGCAAAGTTTCTCAGTAACAAAGGAAAGGCAACTGTACATAGGCCAGCAGGGAAGGAATTGACATTATAATAACCAGCATCTTCTTGTCTGCTGCTCTTTCAAAAGAGAAATCTAATAGTTCAAATTTCTTTCCTCCCATCCTTAAAGAGATTCTGCTTATTCTGATTGCTACCACAATGTCTTTCAACTTGACATCCCTTTTTTCCTCCAGAGTAGTCAAAGGTAAAGTAGGAAAATAGAAAATCTTTTTTATTATGATTTTATGATTATTCTACAGTTTGTTCATTGAGTCACTGCTGAAGCAATAATATTGGAAATCTCTCAAAGTGCTTTCATTTGCCTTTTCTGATAGATAAAGTTTTGGGATGTCTTTATTGTTTGGTTTTTGTCTGTTTAGTAAATTAGAGAAGCCCTGGAAGAAATTAACAATCAAATCTAGCACTTTCCTGTTGATAAAGCATATCAAGGAAAATCTTGTAGGTGCTCTTGTAGCAACTGGCAAGTTCTGAAGACAAATGATAAATCCTCAAGGACTGTATATAGGTGAAAAGGACAACCTGTACCTGTCTGCTCTTCCTGACATCCAGTGCAACGATATTTGACTTCTTGTGATGTGAAATTAGTGCATAACCTCAATACTCTCCTCATTTACATACTGCTACTAGGAAAAAAAAAAGTTGTTGCTGGCTTTAAAGTGAGTCTTGTGAGATACTGGCAGTCAATAATGTAAATTGAGGTTTCCACATACTTTTCTTCTGTGACCTGTTCATCTTTTTCTACTACCAGGAGTTATCAAGTTTGATTTTTCAAAATGTGTTTTTCTATGTTTTTTGACAATAATAAAGACCGCAAGCTAAAGGATAGAGGGCAGGAAAGCACAGAGGGCATGATTCTTCGGCATCTTGGTATGTTAATGATAGATTTAAACACTCCTTATAACCAGAGATCTTTGAGTTGATATATGACCTTGCAAAAGACCAATTCATTACAGTTCATGCAATGGCAGCTTCAAAAAAGTCATCAATAAGTGCTTGGCAGTTAACACTAAGGAGTTAGTAAAGAGGGCAAATAACATGGTCTTGCAGTCAAGGAAACACTAGAAAATATGCAAGCTTCTATCAGGAATATATCATAGAATCACTAGGTTGGAAAAGACCCACAGCATCACGTAGTCCAACCATTCCTATTAACCACTAAACCATGCCCCTCAGAACCTCATCTACCTGTCTTTTAAACACCTCCAGGGATGGTGACTTAATCACTTCCATGGGCAGCCTGTTCCAGTATCCAATGACCCTTTCCATGAAAAAACTTTTCCTGATGTCAAGCCTGAACCTCCCCTGGAGGAGCTTGAGGCCATTCTCCCTTGTCCTGTCCCTTGTCCTGTCCCTTGTCACTTGCGAGAAGAGGCCAGCACCCTCCTCTCTACAACCTCCTTTCAGGTAGTTGTAGAGAGCAATAATGTCTCCCGTCAGCCTTCTCTTCTCCAGGCTAGACAACCCGAGTTCCCTCAGCTGCTCCTTGTAAGACTTGTTCTCCAGCCCTTTCACCAACTTCGTCACTCCTCTCTGGACATGCTCTGGACAAGGCAATAAGTACCTCAGCTTTGTCCTCATCCTTTGTCACAGTCGTTCCCTTTGCATCCAATAGGAAATGAATATTCTCCCTGGTCCTCCTTTTATTATTAATATACTTACAGAAAGATTTTTTGTTATAAATTCAGTTGTGAACCAATTAAACTAATAAAAAAATAATTGAATAAAAGAAAGAAGTCTAGAAGACTAAACAATTTCTTTGACATTATTCTATATTGCCTTTGTTACTCTTACCCTATATGAAGGATGAGGTGTTGCCATTTCCATTTAAACTGGGCACACTTCATTGGAGTATTTGCTTAATTGGGTCATCTCCCAGAAAACAATTTAGCTGAAAGGCAAAGTGTCTACTTAATTATAGATATCACTGTAACCAAAACCAGCCACATTCTCCCACTGAAGTCAAAGACTAAATTTCCAATTATTTCAGTTATTGCAGAGATGTTGATAATGTTGATGAAGTTTGAAGTAAGTATGAAGAATAGAGTATGCCTTTTTGTTTTAAAGACAAAAAGATTCTTTCTGTCTTGAACAGTCAAAGCCAAAAAGGATCTTGTTCGGCTGAAAAATAGATCCTAAAACTTTTAGACAATAGCAATCTGGAAGAGAACACAGAATACTCTGCAAGGTGCCCATGCTACACTTGAGAACTAATGTGGAATGAGTCTGAAACATTGCATCAGGAATCAATGCAGTTAATGCCAGTGTATTTTTAACCACTTAGCAACAGAGAATATGAAAGTCAGAGTGTTGCTGAAGTGCCATCCTCTTCTTAGGTCTGGTTATTGTCCTACAAGACTGTACAGTCATGAATCTCTGTCCTGCTAATACTTTGTTCAGTATAAGTGCAAGGAAATTGCTCAAAGATCTGAACAGTACTCACTCTTCTCTTATGCAGAAAGAGCAGTTTTGTTGATGGTCTGTCACAGTTCAAAAAAGATATAGAGCTTTTGAAAAGCAGAATGGTTATTGTACAGCTGAAAATAAAGTTATAACCCAGAATTTTTAGTATACTATTTTTAATATAAATTGCATTAAAGATTTGTTAGAGAACAGCTATGAAGACTCTATACAAAGACAAAATGTAGGGTACTATTCTGTTAACATGCTCGTGTTTGCACTTTTGCTAGCTCACTAAATTTGATGGCTTTTTCTCCACTGAATGATATGATTTTGTAAAAAGAAGATAAGAGGATAGCTCTGTTCAGATAAGCATATATGACTGTGGTTAATTTTTCAATATGGTTGTGCTTTTTCTCTTCCTCAAGCTGAGAAGAGTTCAAGAATTCATACCTGCATTTAATGGTATGATAATGCTATGCTAAACATTTATGCACATAACTACAAGCTTTTTCTGTAGACTTATTTAATAATACTGTGCTTTTATTCTTTTTTCTTTTGGGTTGTTTTGTTTTATTTGTGGTGTTTTTTTAGATTGAAACCCTTAGGGAACTTAGATTCTTTTTTGGTCTTTCTCATATAATAGATTTTGTTTATGTTTATGTCTTGTTTCTAAGGGAAGACTGTTACTTCAACAAGACAAGGTATAATTAAAATGTTCTCATTTACTTCAGTAAAATTAACACAAATACCTCGTGGAGCAATTGAAATAAGGTTCTGACTTTCAGGACAGACATTTATTAAGGATGATAGGTTGCCAACAAGCATGATTCTAAAAGATTTAAATACTACAGTCAGGCACCCATACAGAGACTAAATCCCAGTTTTCAGCACTCTATTATGCAGTAATGAAATAATAATCATATTGTTTCCCTCCCTTCCTCAATTGTCATAATTTTTGAGGAGCTGAACATTTATACTTCATGATTAGATTATTTTCTTATTGGGCGATAACATGCTTGATTTGAACAGTGTATTCTACTCTAGTCTAAATTTATTTCAAATACATATGCTTTTGAGGAAATATTGGATAGCAATGCCAAATCAGAGCTCATAATTGATATAGACAGAACTCATTAAGCAAACTTGAAAAGGTCTTATCTGACACTGTTTTAAAGCTGCCATACTTCTTTAACCTCCACTACCTTTATATGTTATAACAATACCACTGAAACTTACATAAGTGTTGAAGACAACTAGATACTATTAAATAGCACCAATCCCTATCTCTTCACTGCATAGAACTTCCTGATCATTTAATGTCTGGTATGATTTTGTTGACCCAGATAAGCTAGGAATCTGGCTCTGTATTACTAGGCTCTTATTGAAAGACAGGTACCCAAGTGGAAAATGTTTTAAATTCATTGTATGTGTTTCTGCATCCGTGTTTTCCAATGTAAATTATGTTGCAAGAAGGATGATGCATACACAGATGATGACACAATACACATTTGTCACAGCTACATCGTGAACATAGTCCTAAGACCTGTGAAGCACTTTAAGGTCTGCGACAGTTTAGACACAGCATGGTAACCTCAGAGTGTATAATCTACATGGCAGCATGGCTCAACAGAGAACAGTTCAGACTCCTCCAAACAGCTGGTTCTAAGTAATAGTAAAATCAAACTCATGAAGTGTGGAAAGTGATTCAGTTCTCAAACATCATCATACACATCCTAGTACTTGTGTCATATTCGACAGAAAATAAACCGCTAGTCGTACCTGATTCTTGGCTTCTCTTGATTTACTGAACTTTGTTCTTTAACTCCAACAACTATTTTAAGTTTCATAAAAAGTAAAACTGCAGAATAGTAATATGCTAAAACTTAGACACAGTCAAGTACTAAAAAACCCAAAGAAAGGCTCAAGGGAAACTAAGAGACCTAATCTAAAATTATTCTTGAGTTATCTTTGGGTCATAGTAGGTGGATTCTACAAACAAATTTAAAAAAAATGAACAGTCTAGTTTATTAAATCTGATATGCTTCTTTTTTTCTGGCTTGCTGTTTTAAGACGGTTGTGGCAGAAAAAAATAATGTTTTAGAAATATTTTCTTCATTTAAATGTGCAGTTCCTCTTTTTCTGGTAACCTTGTGACTCTTTTTCTTTACACATTTATGTTTTCATTTTACTTTTGAAACTAGATGATTATTTATTTTGACAAGGCCTAATTGAAATTACACTTTAAAAACAGAAATAATAATATATGAAGTGAGGATTTTAAGTAATTTTGGCCTTTTGTTAGATAAATATTCCAATAATCAAACAATCTCCCCCTCCTACTAAACTGAACCTAGCTATCTGCATTAACTGCAGATCATATCTTTCCCTTAGAGAGCGTATCTTTTTTTTAAGACACCTTTCTCAGTTTGTTTCTGGTGAGGTACAGCTTTTGAAGTCAATAGAGTCAGAATAATTAATGTAGTTAAACCTCAGAGCCCATAGTATGACATAGTACATTGAGAGTAATGCAGTATTTTCCCAGCTATGTTCGGATTGCTGGGTGACTTTTGACTGTCTTAGGCTTACATGACAAGATTTTGGTAGTGAGGAGGGCTGCAGGAGTGGCTTCTATGAGAAGAAGCCAGGGGCTGCCCCCATGCCAGACAATGCCAGATCCAGACAGCTCCAAAGTGGACCGGCCACTGGCTAAAACCAAGCCCATCAGTGATGCTGGGGGCGTCTTTGTGACAGTATATATAAGAAAGGGTGAAAAACAACGTGTAGCAGCTGAGAGAGAGGGGGATGAGAAGAATGCAAGAGAAACAACCTTGTAGACATCAAGGTTAGTGAAGAAGAAGAAAAAAAGATGCTCCATGTGCCACAGGAGAGATTCCTCTGCAGGCTTTGAAGACCATGGTGACACAGGTTGGCCCCTTCAAGCCCATGGAGGACTTCACTGAAGCACATTAACTCACACTGCATCCTGTGGAGGACCCCATGCCACAGCAGTTGGAGATACTGCAAAGGAAGCTGCAGCCCACGGAGAGCCCACAAAGAAGCAGAGTTCAGCTAGGAGCCATGATCCATGGAGAGGAGCCCATGCAGGAGCAGATTTTCTGGCAGGAACTGCCTGGGGGGCATAAATACTAGAGCAATCTGTTCCTAAAGGACTGTATTCTATGGAAAGGACCTATGCAGGAGCAGCTCCTGAAGGACTGCAGCCCATGGAAAAGGATCTTTTTGGAGACGTATAAGAAAGACTGTATCCCATGGGGAGAACTCCATGGTGGAGCAGAGAAAAGTGTAAGGGAGAAGGAGCAGTAGAGAGGAATTGCAAAGTGATTGCAACTCCTGTTCTGCACACTGCTTGCACTGCTCAAGGTAGAGAGGGGTAGAATTAAGGACTGAAGCTGAACCTGGAAAGACGGATATACAGGGGGAAGGTGGCTTTAGTTTTGTCTTTATTTTTCATCATCTTACTTTCTTTTTATTTTTAAAAACATGAAATTATTTTTCCTAAGTCAAGTCTCTTTTGCCAGTGGCTGTAACCGGTAAGTGATCTCCCAGTACTTATCTCTATCCATGAAGCTGTCCATCCATGAGGTTGTCCATTGTCCATTTTATTTTCCCTCCTGGCCTTTTTGAGGAGAGGGAGTAAGAGAGCAGCTGGGGGGGTGTCTGGCAGTAAGCCAATGTCAACCCTCCACATGGACAAATAATCAAGCAACTTAAAACTTGCAGCCTAAAATCAAAAGTAACATGAATAACATTGTCTCCAAACTCTACCACCTGGCCTCTGGATGACTTACAAGCGTTGTTGGGTAAAGCAATCTTTTACTAAACACCATTGCGTACTTCACAGAGGAGGTACTCATATTATCCACTCTACCATTTACCATTATCCCCTCTCACATATTGAAGTGTGGGATAGTCATCTACATTGAAATATTATGTGTGACAAAGTAGCTTTTTCTCCAAGGATTACTGAGTTCTTGTCTAATATTTAATTATTATATGACTTGATTATAGAATATCCAAATGCTGTTCCTAGTCTTACACTTTATTCCTCTTCTCATTCACGTCGTCTCAGTGAAAGACCACTATCCACTGCTTGAAAGGATCTTGAATCAATTTTCCCAACCTATAGTACCTAAAATGCCCTTTCTAACAAACTTCAAGCATGTCTCCTTTCTTACCAAGCTATTTGCCAATTTGGAAGTTTTCCAGTTTACGAATTGGCTTATTTGTCAGGTTTTGTTTCTTAATTTGTTCACTTGTCAATTTGTTAATTGCTTGCCACTTTCACAGTACTTGCCCTGTTGCATTCACATCTTCATTCTAGTGATTGCAGCAGAAAAAAATGCAGATACTTAATTCAACCCAATGCCTTAGATGTCTGTTTTGAAGGGCAGGATATTGACTTGTAGTATTTTTGAAACCTCATGCTGTATGGATTTGTAAATATTTTAGATGGGACGTTCTAATTTTCACTTTATACGAAGTTACTCAAATACCCCAATCTAGGAATTATAAAATCTATTGAATCTATATATTTGCAATCCATAACATGATATACTTCAGCTAGTATATCATGTGCCTCCATAGAAACAGAACTGAGTTAATGAACTGACATAACTGCAGCTGTAAGACAGAATACCACGTTCCCAGGAAATCAGAGTTTTCCATGAAAAAGCTGCTTCAACTTTTAGAAGAAGTGACAAAGCATTAATATTCAAAACAAAATGAGAAATCACACTGTATACGCAGAATCATTCCCTGAAAACATATTAGTCTAGTACTATGAATTCCAAGGTATTGTTCTTTTCTTTTTAAGGATCAACATTCATATCTTTCAACTCCTAAAACTGTTACCTTGAATTACTCTGTTTGTGTGGCATTATCCAGCTAGTTTGCTGAAGCCAATTTCCTTGCAGAAAACAATTTAAGATTTATTGGACTTGAAAAAGAGAGTTTTCTCTACAGCTCAATAGTTATAGTCCTTGCTGTGGAAAGAAGAAACTTGGGCTCTGATCTTTGCTCCCAGTCTGTACTGTTCTTTAAAAAAAATAAATAAAATCCAATAATGTTTAAGCACTGTTGTGACACGTGCTTTTAGTTTATGCTTGTTAACACTCTTTCTTTCCTGTACTATCAGTTTATATGAACACAGCTGTTACTTGAACTGTCTTGGCAGAAAATCTGTTTTTCATCTCATTCTCAACATGATGGTCAACTTGATGACTTAAAATATTTAAAATGAAAATCAAGATGGTTAACTTTATTCTACATTAATTTGCACCTTTTGATGTCAGGGCATATGACACAGGCATGAGTGGGACCATCAGTCTTTGCAGGAACAGACAATCACAACTTGAAATTCCTCTAGACACTTAATTGTAAGGAGATCAAAATGGCACTAAAATGAGGGAATTAAGTAGCTGTATGAGGGAAAGCTTGACGTAATATACTCACTATTTATGAATGATTCCAGACTTATTAATTACATCAGTATTAATCACCAGTTGCAAAATTCCTGAAACCTTAATTTTGTAAACTGAAAGTAGACCGAATGACTGTGACAATGTCTGAATGTTCATTCTAAGAGAAATTACAGAATATTGATAACAATCTTTTATTGTCTCCCTGTGAATATTAATTATACTATTATATGACTTTTTAAATGTTATGTTTCAATACATTTGTTGTTGTTGTTGTTGTTCTTGTTGTTGTTGTTGTTGTTGTTGTTGTTGTTGTTGTTGTTGTTGTTGTTATTATTATTATTATTGCACTGCTATCTATATATCATAATAGCACAGAAGAAAACACATGTTTTTATCACTTAGGCCTTATTACACCTGTTTTTATAGATTTTTATTTGATTCTGAATAATAGCCCAGTTACCCAGATACTTCAGGAAAAACAGAATGCCTGCATATGTGCAAAGCATGCCTGTAAGGATATTTCAGATATAAAAACCTGTTAATTTATACTACCTGTTTTCCTTTTGATTGTGGAAACCCTAAAAAAAAGAAATCACTGTAAAAAAATCCTTTATTTCTTAATTAGATTTCCAAATCAATAATTTACCACTCAAATGGATTCTTCCATTAATGATCTTATATACATATTAATTTATTGTCTTCTTTTGGAGCTCTAATACTTATAAAAAAAGTGTTACTGTGATAAAATCTGCAGATTATGGATTTTAAAATCTAATTATTAATGTAGGAATACATATTATCACAGAATAACCTGTATATATCACTTTGAGATTCTTTTCTACTAACTAGAAAATGAGAGGAGAAGTAAGATTTTGTCTAAAAATAGTCAGGAATTTATTCAAAGCTGAAAAATATCACTGAGAATAGTTGCAGCCTGTTATGTCAATATACTTTCAATGAGTCTGGCTGGCAGGATTCCACGTAACTACTAAGTAAGGAAAGGCCTGGATTAATTCTATGTATGTTTTAGGTACTTAATTCAAGCTTCAACATTAGGCTCATAATTGCTGTAGTTTGATCATAAAAGTTAGTCAGGTGAGCTCAATGTAAGTGAGGCACAGAGAAGAGTCTTTGTGATAGAAGTAGTCAGGTTTGAGCCCTGAATCTAGCAGGGTGTTTCATGGCCATGTGAAAACTTCAGTTCACTAGAGGCTGAAGCTTTGGAAAAGATTGCTGTGCAGTACACATTTGATAATGGAAGACCAAAGCACTGCTACAGACTCCTAACAAGGTAGTCCTTGTGACTTATCACTTAAATGCTTCATGGTTCTCTCCTGGGAAATCAATCAAAGTGTTTCCTTACCATGGCCAAAGGGGCTCCATTTGAGGGAACATGGAATTGCTTGTTGATTGTGAATATGCCAGGTCCTTCTCACTCCATAATGAGTTGATTTTCATTTCCTGACCAATGATACATACCCATCTGCAATGCGAACAAGGACATTTTTTTTAATTCTGGACTAATTTTCAAGAAAAAAAGATTTAGTACTCTTATAATAATTGTAGAAATTTATACTGTATTATTTTTGAAGATGACTGATTTTCCATTCCAGAATATATTGGACAACTTTAGAGATACATAGTCATACATATTCATCCATCAGACTACTTGCATCATCTGTTTAAATTTAATTTATTGCCACTGTTCGCTTCCTCAATGTTTATCATATGTGCAATTTATTATTTCCATTTTCAATTTTATATTTTCAATTTCATTTCGAACAAGCATAAATGAGAAAAACACAGAAATACTAGCAAAAACTAAGATAGAAACCTGGCAGAAGAAGACAGCTGAAGGTGTGGACAAGCTGTCAAACCTGTCAGTCTGCAATTAAATGAAAATAATCCAGTTCCTCAGAAAAGACATCACAAGGTGGTCCAGTGAGGTAAGGAAAACTATTCTCATAATCTTTCACTTTAAGTTCTGTAGATGTATTGTTCAAAATTAACGCGATTATAAGAGTATCTTTTTGTCATACCTGGTACGGCCTTGGTGGCAGGGTGCTGGAGGGTGATTTGTGGAAGGAACCAGGAGCTGCTCTGAAATGGACCTGACCAATCTGCTGCCAGTCGAAGGAGAATGTAGTGCTGCTATTCAAACATGTTTAAGTGTGGCAGTTGCTGGAGGGATAAGCAAATTAGAGGAAACATGAAGGAGACATGGAGGAAATAGGCAGAAGAAGACATAGTTGAGGATACAGCTAGAGATTTACTCTGGGAAGAAGGTGGTTCATGCCACAGCAGACACAACCCTGATGGATGGTGGTTCATGGGTGACTCATTCTGGGGTTTGGACACACCTGAGGGACTGTGGCTGTGGGTGACCAGGGCAGTGATGGTTCTGAGTGGCTGTAGTTGTGGGCAGTGCATGCTGGAACAGAGAAGAACAAGAAGCCAGGAAGAGAGAGACATTGATCCAAAATTCCTGCACCACCTGTCACCTCTCCAAAGGAACTTGGTAGAACAGAGTGTAATGATAGTTCTTCAGCTCTCTGGTCCTCTGAGCTGGAGAATCGTGACTTATGAGCACAGTGTTAAGAGCACAGGGGCAGGCAATTCCAAAATGTTGGATGTCAAACAAGCAAAGCAGAATGCTGTCTTGGCTAAGCAGGGATCCTTTTCTTCCTGGAAAAGGAAATTGTACAGATATTGGAAGCAAGGACAGGCAGCACAGGAGGACTACAGAGATTCTGTTCACCACTGTAGGGAGACAATTTATGCAGCCAAAGTTCAATTAGAGTTCAAGCTGGCTAGCACTGGACAGCTTGTGAAGGACAACAAAAAGGGATTTTTAAAATGTGTTAAGAGCAAAAGGAGAATCAGAGATAACATTGGTCTGTTGCTCAACAAGGTTGGTCACAAACAGGGACGAAGACAAAGCAGAGACAGTGCTTTCTTTATTATTCTCTTCAACACTGATGATAGGCCCCAGGACCTACAGAGCCCTGTGTTGAAAGAACATGACTGAGGATGATGATAAAGTCCCAGTAGACCTTGAATTTGTTCGAGATTTGCTTCTCCAGCTGAATATGCATAAATGAGGCACAATAGGATTCATCCCAGGGTACTGAAAGAGCTGGCCAATGTCATCACGGGACCTCTCTCCATTATTTTTCAATGGTCTGGGGAGTCTGAAGAGGTCCCAGTTGCCTTGAAGCTTGCAAATGTTGTCCCAGTTTTCAAGAAGGGCAAGAAAGAAGACCTTGACCATCACAGGCCTGTAAGTGTCACTTCATTGCCTGGTAAAATTTTGGAGAAAGTTGTTCTGGGAGTTATTGAAAAACACTGGAGAGACAATATAGTCATTGGTCACAGCCAGCATGGGTTCATTAGTCCTAACTAATTTAATATCCTTCTACAATAAGGTCATCCATTAAGCAAATATGGTGGATGCAGTTTTTTCTGGATTTCAGTAATGCACTTGATACTGGCTTTCATGGCATCCTTCTAGAGAAGTTGTCAGGCTGCAAGATGAATGGGTACACAGTGTGCTTGGTGAAGAACTGACTGAAGGGCAAACCTCCAAGGGTTGTCGTGAATCCTCAGAAAAAGATAAAAACATCCTCCATTAAGAAGAAGAGGAGGGTGATTGTTGTATGGGACTCCCTCCTAAAAGGAACTGAGGGACCTATTTGCAGACCGGACCCGCTTCACAGAGAGGTCTGCTGCTTACCGGGGGCATCAGTGAAGGAGGTACCTAGAAAACTTCCTTCCCTGGTCCACGAGACAGACTACTATCCTCTGATAGCAGTCCAAACTGGTAATGATGATTTAGTAAGCAAAAAGACCAAAGCCATCAAGAAAGGCTTCAGGGCCATTGGGAAAATGATGGAGGGCTCTGGGGCTCAGATAGTATTCTGCTCCATCCCAAGGCTAAATAGAGAGGAGCTGGAAGTCAGGAAGAAGAACTCGATTAATGCCTGGCTCTGAGCCTGGTGTGAGGAAAGGGGCTTCGGCTTCTTTGATCGTGGGGTGGCTCATGCACTCCCAGGCTTTGTTGCTAAGGATGGGACACGTGTGTCTTCTAGGGGGGCTAAAGCCCTTACTAAAAACCTAGCTAAGCTCATAAATCGAGCTTTAAACTAGATGTGAAGGGGGAGGGGATTGAGACCAGGCTAGACAGGAGCGAGCCTGGACATGAGGCACTAGTGATTCAGAGAGGCTGTGCTGCAGAGGACCACCAGTACACCACCACACAGAAAGTGGGGGAGAACACACCTGGGGGTGGTAAGGGAGATATGGGCACTCTAGTGCTAGCTACTCCAGTTACCAGGCAATTGGGAATGGACTCTGTTCCCTTTAAGAGGGCTGAAGGCTCAGCAGCTCAGCTGAAGTGCATTTACGCCAACGCACGCAGCATGGGGAATAAGAAGGAAGAGCTGGAAGCTGTCATAGGGCAAGGAGCCTATGATGTTGTTGCCATCACAGAAATGTGGTGGGATGACTCATAACTGGAGTGTAGATATCGTGGGGTACATACTCTTCAGGAGGGATAGGAAGGGAAGGAGAGGAGGCAGGGTAGCCCTCTTTGTAAGGGAGGACTTGGACACTGTTGAAATGGATTGTGGCGATGAGGAGATTGAGTGCTTGTGGGTTAAAATCAGAGGAGCCCATAAAAAGGTAGATTTTGTGATGGGAGTCTGTTACAGGCCACCCAGCCAAGGAGAAGCAGCTGATGAGCTCTTCTATAAACAGCTGCGGTTAATCTCTAGATTGATGCCTCTTGTTCTTGTGGGAGACTTCAATCTTCCTCATATCTGCTGGAAGTACAATAGAGCAGAAAGGAAGCAGTCTAGGAGGTTGCTGGAGTGTGTGGAAGACAAATTCCTTGCACAGCTGGTGAATGAAGCAACAGGGGAAGGTGCCTTCCTGGACCTGCTGTTTGTGAACAGAGAAGGCCTTCTGGGGGATGTGGCAGTAGGAGGACACCTAGGACTAAGCGATCATGAGATGATGGGGTTTTCTGTTCTAGGTGAAGTGAAGAGGGTGGTTAGCAGGACAGTAGCATTAAATTTCCAGAGGGCAGACTTTGAACTCTTCAGAAGGCTGGTTGGCAAAGTCTCATGGGAGACAGTCCTTAAGGGCAAGGGAGCCCACGAGAGCTGGGAGCTCTTCAAAAAGGAGATCCTAGCAGCTCAGGAGAAAGCCATCCCCATGTTCCGAAAAAAAAAAATGCCAGCAGGGGAAAAAACCAGCTTGGTTGAACAGGGAGATCTTGAGTGATATCAAGAAGAAGAGGAATGTTTATGGGCTCTGGAAGAGGGGACAGGCCTCTTAGGTGGATTAGAGGAGGGAAGTGAGATTGTGTAGAGAAAGAAATCAGAAGGGCAAAGGCTCAACTAGAAATCAGATTGGATAAGTCTGTGAAAGATAACAAAAAATATTTCTATAAATATATAAATAATAAAAGGAGGACTAGGGAGACCATACAGTCCCTATTGGATGCAAAAGGAACAACAGTGAAAGGAGATGAGGAAAAGGCTGAGATACTTAATGCCTTCTTTGCCTCAGTCTTTAATTGTAAAGAAAGTAGTTCCCTTTCTGTACAAACCCCAGAACTAGAGGAGCAAAATGAAGCTCCCATGGTCCAAGAGAAGGTGGTCAGATCCTTGCTTGCCCGACTAGACACCCACACGTTTATGAGGCCGGACGGGATTCACCCGAGGGTATTCAAGGAGCTGGCAGATGTGCTGGCCAAACCCCTTTCCATCATCTTCCAACAGTCCTGGAAGACTGGGGAAGTTCCACTGGACTGGTGGCTGCATGATGTTGTGCCCGTCTACAAGAAGGGTCACAGGGAGGATCCAGGGAACTACAGGCCTGTCAGTCTGACCTCAGTGCCAGGGAAAGTCATGGAACAGGTGATCTTGAGTGCTATCATGAAGCACATGCAAGAGAACCGGGTGATCAGGCCCAGTCAACATGGGTTCACAAAAGGCAGGTGACAAAGTGACTCGGCTGCTGGATGAGGGAAAGGCTGTGGAGGTGGTCTTCTTGGGCTTCAGTAAAGCTTTTGACAGAGTTTCTCACAGCATTCTGCTATGGAAACTGTCAGCCTCTGGTCTGGACAGGCGCACACTCTCCTGGGTGGAAAACTGGTTGGATGGCTGGGCCCAGAGAGTGGTGGGAAATGGTGTTAAATCCAGCTGGAGGCCAGTTAAAAGTGGTGTCCGCCAGGGCTCATTGCTGGGTCCAGTTCTGTTCAATGTCTTTATCAATGAACTGGATGAAGGCATCAAGTGCACCCTTAGCAAGTTTGCAGACGACACTAAGCTGTGTGGAAGTGTGGATCTGCTGGCGGGTAGGGAGGCTCTGCAAAGGGAACTGAATAGGCTGGACCGCTTGGCAGAGTCCAGTGGCATGAGGTTTAACACGGCCAAATGCCGGGTCCTGCACTTGGGGCACAACAACCCTGTGCAGCTACAGACTAGGAGAAGCCTGGCTGGAAAGCTGCCAGGAGGAGAGGGACCTGGGGGTGTTGGCCAACAGCCGACTGAACATGAGCCAGCAGTGTGCCCAGGTGGCCAAGAAGGCCAATGGCATCTTGGCTTGTATCAGAAATGGCATGACCAGCAGGTCCAGGGAGGTTATTCTCCCTCTGTACTCAGCACTGGTGAGACCGCACCTCGAATACTGTGTTCAGTTCTGGGCCCCTCACCACAAGAAGGATGTTGAGGCTCTGGAGTGAGTCCAGAGAAGAGCAACAAAGCTGGTGAAGGGGCTGGAGAACAGGCCTTATGAGGAGCGGCTGAGAGAGCTGGGGTTGTTTAGCCTGGAGAAGAGGAGGCTCAGAGAAGACCTCATTGCTCTCTAGAACTACCTGAAAGGAGGTTGTAGAGAGGAGGGTGCTGGCCTCTTCTTCCAAGTGACAGGGGACAGGACAAGAGGGAATGGCCTCAAGCTCCGCCAGGGGAGATTTAGGCTGGACATTAGGAAAAAATTTTTCATGGAAAGGGTCATTGGGCACTGGAACAGTCTGCCAAGGGAGGTGGTTGAGTCACCTTCCCTGGAGGTGTTTAAGGCAGGGGTGGACGAGGTGCTGAGGGACATGGTTTAGTGTTTGATAGAAATGGTTGGACTCGATGATCCGATGGGTCTCTTCCAACCTGGTTATTCTATGATTCTATGATTCTATGAATGGTACTGATGAATGAGGCTACAAGTGACTGGTGACAAGTCACCAGTGCTTTTCCTCAGGGCTCAATTCTAGGACTAGTTCTGTTCAATAGATTTATCATTGATCTGGATGCAGGAGTTCAATGTACCATTAGCAAGTTTGCCGATGATACTAAATTGGGAGGTGCTGTTGACTCATTCAAGGGAGAATCAGCCTTGCTGAGGTATGTAGATAGATTGGAGCACTGGATTATTGACCATGGCGGGAAATCTAGCAAAAAAAAATGCTACTACATCTACGGTGGAATAAAATCAGACAAAAGTATAGATTGGCAGAGGAGAAGCTGGAGGGCAGCTTGTCACAAAGGGATCTATGAGTGCTGCTTGTCAGTAATTTCAACGAGTCAGCAGTGTGCCCTAGAAGTCAAGAGGGCAAACCACATTCTGAGGTGCATTAAATACAGCATAACCAGGTGATCAAAAAAGGTGACTATTGCTCAGTATTCAGCACTGATGCAGCCTCACCTTGAAAAATGTATGCACTTCTGGGCTCCAAAATTTAAAGATCATGTGGAGGTCCTTGAATGCCTCCACAGGAGGGAAACAAAGCTGGTGACAGGGCTGGAAGGAATGTTGTATGAGGAATAGCTAAGTACTTTGGACTCGTCTAGTTTGGAGAAAAGGAGACTGAGGGCTGTTGTCATTCCTCTCTACAGCTTTCTGAGGAGGGGGAGTGGAAAGGGAGATGCTGATCTCTTCTCCCTGGATCCAGTGATAGGACCTATGGTAATGTTTCACAGCTGCATCAGGGAAGGTTTAGACTTGATATTAGGAAGGACTTATTTACCAAGAGGATGATAAAATACCAGATAGCCTTCAAAGAGAGGTGATCGATTCCCCTAGCTTGTCAGTAGCGTTTGGACAATGCCCTTAACAACAAGCTTTAAGTTTTGTTCAGCTCTGATTCAGTCAGGCATTCAGATGATCATTGTAGGACCTTTCCAACTGGAACAGTCTAACCTACCCTATCCTATCCTTTCCTGCTGGTCTTGTCCTGTCTTATCCTATCCTATTCCATTCGAAACTGAAAAATCCAGCACTGAAAAAAAAAAAATTACTAGAATAAAGGTATTCACTGTAACCTTTATTCAGTTCTTTGGTATGTAAGCTTTGTGATGTATGCTTTGTGATCTAATTACCTGTATTCTCCTTGGGATCCCTGCCTCCACAAGATCACTATGCATTTAGTCTATTCAGTATTTTGCATTCTCCTCATTGTCCAGTGCTTAGCCTTCTCCTGTTGGTCCTCTCCCTTACTTTCTCCATAAGACTGAAGGCCTGGTCTGGAGAAGGAATTCTTAATTTCCCCTTAAGCATTTCTACACCACTTATAACTGGAGTGTGTTACTGCTACATGAACATTAATAGATCCAATTCCACATATAGGTACTGTCACCATTTTAGAGAGAGAGAGAACTGAGACACAGAGGGACTGAGATTAAAAAGTTTCTGGTTGGAATACCTATGACCTCATTTTTCATAGTATTAGCATTAATGGATCTTCATATATTCATAGCACAGCAAATCAACTTTAATTACATCTGTGAACAGTGAATACTGCTGTGACTGGGGTGTAACATATTCAGTATATTATGAGCATACACCTTTACAAATTATAGTTGAAGTGATTCATCAAATACAGAGAAATTCAGAGGCAAAGTCATAAACAGAATCTAGTTTCCAAACAAACATTCAGCTCTTGTAAAAGTAACATCAGCCTTCATGTATTTCAGCTTTGAGAATAAATGAAGCAACATTCTCCCCACTCTTGTTGCCACTCTCCTCCTCTGTTATGTGTCTCCATTCTGATTCTGCCTCCCTTCACCCTTTGTCCCCACGCTCACCTATTACCTGTGGACTCCTTTTGTCATGTAACTGCAGCATTCCAAAATTACTTCCTTTTATCCATATCTCTTGTCATATCCTGCTTTTTCCTTTTATGCTTCTTTTTTTGCTTTCAAAAATACTTTTAGGAAAATTTATTGGTATTCTAATTTTTTGACCAAGTCCCAGGCTAAATTCACTATGAGCTTCAACCAGTACATGGAGTATGTGCAAACAGTGGGATTTAGATGGCATTTAGGTGATTCAAATTCTGAAAGCTTCATCCTGCATTTGGAGAAAGATAAAATGCAAAGGCCTGTACTATTTCACTTTCCCAGTTTTCAGGGTTATAACTGTTTCTCAGGGCCACATCTGCATCAAAAGAAGTGTGATCAGCAAGTCGAGGGAGGTGATACTCCCCCTCTGCTTTCACGAGATCTCTCCTGGAGTACTGTGTTCAGTTCTGGAGTCCTCAGCACAGGAAGGGCATGGATCTAGTAGACAAAATCCAGAGGAGGGCTGTGAAGATGAACAGAGGGCTGGAGCACCTCTCGTACGAGGACAGGCTGAGACAGTTGAGCTTGTATAGCCTAGAAAGGAGCAGGCTCCAGGGAGACCTTATAGCAGCCTTCCAGTACTTAAGGGGAGCCTACAGGAAAGGTGAGGAGAGGCTCGTTATCTTATCAAGGACTGCTGTGACAGGATGAGGAGTAACAGTTTCAAGCTGAAAGAGAGGAGATTTAAGTTAGGAATTAGGAAGAATTTTTTTACTATTAGGAAGGTGAGGCACTGCAACAGATTGCCCAGAGAAGTCATGGATGCCTCATCCCTGGAGGTGTTCAAGGCCAGGTTGGATGAGGCTTTGTGCAACCTGATCCAGTGGAAGGTGTCCCTGCTCATGGCAGGAGTGTTGGAACTAGATGATCTTTAAGGTCCCTTCTGACCCAAACCATTCCATGATTCTGTGATTCTATGATTCTATGATCTTGTGCTGCAGATATGGGCCAGCTGACCATAACAGTAACACATGGAAACAAGTAGGGAAGTTGATGGGATTTATCCTCTGTTGAGAAGTGCAAATAATGTTGGGTCATGCCGACATTAACAGGTTTGTGAAAACAAAAGACCTTCAGCTCAAAGAAATTATCTGTACTTGATGAAAACAAGATATACGTACACACATACACAGATGCATACACACGATTGCAGTTCAAAATATCCTTTCAAGTCAGGATTTTACCAAACGTTGCAGGTATGCCAATGACAAAAGCATAGTAAGACTCCTGATTAATGTGTATATGCATGTCAGACAAATTATGTAGTCAATTAGCAAATTGAGCAGTGTGTAACAACGTAATTATATAAGAAGGAAGTTAGTCAAATTCAAATTCTAGAACCCGGACAGTTATTACAGCTCTTGGCTGAAGTTTGTCTGGTAATATGCAATTTTACTCCATTTTGCTAATTGCTATTCTGTCTGAAGTCAGGAAACCTGAGTGACAGTTCTTACAAAATAGCTGGTTGTGGCTGAAGAAATGATGGATTTATTTTGATGGGAGGGGTAGATCTTGGTAGAAAAATAACACCCCAAACAGTCACTCAAAAATTAATAAAAATATAACTGTCAATGTCTTAGCAGTATAGTATAGCTTGAACTTAAGACTGATAGGAAGCCAGAAGATAAAATGCCCTTTACTGATGTCCCAAGGACTTATGTAGCATCCACGGCCACAGTGTGTACTCTCGCACTGGATATTGTGAGAATGGGCTTCCTGCTGTTTCAGGGATTCATTTCCTTTATAATCCTTCTGCTACTATCTTATATTGTCAGTATATTAATTAATTAAAAACCAACATACAGGCAATTCTATTAGTCATAATCTCCATCAGTGATGAAAAAACCCAAATCTTTTTCAAATTATTCTGGTTTATTATTCCAGAATCAGTTTTGGAAACTGAATAAAGAGGGCTTTTTTAATCTGATCTAGTCTTCAGTCTGTCTCGTCTATGTATCTTCTCTCTATTCCTATCTTAAGTCCTCATGGATTTAAGTTCAAGATGGTTAAAAGATTAATATTGAAATATACTTTATGACGTGTGTTTGTCATTTAGAAAATGTGTCTGGTTTCAAAGTGGAAATTGACAACATGTTAAACTGCCCTTAGCATCCATGGCTTTTCCACTTCTTATTTAATAGATAAATGCACAATGAAAGAAGGATTTATATGCTCACAGGGCTAGGTGCAATCCCTTGATATTCATCTTTCAGTTTTAGACTTCTGTTGAAGAAGTTAACGCATACTTCTTGGTCACTTGGTTCTTCTAGAGATTTTGAGATCTTATTCTTAGGCCTCCATAGAATTATAAGTCAGAAACTATCAGGAAGCATCTCATAAGCCCTTTCAAAGAAACTGTAACAAGGACACAGACTTTCAGTATTAAAAATTAAATAATACAAATAACAAAAAAATCTAAGAGAAAAATGTATAAAAATATAATAGAGCAAACTTTGTAAAAATTTAGGCTGGGCTTGAAGCCTAATATTTACACATGATCATAGCAGAATTCGTGGTAAGAAATCAGCACTGGACAATTTTTGCTGGGCAAGAATTGGGGTCATTGAATTGAGAGTAGAGAAGTGTAGTACTCACTGAGATGGAAATAAAAACTGCACCTCATCCTTCTGTTACTATCAAGCTTCAAGGAGTGTCTTCCTAGAAATCTATAGTTAACAATGCAGTAAAGATCAGTTAAAACTATAAAAAAAGAAAAAGTTTATCTACGAATGCAATGGCAGAACACCCATGTTGATAATGGCATGTGTAAGCTCATTTCTGCAAGCAGTTTCAAATATTTAGCTGAAATTAGACCCATAGTATGCATTTACAGAAGAAGAGACAGGTGAAAAAAAAACCTGAAGTACTATGGTTAGATCTCATTTAGAAATCACAGTGCTATAGGGAAAGTAAAGTAGCCAAGCCAATACTTTTTGATTAGAATTTAAATGGATAGGGTCATGTAATGAAAGCTAAGGCTTGTATTTACTTAGACTAGTGCTAGTTGGTTAAATGCAGGATGTCTTTTTAATAGATTACACACTACCTTCAGCTAATTTGAATTATATTAAGGCAATCAGTTTTTTATTGGGACATACAAACAATAAAGTCAAGAAGAGCTCCACAGTGGCAGTTATTTCCACTGACTTGAGAAGCTTGCTCTAGAAACCTGCAGCTTTTTGAAAGCTTTGGTGATTTTCTTTACTCAGTCCATCTTCTATAAAAAATTGTTTTTTCTGACATACTACATCTGATAAATAGCTTATATCAACTCTAAATTTACATATTCAATCGGAAATTGTCTGTGTAAATTTTAACACTGTATACAACTGCTTACATTAAATTTTAAAAAATTCCTTTCAGATAAAACATTTGCTTTGTGGAGATTGTATTTTTTAAGTAACTCTCAGTGCTCTTGGGTAATCAGAAGCCTGGCTTTTTTATCCTTTTTTTTCTTCAAGAAAAGAACTCCACTATGAAAAGTAGGTTATCACCTCTTGCCACATTGCTAAAGTAATGAGTTAAAAACAGAAATAGTATTCCTGGAATTACCAATGCCATACAGTACAGCAGCTTAGGCTTTCATAGGAAGACTACTGAATTCAATTCTGTTTTACTTGCAAATTCTGGCAAGAATAAAGTTCAAGATAAGAGAAAAGAAGCCAGTAAAAAGATAGTTTCAATTTAACATGGTCATTCTAAACAGCATGTGAAGACAAACCATACCACTATCACTGTACTCTAGAGTAGGTAGCATGACTTTCAGTTAAAAAATAGTCACTATTTAGAACTAAAATGGAAAACTTCTATGCATATAATGTGAGTGAAAAATTAAGTACTGGAATCTTTATAAAAAAAATTATTCCATCCATCCACCCATCCAAGTTTCACCTCTGAGTTTTATAGTAGCTCCTTCAGCCACAGAAGTGGTTAATGTAATGTTACTTACATAAGAAATGAATGCACTTTTTCATGATCAGCATCAAGTTCTAGTGTACCAAGCCTCTTTGAAGAGGACAGCCAAAATCATAGGCTTCATTCAGAAATTATGAAGTAATTTATTAGCTTAAAAAAATAACAGTTCAAATATCCTTAAAAGTGGCACATTACGGCATACATACTGGGCACAATATAGCGGTACAAAGATAAGCCTCTAAATTGTTTTTGCATGTGGTATACCATTTGTATATGTTAATTTGCCCCAGAAGAACTTCCAAACTTCACTCAGAATTACAGTAGCATGGGAGAATTCAGGCTAGAAGGGACCTGTAGTTCAATCTCTTACTCAAAGCAGGGTCAGCTCTGAGATCAGACCAAGTTTTTCAGGGCTTTATCCAATTAGATCTTGAAAACCTCCAAGTATGGAAAGAGTCTGCTTAATTTCTGGATGACTTTTTCCACTGTTTGGAGCTACAGAAGCACAATACATGTGAAAGACGGACCATATGCTGATCTCCAATATCAGCTATAATGAACCACTGAATGTACACAACTGTAAAAGACCATTTGGTATATCGTTAGCCTACTTTCAAGGGTATTTCCATTAAAGAGGAAGTAAAGGGGGCTGGGTGGAGTAAAAAATGTTAAACGTACAGTCTATCTAAAATAGATATTATTTCGTAAAGAAAAAAGTGTAATTCATCAAAATTGTCTGTATTTTGTGTTTGGATTGTTTAACAGTTTTGACTTGGGCTAGGATAGGGAAAAGTACCATATTTGGGCATCTTGAATTCAGAGGACATTTTACATCAATTGTATTACATGGATAGTAAAAAAAATACTGAAAATTTCCTATGTATGGTGTATATTCATCTTTTAGGGAATTTTTTACAAAATTATTTAAATTTGTACATTTTACCTTTTTTTTTATAAACTTACAAATTACAGTTTTCACAGTACAGATGCTCAAACTGGGGAATGACTTTCCGAACTGCTTTTATTTGCTTCTCAAAAACTAAGTGATATTAAAGTAATGGTAATTTTATGGTTTGGATTTTATTTAATATAATCTCAAAATAATATAATTCATACAGGTCATACCATGTCAGATGATTTAGAGTGAAAGAGACAGTTTTGAATATATTGAATGAGAGGAACTATATACTTTCTTATAAAAGGACTGTGCAAAAGGAGAACTTCATTTTTACTATATTGCTTTTCTGTCTGGAGGGAGTTCTATATCCACAATATATATTTTTGGAAATTCTGCTATTTACTAAATTTATGGGTTAAACAGAGTAGTACTACCTGTATATCCAGATTTATTGTCATCAGAGCTTTGAACTACAGCAGGAAAAGAAAATATATAGTTTCTATGCATTAGCAAAGCAATGTATATAGTAAGAATATTTCAAGATAATTTAGTAAATGAAGTTTCCTTATTTATAGACAATATTCGATTGCACTTTTGTTTTTTCTCAATTTACTTTCAAGACACTGTGATTGGCACTGTCTTCATAACAGTTTTCGGTCACCTGTTATGTCCTATTATTATTGTTAATTGCATAGAAACGACGGGGATACTGGAGTTTTTTTTGGCTGGGTACTTTTTGCTCAAAATAATATAAACAAAATGAATATGTAAGGCCATTTTTAGAAAGGCAGCAATATGCGCAAAAGATATCTATTTCAAATATCATCTAAACATAAACATACCTCAGCCATTTTGAAGAAGACAGGAACACCACATCTTAGACAGATGATCTGTAACCATGCAGGTTACAACTGTGGTATCTTCAGTAGCAGTTTCTAGGTGCTGTCTAGACTTTGACTTCATCAGCCAAAAGAGCTGGAGGGTTTCTTGTGCCAAGGAGCTCTGCTGACAACTATTTGTCATGTAGGGTACAAAGTCTTGCTGAGATGAGAATTCAGATTTCTCTGTTCTACCCTACATAGTGATTTTTACTTTTTCATTTCACAGTAGGAACATTTTGGACTGTATATTTCTCACAAATAATATTTTTAAAGAAAAAGTATATACAGTGTTCTATTTTATTATGAGTATTATAATTTTCCCATTTATGTACAGGCTTGTTCTCCCACCAAACACTTGTGCCGCAGAGGATTTGAAGGTTTATGTGTTTCAAGTGATCTCCATGAGGATATAAGCTATTTTGATGGCCTTTAATTAGTTTAATATTTATTTTTAATTTTACAATAACAAAGATTTGTTTTCAAGATAGTATGCAAGAGGCAAAAGATGTGTATTTCTAAGTATTTTAGTAAACTAATATATATTACAAACTAATATATCTTATAAATTGATATATATTATAAACTAATATATTTGTACTAAACTAGATATACTACAAGAGCTGACCAGAAGCTATGTTCAAGGAGAGAAAAACAGTCATTGGTTCGCACTTTCCTTGAGTAGATTAATTTGTGCTAAGAACTTGTACTCTATATCAAGAGTATGTTCTGGCTTTTTGCATTGCCTTAGCT
This sequence comes from Clamator glandarius, assembly GCA_033459285.1. Lineage (NCBI taxonomy): Eukaryota > Metazoa > Chordata > Aves > Cuculiformes > Cuculidae > Clamator > Clamator glandarius. The sequence continues at coordinate 5,647,646 of JAUNZM010000227.1, forward strand.
GCTCCTATGCATCAGAAGTAGGTGGTTTCACTAGTCTCTTTCCTACTGATGCTGTTTATCTCCCCTCCACATACTAGTGTGGGGGAGAGTATGCCAGCCCCACGGTAAGGCTGGTCTCTTCAACTCCCTTGGCATCACGAGAGTAACCTTTGTACACGTCATGATCTACAAGAACATATGAGGCCATAGCAGGTCACTTACTTTTTATTTATCAGTCCTCTTATTCCATTCTTTGCTATTGGTGATGTAATGCTACAAAAACCCTAAAACAAAGAAAAAGCTGTGAATCTGTGAAATAATTGTTGCCTTCAGCCACTGTAGATCCTCTACCTGGCACAGCAGGCAGCCCTGAATGTGCAATTTAGCTCAGCATATTACAGAAATGAATGAATGCCGCATCACTAAAATTAATTGTACACATGTCCTTATACAGTTTATTAAGTACAAAATTGTGGCTTATCTTACCTTGGAAAATAAAAATGCTATATTATGAGGTTGCTAGTAAAAACTGTAGCTATCAACAATGTAAATCTTAACTATTCCCTTGAAAAATGTTCAAACTGATGTTATACAATAATTATAATTTTTGAAAAATGCGCATGTGGAAATTACACACATGAATGAAACTTAATCTGAGAGGTTCTACAGAATAATAATTTAGGAAACTTTATACAGCAAAAACCAAATCCAGCCCAGATGCCACATAAATTATGTTTAAACATATCTAAACATTAATGAAAGATTTTTCTTGTTTATTTGGGGAAAAAAAGTACCAGGTATGTCTCCAGGAGTCAAAAAAAAAAGAAGATTGGAAAGAGATAACATCATACCATTACCTACAGTAATTCTGTGCAGGTAACAAACAGAAAAGATCAGCCTTCTGAAGAACAGTAGGTATAAACTAGGTTTATGGAAATACCTAACAACTTTTCGCATCACAGATTAATGTGTAACACGAACAGTCAGTGGAGATAGGAAAAACTGACCAACTGAATCCTGCGTTCATTTCTGGGCCCCTCACCACAAGAAGGATGTTGAGGCTCTGGAGCGAGTCCAGAGAAGAGCAACGAAGCTGGTGAAGGGGCTGGAGAACAGGCCTTATGAGGAACGGCTGAGAGAGCTGGGGGTGTTTAGCCTGGAGAAGAGGAGGCTGAGGGGAGACCTCATTGCTCTGTACAACTACCTGAAAGGAGGTTGTAGAGAGGAGGGAGCTGGCCTCTTCTCCCAAGTGACAGGGGACAGGACGAGAGGGAATGGCCTCAAGCTCCACCAGGGGAGATTCAGACTTGAGATAAGGAAAAAATTCTTCACAGAAAGGGTCGTTAGGCATTGGAACAGTCTGCCCAGGAAGGTGGTTGATTCGCCTTCCCTGGAGGTCCCTTAGGTGAGGGTGGATGAGGTGCTTAGGGACATGGTTTAGAGATTGGTGGGAATGGTTGGACTCGACGATTCGGTGGGTCGCTTCCAACTTGGTGATTCTATGATTCTATATTTGACATCACATTTGACACTGTCAAATTATTATAACTGATAATATTTTAATAGTAAGAGTAATTATTAAATACCAAGCCTAGCTGTTAATAAGGTTTTCTGAAACTGCCTTTCAGAACCTGTTGTACCCCACCATGATAACAAGAAAAGATATAAATAGGAAATACTTTCAGCAAACCAAAACTGCGGCAATTTATAAAGGGTTCCCATTTATGTTGTCATACAATGGATCAGTCTCAAAAGCAACAATCCCAAATTTAACTCTGCACCAATTTAAATTACGTAATTCCTACTTGGATTCTTACATCACTGGATCCTATTGGAAATGCTTATGGGTCTATATATAAGCAATGATTTTTCTATATAGTTATTAGTCTATTTACTGGAACTTAGAGCTGTTCTTAGTGCTATCTTGGCATTGTTCATTGAGTCTATAATATCTTCAGATCTAAGTATTCTCTGAGATTCAGTGTTCAGCTCATTATCACTCAGAGTTTAGGGGTTTTTATGTAAAAGAAAACATTTTACATAATACTTGCTGAGAGATACAGCTTATACTTAGAGATTACGTTAACAAACAAGAAGGGTTTGATTGTATTTTCTTGATATGCAGTTGCATGTAAAAAGATGTATGTATTATTTTTAACAAGACTGAGAAACAGCTATTCCCAAGTAACGAGAGTTTGAAGGATGATTCTGTTTTAAATGTTTGTATAAGTGATTTACGCTCGGAAGAGCTCAGAATACGCACCAGCTCTTAGACAAACTGATTTATTAACAAAGTGGGCTGAAACACTGGCCCTGTTGTTCCCTCTGCAGATTACAGCAAGTTATATTAATTTAATTAAAACCTAAAATCACGTTTATTAATTAATTTATTCTGTCAGCTATCAGGAAGATCGAGTAGCTTCTTTAGTTCATAGGCTGAAAGCAACATGAGATTATGTGCTGAATTAAGAGATGTAACAAGGTAAACTTCCAAAACATTACCTATGCTTGATTCTGGAAACAGCTAGAGCCAAGTATAAGCCAGATTCTCCTCTCTCCATAGAGATTGTCTCTTAGAAAAAGATATGAATAAAGGCAGAAAATACATTTATGTATATTTATCATAATTTCTACGTTATTATTCTTTGAGTTATCCTCATGAGATGAAGAAGAAGAGCCAATTTCTTCTAAAATATCTAATCTTTAATGTGATTTCTAAAAGAAGAATTGTGGCATGCTTCACTACATTTTGTATACGATTTTGAATAAATATTTATTGTTAAAGATAATAGAGACCTTCAAAGTTATCAAAAGAGGTCGGGGTAATTGCCAAAAAATTACATGAAATCCACACAAATCAAAGATAAATATGCATTTTTAGATGTTATAATACCAAAGGAAAAAAAAAATAAAAGGAAAGACTAGTAAGAAGAGAAGAAGAAGATGAACTCTGATGACTTTGATGATATCAAACACAGAAAACTGACACATAAATTATATTTAAAAGAAATGTGATTACAAATTAGGGTCCCTTAAACCTTTTTATTGTGGCTTTATTAAATTACATTTTAACAGTTAATAAAGACATTGAAAATAAATCTGAAATAAACTGTTCTACACCTAATGGAGGGTTTTTCATGAGTGGGGTTAGCTGATAAAGCATTTAACTTCCACTTGGTGGTTTAATTTTATGGCCAAGACTTGATGGTATAGTATGTGAAAACTATGGCTCTTGATTCAAATAAAATTACAATAATTTTGAGAATCTTCTCGCTCAAATGTCAAGACTCTAGAAAAAAAGGTTGCAAATGAACATTAAAGTACTTAAGAGGAGAGGTAATAACAATCCTTTGATATTTTGTTTCTTTAAATATCTCATCCCTATGGGAAAGGGCTGCCATTGTAAGGACAAACTAGAGTGACTCCTGAGGCCAAACTACCCTGTGCATTAAAAAATAACCTTACAATCAACAATTCAGAATTTATCCCTACTATACAGTCAAACGTCCTCCCTGCACATGAGTGCCAGTTTCTGACATCTAACTGAGAAAGTGATATATGTGTTCTAGAAAAGTTTTTCTTATTTCCAGAATGGAGAGATGTAAATGTACAAATTATTTCTGATTCACAGTTCTAAAAATGGCACTAGATCCCACAATGTGGCATGATTAACATATAAGAATACAAAAATTCTACGTATTTTATCATCTTACTTCAATATTTTACATAGTTATTTTATAAAATCTGTAAATATAAGACTTGTCATGCCTTTTAAGGTCCTGACTTACTGCAGAATGTTCTCTTATTTCAGTACAGTTTGGGTTTCCATTTTTTCCCCATTTTTGCCTCATTTGCTTGACCTTATCTCTTGAAGAATAATGGTACTATCTTTATTGAATTGCAATCGTTTGATGTGAAAAACTGCTCATCATTAATCTTATAGTGACAGGCCCTATTGTAATTAAACTCCAAAGATATGTAATTCCTTATTAAGAGAGGTTCTTTTACTGCTCAGTTCACAATTCAAATTTATCTCTTCTCATATACTTTGTCATTTCATGGTAGTAAGTTGTCCCTTATTTTATCTGAGTGTTTTAAATGTGTTGATTTTTGATGTTTATGCAGCTGTGAAATTAAATCATAAATGAAAAAGTCTTGTAGACAAGTAAATGAAAAATACTGATTTATTATATTTGTGAAAAACTAATGCCATGAATAGTTTAAGAGAATGGGTTTTATTACTGAGATTTTAAAGATATGCTCTAATAAGTCACATATATAGATCACCCTTGACACTTCGATACCCTATTGCTGATAATAATAAGGTGTTTTTGTATAGCAATGAACTTCTGAAAGAAAGCACAAACAATCTCCAATACAATCCAGGAGCAACACATCTCCATGTTAAATAATTAGGGGGGATTATCTGATTCTGGAACAACAAGAGATATGTTAGAATTCAACATTCTTATTTTCGAAATTACGAGGATTTATAGTACTTTATTTTGAAGTTAACTTGTTTACTTTTAAAAAAATCCATGACAGAGGACATTTTCATTCTTTTTTTCTTTCTTAGTATAGGTAGGAAACATTGAAAAGTGGCTCCTCAGATTAATGTTTCTTTATTTTCCCTTGTCAGTTTCTTTTACCTTTGCGGAAACGATGTGAAAAGAAAGGTCATCAGCCTAGAAGATCAAGAATCACGTAACCATTCTTTCTGATTAAGACAAACTGACCTTTTTTGTTTTACATACAGATCATTAAATGTCAAGGCCTTCAGTGGCCCTATCCAGCCTCTCCTGGGGCCTCCCCCTTCCTCTGTTCCATGACCCAGGACCCCATTTCAGCTCAGCGCAGATCTGTCAGTCTGTGACCCAGTGACAGTTTGGGAATATGGCTCTCCAGGTCCACTACAGCCCGGCCTTAGCCCTGCTGAGCCAGCCCAACCCACAGGCTGACGTCCCCTTTCCCATAGAGGTGCCTGAGGGTGTCTGGGGCTGCCCTCAGCTACCCTCCTGGCCTGCCCTGCTCCCTGGCTTGGGGCTGGTGAGACTGGTGGGGATCACCTGTGTCTCCTGGCACCTGGCTCCAGGCAGCAAACAGCTCTTGCAGCACTCTGATGTAATATATGCATGTAGTTACTAATATCACAAGAGTTTGTGTTCCTCCTTTCTCCACAAAAGCGAAGTTCTCAAAGCAAAGATTTCAAACAACTCATTTATACCAGTGTTCTCAACTCCAATTATATTGATTGCATGCAATAACAAAAAATCAGTAAAGGACAAGAAACTGTGTGTATTTTTGCCTCCTCTCAATAGACATTAATAAAGGATGTGGTTGTCTCATCTTCAGCAGATCCAAGTACCATACAAAAGCTAGCATCACATACATTTCAAGGTGCTTTACAAGACAGTTCAGACCTTGAATCCCTTTTTTTTACAAACTGGAGTGTGGGTGTGCTATCTGAGCTCCACATACTTAACTCAGACCTCATGTCTCATTGGTCTGTATGTTACATCAGCTCACTCTTGTATGTATCAGCAGAGCAGGCAGGAGCATGGTAAGTGTGTGTCTAAAAAGGTAAACCTTCTTAAGTGGCACTTAAATCAATATTGGCTTTGTAGAGAAACTGGATAACAGCCTTATGAAACTTAGCACTAGAATAGGAAGATGTCTGTAATGACTTGATTTGACTTCCAGCAAGTAAGAGTTATTCCTTTTTCAGATTTATTCTAGTTCATATATGCCTTCCTTGATTAGGTAATTTCTCTTGTATTCCAAACTAATCTACCTCAGTTTTGAACATCACTTCCAACATTTTTGCTTTCTGATAACAATGAAGTTCAAGATTTAAGATACAGTGCAGTCAATAATGGCTTTTCATTAACAAATTATTCATGTGCCCCATCATCATTCTCTAAATATACTACAGTTCTATAAATAGGATCAGAATTAATGGAAATAAAAATTAACAATATTTCACACCACTGTGATCTCAACTGGCAAAGCATTCTAGAGATGCAGTTGAAATGGCATTGTATATAAACATGGCTCATTTAAGGCTGAGATGAAATAGTTTTACAAGAAGGAAAACCAGCCTCTTTTAAACTCCTTAGGTATAAACAGTTAGACATAGGCTTGCCATATATTTATTGTGATTGAAAATTCAATTCAGATGAGATTCTGGAACATTTGTCCAGTGGGAACAAAGTTATCAAAATGTACATGGAACTATTTTTTTGAATCACCTCAGGAAAACATGACAACATGATAGAAGCTTTTTAGTTTTCTTTTCATGGTTAGTAGTTGCAAATAGGAATGCAGCTAGTGTTGGTACTTCACTAGGAACTACATATGGGGTTCGGACTTTGTATGTCCCCCCAAAAGAGACAAAAGATGAATTAAGGTTTTGAGGGCAATAATTTCTTATAAGTTCTACTGACACATGAGTACTAACTCCATTTTTGACTCCCAAGAAAGCTTTTAAATTTATTAAAAGTTATTAATTAAATCCAAGGTCTAAGGGGTTTTTTTAGCTATTGTTATAGACCAATAGCTGAATTCTGCAAATTGCACCAGGAAAGGAGTAAGTTTCTGAGCATTTAGAAATGAGACAGACTAATATTCTCAAACAGATCTGCAGAACAAGGTTATCGTATCCCCACAAATACCACTTCCACAGTGAAATTATTTCTGCTCTTCCTGGACTCTTTCCTAACTCTCACTGTGGCTCTATGTTAAATGACTAGCAGAGTGGCTGTGTGCTGAGCAGCCTTACAGCAATCAAAGCCTTTGCTGAAGAAATTAAAACTACTTAGTGGGGAGAGCAGCTACAGAGAGATCAAAGCTGTCACCTACACTGATCCATGTAGTCAAACCTGGATATATTAATGCAGGCTCCCCTGACTGCAAATTCAAGAGCTAATGTATTGAACATGTCTTGTCTCGGCTGAGGAAAGAGAAAGGTGTAGAAGTCCATCACATCTAAGTTTAAATGTCTGCAATATCTGATCTAGTCACAGGTGGGCTACCTTTGCAGTCAACAGAAAGAATATTTAGTTCCCACTTGAAATCACCAGTGTTAAAGAAGGCATGATAAAACCTGTGCCCTCGTCTCCATTGATTATAGTGACTAGTTGAATACCAATTCAATTAATTTTAAGCATTCTGAGCTGGCCCCAAGCAGTGTCTAGTGCTCTCTGTTGACTATAAAATGAACTGCTCCTAATGTTTCTACTCTGATTTGTAGGAAAGTAGCTGAAGTAGCCACATAGCGACCTAAAAAAAAATGAGTAACAATGTGATAGTTTATTGGGCATGAATCTCAATGGAATGACAAACTTCAGAGTGTCAAGAAAGGAAATAGTCTTTTGTTAGGGGAGTTCTTGCAAAACTAACTTTATTCTTGCTAGTCTACACAATCAATAAAGTGTCTTACATTCCTCTGGAAAACATTTGGGAGAAGAAGGTAAACAAATATGTTCTCAGTCACCTCTCTTGATTGGTTAGTTTCATTCTCAAGAATTTACTTGTACTTAGTTCTGAGAATATAGAACAATATTCAGTTAATAAAAATACAGGAAAAATACTGCCTTCCACTGAATTTTCAGTCTACATGCTCTTAAAGTATATTTGTATCAGGGTAATTTTCTTTGGTATTGAGCTACAACTACTCAGTTATTTTGAGTGATAATATAGTTGCCTTACTGAAATGTGGTGGGACGAATCCCGTGACTGGACTGCAGACATCTATGGCTACAAGCTGTTCAGTAGGGCAGGGGCTTTGCCCTCTACATCAAGAAATGGATGCAGTATGAAGAGCTGTCCCTGAAGAATAGCCATGAGAAGGGTGAAAGCTGCTGAGTAAGAATCAGAGAACAAGGCAACAGATGGAACCTTGTGGTTGGTGTCTACTGCAGGCTGCCCAATTATAGGGAGACTATTGACAAAGGCTTCTTACTCCAACTACAGGAGGCACCATGCTTTCAGGTTCTTTTTGAGGTGAAAGACTTCAACCACCCTGACACCTGCTGGAATAGTAGCACAGTGAGCTGCAGGCAAACCAGGAGACTCCTAAAATGCATGAAGGATAAATTCTTAAATTCTTAAGCCAGGCAATAGACAGTCCTAGCAGAGGGAGAGAGATACTGAGCCTGATGGTCACCAGTGCAAGTCAGCTAATTGGTGACATCAAGACTGGAGGCGCTCTGGGCTGCAGTGATCATGCACTGGTGGAGTTTGCAGTCCTGAGGGATCTGGAATACGCAAAGATAAAAAAAAAAAAAAAAAAAGAAGGACTTTGAATTTTAGGAAAGCAAACTTCCAGCTCTTCAAGAGTGCTTCTGCAGGTATGTCAGCCAGAAAATGTAGGTCAAATGAAGCATAATCCCCTCAATGAACATGACTAGCAACGTTATATGACTGGTAACAACGAATGAGGAGAGGGCTGAAGCACTCAATAACATTTTTGCCCAAGTCTTCACTGGAAACCAATCTTTCTTCCTACATACCTCATGTGGATGGATCTCAAGGTAGATCCTAGGGGAGCAAAATCCCTCACACTGTAAGAGAAGATCAGGCTCATGACAACCAGAGAAACCTGAATACATGTAAGTCTAAGTGACCTCATGAGATGCATCCCAGAGTCCTGAAAGAAATGGCTCATGTAGTTGCCAAGCCACTCTTCATGATATTTGAAAAGTCATGGCAGTTGGATGAAGTCTGACTGGAAGAAAGGTAACATTGCATCCATTTTTAAACAAGGTATAGAGGAGGATCTTGAGAACTACCAGCCTGTCAGACTCAGCTCTGTGTCTAGGAAGATCATGAATGAGACCCTCCTAGAAGCTATGCTAAGGCACACAGAGGACAGTGAGGTGATTTGAGACAGTTAGCATGGTTTCACCAAGGGCAAGTCCTACCTGACCAACCTAGCGGCCTTGCATGATGGAGTGACTACATCAGTGGACTAGGGAACAGTTATGGATGTCATCTATCTGGAGCTCTGTACAGCCTTTGACACAACCTCCACAATACCCTGCTCTCTAAATTGGAGATACATGGTTTTGATGGGTGGACTGTTTGGTAGATGAGGAAGTAGTTGCATGGTTGCTTTTAAACGGTCCTGGTCAATGACTCCATGTCCTGATGGAGTTCAGTGACAAGTGATGTCCCTCAGGGGTCTATATTGGGACCAGTACTGTTTAATATCTCCATCCATGGCTCTTTTCTAAAAGAGTTCTTGCTGTTGATGGATGTAACATCCATGTTCCCCCATTCAGGGAAACAGAATAAAATGGAGTTTAAACAAACTGTATACATTATTTTAAGAACTACACTATTGCATTCCATTTCTTCCTTCTCTTTATCATACATCTTTCAACCTTCCCAGGTTAACCCAGTCTACTTAATTATGTGCTAATTTTCTTTCCATTGTTCTTCTTTCTTCCCTATTACCTTGTAATATGACTATTAACCAGAAGATGAAAGTTCTTGAGCCATTTCATAGCAACTACAGTACTGGGTTTAAGTGAACAAAATACAATCAAAAATGCCATAGATGTTTCCTGTTTCATGTCTCATTTCTCTTATGTGTCAGTCACGTAGGACTTCTTCCTGCAAGGAGAAGTCTAGACACCTATAAAAGGTTTTTGACATGACAAGGGAGGAGCCAGAAGCCAATTTCAAATCATCACTTCACATATACCCCATGGCGCGCTGTTTGACAGCTAGTGAGTGAAATATTCTTTTGATTGGATTCTGGCAGAAAGCCAGCTGGTTGTTATGCCCGTGTGCTCATTAGCAAGTACAGATACATGAGAACAACATACAGAATATACTTCTTTGACCTTTGGCCTAAAGAGTCGTCATCTAGAATGGAACAGTTCAGAACAAGAATATCAGGGCAGGTTTTCACAGTGCTTCGTATTATGTTGTACAAGAAAACAAGTGTCTTAAAATACAGCCTGTACTGTAAGATCCTATTTACAAATTAAATGTTATATGCCCTTCTGGGTCATTTCTTTCTCTCTCATTTGTACATTTTCCAAGACAGTCACTCTGTGTGTTGTTTCTTTGTCAGCATTGCCACAAGCTGTGGTATGTCAACACCCTGCAGCTACCCATTCAATTGATTGTATAATAGCAGTGAGCCATTTCCTTCCGCCCTTGGTATTATAGAAAAGTCAAAGTCAAACACTCACTTTCTAACATTTGAGTCGGAAGCGTGAAGTGAGCATCATATTAGAACAGCAAAAACTACTGAAAAGTGAAATCCCTGCAGAGATGGATTTATGTGACTCCACAGAAAATCAAAGCAAACTCTTTAAAAGTAAACATGACTTTCTTTCAGAAGGTGTTCCATTTGCACTTACTTGAATAAACACCTGTTTTGACTGAAACCAAGCACATATTTCCATTTGTTTTAATGCCCTCTTGATCTGTATAACTTCCTAATGTTCTGAGTCTATTAAACAGCCACAGGCATGTGAACCTTGTTTCTGACCTAACAGCACACTACAGCCCATGCTGCCCACTCATTCCAGACCTTCCCAGTTCCTTACACACATTATTAGTTTTTGTTCACCATACGCCAGTGGGCAATAGGAAGCACTAGCTCCTTGGTTTCAAATACGTGTTTAGCAACAGTTTTTCTTATCAATGAAATATTTACACTTACATATTAGAAGCAAGTTATGAAATCTAAAGAAATCCTAACTGCAAAAACATCCAGTCTAATCTCACCCTGTGAGTCTTGAATTTTTTCTCAGTCCTTAGGCCTGGCCACCAAGCTGAAATAAGCCAATTGTTCATTCATTATCTAGTCACTTTTATGAACAAACTCATCTGCTGCCATTTTATATGGGTGGAATGCAATAAAGAAATACAATGTTGATTACTATGGCATTGTGTTTTCTTCATGGAAGCACAGGCAAAACCACTGTGATCATGGGCCATTAAATCCTTATGTCCAAACCAACACTGCAATCTGTAGTGAAAGATGTAATCCTATTAAGTGTTCAAAAGAAAGTTGAATTAATAATTTCATATAAATTCACCTTAGAGTCATAGCAGAATTTAACACACTGTGGCCAATGTCTTAGAATAAAATACTTCTGACTTGGTTCATTATTCTTTCCTCTTTTTCTCCTTCTTTCTTGCCTCCCTCCTTTCCATGTAGTTATGAATAAAGTGCGTAGATTGATAGGCAGTGTCTAATTTAGTGTCAAGGTTTAGTCCTGGCTGGGAACTAAGCACCACATAGCCACTTGCTCACTCCCCTGGAGTGTGATGGGAGGGAATTGGAAGGGTAAAAGTGAGAAAATTCATGGCATGAGATTAAGACAGTTTAATAGTTTTGTAGAGAAAAAAAATAACAAAGAGGGAGGAAAATAAAACCTAATAAAATCAAGTGATGCAAAAGAAAACAATTATTCACCACCAATTAACTAATGCTCAGCCAGTGCCAGAAAAAAAGTAACCCCCGCCATGTCCCCCACACCAGTTTTATTGCTGAGTACAACGTCATATAGTACGGAATATCTTTTTTTTGTGAGTTGGAGTCAGCTGTCCCAGTTGTGTCCCCTCCCAAGCTCTTGCATACCCCCATTCTGCTCAATGGTGGGGCAGTCTGAGAAGCAGCAAAGTCCTTAACAGGGTATAAGCAGTGTTTCAGAAAAACTAAAACATCAGTGTGTTTCAACACTATTTTCAGCACAAATCCAAAACATAGCCCCATACAAGCTCCTATGATGACATCTAACTCTATTCCACCCAAACCCAGTATATTCAGCAAGAATCAAACAGTCAGTGTGTTGCCTTTTGCCTGCCTATTGGACAAAATTGAAAAAAAAAATTCTCTATATGGTCAACAAAACAAATATATTCATAATAAATTTATTTTGGGATGAAGTGCCATCAAGCACTGTGATGCTTGTGTTTTTGTTGTGTTTGGGCATAATTATTTTAACCATTTTATAACTGAGAAATTAAAAGGCAGTGTTGAAGTACTTGGAACTCAGGCTGCATATAAAAATTCTCTTAAACAACCATTAATGAAAAAAAAGAAAGAAAAAAGAAAGAAGGATGAAAGAAAAGAGGGAAAGAAAGAGAAAGAAAAAGTGGAAGAAAGAAAGACAGAAAGGAAGAAAGAGAAAATATTCAGTAACCCAGGCTTCAGAATGTACAGACCTCAATTAGTGCTAGTCAATTCCCATTCACCCATAATGCATTAAAAAAGCTGAATGTCTAGAAGCTGTACTGGTTTTGATATATGAAAAAGTCAGGAACATTCCCCTCACAGTCTACATAATGTCTAGTCCAGTTTAAAAGGCATCTCATACTTTACTTCTTTTTATGCTCTAAACACTACCTTTATTTAAACATATCAGGAAAAAGTATGTGCAGTAGCACTATCTATTATTATCATATCATAGCTTATTTTGACTGTAAAAAATATAAACATATCGGCTTTCACATAGTGTGTTTTTAAAGTTAATTTTGTTCTAAGTAGCTAATTTTTAGCAATTTGTTTCCAACAGCCAAGGTGTTTCAGAAATGTTATATTCAAGTCATATATTTACTGATATTTTTATATGTACAATTGCCTGCATGACAGCTTTAGTCATTTTGCATAATTCTGAGTGCCTCAGATTAATTTAGAAGAAACGATATTGTGTAGCTCGTATTCTTAGTCCACTGTTGTAACAGTACCTATCAGTAATAACACTCTTCATTATTTAGAACCTATTTGAGGACTCTAAGCTCTCAACTACCTGGTTAATTCCTTGACCAATCTAAATTCTTTTATAGTATTATGACATGGAATGTTAGAAGCTAAAATCTATCCCCAAAGGAATTAGCATAGTATTGTAAGCAGAGAATTTATATTTGTATATAAAATTTGCATTAAACTGTCTACTCAAATGACACATGCAAATATTTTTTTAGTATTAAGACTCAAAGTGTTTTTCTTAGTGAAAGCTTATGAACAGAAATACTCATTCTACCTGCACCCACAGATTAATTCCACTTCAACCAAGGAGAATTATGAGTTACAAATCAACACAAAGCTGTGACCTGAAAGAGCCGCTCTAAGAAGTTAAAAGATATGATATGAGTCTTCCTACCTAAATATATCCAAACGGCACCTTGTTTTGCACTCCACCGGCTTGAAAACCAAAGCATTGTAGTTCACTAAACATTGTTGTAACTTTTTCTTTTTTTTTTAATCTTCATGTAGGAAAAAACCTAAGATATTAAGTTCTCAAGAGATATTAGCAGAGATTGAGAGAGATTTACCCCCAAAACCAGCATTCAAGCACTAAGAACAGTTACTTTTAAACAGCCAGGCACAGGCTGAAACACATGCTACAGCTCGAAGTAAGAACTTTAATCCTAGGTTTTTTAACTTGCATTGACCACAGAGGTTGGTGTATCTTGATTTGTCAGGATTTCATTAGAAACTTTATCCTGGACCTCAGAAAAATCTTTATTATGAAACTTCATTTGGAAAGATATACATTCTGTGAATAGCTTTGTTTCCACGAAGTTAATTTTTTCAGACGAAAAAATGTTTTCTTAAAGCTACTCTCACCAGATCTTCCTGAAAGAGACCAGATGACAACTTATTATGACATTATTTAAAAGATATCTACTCTTATGCTACCCATTTGGCATTATAATCCCCTTAGAAAAAATGTGTAAGACTGCAACATTTGGAAAGTATCACAGTTTCCGAGAATGACATCCTATTTTATGGGAAATCTCATAATGAATGTTATCTAAGTTTAAAAGCAGCTTAGAAAGAAGCTAAGGTGGATGGACTGCAATTAAACTAAAACAAATGTATGCATTGACAGGCTTAGCTCTTGCCATATTAAGCCTATAATGGCTTTGCAATTAGGTGGAAAGTCTAATGATTCAAAAGCTATCTCTCAGAATTATATTGGAACTAAAACTGACGAGATAGAATAGAAAGAATATTGTGTAGAAAACCTTCATCCAGCACCACCGTTAATCAGAAATCAGGAGAAATCACATATGAAGACATCATTGAAATGTTCCATCCAAAAAAAAAAAATCCTTTATCTTTAATTCTTATCACTTCTGAAGTTTGAAGAACATCCAGATATTCAAACCCCAGTTTCACCTCAAAACTTCTCAGAATTGCATTTTAAACTATGTAAGGTTTTAACTCAGTCTGTTCTCAAAGTCAGTGCTTCTTAGGAGTTGCCTAAAATATTGTGCCGATCTGACACAGAGCATAGAGGGAGGTTTTTGCCAGTGAGAGGGCATTCTGGTTACAGCAGGTGTTTTTCAAGAGGAATGGGGGAGCTGTTCTGTACAATTTTAAGCAACACAGATAACTGAAAATTGTGTCATACCAGATGCTAAAACTAAGCATGTTTGAGAGAGTCTATATATATACAGACATTCACAACAGACTTGAAGCATCACGTTAGTTTCATGTGAAGTCCATATAATAAATAAAGACATTGTTAAAGTCCTTCCTGACTGAGAAAGATGGCTCTCATAGCTGATGAGATTTAAAAATCCAGTGTGGAATAAGCATCAGAGAAGCCTCTAGTGATGAGGGCTGGCAACTTCTCAAGGAATTCTACTGATTGCCTTAATTCATGGTGACACAGAAATGTGTTTGGGTTCCATTTTTATTGGCCTGCCAACCTCAACACAAGAATAAAATTTATTTAAAATATTGATTACTGTTCTTGTAAACAAGTGAGTTTTTTCCCCATTTTACAACAGATCAGCTATATTTAAAATTTTGTACTAAAGCTTTTCAGTCCAGTACCTAAAACTGGATTGGCAGACTGTGCGCCTCACCCTCTTCCAAACATAAAACAGTTCTATTCTATTAGAGATAATATTGCAGGATATTGGCATGATGGAGGAAATAAAGCTCTATGAGGGAGAAACAATGTGATGTCTGTAAGACCCACAAATATCAATATTCCAAGCCTTTTGTTAGTTTGCCCAACAGGAGACAGAACCAAGCTGTCTCAGGCATAGAGGCCTTTCGAGGGTACTGATGAACCAATTCTAATAAGCTGAACACTTGGGGAACTATCATGTATCAAAGCCTTGCAAATCAAATGTTTCTATGGCAAGTTAACATACACAGATGAGCCATTCTCTCTTCCAACTTACACTGCAGTATATTCAACAGGTTTCTATACAAGACAACATATATTTGTATTACAAAGAGAGATAATGCTATTTATTCATAGAATCACAGCTTTAGGCTGGAATGGACCTCTTCAGAGCAACTAATCCAAGTCCCCTACTTAAGTAAGGTAAGCTATAGCACTTCGCCCAGAACCATTCCAATTGTGTCTTGAGTATCTCCAGATAGCTAGAGAACTGCTCAACCTCTCTGTGCAAGATTCACAAGACAGTCTTCTGAAGATGCCCACATCCAACCAGCAAGCTGCTACCACAACTTCTACAGGACCCACAGGCAGTTGACTTTGTCATTTCTTTCTGCCACCACACCAGGTCCTTATCCCTCATTCCTACCAAGTCCTGCTCTGAAAACCCAGGACCCCATCAAGGTGAGGCAAAAGTGGCAGGGTTCCTATTAGGGATGGTTTCAGTGGCATATGGTCAAAGCAGTGTGACAGAGCGCAGCATGTCCTTGTCCCTGCTCTCCACGGAGACCTCAGTACTAGGTATGGGAGGTGTGTGAAGAGCAAGTGTATCTTATATGCAAGCACAGTTTATATGCAAAAGTGCGAGGCATAAATACTATATAATACTATTAATTTGAATTGTAATACTCCCAAATGCAGTGAAGAAAAATACGACTTTTCAATTTGAAACAGTAAAAATGAAGGTGTAGGAGAGAAGGCAAAAAAGTTTTGGACAACTGAAAATTATTTTTGGTAAGAAGATTATTTCCAGCAACCGCACTTTCCTAATTAATAGTCTACATTAATAAAAGAGAAACAAATTTTGTTTAGTTAGGATGAAGAAGAGTGTGAGTCAGAAATAAGAGAGAGTTCAGAGGAGTGAATAACAGTCTATCAATTCTAATATTTCTTTGATCTTTTCAGAAAACAACGCTGTGAATACTAATGTAACAATTTTATTATTTGTTCATTTAATGAAACTTGTCCCAGTAACTATTCAGAAAAAATAGCTTTGTGTTGGTTGGAAGCAGATTTAGTGTCAGCAAGTCAGTGCCATGGGTTATCTCATTATATCATAGAATCATAGAATAGTTTGGGTTGGAAGGGACCTTAAAGATCACCTAGTTCCAACCCCCCTGTCATGGGCAGGGAATTCCCGCTACATCAGGCTGCCCAAGGCTCCATTCAGCCTGGCCTTGAACACCTCCAGGGATGGGGAAGCCAAAACTTCCCTTAGCAACCTGTTCCAGTGTCTCACTACTCTCATGGTGAAGAAATTCTTCTTTATATCAAGCATAAATCTGCCCCTCTCCAGTTTATATCCGTTCCCCCTCGTCCTATCACCACAAGCCTTTATGAATAGTCCCTCTCCAGCTATCTTGTAGGCTCCCTTCAGGTACTGGAAGGTCACTGTAAGATCTCCTTGGAGCCTTCTCTTCTCCAGGCTGAACAAGCCCAACTCTCTCAGCCTGTCCTCGTATGGAAGGTGCTCCAACCCTCTGATCATCTTTGTACCCCTCAACTGGACCCATTCCTTATCCTTCTTGTGTTGAGGATTCCAGAACTGGACACAATACTCCAGATGAGGTCTCACAAGAAAGGAATAGAGGGGCAGAATCACCATCCTCGACCTGCTGGCCACACTTCTTTTGATGCAGCCCAGGATACAGTTGGCTTTCTGGGCTGTGAGTGTACATTGCTGGCTCACGTTGAGCTTCTCATCGACCAGCACCCCCAAGTCTTTCTCTGCAGGGCAGCTCTCAATCACATCACACCCCATTCATGTACTGAAACTGGGGATTGCCCTAACCTAGGTGTTGGACCTTGCACTTGGCCTTGTTGAATCTCATGAGGCTCTCACAGGCCCACTTCTCAAACCTGTCCAGGTCCCTCTGGATGACATCCTGTCCTTCCAGTGTGGCAACTACACCACTTAGCTTGGTGTCACCTGCAAACTTGCTGAGGGTGCACTCAATCTCACTGTCAATATCATTGAAGAAGATATTAAACAGCACCGGTCCCACAACGGACTCCTGAGGGACATCACTTGTCATGGATCTCCATCTGGACTTCGAGCCATTGGCCACTACTCTTTGAATATGACCATCCTACCAGTTTCTTATCCACTGAATGGTCCACCCATCAAATCAATATCTCTCCAGTTCAGAGAGAAGGATGTTGTGGGTCAAAGGCTTTACAGAAGTCTAGATAGATCACATCCATTGGTTTACCTATGTCCACTGCTGCGGTTACCCCATCATAGAAAGCCACTAGGTTGGTCATACAGGGTTTGCTCCTGGTGAAATCATGTTGGCTGCTGGCTCCATGTCCTCTATGTACTTTAGCATACCTTCTAGGCAATGTGATATCAAAATTGCCATGAAAGTTACATGCTTACACTAGATATTATCCAGTACACAGACAAAGAATGAAAGCTAAGGCCAAATAAATCAAAGTTTTCTGATATCAATTTTCTTCAATGGCCCATCTTTTTCATAATTAATTACATTATACAGTCATTGTTAAAATTACAGAAACTGTCCTGGGACCAGGCAAGAAAAGATTGGTCTCTCAAGGTGAATACTTACATAAATAGTTGTCTACAGAATCAGTTTCACTTTTATACTTTCTCCTTCTGCCCTCTAAGTCTTGATATATTATATGTACAGTGTCACTGTTTCAATAAGGGGATTGTAAATGCCCCATTATAGAACCATTGATTGATGCAGATTTGCCCAGGGCAGAGAAGAGAACTGAACTGAGCTCCCATACTTCCTGAACAAATATTTTAATGACAGCAATGCCTTGAGAACATGGTGTTGCACCTGTCCTAACACCACCACATAACTCTCCTCTAAATACAATACGTGGTTAGAAGGAAGGATTATAGGTGACAGCCTTCAGGAGCAGGGTCTGGGATAAAGACCCAGGAGGACAGAAAACCCCTTAGATTCCTAATGTGAGGACAGGTGTTACTCTAGGCCTCAGCATTTTCAAGTGGCTATCAAGTTCTCAAGCTGCACCCATTTGCTAACTTTATGGTCAGATCCTGTGCTGAGGTACCTAGCCCTCACTATACTGTCTGAAAGCACAAATGTTACTCAGAGTATTATATAATAGTTGATTACCTCAAAACAAAAAAAAAAGCAAGGCAGCATCTAACTCATTGTTTAAATTATTTTTTTCATTATTATTTAACATTATTCAATTACTTTTTAAAGAATGTTTGAAGTTGGTAAAGATGTGTGGAGACTGCCTAGTGCACCCTCCCTGCTCAAAGTAGGCTCAGTTACACCAGACTACTTGGGACCTTGTCCAGATAGGTTCTGAGTACCCTAAAGTTTGCAGACTGCACAATGTCACTGCATAACCTGTTCCACTGTATGATCACTCTCATAGTAAAATGTTTTTTTCTTATGCTTAAGTAAATTTACTTGAATTTCAATTTGTGCTTACTGCATCTTTTCCTTACAGCGTGTACTACTGACAAGAGTCTGTCTCCCATAATCAGGACCCATTGATAAGACACCCCCCACCTTTTCTGCTTTGAAGATAACATCCCAGCTCTCTCAGCCTGCCCTTGTACATGCTCTGGTTCCTAAATCACCCTCTTGGCTTTCGCTGCACTGTGTCCAGTATGTCTACCTCTTCTCTAGTACTGGAAAGACAGATGGACGTGTCTCATGTATTCTCTAGTACCACCTCTTGTGGCAGTGCAGCATGGAACACAGCATCCCAGAGATCTCACCAGCACTGAATAAAGGGGAAGGATCCCCTCCCTCGACCTGCTGGTAACACTGCCCAATGCTGCCCAGGAGGCTGATGGTTTTCTTTGCTAGAAGAGGATGCTGCTGGCTCATGATCCCATGGATGCCCACCAGGACTCCCAGGTCCTTTCTGCAAATTGATTCTCCATACAGTTGGCCCCCAGTCCATACTGATGCATGGCTTTATTCCTCTGCATATGCAAGACTTTTCACTTCCTATTTTTGAACTTAATGAGCTTAATGTTCTATGAAAGACAAACATTTTATCTAAAGCCATCCTTCAGCATGGAAGTAATTTTGCAGGATGAACATGGAAGTGACACCTTCAGAATCAAATAGGTCCACTGCCTCATGAAAAAACAGCCATTCCATAATTTAGAACTTCCTGCCACCCTACAACCTCTTCTCCTCCCTTCCACCTTTCTTCTCCTACCCTACATCTAAAATGCTATTTTAGAAGACAGAAACAGGGTGTGCTTGATGATGAACTGTGCATTTCAGCTGACCAGAAAAGCCACTGGAAATTTCAACTCTTGTCTGCTTCTCAGAATATCATTCAAGAGATAGCTTGTCTGCTTCTCAAAAGAAGTCCACCAGGTTCATAGGCTACAGTTTATACACTATGATTAAAGTAAAACAGTAGTTTCTAATTTCAACTCAGGAAGACAATGATTTTTTTTAAGAATTTTCCTGGTTACACAGAATTAGCTGCTTTCTGACAGAATTAAAATACCAAAACTACCATTTCATTCTACTCCCAAAAGCCAATACTTGAACTAGCAATGGTGGAATGCAAACAAACCACTTTGTCTGTAAGTATTAACAACTCTAGGTGAAAATTTTAGCTTTCAAATCTGCAGCTTTGCTTAGTTGTCAAGAATTTTTCTTTCATGGGCAAATTTCCTACTATCTGCACATCAACCACGTTGCTGCGTGGCACATTTAACAATTCAAGTAATAGCTTCATCAGAGCACAATTGCACTCACTGCTGTATCATTGAGATGAGCATTTAATACATTTGTTAAATGTTTGCACCTTGCCTCACCTTCAAACAGAAAATTTCATTAAAAAGCTCTAGATACAGAAAAAACTATTAACATTCATGGTTCAAGCAGAAACTAAGGCAAAAAGAGAGACACTGAAACAATTGTCAAAGAGGTGCTCTGAAACAGTATTGGCTTTGTTATCAACAGAAGTCAGCTCTCAGAATACAAGTCTGTACTCAAATTCCAGACAATACCACCTCTTCCTGCTCCTACAGCAAGGTTTGTAAAGAAGTGGTGAGGTTTCCAGAAAATGTCAGGAAGACACAGCCAGCCACATATGCCCTTACCTCTCTGGTGTGTGTTAAACATTGAGGGAATTAATAATTTACATAGTAAATCAATAGATGGCTTCTAAGCACACTCCCTGAAAAGACATGTAGTTGCCAGACTTGCAATGATACTTTTTCTCTCAAATGTGTAGTTGCTGAGTATATATGCAGATGTGTATAGGACGCTTTGATGCCTCTCTCCTAGATAACTCAGTGCAGGGAAACTACCTGATACAAGACTAAAAAAAGGACAAGGAGTGACAAAAATACCCTAGGTCTTCATGATTGTACAGTTCTTAACACTGTACGATGTGTAAGTTATCAAATGTGATTCAAGAAACACTAATAAAAGGGAATTAGAGGAAACAAAAACCCCATAACCTGAGAAAACAGAATGAATTCCCAAGCAAATATTTATTAATTCCTTGCTTTGAATCTATTGTAAAGAATTGTGTGTGTTATTGGTTTTGTATCAAAAGCAGTTCTTTCTGAACACTTTGGCCCAGGTACTGAATTCAGTGTCCCTTGCACTTGAATACACAAAATGAAATCAGATCTAACCTACAACAGATATGATTAATAATTTATCTAATATCAAAGGCAGAAATTTTCTCATAGTTATGATTTCATATACCTCTTATTCTTTATCTATTTACTGTAATGAAAGTAATTTTTCCGTATTTGGATTTATTTCAGGTTTGTTTGCTGCTTCATGTTCTGATTTCTTTCCTAATGTTTTAAAATAACTAAGCTTCCTAAATTATCCATGTATGCAAGTTAGTTATTTCTGTTCTTGCTGTCAAATCCAGTATATTATATGACTGTAGCTCAGGTAATGACTCACTTCTGAATGATTTGGTAATCTGCAAAAATCCAGATACTTTCAATAGTAGCATTTCAGATACCCCCAATTTTTTTTTTTTTCCAAACAGTGAAGGTTGCTAAGTGACAGAAACGTACGTATCTGGCACATTAGTTGCAGGTTTTTCGGTGCAAAGAAACAATTTTAAATACCCACATCATAAAAATAAACATTTTATTAGTATGTGCTGTAAAAAGTTGTAGTTTATTACAACCCTACTTTATTTCTGATATTTGGGCTGCTTGCATATCAATAGCAAAGTGTTTTTTTAAAAAATCTCATTATTTTAAGGGTCTAAGTGACAATGTAGAAATTTTATAAAAGTTCATTTAATCTCTTGGTCATCTATAAATAGGATTTCTTAAAAAATGGCAGAAACATTCTGATAGGGTATTATATTGGTACCAATATTCTATAAAAACTATAGACGCACCATTGACGCAAACTGGAATTAACATGCACCTTTAAGTGTTACTATTAAAATGCATCTTTAAGTGTTTTTCTTTCATGCTTATTTTGTGTTTTAGTGTAAAGTCTATGGGTAATATTTGGTCAGAATGATAATGTGGATGTTGTGACAACACATGGGTTATACAGACAGCAGTAAAAATGGTTTGTATTAGCAGAATATTTCCACTATCATTCTCTTGCTTTTTTTTGTTTTATGCCTGGCTCTGCAAATAATTGGATACGTTAGGACAGTGAGTAGCTTCATGTGTTTTGTTTTATGGGGTTAGAATTTCCCATAACTTATGGAAGCTTTCATGTTAAATCAAAACAGAATCACAGAATCACAGAATCACAAAGTCAGAAAAGACCCACAGGATCATCAAGTCCAACCATTCCAATAAAGCACTAAACCATGCCCCTCAGCACCTCATTTACCTGTCTTTTAAACACCTCCAGGGATGGAGACTCAACCACCTCCCTGGGCAGCCTGTTCCAGTGCCCAATGACCCTTTCCGTGAAAAATTTTTTTCTGATGCCCCGCCTGAGACGTCATACAGCTTTTCAAACTGTATATATATCAAACTTTAACTATAACACTGTTAGCAGGCAAATAAAGTTAGAAAAAAAACCCAGCTAAATTAAAAATGGCTTGAAAAAATACCACTAACTAGTAGTTTCAATCTGTTACAGAAAGATCAGTGAAAAGACAGAGTCCATGAGTGTCCATCATATCTATAGGCTTATAATAACCAACAAGAGCACTCATTGGTGAGAGCACCTGAGACACAGACAGTATAGTAACACGACTTAGCTTTGGTCATTGAATGGTCCACAGCTTCCCTTTAAATATATTTTGACTATGCTTTCAGAGAATTGTGAGCAGTTCTTAAGAACATTACTGCTAACGACTTTGAAAAAGGCCTGTTGCATGAGCAACAAGAACTCTGTAAACAAATACACGCGCTGAAATACTGGGTGACAACCAAGTTCCAGATCCCATAGTTTCAGATATATGGAGTTCTCTGCCATTTAGGCTCAAAGATGATTTCTGATACTGAAGGACTGAACTCACATTCTGCTTAGTGTGAATAAATAGCAAAACCTTCCCTACTAAATAGATGGGCATAATGAGAGCACTACACAATGTATTTAAAAAAAATAATAGAGGAATATGTCTAGTTTAAACCTTCTTTTCAAACATGGCCTAAGATTAGTAAGTGTAAAGACAATAAATCTCAAAAAATCTAACTAAAAATGTTGTTTTTCTTTAACCATGGATTTGTATCACCTAACTGGTGTCCACTGATCCCTTCTTCTCTAAGAAAATGGAAGAAAACTACAATTCCCTTACATTTTTTCTGATACATGCTAAGGTTCTTAAAAAGGTGCAATGGATTATTATAGAAACATTCAGAGTCTTCCAACTACTTCGTTGAAAATGTAAATGGTTAAATAAAGTCGAAGATGTTACTTTCTTAGCAACAACCTCCACTGCTCATCCTCTGAAAATTCTGTTGAGATAAAACAACCTGATGTTACGTAGCTCTTGAATGTAATTTTTAACATTGTAGAAAAAAAGATTTTATTGTTGCTATTCTTTTACATCTATTTTACTCATATTTCTCTCAAATGTAATAGATCTAAATGAAAATGCCCATTCAGAGATTATTATGTTCTTTCTTTAAAGTCAACATTCAGAATCAACAGAAGCATTTTACTTTATCTATAGCCAAAATCCAGCTGCTGGCTTGAAAATTATTGGTTGGTAATTCTTTATGAAGAACACTGAATCAGTGTGTTGCCATAGAATTCACTCACTTTTCACTTAAAACTTCTCTTTTCAAACTACGCAGGTGAATTCCAGAAGAATAGAAGGTCTCTCTTTAAAGATCTAAAGAATGTACACATTTCACGCTAAATAAAAGTTAAGATATATCCTCTGTAGGCTGCACCTATAGCAGAGGTCAATATCACCACAAAGGCTTTACAGGTCTGACACCCTTGAAGAAAGCAGCGGTGCATATGCACATCATGGACAAACTGTCTGACACACAGAGCATAGAACAGGCTTCAAACTATGCATGTTTCTAGTCAATAGAAACATCTTGCTTGTAATTTCGGTCAGAGCAATGGCACACTCTATCTTAATAAACAGCTTAAATATTATTTTAATTTCCTTGTAGATACTAACTCTGCCAACAGCAATGGCAGAACAAGAGATCTGTGTCTTTGACTGCACAGGAATAAATCTGATTTCTGACAAACTTATTTCACTTTGATATACAGCCTTTAACTCAAGTTTGTATTTTCTTGTCTGCTTTCAGACATCTATGAGCTTAATCACTGCTTCTATATGTCTACACATACAAAGGTGTACATACTGGGAATTTCTTGGGAGATGAGGGAGGCATTAAACACAGAGGCTTCACTCATTTTCCTTGAAAATCAGTGTGAAGGGGACATGACAAGAAAGAGGCAAGCTAATTAATTTAAGGTCACGTTCGGCTACTTTTTCATTAAGTAGGATTTGAGTCTGTGAGTTACGTCATTCTAGAGTAAGGTACTTTTCAATACAAGACGGTGCAGAACAGCCAGTTACTGGGGGTCAACACATACCTTTAGAACAAATCAGTAGTGACCCAAAACCACCTTTAAAGAGTGGTTTTAAGTCTTACATTGTCTTTGACAATTAAATTGGAATGCAATGTTTGAAAAATTTCTTCATAGGAAATGCCTTATGTAAAACTATTACAGGTAGATCTAGATAGAAACACAAAGGGCTGAACTTGATGGTCCTTGTTCTGAGTGAGTGGTACCTTATTTTCTGAGTAACTGAGTAGTTCTTTGACATGAGAATTAACCTGGTCTCAAGTGAATACTGTTAGCTTTCATAACTTGCAAAGCAATATTATAGTTTCTGCATCAAGCTTCAGGCTTTATTTAGTCGAACAGTAATCATGATTCCCACTCGTCAGACTCAGCGGTGGATGTACAAGTATTTCCAAGGGAAATCTCTTGTATAACCTCAACTTAATGGGTAAACTGTAAGTTTTACTCTATAAAATTCTATGGACTATATTGAAAGGTATAGCAGCCTATATACTGTTGCAGCTATCCCCTGAGCCTTTAAAGTCTCTTAATTCATACATCACACTATATATCTGTTGGCAGATACTCATGTTTTTTCTTTTTAGCAATTGCTAAAATACATTATTCAACTGTACACTCAATACTCACAGTTGTAATGGAAATCAAATTCTTTTTCATATGCACAGAAAACTGCTTAATTTACATGTTAGTCCTGGAATTGCTATGAACAGCAGCATATCCTGCTGAGGCATTTTTGTTGCTTAATATTTATTGATATTTGTTTTGAGAATAGAAAATTTGAAACTTGTATGTTAAAAAACCCCACCCTGATTATGCACGTACTTTACAATGTCAAATTGAACTAATATTTAGGATAATAAAGGTATTACGGCATTTGTATTGACTTACAAAGAAAACCTAGTGCCTGTGTCAGGGACAGATGTATTACAAAGATTTGGTCTCTAAATATAAAATAATAATAAAGTACTTTTTAAATTTATGGGGGGAGGAGGGGCATAATACAGCTTAGAAAATTGCTTTAGTGTTTGATTTGTGCTCTGTTCTAGTTTTAAATGTAACAGAAATTTCCACTAAAAATAAGGAAAAGGAAAGTCTTGGAAGGATGTGTTGTGCATATACCCAAATGATAGTTAAAAGCTTGGTCTCTGTGAAGTACACCCAAACACATCAGCCTACAGCCCTACCGGTTCAGGATGCAAACTACTCTGCTAGAAGATCAGATCAGAAATTAAAGAGATCACATTGATGAGGTCCACATAGTGCAAACCTGAACTTAGTTGCAAGTATCTAGTCAAGTGCAGCTGTACTAAAAAAGTTCCCCCAGTCCTGCCCTGTAAATAATTCATAATTCTTCCACAATTTTAAAGTCCAGCTATTTAATTGGCAAACAATCAGATAAGCCTGGGGCTACTGAATTAACACGGATCTACTTTTTCACGGCATTTTCATTATGCAAGCAAAACACAGGAGGATATGACCGGGACATTTTGAAACCAAGATTCTCTTCTAGTCTGCCAGACCTGCCTGTACTCAGAACGTGACTACCTTCTGCAGAACTTAAAATATTAATCTGAGGACATTGCTATGGAGACTCGGAATGGAAAAGCACAACTACCCAGTGCCTCTTAAAACATTCAGGGTTTTATTATCACCATTAAAGGCTACTGGGGCATATGTCGACTGGATACCTCTAAACTGGGTCTCACATCAATGTGTCCCTGCCATTACGGCGACAGAAACTACGTGCCAGCAGTCCCTGTATAGACTGCAGATGAATACAGAAGAAGGAATGTTTCCATTAGCACTTCAGGCCATGTCTAGGCAGAATACACCACAGAGACTTCGTGCTGCACCGCGCAGGTGAGGGAGCAGGAAAAGGTTCCCTGGGCCCCCTCTTCTCCTGTGGGCACCCTGTTCCAGCCAAGAGCACAGCCTCCCCGAGGAGGATTAGCCACCCCCTTCCTTCTTTCCCTTTCCCTCTTTCCCTTTCTATCTTTCCCTCTTTCCTCTCCCATTCCCCTTCTCCTTTTCCTCTTTCATTTTCACTCTTTCCCTCTTCCACATTTCCCTTCTCCTTTTCCTCTTTTCACTCTTTCTCTTTCCCTTCTCCTTTCCCTCTTTCCGTAATTCCCCCTTTCCCTCATTCTCTCTTTCCCTCTTTACCTATCCCTCCCCCTTTTCCTTTCCTTTTTCCCTTTCCCCCTTTCTTTTCTCTTTCCCTTTTCCTCTCCCTTTTCTCTTTCCCTCCCCTTTTCTCATTTCCCTTTCCCTCCTTCCCTTCCCCCCTCTCCCTTTTCCCTTTCCCTTTTTCCCTATTCCCCTTTCCCTTTTCCCCTCCCCCCTTCCCTTTCCCCCTTTCCCTCGCTCTTTCTCCTTTTCCTTTGCCCTTTCCCCCTTTCCCTCATCCTTTCTCTTTCCCTCTCCTTCCCCCTTTCCCGCTTCCCCATTCCCCGCTCCCCCCCGGGGGGCCGGCACAGCCTCCGCCCCCGCAGAGCCGCCGCTCTCGCTGTTCCCCGGGCGCCGACCCGCACCCCGGCGAGGCCCGGAGCGGCCGCAGCGGGCAGGGCGCCCCGCGGCTCCTCCTCCGCGGTCCGGGCCGCAGAGCGGGCGCGGGACCGTGCCTGGTGCGGGCGCGCTCGGGGACGCGCAGGTGGCGCGGGGCCGGGGGAAGGACCGCTCCGCGCGCTCTTCACCTGTGGGCGTGACCGCCGTCCCCCGTCCCCCCCTCCTCTCCCCTGTACTTGAAGGGCCGGCGCTGCTCTAGCGGCAGAGCCCGAGAGCGGCGCCGGCGGCGCGCGGAGAGCGGACCCTCGGCGTCCGGCGTTCCCTCGCGCTTCCGCCCCGTCGAGCCCGCGGGACCGGCCGGGCGGGGCGATCAGGCTGGACTCGCCGCGGGGGACGGGGCGCCCCTCCGCCCGGCGGGCAGCGCCGCCCGGCTCCGCCGCCGGCCGTCGCGCCGCTCCTCCGCGGGCGCGGGGCTCGGATCGCGCTCGCCCCGCGGGCGGGCGGCGGCGGCGGCCGCCGGGCCGCGCTCGCCCCTCCGCGCCCGCCGCCCCGCGGGTCGCCCGAGAGCGCCGGGCGCCTCCCCGGCCCCTGCCCGCGGGGCTGCGCCCGGGGGGGCGGGGGGAGGGCGGCGAGCGGAGCGGGTTCCGCGCTTTAAAGAACAGGGAGAGACTCGCTCGCGGGGCGTCTTCGAAGCTCGGCCCCGCGCCGTCCGTCTGAGCCCCTCTCGGCCCCGGCCCGCGAGCGAACCTCGCCCCGGCGGCGGGAGGGAAGCTGGTGGCCCCCGCGCCCTAAGAGTCGCCTCGGCTCTCCGCGTGCAAGATGATTCCTTCGGCGGGAGCGCCTTGCCGCTGACGAACCGCGGGGTCGTCGGAAGATGCCTTCCTTGAGGATTACACGTGGAGAAAGGCCCTCGGTCAAAGGGAGAGCTGGCTGGTGAAACTGTCTGACTCTCTCCCCCCCCACCGGGGAAGCGGCTTCGATGGCTCCATCTCCCAGGAGAAGCAGCAGGAAAGATGCCAACGCCTTGCCAAGCATGTCTTCAACTTTCTGGGCTGTCATGATCCTGGCTGGTCTCCTAATCGCTTACTGCAGTAAGTACATACTTGTCCTGGTGCTTTTTGCTGGGCGTGCATCCACGCCTTTCCCATCTGAGGTAACGCTTCTGGCAGAGGCCGAGCTCCCGGGCTGGCGGGCGGAGGTGCTGTCTGAGCCTTAGACTTGCCAGCCTCGACGTGTCTGACCCCACACCCTCGTGGGAAACAGGCTGGCACTTTAATACTGCTGCTTATCAGGAGCAGGAGGTGTCCCTAGGCTGTAGATGTGGCGTTTGCAGTCCAAACAGAAACATCTCTTGGATTTTGGGAAGAAAGTTTTTAGCGCTAGTAGCCGTGATCTACTGTTTGCTGTTTATTATTAGCTTTCTCCCAGACTGCTCCCTCCACGTACACGCTCTCCCACTCCCCTCCACCTTCAATGAATAGGAGTTGTTTTGCTTTAAGAAGCACATACTTAATCAAGCGACAGATGTCTTAACATCACTGGGATCATATGTGATTCTGTGACTGTGAAATTGCATTGGAACAAACCCCGACATTTCCTTAATACAACCTCAGCTGTTTAGTAAACCCACGCTATCACTTTTAGAGCTGCATCCCAGCTTATCAGTAGTGTTTTGTGTAATTTTTTTACAGGCTTGATAGACTGTCCATTAATCACACTGAGTTGCAGATAAGTTATCTGTAAGAATCAAGTGCCTGGGCTGTTAATACTTTTAAGGGTCTTTAATTTTTCTTTTTTTCCCCTAGCAAGTGTAATTTTCAAGCAGTTCTCTAATATAAATATAGTTAATGCCTATAATTCTGGGGAAAGCAAGTTAATCCACAGTTCCAGAGTGGGAATCTTACAAAGAGAATAGAAAAAGCAGTTTCTATGCAATAATAATAAAAAATATGTACATTTTCAGGAGGGACATGCACAACTTTGCCAGAATTAATCTGCATTGTATTTTCCCAACCTGAGCTGAATGTGGTCTGTAATTTACCCTTAGTGCGTATTCTTCTCATGAGCTGCAGTGTAAAAGACTTGCACTAGGCTTGTTGCCTTGAGCAGTAATAGGTGTAGGTTATGATGAATAGGAAATAGATTCTGGTTTTCAGGAGCATACCTACTGCATTTCTTAACTCTCTGTTCCATTCCCTCAAATTGCACTATATTCTCGATTTTCTGTGGGTTTTTTTTCCTTCTGAAACAAGGTTGTAATTGGCTAAGAGAATCTTATAGACTTTTTTTTTCTTGTTACAGTGACTCTTCATACTGAAAACACTGAAAGAGGCGTATTCCAAAAAGAATAACATATTTTATAATTTTTTTTTTGTAATTTAGCACTTTTGGTGTTACATGCTTCATAAGAAATAATATCAAGCAGGTCACACTTAAATAATCTCGCAATGCCATATTCAGTGTGCTTATGTAGAAGATATAGTAAACAACGTACTGAGATTTAAAAGAATTTATGTGCATACTGGAGATAAGTGACTCAGTTAATGCATACTACAGGATGAACAGTTCAAGTCTAAAGGAAATTCAGCTGGATCTTAGTTGTAGGAAATATTTTAAGGTTGTGCTAGTGGTGGTTCCCAGTGTTTTTATGAGAAGACACAAGTTCTTCTGTGCAGGTATCTTCTATCGGCATAGCCTCAGAAAGAGTTAACTGTAAACTCTGACATTTTAAAAATTATATTCAGTAGTGAGAGGCCTGATGATGTTGTGTTTTAAGGAATGAGGTTGTCCTTGTGAATTGTTATATATTGTTCATTATTTGAACAATGCAAATGTTGGCTGATAATATGAAGGCAATTTCTGGTGTGCTTGAATGACGAATTTCTAATCAGTTGTCTCAGCCAATGTAGATGGCGTTCCTCAAACATGTAGTACACTCTTCGTTCCGTATAATGCTGAAAATTACCATGCAGCTTAAAATATGCAGTGTCAAAACACTCCACCATTTATATAATGTTTCACTGATTTGGCAACTGCAATTCCAAATGTTAATGAAGCACCATGAGCATATTCTCTAGTGGTAGTATTTGAAAAATTGCAACAAATTGTTTTTGCTCTGTGGAAAGCGTGAAGATGTTTAAAAATCAAGGGGGGGAAAAAAGGTGAAGGTATTTCTAAGTAAAGTAGTACTGCAGATTTTATGAATTCTTTTAAAAATCATCTAGGGCTTATTCAGCCTTTTTTTTTTTTTTTTTTAATCTGATATCTTAATTTTTAAGAAAACCAGAGCTGGAAGGGTCAGGGAATGACTGACTTATGTTTTAAGAACACCAGCCTTGCCTTATTTCCTGGGAAGTAAAAGAAAAGAACTTGATGATGTAAGGTGTTCTGTTTTTCCTCACACCTTGTATTCAGGTATATGGAAGTATACCAACTTAAATCTCTGAGATCAAGCAGACTTCTGTAAAAAACAATAAAGATGAATATATTATTAAGGTAATTACAGGAACCTCATATCTCATTATCTCTCACTATATCATTTTACTACATTTACATCAAACCCTGCAGCTCAAAAAAAAATAAAGCTTTTTCCTTTTTTCATTTTTATAGCACTATAAATAAAACTTTTGATCTACCTTGCTTATTATCATGTTTAATCTGATAGTCTGACAAAGCTTATTCCTGAGTCACTTGTATGAGTGTTGCTTCCCTTTCCTCCAAGTACTTTGTGATCTTTGTGTTTGGGTATGTATTTGTTGTGCAATAGTCATCACTATTACTGGGAGCAATCAGTAAATACCATACTCCTTAGTTCCACTTGACAGATAAGCTTAATTATAAACATGTTCAGGTTGTATATGTAGAGTTCATTAGACTTTAAGTTATACTCCAGTTTATGAAGCCCAGTTATGTTCTCTTTGACATGGCAAAATGATAAACATGATTTTTTCTTTCTTAAATGTTTAGATTATACTTAGGGATAGTGGCTCCATCCTATGGTGGAAGAGAAACCTGCATCAAATCAATTAGTTCAGTTGCTATAGTGATAAATATAATGTAATATTCTCCAACCGAAAAAATGGTCTGATTTAGTAGCTTCTCAACAGGAGAAGGCAAAAATGAAGTGCTAGAAATAGGCTGCTTATAGTCATTGGTGAGACCACCAAGGAATTAGTTTACATAACAGAAGCATCAGTAAATGTTAAAACTGTCTCAGAAGGCTATCCTGGTAGAGGGTGACTACCTTCAATTGCAGTTCAGAATTAAGAGTTGTGACATTTTTGGATTCCAGACATGTATTCACGTGCTTGTTTAATGAACAATAGTAGACCAGAGAGAAAGTACCTGCAGTGGATTATTTTACTGGTTTTATGTTGTAAATGTACATCCGGTTGTCTTTTTTTTTTCTTCTTCATAACTGTGATTGGGATTTGCATTTTCCCATGTTAGAAAGTTTGGTGAAATTAAGGAAATGTTGTATATTATCACAACTGCATGCTACATCAGGAATCTAAATAACATAATTCAAAATTATTTTTAGTGCCTTTATTAAGTTGGCTCTGCTGTAAACATTGAGGTGCTTTTTATATGTAAATAGTGACTTTTTAAACAGCATATGATTCAGCTTTGGCAAAGTTCTAACTGTTAGGAGCTTTTGGCTTTCCTTATTTCATAGTGTTTTGTAAGAGTAAGGAATAGAACATTAGGCCCCTGTGGTATTACAGAATCTGCTGTTCTGGTAAGGTAACACTTCTAGAGGAAAGCAATTTTTTTTTTTTTTAATGGAAACACCAAAACTGAATAGTACTTGGGAAGTTCATCTTGTTTTAAATATTGTGTATGGAAGAGAGCTGTATGAAGCCTAGTATTTATACTAATTTAATGGTGCTAGTACTAGGGAAAAAGAACCCAAAATGCCAAAATGCAAAATATTTCCCATAACTCTACTGTTCTGCATTGTAAGTGCAAGTTCTGTCACAGTAATAAGAAATGGAAAGAGGAAATGTTCTCCTAATTCATTATTTCTTTTGCTTACAGAATCTAAAGTAAGAGCTTTGTAATAATGAAATATTGGTAGCGGATATTAAATGACTGATTCTGCAGTCTACCATTTAAATCTGGAATTTGTTGAGCAGAAAAATCAGAAGTTTAGCATAAATAAAGAATTGTCTAAAGGTTTTTGCATGGTACCATGCCAAATGCAGATAGTTTCTATGAAAAATATTATCTTGGCCTCACCTTAAACTAAGATCCTGTTGTTATATTTTTTGGGGACGGTGCTTATTTGTGAAATACCTTTTCATCTTCTGTTCTGGTGTTGCTGTCTGTCTAGAAGACACAGACTACTGTGGTCTCTAGGTCTCATTGTTCACTTATGCTGTTTGAGACTGACAGCAGGGATGACAATTAGCTGTTCCTGTCATTTGTACACCTCTCCAACAGGAGCTACCATATTGTCATGCATAGGCTGACAGCTGCTAGACGATAAATGGTCAGTGCTGATTCATGTTGGATGTAAACAAGTAACCTCTGAATGAAGGCCTACAGCTCCTGTTACTGGTCATATATCATTCAGATCACTTTCACTGTTTTTTACAAATGAAAAAGAGATATTTTTTTTTAATCTGTCCAACTGATGGTAATTTTATTATGTTTTCTGCAAGAATTACTATGTTTGTATTTTTTTGCAAACCCTACACACAGAATATAGAATGACTGTCATTACTGAAACTATTTTTCCTGTCGAGTGTACAGAAATGAAAAATAATGGTTGTATGACATAGAAGAATATGATATTAAAATTCCGTTCCTTTATATAACATCCCGTCTACTCCTTTATAAGAAGGGTAATTTTTGAATTTAAAACCAGAACTTTGAACTTAATGGCCTCTACAACATACCACCTGTCAACATGAGAACCAGACTGACACTGGGATTGTCTCACCAGTTATGTTATATAGCCTGTCCAGATGATGTATTATGTAGAAGTCATTGGCATTAAGATAAGAAACGTCTTCTTACTGCTTTTAAAGTTGAATTCAGGCTAAGTAAACATTTACAATTTCTCAAATGTATTTGAATTCTGTTTTTCCTACCCTTTACTTCCATTACAGATATAACTATATATCCGTATAGATGGATATAATGGAAAATGGGTAGGGCAGGGGAACTAGAAAGAAATTTATATTTTCAATTAAATATGTAGCAGAGGAGTATTCCATGTCTTTTAGCAGGGCTGATAGGAGAGAGATTGAGATCTCTTTGACTTGTTTTTTTTTTTTTTTTCCTCTGTGCAATGTACTGTATTGTTCTTACAATATAATATACTATGAAAACGGCACTAGACGCATCGGGTAGAGCCCCACTGGTTGGGCTAAGTGCGTGAACATGCGTTAGATTTTATCTTCTTTTACTGAGGCCCCATTAATCTTTCACTTCCCACTTAGTGACTCCATTGAAGAAAGAGTAGTAAGTCCTTCACTGAGATTAGCCTTATGAGTGTGCATTTTCCACTCATTCTTCTCTGCTAGAAGCTAGGAGTATGAAATCATTCAGGTTTTAGATGTAATTTAGTTGCTTTCTTAGTGAGTACTCTAACCATAAGGCTATTATATAAAAAATGCCACATCAACAGTTGGTCCAGCATCTGGCATGCCAAATAATATTTATTAAAGATATGCCTTGAATGTTGTAAATAACTCTGAAATGCACTTGGATACTGAACTACGTACAGCAGTGTCAAATACCTAGGCAAATCTAGATAGCACTGAATAACCACAGTCTTCCTTCTCTGCATATTCTTTTTTGCTAAATTGAAACCAAAATGTTTTCATGGTTAGGCTCATGTTTGACCAGGTGTGTTGTTCTGCTCCTGGGCTGGGGATTTGTTTAATTTTTTTTTCCTCTGTTTAAAGTGAAATTATACTGCTTTGTGCACAGATGGCTGGCAAAATTGCTTACTGTAGATGTTTTGGGAAGTCATGTCTTCATTTATATGCTTTTATGTTAGTCTTGCGAATAGGAAAATGTTATGCAGTGATTATTTGAAAATACATGAACTGTATTTAAAGTATGTTTTCCAATATTTTTAGTATGGAGGTTTAGTTTCAATAAACGTACTTTGGCTATGGTAGAAGGTTTGGTATTCATGCATGTGGCCTGTATCTTATTTTGATCTCTGGATGGACTGCTTCTTTTGACACTTTTCCTCAAACGCTTGAGTGCTCTCAGATAACAGGAAGGTATCTTGTCTAACTCTGGGCTGAGGACCATAACTGTTTTTCAAAGGAGTCTCTATGCAACAGCTAATTACTCAATATCATCCCTGGTTTTGGGTCTCCTACCACTTTTAAGTGCCTGTGGCTCAGTGCAGCAATAAGGAAGTTACTTCTCTAGAACAAAACGTTACTTATTTTGCCAAAGGATATACTGCTGTTGAAGAAAACGTCAACTATATTAGACATACCTCTAGCTACTATTTTTTCCTGTAGTTACAATCCCCTCCAAGGCTGTAGGTTGATATAACTTATTTTTAATTTTGATAGTCTCTCTCTCACTCTCTTGCAGCCTGAGTTAACACAGGCTTTTGGCTAACCCTTGTCTTTAAGAGCCCTCCACGAATGGCATATCCTGCTATTCCAATGGGAAAGTGTTTTAAGAAGGCAAGATCTTACAATATTTTTAGTATTACATACCTGGCAAAATAAAGCTTCCTTCTGTCTTTGCCTGTGACTAAAAGTAGCAACTTGAGCTATGACCTCGTTGTTTGTTTTGGTGTTTTGAAGGTCCAGAACTGGGACTGTCTCTGGTTTTGTTTTGTGTAGAGGTTAATTCGAGAACATTGTTAACAGATGTGCTCTGTTTGTATTTTGTGTACCAAAAACTGAATAAAAGCCCAGAGCAGAATGCCTAGGAGATTGGTAATGTTTCAAATTGCAAGTTATGTTAGTTGGACTGATTCCTGATTTTTCATCCATTCTAGAGAAGAATTGTGTTGCCTGACTGTGCTCAAGCACAGTGATAGAACCCACTGGTTCTGTTAGCTGACAAAGCTGCATCATCTGAGAGGAAGGTCCTCAATTCTTACAGAAATGAGAAATCACTATATATGAAAAAGATTTTTGTTTCTCAAGTCTATCAAAATGTAAAAGGGAATTCCTATTGTGTTCTTGTTAATCATAGTTTAATGTATGGTGGCTTTTACTTTTCTTTGTTCTTAGATTACCTAGGACTCTGATGTCGGTATCCCTTTTAGCAGCATATTTAATTTTGCCCCATTGAACTACATCAGTGCAAAGTTTGGCAGAACCAGCTTAGCTAGATAATAGAAGTGGTTTTAAGCTAAGCTCTTGCACTTTGCATTAAATAGTTCAATTGCAAGTAGGAATGTGCAAATATTGTGGGAACAGTGACTTGTGATACTTCTGGCAGATCCAGTGGAGGACCATGAGGATGATTAGAGAGCTGGAGCACCTCTCCTGTGAAGAAAGAGTGAGAGAGTGGAGCTTGGCCTGGATAAGAGAAGGCTACAGGAAGACCTTATTGTGGCCTTTCAGTATGTGAAAGGAGCTTATAAGAAAGGTAGAGAGATGTTTTGCCAGGACCTGTAGTGACAGGACAAGGGACAGTGATTTTAAACTGAAAGTGAGTAGAGTCATATTGGACATAAGGAAGAAATTTTTTAATGAGAGTGGCGAGTCACTGAACAGATTTCCCAGAAAAGTTGTGCATGCCCTGTTGCTGGAAGTGATCAAGGTCTGATTGGACAAGGCTTGAGCGACCTGATATAGTGAAAGGTATCTCTGACCATGGCACAGGGGTTGGACTAGATGACTTTTAAAGGTCCATCCAACCCAAACCATTCTATGACTTTTGTTCTCTTGCTTTGAATTAAACTAAGTAAGAGTGTAATAGATATTGCAAGAGGTTACTTCTTAATGATACTATTGTCTGGTATTACTGGAATGGTTCACCAGTTTTTCATTTTTTGATCCAAAATAGACTTTATATTTAGTTATACCTTGGATAGACAATTTTCTTTTGTGCAACCTGAAAAGAAATGTGACTTTTTATATTATTTCCCATATAGTGAACAAATTTCAAAGTTGTTATCTGTATAGGCTTGAATCATAAAAATATGAAATTCTTCTCTGAATTGAAGTAATATAATAATATGAGTTAATCTTCAAGATAACTTTGTTGGAAAAATATCAGAAAGGTGTTCCAGAGCTTTTACAGTATGCACTGTCAGTAGTGCTTTATTGAAAATTCATTTTAAGATGAGAGTGTTTGTGTGTGTGTGTGTGTGTGTGTGCTCACTAAAAAAAATACCAATATTAAAAATAAAACTTGGGAGGCTTTGAAAATTATTCTCACCAAATGTTACATAAAGGCAGTCATTTCCCTGAAATTACCTGCTATAGGGCATTTTACCTAACATATCTTTGTTTATCCTAATACCTGGATGGGTTATTCTTTTAAGATAACATTTTAAAGAATTTTCATAGATGTTTTCCTTTTAAGTTATCAATTCCAGCTAGAAAAAAAACTTAACATATATGTTCTGGAACTGAGATCCTGTTGGGTTACAAAAAACAACTGACAAATAGTTTCAATTCCATCTGATAATGTTTTTTTTCCCTTACTTTAGATTTTTGGAGTATAGTAATCTATATTTACCATAATCACTTTTGAAAGTCAGTGGAAACATAGACATTTTTACAGTGCAGTTTGTGTGAGCTTTTCTAGATACATGGTGTAGTTTTAGGTAAATTATGCTGCAGAAGTGCTTGTCTCTGTTGACTAAAAGCAGATTAGACAACTTGCTAAGATTTTAACATATTTGTTATCACATCAGTCCATTGCAGCATCTTTAGAACGTTGCCTATCTTATTTTCAAGGCCCACACTTAATATTTAAATGTATAATGCCACGTAAATGATTCAGCATTTTGGTAGGGAAGAAAAAACACAGAGAAATAGGCTTGTGATATAAATTTATTAAGACTGTAGGTCAAGATATTGAACTACTGCAGCAAAGGATTTGTACAAATTGAGGGATGTAGTTGGCATAAATTACTGGTGTGTCCTAAGGACAACTTTGCAAACAGCTTGCAACCTGAATGCTTTTTGCTATGTGTTTTGGGTTACTGTAAATTCCCCAGTTTAATTGCCAGTATTTTCAAATTCTAAGTACTCTAAAAATGGCTTTGCCTAAGGAGTTAGAAACTAGTTGAGTTTTACATGAATGTACCAAAGGTTATGTGCTTTACTGTTCTTTTTCTCATTTTTTAAACCTCTTCCATATGAAATGATATTAAACATATTTGCACCATACAACCATTCATTGTGTGAGTAATACATTTGAATCACTTTCATCTTCCAGTGATTTGGGTTAGAAAAGGTTTAAAGATGAACAGTGTGTACATGTGTATAAAAAGTGGCAGGGGTGAAGAAGACTAGAAATACTTGCCTTGAATATTAAGTGTATAGGAAGTGCACTGAGCACTGGAGTGCCACCTCCTCAGTTCCTCCTGCCCCTTCTTTTCCTCTCATCTGGAAAAGAAAAATTATGTATGAAAAAAGTTTGTTATGTGCCTGGTTTTGGTAGGTTTTTGAGCATATGGGCAAAGTGATTCCTCCAATTCTGCCTTCTACAGTGTAAGTGCAATCGTTACAGTCCTTTTCATCTGGAGAGAATTGTTGCCTTTTGTACCTCATTCTTTTATCAATGTGTTTTTTGTTCAGTGAATATATTGCTGCTTTTCACCTTTTTCCATGATACATATCTACATGGACATTTTTTGTCTAACAGCTGGCCAATTCTGGTTGTGCTGTCTGTATAGCCAGAGATATCTACCCTAATCCTGTCTATAAATGTAATTATTTTCTAATATAATCTTCTTTACAATGCCTTACCCAAGAGACTTCTAAAAAATTTATGGTGTCACATGGGGCTCCCTTTCCTGTGCTTTTGCAGAGTTCTGTAAAGTGCTGCTGATAAAAAGCTGCATGAATTGCCACTTGTAATTGCGATAAATGGATTTGAGGTATTTCAGATTCAATTCAAAGGAATTAGTTTAAAAACAACTTACAATACTTGAGTTGTTGGCATTTCAAAAGTAATTCCTAAGAAACAGCTTAATGCTTATCTTTTTCCATTTTGACATTTGACAGAAATATAGGTATATTCTTTGGCACAAATATTGCATTGACTTCATGAGACTGACATCGTATTGAGCATATGTAATACCAAGAACTATTGCTTAATGTTTTTACAGATAATTTCTCTCTGTATAAAGGGAAGAGATATCCTTCAGAATCCTCAGTTTCGCTGAGTGCAAGAAATCTTTTCCTCTTAATGTTTTAATAAAAGCACAGATGCAAAATAAAAGGAAGCAACTACCTATCGTAACATTTTTAGTTAATTCCCTGAAATTTCTAGGAGACTTCTTGTCTCCATGAAGGATAAAAATTTGTAGAACTGAAGGAAATATTCCCTACACTACCCTATTAGAGCACATTCTCAATGTATTTCACTACCTTTCCTTTCACTGCTTGTAGTAACTGATATCCATTTCCTTCCTGAGATGTTGTTTTAGAATTTAGTGCTGTGTGTTAGCACAGAGTCTCTATGTTAGTTTTCCATATTTTTCAGTTTTGCTTTCTTATTTTCCTTATCTAAGGTCAGGTGAATTGGCCCTGCTGTTTGTCTTGCCACTTTCTGAAATGCTTTAGTGTTACTTCATCTGACAGGCACAGCTATGTGAATCACGATTTGCCAGTGACTTCTCAGACAAATTAACTTGATGTATGTGTAAGACTTTTTCTCCCAAGTGCTAGATCTGCTGAGATTTGAAAA
Organism: Clamator glandarius; assembly: GCA_033459285.1. Classification (NCBI taxonomy): domain Eukaryota; kingdom Metazoa; phylum Chordata; class Aves; order Cuculiformes; family Cuculidae; genus Clamator; species Clamator glandarius. The sequence continues at coordinate 5,686,143 of JAUNZM010000227.1, forward strand.
CTGGGCTTCGTTGTTTTTCTTCCATATGCATCAGGTTCTCTGAGCCCAATTATAAACTCTGTGATATGGCATACTGTCAACTTGCATGTATATACCTTAATAGAATGTAGTAAACTCTTAGTGCACAGAGAACGTAATACATTAAAAATTAGACCTTGATTTTTATTCTGTCATTATAAATTATTTTAAAAGTACCTCAAAGCAGTGGATATGACTATTCACAGAGTGAACTGTTGAGAAAAAATAAGCTTTCAGTTTCAGTATTTTCAACAAACATTTTAAGCTGCTAAAATGCTGGAGGGCTCAGGTATATATGATGGGTATGCATCATTTGTCGTGACAGGTGTGTCTAAATTCCAGAGGGAGATTTGGGAAGTTTTTTAGGTGCTGGAAGTTATTATGGAAACTTCAGAAGGAAAAAAAAAAACAGTATAAACTTAAAAAGAAATATCAAGTTCAATAAATAATGCATCAAGTACAAGTATGCAACAGACAATCACTGGAGAAAACTCTGTCCTTAAAAATGAAAGCTTGTAAATTCACATTGAGGCTTGTTTATATGTTGGTTGTTTTTCCTCTTACCTATATCCCAGGACTGATTGATACATAGAAACAGGGATAAACACATGAGAAAACCACATAATGCTCTGGATAATCCATTTTATTTTTGCTTCATTGGAAACAAATGTATCATATTGGTTAATTTATATTTTGTCTGGAATTTTTGAGAGGAGTAGTTTTGTTTATTTACGAGTAGTTTGATCAGTAAATAAATGTAATATTTTTCTTTGGTTCTTTCCTCCAAAATGTTACAAAAACACTTAAATATTTAAATATTGATAACAGCAGTTCTTTCCAAACTGTAAGATAAATAGCTTTATTGGTTTATAGGATATCAGATATGTCTATGGGTGCAAATCTTATTAAAAAAAACTAAGAGTCTGGTTGAGTGCTTGCTTTCAGGTAGTGAATTCTGCGGGGAGCCTTGTCTGTCTTTTCCACAGGTACCTTAGGCTGAAACATTACTGGTAGTAAGGAAGCTGAAACTGCTGAAAAGGAGAGTGTCCACTTCTGTAGTGGAGGAATTAAAGCTGTTACAACCTGTCAAAACGTTAACTTCCAACATTGGTAGTATTTTAGCTGAAAGACAGGAAAATCAGGATCTTATACAATGAGTATTGGCTAACTCCTTCAGCTGCTGTGCATACTAACACAAATTTTGACCAGGAAGTTCATATGCTGCTACAATGCTTAGCTTTGTAACATACAGTTTTGATACTGTTCCAGGCAAATGACCATAATATTTATTTTCTGAGAACAATGAATTTGTGTAGGTTTAAACACACAAGATGAAGAATGATTTATTTTGTGTAAACAGTTGAAAAGACTCATTTTAAATCAATTGCAGATAATGAGAGAGAATTAAGGGTGAGAAGAGAAGACATCCTTTCTTTATTTTTTTTTTCCTCCCTGAACTGGATTTAAGATGGCTAATTTTGAAACAAGTCAATGGGAATTAGTGAAGCTAGTAAAGAAAGATGAGCTTCCACATGTGAAATTCATGCAAACACTATCAAAATATCTACCAAACTCTTGATATTTCTTGCTTCTGTTGAAATTAAATATACAACTTTTTTTGAAACCAAGTAGACTTGTAAAGGCAGTTTTGTGTTATCACTTAAAATGCACTTCAGTTTTCTGTTCAGTTGAGTGTGCTACAACATTTGAAAGCTTTTTTCATCTTTATGTGGAACTTCTACAAATACTGGAAATTAGAATCTCTTGTTCCTACAATGTTTTTGGTGTAATTCTGTCTGTACTGATTAGAGAACACAGAAACCTCATTCTTTAGTAGAGTTTCTTTTCCTTCCTGTGACTAGTTCCTGTAAATACGGAAAAACAGGGTTATGCAAGATGAACATCAATTTTACATTAACAACATGTTTCTGAACATAAGTACATTCTTTGCATGTTTTCAACAACATCAGAAAAGAATGGTTGTGGCTTGTCTTTTGCAGGATAGGCATGGTCCATCTGTGATTTTGGATTTTGATAAAAACTTACTACCTCAAGGAACTCATATGCTATTATTTCTTAAAGAGAGGGAAGTAAAAATCTATGAAACAGAGTCTGTGAGTGGCAAATCTGGCTGGTAGATGAATCAGGCAAAATAAACTAGTCTTTTTAACACTTCATGTATGAAGTACAGACTATAATTTTGTGAAGCTCAAAAACAAATGTCAAGGAGTTTTATAGTTCCCATTACCTTTCAGGTTCATAAAACACTGCCAACAAGCATGCCTCTCTCTCTTTGTATGATAAGTAGCTCAATTAATTTATTGAAGTCTTTACATTTTACATGAAAGTGAAAATGAGGGTAAATTAATCTGAATAAATTTTGTTTGTGTTTTATTCCATTAATCTTCTGGGAATTAGAATCACAATTATGCTAATACTGCCATGAAATTTTTGTTTCTTATGCTTCTTTGTCAAGAATGACAAACGTTGTTTTCTCGGAATGGTGCTGCTGTTACAAGTTGCTTTCACAGCCCAGTGTAAGCTTTGAAAATTTGACGGGACTTTGTACAAATTTTTATTTCTTAGTGAGTGCTTTCTGTTGTTGAGGATGGACTTTTGAATTTTGTCTCATTTGGAAATTAAGCCCTTCCTTCTTCTTTCCTTTCATGCAGTGGGGATATGAGTGACTGCTTCACCAGGACCAAACCATGTCTGAAAAGCTGGTTGATTCCACTAAGTCTTAGATGAAAGCCAGGGAAGTATTTTTTTGCTGCTGTGGCTGCCTGAGCCAAAGAAGATGAAAAACAGACGTCTTTCAAGCTGCAACCTGATTTAGTGGTACAAAGACAAATATATTTCTAAATGGTAGCAATGCTAGAGAAAGTTTGGGGTTTTTTGAACAGTTCTGTCAAGCTTCCAGCATTATTTTGGTCCTCCTGGATTCAATTCTTACCACCTCCTCTTTAAATTGGAGTTTTTTTACAGAGTTTACGTTCACACTTGTCATGAGGCAGAGTAGAATGCTGTGTGTGCATTCTGCTGCTTGCACTCGAGATCTAGGTCTTGATGAAGAGTAAATAGGAGAAGTATGATCATTGTGAAAATTGGAAGATGGCAGAGAAAAGAAATGCCTGTACTATCCTGTGTTTGTGGTCTGAGAAAAATTACTAAGTCATTTCAGGCTTTTACTGGTTGCCTTCTGCAGCTGTCTTTGGGATGAAAGGATAAGTATTTGGATATCAGCCATATCAAAGCTTCCAAGTCTGTTAGAATTGATATGAACATCGTCTTTTCCTTATAATGCAGAGGTCATCCAGCAGAGCTGCAGGTGCTGTCTCAGACCAGTGGTCTGGTCTGAAGCCCAGATGACAGGTGGTGGTAAACGGGGAGGGGCAGGTGTTACTAGTTTATTGAACACTTTGCTTAGAAAAAGTTGATCAGATTCTGGCCAGCAGCTGGGAACTTGTCCAGCACTGGTGTGTCAAGCTGTTGCATGGTTTAGTACTTCTAATACTTGGTCAGCAGTCATAATCAAAAGAACAGCCTGTCTGAGCTAAATGTGATATATGTTTCTGTACAGGCACATTAAAACTCAAGATCAAAGTTTTGTAACTACATTTACAGAAAAGCAATTACTTCGCTAGTTAGAAAATATTGTGTCAGATTCTCTACAGGAAAATCATTGTCTTGACCTCTTCTCAAAGAAACAGTATACTTATTGAAACGGTAGAAAAGCTATCAATATTTTCTTGCACTTGATTGACATGGTAGCAGAAAGAATAGGGTAAGGATTAAGCTTCACAGATTCCCAGGACATCTTTTGTTCCTCAGTTATGTAATTCTCCACTTAGAAAAATTACAGCAAAAAGCATAACAATTTGAGTTCTTTTGTTTTATTGATCAAGTTGTTAGAACTTGTAATAAAAGAAGGAGAATAACAGGGACTAATTGGTTACTTTCTATTTATATTTGAAGAATCCCCTTTTCAACAGCTTCTTAATACATTTAAGTAGTTACTTTAGTTTGAGTAACTGGAGAATTTATTTCAAGGTGGAATTGTGTACTCTTGACTACTGATACCTGTGAACAGGCCAACAGTTGTTATTTGTAATTCATGTTCACATCTGTAATTATTTAAAAGTCTTTTGAATCTTAATACATTTGGTTTCAGTGCTTTGCTGGTAGTTTTCTAACAACCTACTGGCAACGGCAATTATTCCCAAAGTTGAAGTCATTTTTCACTAAAAATTATTTGATTTTTTAAACAGCTACTTCTCCTGCTTTTCAGATAGTAAAGTTAGGAGTGCAGCTGTTTCCTACTAAATGAAAAGCATTAATCATTTTCTTTTACATATAAAATCAATTAGCTGTTGCAGTAGTCTCTGTATGTTGAATATGTGGTTGGCTGGTTTCACTGTTTTAGAACAAAGTGGCATCACTTGATACAATTTGGTATTTTGTATTGCAAAGTCGTAAATGTTATCAAAGAATCCTTTGTTGCATCAGGGAGTGAATGCATTTGGAGTGTACATACCTCATTTATCTTACATTTTAAAGTCCTACTGATGTGTCAGAGTATAAGAAGTGTAACGGGTAGATGATATTGGAGACTTACCTTAAGTAATAGAAAGAAGGTGAACAACAGTAAGATTTAATACAACATCACATGTTTATTAATCAGTGTGAATTTCTGCAGTAAAATAAGAGCTCATCTATCATTGTCCAGGAATAGAGGTATGATATCCAAATAAGAATATTTTACATCCCTTGAGCCTGTGGTTCTCAGTCCTTTTAAGTCACTGTAACTTAGAGCTCCTACCACATTGAGAGCCACATCATGGAAACAATCCCCATCCAACACATTTTTGGTTTTGATTTTTCTTCCTTTTTATTCCCCCTCAGTCTCCTCTATTGGTCAAATTGGTTTTCAGACAGATAACTTCCTTCCAGTGACTGACATAAGGCTGTGTAGGAACGTGTGGCTGGGATAAAAGAGAGGTTCCTCATCTGATAACAGTCAGCACTAAAATAATGAATTACTGCCTTTGTTTCCTGACATCTCTTACATGTTGATTAGCTTATTTGAACTGTTTGATAAGGCTTCTTAAGTTCAAATTTTGAGTTACAGCCAGAACCTCTTCTGCTCACCCATAGTGTATGCCCTTGTCCTTAGGACCTCCCAGAATGAGTCCTGGAACAGATCCCCATCTTTTGTGTAAAGTTTGTTGTGTTGATAAGACAAATTCAAGTACCCAAAGTTTCTTGTATTGTTTATTTATCATTTTATGGATTACAGGTCTATTTAATTCAGTTCTTTATAGAAACTGAAACATAGGAACAAATTTAGTTTACTATATTAACAAGTCATTCTGCTTAATAGTCACAGCAGTAGCCATAAATGGATACCTAGGGAAATCTAAGGACAGCGCAAGGTTATAAGACATTTCTTCCTAAAACTCTCCTGTCCCCCAGCTGTTTTCTGCTCAGGCAGTCCTGGGTTGGATGAGATTTGGAGGCAGCTAGTAAACCACAAATTACTTCCATTAACTCCATTTAGTATGAGTGTTGAGAAATTAAGTTATTTTTTCCTTTTATATTTCATGGGGTCACCAGACACTAATATAACTGGTGTAATTTAGAATAGCAATACTATGCCATAAATTGTATCCAGCTGTGGTGGGCAACCAAGTATGAGAACTGGGAGAACACCTATTTTCTTGAAGTGATTTTCTTTTGGCACTCTGACTGAGCTGAAATCTGGGACAGGGAATGAAAGTATGTAATGCTACATTCAAGAATGGAAGTGTGTGTTATGACAATGGAAGTATCAAGCACTCCCCTACCAATAATGCACTCTTAAATCTTCTCCCTTTCTTTTGCTAAATTAAGAGTAGTATGTTGTGTGTTTGTATGTTTCATAAAGCATTTCTTAAGCATCTGTTGAGTCTGATAGTCTTGTCCTCCCCACCCAGTTCAGAAAAACCTTCAAGGGAAACAATTTTTTTTTAGGGTCATAAGAAAATAAATATTCAATCCTGTAGGAATTTGTTACAACATTTTTTTTTTTTTAATAGTAGTTTTGAAAATAACCCAAAGTAGTTTTTAGCTATCACTTTGAACAATAATTAGGTCTTGTTGAATGTCAGCAGTAGTGGAAACGGGAACTTTTCTAGATACCTCTTAAATTTGGATTATGCAAAACTGTTGAAATCGCTTTTCAACTCGAAGTTGTTGAAGTGAATCCCTAAATCCCTACCTTCCCTCTGGTATTGCAATGAATAATGAACACTCCATATTTCACTTGCCTAGTTGATCAAAGCAGTGGATTTCAGAAGCCTCACTGGGCATATCTTTCCTTGCTGAAATGAGGACTGAGATCGACTTTAGTATTTTGACTCTTTAATGAACATGACTTTTATAAACTACAGTTTATTTCCTTTTTAAAGACAATCCTGGAAGATCTTGGGTTTTTAATGTCATCATAACTTCTCAACAAATTTAAAATGTTTAAGTAATTTTTAAATTAATTTACCTGAAACTCTAAATCAAAGGAATGCTTTAGATTGTGACTAAATTCTTTCACTGAGTAGGCAGATTTGAGTCAATCTAGAGATGACAATTCTGAGCTAACATCTGCCAAGCACTGCTAGTAACATAATAGTTATGTAAAAGCTGATTACGTTGACCTCATAGTCAATGGGTTTAAGAAAAACATCCTTGGTGAAAAATCACATCAGAAACGTTCTTTCTCATTGGCTTAACGGTACTGTTACTATTAACTTTATAGTGTACTACCTAAGGAATAATTAAACCAGATGGTATGTTAAACCCAAGTGAAAGAATAAAGACATTTTTACTTTTAAGTTGATCAAAATTAGGTAAAACAACATATGTTCATGTGCATTACGATTCCTTTAGCAACATATTAACTACTTTTCTTAATATTCTTCCTGGTGATCTGAGAGCTCTGCTTCTTGAAAAAAACAAAAAAACCTCTCCCTTTCTGAATTCTTCCTTCCTGACTCTTTGGTCACTCATACCCCTATGTTGCTTTGGTTTTTTTGTTATTTAAATAAACAGGTTGTTCAGTGAGCATTCTCAAATTATGTGAAATTGAAATACAGGCTATTTTGGGCCACATTCAAATTGTACAAATTGGGACAGGTACATCCAAGAAAGGATTTAGAGATTGCTTCTGAAGGAGCACGGCTTGCACAAATGAGCAAATTACATTTTAGGCAACAGATGTTGAGGAGGAAATTACAAATAATCTAGTTCCTGCTATGTTAGTCGTGACTTACCACCGTTTCTCTTCAGCAATACCATGCAGGGCTAATAATACACAATAACACACCACACCACATATGCTGTAACTAAAGTCTCCCTGCTGCCCACGAACCAGAGCTATGTTACATTATTCTCTAAAGCATAAAACACAGTTAGCCATGTCATACCAATAACTTTTCAAACACTGACAATATTTCCCTCCTGAAGATTGTCTGATGAATGGAATGCAGCTCATGGAAATATGTAGCCCTGTTGCCTGAACTGATATAAAATTAAATGAGAGTGGAAACACCCAAATGAGATTTATGATCATAAAGCATTATGGAATAATGTTTTATCTTCACATCTGCTCCTTTTCCAGGTGCTGTTAAAAGCACTGCAAAAGATTCATAAAATGAAGCTAACTGTATTTTGATTTTGTGAAGGATTCTGAATAATGGGCTATCATTAGCTTGATCATTTTATAAGCTTCTGTCTTCCTAGTGTAAATTACTGCTTTGTCATAGCTACTTTTTCAAGTAGCAGAACATAACGTTAACAGTGAGTGTCTCTTGTTGTGACTGGATGAGCCTTACTTAGGATTTTTTGCTGGGAGAGCTTCAGGTGGTTGAAGTGGGTGAGAAAAATTGTCTTTGTTATCTATAATCATCTATAATTTTCTTCAGCTGTAAATTTCTTCTGGTTATAATGAAGTCCATAGGAGTAGTATGAGTTGTCAACTAGTCTAATAATGTTTATCATATAAAGTACAGAGACTAATTTAAACAGAAATGACCCTTGATCCCTTGCCTGTGTTTAAATGGAGAAACAAAGTGGTAAAAGATAAATCAATATACTTGACAAGTTTAGCAAATTCCTATGAATATGCCAAGCAGGACATTTACATCAAGGCATTTTTGTCAGCCGAGTTTGCACATAAATAATGTATTACCCAACAAGTAAGTGTATTGGCATTGGTACGTGGAAAAGAACTTTATTTTATTGCATTTAATGTTCATTTAAGTGGAGGGTTTAAGTGGAGTACTAACTGAAGATAAGCCTGATGCAATTAGAGTTTTAGTTTGAGTCTACATAGGGTGCTGCCACCTTACTTTTTATTCTGCTTCGAGCACTTTTGTTGAGTTCTGTACCTTCACTGGCCTTCGGTCATACGTGACAAAAGTCTCTGTTACAAAATCATAGAAACACAGGATGGTTGATGTTGGAAGGGACACCTTGGCTTATCTGGTCCAATGCCAGGTCACCCAGAGCTGGTGATGCATAATTTTGTTCAGATTTTTTTAGTATCTCTGAGGATGGAGACTGCATAACCACTGGGCATCCTATGCCAGTGCTCAGTTACTCTCATAGTAGAAAACTGCTTCCTGATGTTCCAGTAGAACCCTCTATGTTTGTTTGTGCCCGTTGCCTTTGGTCCTGTCACTGGTCACTACTGAAAGGAGCTTGTCTCTATGATCTTTGCAACCTCCCTTCAGTTATTTATATATATTGATCAGCTCCCCCTTTTCCTAGGCTGAACAGTCCCAGTTTTCTCAGCGTTTTCTCATAAGGGAGATGCTTCAGTCTCTTCATCATCTTCATGGCTTTTTGTTGAACTCTTTCCAGTAAGTCCACAGTGAGGAGCCCAGGACTGGACATAGTACTCTATGTGTGGCTTCACTAGCACTGAGTACAAGGGAAGGATAACCTCCCTTGACCTGCTGGCAACAGTCCTCCTAATGCAGCCCAGGATACCTTTAATTGTCTCTGCTGCAAGGGTGCATTGCTGGCTTATGATCTGGTTGTTGCCTATCAGGACCACTGGATCCTTTTCTGCCAAGCTGTTTTCCAGCAGATTGGTGTGCAGCCTATACTTGTGCACTTCTTGTCGAACTTCATGAGGTTCCTGTCAGGCCATTTTTCCAGCCTGTTGAGGTCCCTCTAGATGGCAGCAGGACTGTTTGGCATATCAAGCACTCCTCTCAGTTTCGTATCATTATCTGGATCATTAATGAAGATGTTAAACAGAACCGGACCCACAATTGACCCTTGGGGTGCCCTAGTAGTTCCTGGTTTCCATCTAGGGTTTGGGCCACTGATCATGACCCTCTGGGTCTGGCCATTCAGGTATTTTTTAGACCAATTTACTGTGTGCTCATCTAGCCTGTGCTTCAACAGCTTGTCTGTGACAATTTTAAGGCAGATAGTATTAAAAAGCCTCACAGAAGTTAAAATAGACAATGTACATTGCTCTCCTCTTGTCTACCAAACCAGTAATTTTGGATTAGAAAAGAGACCCACTCCTTTCCTTGAGCATGGATTAGTGTAGCTTAAAATAGATTTGATTGAGTCTTGGAGGTGAAACTTCACTAGAGAAGGATGCAGAGTAAGCTGTAAAAGGACATTAGACAATGCTAAATTCTGCCTGCCTAGAAATCACTACAAAATAACATCAGGAAGAAACGTTAATATAATTTGAAGACATTTATAGTTTTAGACTACACAGAGATTCATAGGATTTGTAAAGGACTAGTAGAAAGTCTTTGCCTGTGTCCACATTGAATTTGGCAATGATGGCTGCTTTGAAAAAGCTGAAGATAACGTGTTGTAGAGACCTATAAAATGAAGCAGTTCTTAAGGAGTCTGCTACACAAATGCTTTTCTTTGCAGTTGGTATCCTAATGTGAAAGTCGCTTCTTTTTCTGCTACATACATCTCTCAGAACTATTTACCTTTACTGAATTTTTGAGCTAGTATGGTAAAGAAATGCAAAAATTGTGAATGAGTTACAATAAATAAAAATAGATTGCACAAAAAATAAGATTACACTGAAGTAGATAGTTTGCATATCTAACAATGTACTTAAAATCTATCACTGCGTTTTGTCAAAGTGCCTTATAAATGTTAATAGAGATAAAATTAATCTAAGCCTTCAGAAATTATTCTAAAAATTATTCTAAATTCTTTCATAATTCCATGTAACCCTCCTAGAATTCTATATGAATATGATTGTATAGTAAATTCAGCAAGACCTTTTCAGAAAAGTTAGACCTTGTTGTACTAGTCCGCAAGAAGTCTTGTCCTCTTCTATCTTTAGTTATTAGCAAAAACCAGTGGATCTTATTGCTAAAATGTATTGTTGCTCTGATCAAGGAAACCACTCAACAATCTGAAAGGAACAGAGCACACTCCAAATCTTTATCACATTTGTACACTGAAATAGATACCTTTTCTTCAAACTAGTTTTTCTTCTTTTCCTTTAACTTTTAATTTCTTTTATCAGTTCTTCTCACTTACTTATGTTATTCTTTCTACTTGATTTTCCCTGTAGATGATTTGGGATAAAATACTGATATGAAAGCCACAACATAACATTTTTTATTGCATTGAACACAGCATAATTCTGCGTTTCATACTACCTCAAAGTAATTAAAACGCAAACCAATACAAGCGGTGCAGGCTAGTTCTTTTAAACAAGTCAGTGCTGATTGCAAGTAGACCTAGCCTGATTTATGAAAAACAAGGTTGTTTTAGAAAGATGATATGACAGGCACATAAGCAAGAGGGAGAAGAGTAGTGCACAGCAGCAGACTGCAGCTTTTATCATGTCGGCAAATTGCATAGATAGCCAATTAAAAAGCTATTTCTATGCCAGGCCTGCTTTCTCACTGAAGGAGTCTTTACATTGCTAGTTGTGTTTCATTAACTAGTGCGGTAAAACAGTGCTGATGTTACGCAAACCAACTAAGCAAATCCACGTATCTTCAGAGGATAGCTGCAACTGTTAGTATACATATGTCTTCTCTTTGGAACTTAAGCCTAGACCAAAGTAATATTTTTGTGTTTGGATGTCTAATTTTCTTCTAAACCTCATTTTTAAAAACTGAAATAACAAATGGATAATTATTAGCTGCAGTTTTTTTCCCAGTGACTTGTGCTGTTGACAGTAGATATAAGTTTCCTATGTTGCAGAACAATGAGATAAAGAGAAGAATAAATGCAGTGAAACCACAAAGCTGGCATCAGAAGAAGAGGAGGAATTAGTGCAACTTACTATAGAGATATTTCATTCTTCAGTTCCAGGTATTCTGTTTTATGTATAAGATAAGATAGAGGTGGCAAATTGAATGCTAAATGTGTTTGTTGATGCTCTGGATTAGAAAAATTGGAGACCACAAATCCTTGAATGACAAACGTGCTTTCTGACTTCCTGACATGAAAGTAGTTGGGTGAAAACTCCACAGATAATAGAAGTCATCCAGAAAAGAACTCGCTAAAAATAAAAAATTTTAAAAAGGAAAGAACTGGAAAACCCTACTAAAGTTTTCTCTAAATTCCCCAGATTTGTCTGAAATGTTCTAAACAGCATCAATCAATTCTATTCCTTCAAAGCTTCTGGAAATAACTTAAGTGGTTCAGAATGCTATAGTGTATTGAAGATAGAATGTTCTCATTCTGTAGAAGATAATGCCATCCTTTGATCTAACACTTGACAGTTGAACTTGAAGGTAGCAATATAAGAAATGTCCCTGACAGAGACCAAGGGTCCAACTAGTCTCGTATTCTGTTTCTGATAATGTCAAGAGAACACATGAGCCTGGCCATTTTCTGCAGTCTAGAGTCTGTTAGCATGATTTATTTATCCTGAGCATCTGTGTCCACAGTAGATAACCCAAGGCAATAACTTTTCACGTGTATTTGGATTTCCTGACTTCCATGCTATCTGAAGAGCACACTGTGATATTCCCTGGTTTCTGCTGGGACAGGCACACAGCCTAAATATAACAGAGAGCTTATTTTGACTTGAAATGTGGTTTGAACACATAGTTGTAAGACATTTTCATAATAGTTCAAGTAAGAGAAAACACCTGTTCCTGTTTTCCATGAATGTTCACCAGTTTCTTTTGTTCACTTTTACCACTGACACAAAGGTAGCTCTTTACCACTCTACACAAAGGTAGACATATGCCTACCAGTAAATAATTGTATTCTCTTAAAAGAGCTTAACAAAGATGCTTGAACTTTCTATGTTTAGGTCTTCTATTCTGAGCTCAGTGCTTTATGGTTTCTCTACATTTAACTTGCCTTTTAATACTGATCAAGTTTAGAAACTTAGATCAATGGTGTTTAAATGTAAGAAAAATATTGTTTATTATTTGGCACAATATTCTAAAGTGAAACAGAGCAGCTATAAAGTCCCTTTGGTTTAAAGAGACTATAAATAATTTAATAACCCACATTCCTGCTCCCAACTTTGTTTCTGCAGTTTCTGATAGTATCTGAAAAATCTGTTCCTATGAAAAATTGAACCACTTCAAAGACAATTTAGAAGTGTTTGGTCTTCAGGCTTTTTACTTCAGTATGGAAATATTGATACGTAGTACCAGAAACACAGCTACAGCCAGCTTCATATTATAATAAAGAAGCTCAGAAAGGATCGCTGACTTTTTTGGCTTTTGCTGCAAGGTTTTGCTTTATAATAGCACTTGTTGTCGTAACAGTAAAAGAGGTCTGTGCCAATGTCCAGCAAAGAACCTCTCCTTCCATTAGTTAAACTCTGAAGGTGATACTGGATGAACCTTTCCCCGGTGAATTTTACAGGGTGAAAGAAGATGTTACATATATCCCATTTGAATTGTCAAAATTGCAACAAGCCATTGAGGACAATAGCAAAAAGAAGAAATGGAGTCAGATTTCCAGGAGCAAGTTAGAATATTGGAAATTTCTGTCTCTGCTTTAGTGTAACTTTTATTGTAACAAACAATATTTAAACAAGGTACCCTAAAGAAATGACTATAGGTTGCTTTAAATTTGAAAATTCACACTGTATCAAAAGTGACAAGGTAATTTTTCATTCAACCTGGTATGATTTACTTTCTGAACCGATACTTAAAATGATGATGTATGATGCCAAAAGGTAAATTATTGTCAGCTAGATTTAATTTAAATTTCATTGCATTTTTGTTTGAAGTAGAGGATTTGGCATTCATTTCTTTCCCTTCACTTTGAGGATCTTTCACTTTTAATAATTATATTGCCTAATGCCCTAATCTGTTTATTACAGTGTAACTTAACTTGAACAATGATGCTTCTATACAAAATAAACAGATTTAGTATGTCTGTGAAATACACTTATGTGTAGTAGGATGCTTTACCATCTAGAAAAGCTTGGAGGTTTCTGAATGCTTAAGAAATTATAATGCCAATGGATTTAGCATTTGTATATCTGCAGGCTCATGCTTATTCAGTTGTACCAAGGCAGCTTAAGCTAATATCTAATCTTCTTATGGAATAGTTCTCCCTATAACAACAGGATTGTGCATAACATGCTTGAACAACCATTTGGCTCCAGCTGTTGTGTGAAAGGGAGGGAAGGAGGAGTTACTTAACTTTTCATTGTTTACAAAATGTCTAATTACTGTTATCCTTTTATGTATGGGACAACCCAAGAGTCACACTGTGATGCCATGTACTCAACTCATAGGAACCAAGAAGTCATGAATAAATTATTTAAAATTGTCCACCTTGATGATCTCCTGTATGCAAACATTCCATCAAAAGGAGAAACACGCAAAGACACAGAAAAATTACTTCAGTACTCTGTTGAGCTTAGGCATATATGACAACAGGGACAAAAAAGGTTATAATTCAGTTCTTGGTGTATTAGAAGGGAGAACAAGTCGAAAATTTTTAGCAATGTTTTCCTGAAAAATAGCGTTTATTGCTTACTCAATTTCTGTTTCTGGCAAATGATGTGCTATTTTCAGCTGCATATGAAGCATGGTGTAGTAATCTAAATGGCATTATCATATTTCAGGCTCACATGTTCTATGAAAAAATGAGGTGACTTAGTTGTATGTGAAGATTACTCTAGGTTCATTGCTCATTTTGCTCAGCTGTTTGAGCTCCATTCCATTGGCAACATTCCCTTAGTCTTCATGGAAAAGTTTAGATACTCAGTAGAAATGATAAGCCAAAGGAGTTAATAACTGTAGGAGTAGCATGCGTTGCAAAAATCTAGGAAGAGATTCAAGGGGTGACGTAGGGAGGAAACAGTGTGGGGGGCTGGGTAGCTTTTGATTTTTTGTAGGATAAAAGACTAAATAAATCTCTTTCTTGTGTTCAATGTCGATCCCATTGATGAGTTGAAATAACACAATAGCCAAGATAAATCTTCCTCCTGATCTACCTCCAGATATTGTCTTCTCTTTAACAAGAAGCATGGCTGAAATTGTCCATGGAGAAACCCAGCAAGATAAGCTTTCCTATGCAGCTCTTAAACAGGTTCATATCATCTATCAAAGGAAAACGACTTAATTGTGTCCCCCTTATTGCTTCATGTGCTAAAACTATGTGGGTTTTTTGACACTGGTTTTTAAACCAATGCTAAGTTTTGAGTGTGCTGAAAGAGTACTAAGTAACTTTCCTGTTAAGTTATAAACCTATTCATTATGGTATTTAAATGAAGAAAAAAGGGCATAGTATGAATTTTCAAGGTGTATTTAAGTTGTACCACTATTAGGGGGAGTAATAGGCTTGTGATAAAACTTATAATTTCTTCTATTAATGAGAAATGTGTAATACCAGATATATGACGGGTTATAAAAAAGAGAAAGATAGATATTTATTAAGTTGCTTATGTGCTTTTTCCTTATTCAAGAATGTGAAAAATAAAATTGAAGGTGTTGTTTATCTACTTGTGATAGAGATCCAAGAAATTTGATTTCCTATTTGCCGTAAAAATGCAAACTGATTGTAAAAAATACAGGAGGAAAATGGAAGGAAAACACTGACACTAAAAAAAATGGTATATTTTGATGCTTAACAAGATTTTGTCCTCTATCCTCTACATCTTTAACCTGTAAAAAAGTAACAAAATCCAGACAAAAGGCTTCTTGAAAGTAGATCTTCAGCATAAATTTAGTGTTCTCTTCATCTTACTGGCAACTAATCAGGATTTATTTTGCTTCTAAAGTCATCTTAATTTAGATAAAGCACAGTTACAATATACAAAACATGTATATAATTTTCTTCACAATTACCGTTTCATAAAGAGAACTTGCTTTTAGTAAAATACGGCTTGATTTTCTTTTAAAAATGAATTTTGATGCACCAAGTTCGCTCAGACTTGTTTTATTTCATAACACAATGAAGCATGAGGCATTTCTGTAACTGCTGATGATGTAGTAAGGCTGCAGGTTATGAATAAGCTTTGGAATTATAGAATAAGTATGTTTTAGAGGGGCTGTCTGTAGGAAAGCTATTTGCAGCTTGTTTGACCTCTCATTGATGTAGTATTCCTGTATCTATCTTTTTTTTGTCCCTTGTCTTCAGCTTTTGTTCCTTTATTTCAAACACCCTTAATTATATATTTTTTTTCTCATCACCACATTAAAGGGAAAGGATAATAACAGAGCCATTAGACTTCATTAAACTGATGATTAAAGCCAGAAATTCTAAAGGACTATTTACAAGATGAAGAAGTTTTATTTAAAAGTATGGCTTCTTGGATCTGTCATATCCTAATACATCTTTAGAGCTGTAACTAAAAACCAGCAGCAAATGGTACTAATCTGTTAAATATGAAAGGAAAATATGACGGATTAAAATTATAGTCAGACTTATTCATTTTTCATTAAAAAAAACATTAATTCTCCAGGCTGTTCATTGTTATTAGCAGTGGGATTCTTTTTATTTCTTTGTGTTTACAGTTTGTAAATAAGATATCTGTTTCAAATTGCATTCAATGAGGCAAATTACAAATATAATATTTTTTTCCTCAAGCTTCTAAAATACAAAGAATCAAACATTAAATGTTTTAAATGGTTCTATTTCCTATTAGATGAATGAGTATATAGCATCCAGATAGGGCAATAGTTGCATGTATGTTTTTTTGGATCTGAGCTTGTCGTATATTACAGATAAGTAGAGAGAAACGTTGGGCAGCATATTGATCAAAGATGGACAGGCTTATATTGTGGAGAGTTCAGGTGGTGGAAAGCTTAACGGTGGTGTAAAGATAACCAGTTTTGTATAGAAGATGTATTGTAGCTTCCTCTTTCCTTGCTAATAATTAAAAAATGAACGAATGTCTAATAAAAATAAAAAGAACCTCAAACTCAAAATTGATACAATGATCCTTTTCTTAGATAGCACTTAATGAATTCATTCAAATTACTGCAACAATGAATCAGGGTGGTTGAAAGCAGGGTAATATTGGAAGTATGATTATTTCTTTATATGGAACATGTAAATATAGTTAATTCTAGGCAAAATAAAAATAAAATTACCCTTTTAAAACCTCATGATTTATAAGATAAGCCTATCCATTGCTTATGGTGGCTATGGGGAGGCTTCCATGTAGACATTATATTCTTTATTGTTAGAAGCAGAATTTCCTCTTAGAAGAATATGAACTTCACTGACCATTGTCATCAGCATGGTGCTAGACTAGATGAATCACTAGTCGTATCTGGCATAGTTACTTGCTTCTTGTATTGCAAATAAGTGAGTGATGTTTCCAATTTTCATGGGATGCTTTATAGGATTATTGGGAGATAATAGGATGACTTAGTGAGAAATCTTTAGAGGTGACAGAGGGCAGTTGGCTTAAATTTTCTTTTATCTTTTCTTGTAAAGTGAACATATGGGATGCACATCTGAAAATGTAACAGTAAGTGCCAGAAGAAAGAAGCAAAAGTCAGATTATTGTTGAATTTCAACACTGAAGTTGTATAAAGTTTAGTTCTTGAAACGTTTTGAAGCTTTCCAGGGTTTGATTCAAATTAGCACAGTTGCAAATTTTATCTGCACTTTAATGTTGCTCTCTGTTACTTTGCCAAAGATCTGGCTTCTTTTGTTTCCTCCCTTTCCCTTTTTTTTCCTCCCTTTCCCTTTTTTTTTTTTAAAAAAAAAAATAAAAAGCATGAGTCCAAAGATCATTTAAGGGATGATATATATACATATATATAGAGATTAGTGTTTTGTAGATCGCCACATTCCCTAGCCTTTTTTCCCCACAAGTTCCATCATGCTGAACTATTGTTCCTATTCACTTCAACTGCATGTATACTGTGCTTCTTAGCAGTGCACCTGAGATATAACGTTACTTTTTTTTGTCATCTTTGCAAGGCACAGCTGAAAAATTGGACCCAACAGCATGCTATCACAAAAGCTTGTATAATCTCACCTCATTGTTACTGTAATATAGACTATTCTAGTATAATTTTGCATTTCAGTGAGGTTAATTCTAGTTATTTGTTAAGCTGTCTTTGTGATCTAAGCTTCTAATGGAGATTTAAAAATATTCCGCCACCTGCATATTTTTGGGGCCATACCTATTAGGCCAGAAGTGTTACTTTCTTACATTGGCATAAAGAACTCTCTGAGCAATTATGGTAATTGAAATAGGATTTTGAATTTTTAAATTTGAACAACATAATGTTTGCATTATAGTCTTAGAAATGTGAAATTTTTCCCCCTTTTTGGCTGCTTAAAGAAACTTTCTTAATATGAAAGCATACCTGACTAGTCTTAATGCTACTGTTAGTTAGGAAATACCTTCAGGACCTCAAATGGAGAAGGATTAAAAAGATTGGTGGTAGTTAGAATAGCAAAGAGAAGGCATGAGATGATATAGCATTTTTGACTAGAATAGAGAAGAGTTGATGCTGTTTGCAATCAGAAATTTGAGGCCAACATGCAAAGTGAACATCTTGCGTCAGTGGTTTATTTCATTGAAAGTCACCATAATACAGAGGTGGAACAAGTGCTTAAAACAGAATCTGTAGCCATGGTGGCCTACTGCTGCACTTTCATGAAGCCTAGCTTTTTATTTCTCTTTGTCTTGCTTGGGTGTTGTTCCTGTTTGACGTAAGATTCCCTTGGGAGGAGATGAAGGAACATGGAAGATATGTCTACATGGAGTGTGAAGTTGCAGGTCTGGGCAGCTTAAAACAATAATACACATTCCAACTTTCTTAAGGCACTCCTTATATATACTGCAGTTTAAGGCACTCCTTATATATACTGCAGTTAGTAATGTAAGCTGGTGCTGCTACTCGTCAGTGTCTCGGATCTTGGGTTTTGTTCTGTGAAATCTCTGCAATGAATCCTCAGCAAAGAGTATGCTTCATGAGAAAGGGATATGACGTTGGTCTGTTTGTGTTGTGGCCCAAACTGGCTCTAGCCTCATAATCTTGTTAAAAATTATTTCTTTTCTGGACATACATGCTGATAGATGTAATTTCTTTCCAAATGTATGTTAAAAGCCTACAGAAAATGGATGCAGAAAATAGAAAAAAAACCCAAGAATACCTGCAGAGATGGATGTTATTCTTTTCACATTACATCAAATACACACTTAAGCTGAGTTGAACTTAATGGCTTAAAGGGATGCTCTAGTCTTGGTAACTAACAGAAATCCAGTGACTATTAAAAATGAGTTCTTAGGTTCAGGCCAATTTCACTTAAGAAAAGCAATCTCTTATTCTGTGATGAAGTGCTGAGGGTTTTGATGAACTCAGACATAAGGATGAGTTAATGAACATTCCTTTAAAATAGCATCCAATAGTTATGATAAACATATGTAGAATGGAATGGAAAGATTTCAATTGGAAGGAATGGACCTACAATGATCATCGGATCCAACTGCCTGATAAGTTCAGGACTGATCAAAAGTTAAAGCATGTTATTAATGACATTGTTCAAATGCCTCCTAAACACTGGCAGGCTTGAGGAATCGATCACCTTCCTAGGAAGCCTGTTTCAGTATTTGACCCCTCTCTTGGTAAAAAAAAAAAAATGCCTCATGAGCATTTTGCTACTCAATGTATGCAGTTTAAATATAGGTCTATTTAATGAATGGTCTCTGATCCCTGCATGGTCAGTGGAGAGATTCCAGGTAACTTCAAGAGTGTTAAACTTACTCTAGACACTTCAGTACATTTCCAAGAGGAGAATTCAGGATATTCTGTGTTAACATACAAAATTAACAGTAATTTAAGAACCTTAAATTGTAGGTTTTCTTTCCAAATGTTTTTAAAATGGTGGAAGAGTAACAGGTCGTATTGCTGTTACTTCACTGCCATCATCAGACAGTGCTACATTTCTTCATTTATGGAAAGATTCACAGATCTTGGAACCCTGAAGTATCTTTATGTTCTGTCAATTAATGCGCCTCATGTTGGCATTTGATATAATAAGAGATAAAATCAGATTTCTTGATGCTGTCTCCTAACAGTAGCTTTGGCTTTCTAAAAACGTGAGTCTACTATATGTGCAATTTGGGTTGGGTTTTGCTGAATTACACAGACTGCTTATACAGCAAAACACCACATTAATAGTCAGCATACATTGTGTTCTCAGGCTAATCTATTCATAGGATTTGAGCTAAAGATCACTTAGCTTCTCAGTCAGGCTTTAATTACTTCAGAGGCTTACAAGGGATCTATGAATCTAATAATTCAGGGGTTTTGAAACTGGATTATTCAAGGATTATTGGTTGTCTGTGGTTACTTGTAATTAGCCACCTGATTTTGGCGTTTTCTGTCTCTAGAGGAGGGAATGTAGCTATATTAATATATCACAGGTATGAGACTCAAGAGTCCTGTTAGCTTAACTCTGTGATTTGTGTGCTGAATATATTTTAAAAGGCACTTGACCTTTCTGTGCTTAAGTTTGTCTGTTGATAGCAATGGGGATCAAAATTATAAACCATCTTTGTAAAACATTTTGTGAATATTGATAAAAGCACTGCATAGCAATACATAGGTTTCTTATCATATCCAGTTAGCAGAAGCAGATCAAGTGGGAGAAATAATGAAACAGAGAAAATAAATACTATGATAAACTTGTTACATATAAATTACTCCTGCAATATTACTTGATAAGAAAGTCACATAGATGTTAATAAGGCCAGTCTCAACTAAGTGGAGAGTTAGTGTCAAAAATCTTTTTAGCTGCTAATCTGAGTTTATTTATGCATACATCACTGTAAGATATGAAACCTCAAATATTTTATATCACATCAGTATTAGTCACAAATGTTAGAAGAATCCAGGATGTATAAGCCACCACTAACGCTGTTGGGTAGCATATATATATATAACTTCAACAAGCTATCAGCTCACTGTGGTAGTGTGTGGACTTCATGGAAGAAGTTACATAGTTCAGTGATTCCTTCTAAGAACGTTATAGGCAGGAGTACTTCAGCTCATGGGAAACAGTAATCAGGCAAGAAAATGGGGAACCTGATCCCACCTGAACTGATCGAAGTATAGCAGCATTCTCCTTAACTATGAGCCTGTCTGTTCACTGATGGAGAGCGCCTGATGCAGAGCTGTCTTTTATGAAATGCATTGGCACGTTTTGTTTGAGTAAGTTTTTTAAACACATGAAGCTACTTTAGATCTTCTTAGGAATATAAAATACAGCTTTCTGCTAGAAGCTACTTAATTCTATGTTCAAAGTTTTTGCATGGACAAAAGACAGAGGATAGTCAATTAACCAACTTGAAACTGAGGAGCCCATTAATTCTCCTTTCTCAGTGATTCAGACTACCAGCACGCCAAACTATGGTGTCATCTCCTTTTTTTCTAAACAATTTAACTTTTTTCCTAGCATTTCAAAATTAATACTTTTTCTTCTTTTTTATAGTGTTAAGCTTCCTTGGCTAGTTTAGCCTCTTCTTTCTTAGTATCTAAGCAGAAAAAGCAATAGATTATGTAATGATAAGATATGGCTTGTTCTTTATTGAATTATAGAATATCTCAAGTTGGAAGGAACCCATAAGGATCAAGTCCAATTCCCTGCTCTTTGCAGCACTACCTAGAAGTAAAACATGGAACTAAGAGCGTCACCTAGACATTCTTTGAACTTGTTGGTGCTGCAACCACTTCTTTGTGAAGCCTGTCCCAGTGACCAACCACCCTTTCAGTAATTGAACTTCTCTGACGTGGCTTCATTCCATTTCCTCGTGTCCTGCCACTGGTCACCAGAGAGAAAAGATCAGTACCTCCTCCTCTGCTGTCTCCTATGAGGAAGTTGTGGACTGGGCTGTGGTCACCTCTCTGCCTTCTCTTCATCAAGATGAACAAGCCAAGTGACCTCAGCTGCTCCTCATAAGCCTTGCCCTCAGGAACTTTCACCGCCTTGGTGCTCTCCTCTGGACTCACTAGTAGTTTGATGTCCTTCTCATATTGAAGCACCCCAAACTGCACTCACTGCTCCAGATGGGGCCACACCACTGCAGTGTAGAGTGGAACAATCACTTCTCTCAGCTAGCTAGCTATGCTGTGCTTGATGCACCCCAGGACATAGTTGGCCATTTCGATGCCATGACAAGTTGACTCATTCAACTTGACATCAGCCCGGGCCCCTAGATCTTTTTCCATGGGACTGCTCTCCAGCCTTTCATCCTCTAGTTTGTACATATAACCAGGATTACCCCATCCTAGGTGGAGAATCCAGCAGTTGCTCTTGTTCTGTTTCATATAGTTATGTAAAATTGATGGAGCCCCCAAAAGAGTAGAATTCCAAAGCTTAACTGAGAATTGCTTTTCCCTAAGACAAGACTTCACTCCAGAAAGCCCACAAATATTCTGTATATGATCTGGTAACCATCTCTTGGATCCCAAAACACTATGTGTTTTCAACAGGCAAAATGAATACCATACGTGGAAAACACTTTCTATTGTAAACGCTCTAGAATAAGCTAGTCCATGGCCTTTTTGTTATGCCACCACATACAGCCTAAGCTTTAGTTCTCTTTGTAGTGAAAGAAAAATAATGTTTTTCTGTTTTGTGTTGCTAAAGTGATAAACAAGACACTTCAAGGTAAAGATTTAAAAGTTTGCTTGTTCCAAGCTGTTGTGGACTTGGAACAATCATGGAATAGGAGCTTGATTTTATTTTAGGTACTGAACTAGTTGTTACTAAAGACATTTTCTTCCAGAGAGTTTATAATTCAGATGTAAGACTACAGGTACAAAAATAAATTGTGAGAGGACCTGAGGGAAATGATGTTAGTTAGCATGAAGAATGACACTCACAGCAAACTATGCACATTGCTGTAGTGGAATATTTTCTTTATATAAACTTTTAATGTAGAGAAGAGGAATGACAGCAGGGTTTTTTTCCCATTTATGTCAGAGTATAATATAGGGAGTTGATACTGATTTATGAGTCTTACAAAGCTTGCGACTTGACTTCCTAGAAACTGCTCCTCTGAGGCAATGCAGTTAGCAGCTCTCTAAATGGAAATAGGAGCTCTGTGTGTTTCATTGAGGGATGATAAGAACTAAAGATCCTAAATGCTAGACTAGCATCCATTTCTCTGGTGCAACCAGATAGACTCTGTGTGTTTTCAAGGCTTTGATGCTAAGTGTATTCCTTTTCTTCAAGGATTTTTGTTCATGTGTTAAGAGGAGAGTTTAGTTACATGGATCTTGATGGATGATTTGTATCAGTAGTTTTGATATGTCCATTTTTTACATATGAAAGTAAGAGGCTACAAAACCTTTGACTTTATTATAGTTTTGAACAAATGCATTTTCAAAAAAAATAAATGCAGTCAATATTCAAAATGAAAAGCAGATGTGTTCTAGATTCTCTTAGGTAATGGGATAGATAGAAATACACATAGCACAGTTTGGATGAAATATTAATGTGAATAATCATCTTGCATACCAATCCTGGTACTTGCCTTCACCTTATAATGAATGATGTGGAAGATGAAGAGACACAGCATCAGTCTGGATGAGGCTGTAAACACTGTTTATCTCCATTATCTCTCTATTCATTAATTTAATTTCACACTTGAGATCACTTCTAGGAAGCTCATCCATACAGGGTAGAGAAGAGAGTTTCTGTGCTACTTACTCTTACATCTTTCCTAGGCTTTACAAGATTAGACAATGTCTTGTGAATTCATCTAAATGTTGATTACACTGTCATTATGTGTGCTCTGTTTTTTTAGCTGGAGAAGAATAAGATGATCAAGTTGGTATACTGTGAATAGACTTAACAAGATTGCAACGTGGCACTTTTATTGGAGGAGGAGATTTCATGTAAAAATATGCTATCAAATGTAGTTTTCTTAAATGCTGAACTGATGATTCCTTTTATTTTGCTTTTGTTTCTTGAATGTGTCATTTAGGAAAATTAACAGAGTTCCACTGTTCGTTGAAACTGTGGCCTGTCTGCAAGTAGGCAGGCACTCAAGGCTTCGTAGTGATTTTTATATTATGTGAGGTTTTCCTCCTTCTTTACTTGATACTCTTCAATTTTGAGTGTCCAACTTTTATGAAACCTAAGTTTTAAGAAAATGAACTAGGAATTCAATGAATATTGCATTCTGTAAAAGCAATTTGAACTGGATGGAAAAGTACTCATGGGAACAACTTAGCCTTAAGTTTTCAGTGCAGCTAGCTAGATAATGATCTTTTTCTCTTGCGGTTGTTCCCTAGTCACAATTATGACATGTTACCTTGTGTGCCTTGTAGCCACGATGTCTCTGATAACTGTCTGATAGCACCTTCAGTAATGCTTAACTATAACGCAGATGAGGGAAGCGAATTTTCACAGACCATATATTTACCTTAAGATAGGGGCATATATCTTTATGAAGCTAAGAAAAAGAATACTTATTTGTTGTACCTGTTTATAGAGCAGGTAAAAAGAAAAAGGTTAGTGGGAATCACAGCTCCAGAAAGAAAAAGTCGTTGCATATTTTAGAGAGGGTAGAAGTCACTGGAACTGTTAGAAGTTTTCTGTGTTAACATCTGATCTGTGTTTATTAGACATCTGGAGTATTTCCCTGGAGTCTGTGGCTTAGGTAGAATTTACAGACATGCAAGAACCAAGTCTGACTTCAGAATTTTTATATTCAAACATTCTTTAGGAGCATGATTTAGGGATTGGTGGGAATGGTTGGACTCGACGATCCAGTGGGTCTCTTCCAACCTGGTCATTCTGTGATTCTGTGATTCTTACTTCTCTTACCCTTTGCCACTCCTTTCAGATATGCATGTATTTTCAGCTGCCAGGATTTGAGAATACTTTAAGGAAAGGAGATTAGCGTGTAAGAATGTAATACGTGTATCATTTTTGTCATCCAATTAAGTAACTATGTTTGGAATGGCTGAAAGAAGAGTAGGTTGCACTGTGATTTCTGGGATTCTTATCCTGATGTGGACCTTGTTTTAAATGACCTCTTGTAACAAACTTTGATTTAGATGAAGGTCTGTAATCCCTGTAGGCAGATGCTTGTGTTAGCTACATGGAAGAAGGTGAAGATTTTAAAATGCTAGGCAACTAGTTCACTCTTAAGTAGATTTTTAAACATTGTGTTAGAAGTGTGGACTTCACCTGAAGCTTATGAAAAATTTCTAATTCAGCATTTAATTTTAGAACTTAAATGTATTTCAGAAAGCAAAATAATGGCTTTACAGTGGAAAGAAAAAAAATTATTACTGCCATAGATTTTGGTAGAAATAAGTTTGTTATTTCATGGTCTCAAGACTATTATTTCAACAGGAGCTTAAAGTGTCGTGGTTACTGAATTCCATCTGAAAGTGCTCCATTCTCTTCCAACCTGGTTATTCTATGATTCTATGATTATGATATTAAAAAGAAGGGTGATCGCACTCTGTAAAACAACACTTTTATTGGAGTAAACGTTGTGAAGGAGGCCGTTTGAGCTCTTACAGGATTTTGTTGAAAGAAAACAGTTCTATTAACAATTTCTTTTGCCAAGAGAGAGGGAGCTGCGTTTTTAGATAAACACAGGTGGTGTTATCACTGCTACTGAGTGGGAGCTGCCTGTGGGCTTCATGGTTACCACGGCTGGGCCGCTGCCTGCAGCCGGGGGACACCCACCGCGCGGTGCAGAGCCGAGGGCACAGCCGTACGTGTAGCACAGCACAGGCGTGAGCCTACTCTGCTTAAATGTTGTGTAGATTGCAAACTCTTCAATGTATGATGGTCTTCTGGTTACAATCACTAAAGTTACAGTTCTGGAATTTTATCCCTCGGTGTTATTGTAACATCAAGAAATATGTTACATTGTAGAAGTAGTTAATATTATTTTTTATTCTCAGTTTGACATTCCGTTTCAATCTTACTGATAAAGTCTGGACTCTGATATCTGGTTAACTGCTCTTCTGTCTGAGGCAGACTTTTTCATCAGTTCTTTCTTAGTGATGGAAGTAAATGTCAGCGTGATATCTAAAAATCTTCATCCAATATCTTCCTTTTAGTTGGTTTTATTTTTATTTTTTTTATTTTTTTTACTGCTTGTCTGGTGACTTCAGGACCAAAAGCTGTATTGTGGAATTTTTCTGATGATTTTCAAAGGACCAGGGCCCACAGTTGCTCTGTTACAAATTGTTAACTTCTAATTTTGGAGTAGTGGGCTTGCAGATATAAAATTAAGTGTAATTTAAACACAGGGTTGCATTTGCTCTTGTTTCTCTTTTGAAAATCTAATAAAAGTTGCTTGTGTCAGTGTATTATGCAGTATCTAAAGCTAAGGATATTCAGAGGAAGTTGTAGTGAAGTCTCTTCTCTCAAGGGTACTTGGAGACAGAAGCATTCAGTTCCTTCCTGTGCCTTGAAGTGGGAACTGGACCTGAAGTTCCTCCCTTTTAAGTACCTTACCTTATTTTTTTATACAGCCATTTAAACTTTCTGTTTTTCCAGCATCTTTACAGATTAATTCCTATCTGTCTCAGGACAGAGAAAGGCTGTAGCCTTAGCCAATGCAGCCTTCTGTTTGAAGTGTTCACTTACAAGAAATTGGATATTTTCCTGCTGCCAGTCACAAAGCTATGGCATTGCACTGCTATGTGTATCCCTTTTGACCTCTCATGAATACCCTATTCTTTGTTCTTTGGGAGAATGATTATGACCTCAGGAGATTCCAGCTGTGAGTGAGACTTTTTTTATTTTTTTTTTCATTTTCATAATTATCCTAGTGTTTAGCTTTATGCAGGTACCTCAGATGGCTTTGCTTTATTTGCTTTTTTGATTTCTGTCTGTAAGGCCTCACAGTTTTTGAATCTGAAAAAATGAAAATAGTAAACTATCACGAATTCTATTGGATTTGGACAACTTGTAGCCATCTAAAAATATAATTGCCTGATTTAAGCCATTTCCTAGACTTTTTTCCAGCATTAATGCAAAAGAAGAAGCACAACCAGCTATGATTCATCTTGTTATTTTGAGCAAACATCTTATGACCAAATGAATAGGTTTTTTTGACATATCTTTGTGGTGGATGCTGATGGAACCAAGGAAACTAATGTCAGCTAGATATCTTTTTCCTAAAGCAGATGCAATTAAGTCACAGCTAAATGTTTTGCTGAAGGAAATTAAAACTCCCTATAAAGAAGGGGTTGAGAATCTACACTCTTGACCATTTTACTGGTAGTTTGGAAAACAATTTTTTTTAATTGGTTGCTTTCCCAACTCCTTTTCATATAAGTGGGTTTCTTACAATATAGATTATGTCATCTGTATGTTCATTTCACCTTCTGTTAGTTGCTTTTATATAATGAGAAATTCTCAGTCATGACTTTTTAATCAGAAAGAGATAATCACTTAAAGAATCCTATTTGAATGCTCAAAAAAACCTACTATGTGCATACCAAAGAATAATTACAAAAATAATATTTATAATTAAATAATTATCTAGATTAACAATTAACAGGAAGCAGAGAGCAGCACGTATGCAAGGAATTTGTAACTAAACATTGGAATAATTCTGTAAATTTATAGAAAATAAAATGTTTGTACCATGCTGAAATACTCAGGTACTAGAGTATTATTCTGACCAATAGATCTTTCAGGAAGACAGCAAAATCATCGTTGTGTCTAAACAATATCATCGAATTATTCTTTAAAAAAGAGTAAAATTAAGCAATATTTTCTGTTAGTTTTGTCTCACTTTTACTTGCTGGGGATTCATTTTAATGCTTTAAGTTCATCATCCTCTGATGATCCCCAGAATGTCCAGTTTAATTTGCGTAGAACTGTTCTGCAGACTGTTCTTTTCAGTTAAGCTTATTACTGTTTTTCTGCATAATTATACAGCTTCCACAGATTCTTTGTATGGAGGCCCAGCTTCTAAAGCTTGGAAGAGAGAACATTCGTATTACAAACATATTTAACAAAAACTTAACCCAATGGTAAGGCTAAGAAATTTTAGTTGGTGTGACTGTTCTATGGGGTGAGTGCATATAAAGTCACTAGTAATACAAAAATATTCCAATTCCAGCTGTTTTTTTTAGAATGCATCTTCTTTCATTGGCATACGGGTATGGTCTGTTTGGCATGCAATTAAAGGACCAAATGGATTTATGTTATTGGAAACTTCCTAAGAACTGAAATATTCTCCGAGATAAAATAAAGGTCTCTGTTACTCTTTGTTATTTGCTCAAAACATCTGGAAGGTCAAGGTTCATCCAAGATTCCAAGAGGCTCCTTACTTAATTACATGAGATAGACGTGCACTCATGCAAAAGTCACTGATAACCTCCACCAAAAGAACTTCTCTCTCTCTCCGTTGAATTTTGGAAAAATATAAGTACCCAATTTAAATTTCAAATGTCCAAAATTAAGGGAGATACTACAGGCATACTCTTCCATTTTTTTTCTTCTGAATGAATTTGTGCACTAGTATTTTGCTATCTTAATTTTTGCATCCTACAGAGTATTATTTGTCATGAAACAATTGCCTATTCCTCCCACTGTACCTATGTTTTATTGCTGATCAGAACCTGTTTACAAGTTTAAGCCATTAAGTTAGCTGCAGTTGATCTCAGTAATCACTATTTTCAACATTAATCAGAACTTTATGATAGCAGAGACTCTTTTAGACTTGCTACATACACCACTAGTGTTGTACAAGAGAAGTGCATTACTCTTCACCTATTTGGAAGAACAAATAGATCAGACTTAATAATTTCGGTCTGCTGTACTGCTGCCATTGCAGAAGAAATGGCAAGAGAAATAGAGAGAGAAAAGTTGACTCAAATGTAGTCTGTAGGGAACATTTCATCAATCATGTGTGAAATTTTGTATTTTTCCTCTTTTTTTTTCTTTAGAAAACACACTCCTTATCTACTGAGGGAAGACCAGAAGGGATTATTACAGTATCTAATCACATCTCATATTAAGTAGGCCATGGAATGTCACCAAATTGTGTACTGAACACAGGGTTTGTTTACAGGGATTTTCCTCAAGCATTTTGCTGAAATCCAGTATGAGAATCTTTAGCACATCTCCAAGTTTGATTAAGCTTGATGGCTAATTTATTCACTTATTTAAAGAAATAGGATAAACAAGTGTAACAACAAATGCTTTTAAGAACATGTTCTCTTAGTTTCAATCAGTTATTGGGCAGTAACACAAATACATAAGCAGTTGAGGATGCATGGCCTCCTGATCAATAACACTAGTAGGCAAGCAGGAGAAGTTGCCAAAGTACAGTAAATCTGCTAACTACATATTCAGATACAAAGCTAAAGAAAGGTTCTGCTCTATTTAAGATGACTTTGGGGAAACAGAGTGGAGAATAAAGCAATGGAGACATTTAAAAACTACCTGCCATCTTTATCTATATATACTGAAGCCTCTTTCTCCTGGCGAAATTGGTGTCTTCTGCATTGCAGAAGCCTTGGCAGCTGGGAGCAAAGAATAACACTGAATTGCCCTTTCTGGACAGTATTTCAAGGTGCTTTTGGTGTAGTATGAGATACACAAGTTAGGAAAAACTTGAAAGCTTTCCAACACAATTGAAACTTTTTAATCTGAAAGCTTTTTGAATATCCACAGCTGAACATATCATTTGCACCATGCAGAGTGGTGATAAGAAAACTACAATTCAGTTTTGCTGGCATTTTGTAGCTGTCTTGAACAAGTAGAGACTGAAAGCAAAGAGCAATCAGATCTAAGTGCTCCATTTATGTTTTGACATCTTTTTGAATCCCAGTAGTTTTATCAGCTGTTCAGAGGGGAAATAAGTTTGAGCACATAGCAAATCAGTGTTCCTCTGGTTCAATTGGCAGGCACTACTGGACAAACCATAGATAGAAATTATGAAGACAAAACATTCAGACCTTTGTCAAAAAAGAATTTTTATTTTCTATTCTCTTCAAATGTCCTGCTGACCAATTTTGGATAACTCCAGGGCCCTGGCAGAAACCTGTTGTTCAATGTTTTGATATAACAAACATGTTTCTGTACATCTGGAATGCCAGTTTCCAGGTGCAATTAGTTACTCACAGAGTAGCATTACCAAAAAGCTCCTTCCTTCCTCCTGCCTCACTGTATGACTCTATGAGTTTATCTCTTCAACAGCTATCTGACGATGCTGTCATGTAAAAGAATAAAATGTCTGCCATTTCTTTTTTATAGGACAAAACAAGCTGTCCTGTGTGTAATAAATACAATACCTCTATGAAATGGAAACATCAGAATAATACTTGTAAAAATAGATTTTTTATGTAAATGAAAAAGATGAATTTAAATCCTATGTTTTTCGGAAATGGTTTTCTGATTGAAAAGAAAAAGCAGGGCACACTGGTGAAGAAGTTTTTCAAATCACATTTGACCAACTTTGCATAGAAGGTTTTTAAAGAAATAACTAACATCAAAATCTTTTGACAGAAAAGATATTCTTATGAAAATAACCCAGCACCCAGTCTAAATTAAGCATATGCAAATATTTCCAAGATGTAATAACAAGAGACTTCTTAAAGATGCACTGATTTTAACGTTCTTTTCTAACTGATTGGAAGAATCAAAATTATCTTTAGAGCAGCGTGATCCTTAATCTATGGTTTTGTTGCATAATAAGTATGTGTGCAAAACACACAGATTTATGTAAAATTTTTTTTTCCATAGGTATGGTTTTAAAACTTTAGGAAAATGTTTAGATGATTTAGAGTATTTCTTATTATGTATTCCTCATCATATATTTCAACTAATAAGTCACAAAAAGCAGTAGCTACCTGGCTACTTCTTGAGCCTTTAAGAGGATCTTCCATGATAAATGTTTGATGCACAAATGTGTATGAATCATATGGAAAGGTACTTTGGCATATCATATATTTTCTCCACTCTGACTAGCCATCTCAGTACATAATAATGAATACTCTTTATCATTCCTATCAGATGTACTAGTGAGGTTCAGAAGAAAATTTTAAAAATTGTGATTTGTTCCAGGTAGGGCTAAATTAATCACTGCATGTGTCTAACACAACTTTCCTGAACTATAGTTTATAAAATGATACTTACATGGTGCTTTCATGGAAACTAGAAAAAGGAATTTCGTTGTTTCCTATTGTAATTTTCTGGGTGGTTCCTCACAAGTAATTGACTTACTTCCACCTCCAATGTGAGCACTTGAAGATGCAAGACCACTTGGCATTGAAAAGATTTGGGAAAGAAGGGATCCCTAATCCATTGTCACAAATATAAAGATACATAAGATGTAAATAGCATAGATAAAATTGTTTATCTGCATTAATGTAGATCTGGATTTTCACTAATCCTCACTTAGTATTTACGTTGTGCAGTGGTCTTGGAGCTTAGGAATCAGATTCCTTTCAAAAGGAATCAGAAGATGTGGGACCAAGCCTGATCTGATCAGGAATATGAATTTTTCAGGGAGATTTATCATGTAATATATATTCAATACCATCTGTCTTGCAATACAGTTGTTCTCCTATTGGACTATCTTATTTGCTGTTGTAGGCATAGCCAAAGACTTCCATCCTTGAAGCACTTTCTGTTTTTTCAGTTTTGAAGGGAGAGAGAATCCACCAAGCATGGCTTTGTTTTTTTGCCTTTCATTCGTTACTGCCATATTCTGAAAGGTTGTAGTCTTCTGTGTGAGAACAAGAGCTTTACAGTCTCTGCTAAAGCACCCAGTAATACTGATGTTCTGTAGTGCAGTTGTCTAGTCTATCACGACCTAGATCAGCTGTAGTACTTAGTTGATGGTCAGAAAGCCCCAAAGGTTCCATATTCCATAAACATTAATGCAACTTGAAAACATAATTTATGAAGTTATTTTAGGCTGTGGGTGCCACTCAGATTAGTAGGTCAGCCAAAGGATTGTGTAGCACAGAACAGACTGACTACCTGAGCCTTGGAGCAGTTTTACAACTTGCACTGATTGCACGCAGCTGCTAGTGCTTTGAGACAGCTAGTTGAGTGCTGGTATGCCTGCATAAGATACAGTCGTGCTTCTGGTCTGGAGAGGAAACAGTATTTTGATACTTTAATGATTTGCTGGAGGCAAGGTCATATTAAAACAAGAAAAGAGTCTCAGAGAGTCTGAGAGTTCAAAGGCCACATTGGCTTTTGCTAAAATCTTCTTTTCCTGGTTGTCCAAGATTTAGAGATATAGCTATGTCTGTAAATAATATAGAGAACATTTTCTGGATCTGCAGTGAAAAGAAAGAGATGGGCCAAACCCAAAGTCTATAACATTTGACCCTGGGTCTCTACTGGCCTCATGTGATATCTCTGTAGTCCTGTGATATGAGGCATGATATTTTAAGCTGGTTATTTTTAATTTAAATATTTGAAGTAATGCAAGGCCTTAGTGAAGCTCATCAGAAAGTTGTGTTTATAGCATTAAACTGAAGGAATGTGCTGCATACCTAGTCCCATCATTATTGGTCTGTCAATGTGCTTTGGCTCTTTATAATTCCTAAGTCATTGTCTGGGAGTGTTAGCTGGCATAAAGTGAAACCAGGCTAACGATTCACCATTGGAGATTACTGCAGAGCAATGCTAGAGGTAGTGTCATAAGCCTATTTAGCTTACTCAAGGAGACATACCTTAGGACACTTGGAGATTACTCTGTGGTTTCAGTTGACATTTTCTTTTGCCATAAAGTTGTGCAGAGGTCTTTGTCATGCATCATGTCAAAGGCCGTGGTAATGTGAGTTTTATGAGTATTGCCTCTACTAATGGCAATCTTACCTGCTTTGGTAAAATGAAATGTGGGGACAGGTTTAAGAAATACAGCTATTAGTGACTCACTACTGCATTTGTTGGAATACCAAACATATTTATGTATTTTGTTTCACCATGCACAGTACTGAAGTTCGTTATTAAAGAACCATATCTAAAACTTTGAAATATATTTAAAAAGAACAATCCCATCCTCTTCCCTCCAACAAGTCATAATTATTGCTAGTTTTGTTGTAATCACTTAACTCTACAAAGGAAACTTTAGGTCAGTGAAAGTCATAATCTCAGATGCATTAATTTACTTGTAATTTCTACAAAGGAGACAAATTGGTAATGTTAAGATTGGGAGAGCTGGCCTAAGTTTTTTAATTTCTTGAACAGAATATTTTCCAAATTTTTGTGTGTTCTTATTAGTAGGTATATACAAATAGAATATCTTAGATATCTTAGAATATCTTAGATATAAAAAATCTTTCTACAAATACATCAACAGTAAAAGGAGGACCAGGGAGAATATCCAGTCTTTATTGGACGCAAAGGGAACAACCGTGACAAAGTATGAGGACAAGGTTGAGGTACTTAATGCCTTCTTTGCCTCAGTCTTAAATAGTAAGGAAAGTTGTTCCTTGTGCGTACATACCCAGGAGCTAGAGGAGCAGAACAAGGCTCCCATGATCCAAGAGGAGGTGGTTAGAGACTTGCTTGGCCAATTAGACACTCACAGGTCTATGGGGCCGGATGGGATCCAACCGAGGGTATTGAAGTTGCTGATGGATGTGCTGGCCAAACTAAGCTGATCTCCCTTCTATGACAAAGTGACCCACCTACTGGATGAGGGAAAGGCTGTGGATGTGGTCTTCTTGGACTTCAGTAAAGCCTTTGACACGGTTTCTCACAGCATTCTGCTTCAGAAACTGTCAGCCTCTGGCCTGGACAGGCGCACACTCTCCTGGGTAGAAAACTGGTTGGCTGGCCGGGCCCAGAGGGTGGTGGGAAATGGTGTTAAATCCAGCTGGAGGCCAGTTACAAGTGGGGTTCCCCAGGGCCCATTGCTGGGTCCTGTCCTGTTTAACATCTTTATCAATGACCTAGATGAAGGCATCGAGTGCACCCTAAGTAAGTTTTGATGACACTAAGCTGGGTGGAAGTGTGGATCTGCTGGAGGGTCGGGAGGCTCTGCAAAGGGACCTGAACAGGCTGGACTGCTGGGCTGAGACCAACCGCATGAGGTTTAACACGGCCAAATGCCGGGTCCTGCACTTGGGGCACAATAACCCTAAGCAGAGCTACAGACTTGGGGAAGAGAGGCTAGAAAGCTGCCAGGAGGAGAAGGACCTGGGGGTGTTGGTTGACAACCGACTGAGCATGAGCCAGCGGTGTGCCCAGGTGGCCAAGACGGCCAATAGCATCTTGGCTTGTATCCGAAACAGCGTGGCCAGCAGGTCTAGGGAGGTTTTTCTCCCTCTGTAGATGGCACTGGTGAGACCGCATCTCATATACTGTTTTCAGTCTTGGGCCCCTCACTACAAGAAGGATGTTGAGGCTTTGGACCGTGTCTAGAGAAGAGTGACGAAGCTGGAGAACAAGTCTTATGAGGAACGGCTGAGAGAGCTGAAGTTGTTTAGCCTGGAGAAGAGGAGGCTGAGGGGAGACCTTATTACTCTCTACAACTACCTGAATGGAAGTTGTAGAGAGGTGAGTGCTGGCCTCTTCTGAGTGACAGGGGACAGGACAAGGGAGAACGGCCTCAAGCTGCGCCAGGGGAGGTTCAGACTGGATATCAGAAATTTTTCACAGTAAAGGTCACTGGGCACTGGCCGCAGCTGCCCGGGGAGGCAGAAAAGATTTTGTACATACTATAGTCTCATGATAAATAGAAGGAAAATGAATAAATATAAAACTGCTATTCTCATTATATGTTGTTCATTCTATTTTCTTTATCACGCCTCAATTTATCCTGCAAAAGGAGCAGGCTTATGTCACATTTTAAAATACTGCTGTTTTGCTGATTTTCTGACTAGGTACTGGTTTAGAGTAATAAAATTTCTAGAACAGTTTCAGATGTTAGAATGTCCACTTATACTCAAAAATACTCATCATTGTCAGAGGATACATACTATATAGGAACTGTGATATGATGGTTGATTGATATCAGTAGTTTTAGTTCTGTTTACTATTGTGTACTTAACTTGAAGTAGTTTACTGTTTCACAGTGACCCTACTGCATAATGGATGTACGTTCTGTGGAACAAATATTATCCTCAATAGACATGTTAGATAAATTCTCAGTTTGCTTAGGAACACTGCAGCTTCAGGTTTAAGTGAAACAAGGTCCCATGGTAATAGAAACAAAAATCCTGCTTCCGACACCATCTCTGCAACCAATTGTTGACATGCAGTCCCTTCCTCCTCACAACCTTTCCCTCCACCAGCTGGATTGAGAGCACCGCCTGGGCCTTTATGCCCCTATTACCCCCAGTGCTTTGTAGTCACTTTTGATACTCTTCAGGTTGCCTCTGGTACCCTCTTTCATTGGTGCCCATGTGGAAGAACAGCGAGAGAAAACAGTCAGAAGAGGCACAGACAAGCTTTGGCAGTCTTCCCACAGCGTCCCAGCTAGAGCTTTCTCAGGTTCACAACTGCATGGCTACACTTACCCTGTTCTTATCTGGCTGCAGGAAGTACCCTCACATTTTCTCAGAGGATTCCCAAGAGTCCCATGATGATCCTGGACCCTGTCCCCGGAAGATACAGAAGCTCCCAAAGCAAAGTCCAACTAAGAGTTTTGCAGTTCTCTGCTCAATTTTGTTTTCTTTACAGTGATCAATCTTGAATGATACAGCCATTCTCACTGAAGTGTTAGGACAGAAGAATACGAATGCAGGTTTTTGCATAAAGGAGTTCATTGTGGTGGTTCAGAAATACTATGTTCTAAGAAGCACAAATATATAAAATAGACAGACAGGGATGAATACTGAATACAAGTTGCTTATAACTCAACACTTAATTTTGGATCATGAAACTTGAATGTTGTCATAAAACCGTCTCTCTGGAACAGTGGGGCAACGATTTCTGCTCCTGTTTTTTATTTATTATTGGATATTTATTTTTAGAGATAAAAAAAGGTAATGACTTCTAAATTATAACATGAATGCCACTTGTATTTACATTTTGGAGTTAGCATTTTTATCAGTTATCAATTTTTTTTTTGTATTAGAACACTGAACCAAAATGTTGCAGTAACTATTTTTTTTCTGACATCTCAGTTTCTACTGCTCTCTATGTAACTTAACAACCCTCTAGCCTTACGTTTCACCTTTAGACACATCCTAATGCCTTTTTCCTTCCCTTTGAATAGGATACTTCCCATTTTCTTACCTCGCTTCTAACTTCAGAGATGCTAGATAAATGTGATTTCCCTGACATCCGACTGATCTATCAAGTGAAAAGAAGAAAAAGCAGGAGAAAACAATATCAGTGTTTCATTTAGTTGTCAATGTGTACTGAAATACTGCATATATTTAATCAAGGAACTAATTGTGGTTTTCCTTTTCCTTAATGAGGTAGATGAAATATAAGGCATAAAACTGAGAAGAGAAATAATATATATTTCACTTTTCTGAAACATCTTTTGATAATGTAAAAAAAATACCTATTATTTAAAGGTGAAAACTGAAGTTGTAAGAACTTAAGTGACTTTTTCTGAAATCACACATTATTCAGCATAGCATAAAATTAGGTCATCTTGTTCTGATTCTGGTGCACAGTTCAGCATACCCCAGTGAGAGCTCTGCCTTTGAAAGAGTTAGGGAAAAATAGTCAGTAATGCAGTTCTTCTCCAGTTTTTATCCTATTTCAAGTTATGGTATTTTTATAGATTTGTTATGCATTTTGTAATACCTTCTAAACATTTCTATGTAAACATGTAGATTTTCATGCCTTTCATCTGGTGCTAGTAAATTAATTATTATTAAAAATAAAAATCTTAAGGAAAGATTAATAATAACAACTGTAATCTTAGCAGATGAGAAGAGCTTTCTCAAACTTTTTTTTTTCTATTTCGAAGAGGAATAGAGGCAAAAAGGAGATAGAGGATGTTTTTGTCAGGAGGATTTTGTATTTTGTACTAAAGTTTTTTACGTGGAGATTTTATGAAATGTTGTCCCAGGAGTGATCACTCACTAGTAAAAGTTTTATATGAGATCCCATGAAAATAGAACTTTTAATCTGTCAAACTAATCTAAGTTATTTACGCCAGTTTATTTACAGAAAGATTTTCACAGAACAAAATAAAGATTCTGGACACAGATTGCTCATGATTTCTTTTGCATTAGGCTAGATTCTGAAATGCCATTTAAAAGAATAGTCATTTTTTAAAAGAATTGGAACCTTTTCCCCTATTCCCCAAGTCGCTTGCTTAGTTTTGCCTTTTATTTTTGTCTTTTTTTGGTTTTTTGAAAGTCTTATTTTGAAGAAAAATATTCCTTAAAGAGTTTTGGTGAAAATGAAGTTAAAGGAATGTGATAGTTCTCCTGCTGGCAACCAATTGATTTAAATGACACAGAGTTGTGTGAGCTTGTCTTCTTTCTTCTGGAGTAAACCATCTTGCAATTCATTGATGTGGCATATCCTTTTTCAGAATGTTCCCAGAGCACATATGTTCAGATCTCCCTACCTTACTTTTCTCTGTTTGGGTTCTGAAGCTTGTTTTGCAAACATATGAGAAGCAGAAGCTTTAACTCATATGTCCCACTTTCAGAGTCACATGCAATCCAATTTCTAAGCAGTGATCATTATTGCTGCATTAGCCTGGTAAAGTACAATTTAAACAGGCATTAAATTTTCTTTATCATCATGGCAAGCAGAAAGGATGGTAATAGTGAAGTTTTCAGTAAAGCCATGTTAGAATGACATTCTTTTTGAAAAATCTTGTAGCAGAGGATACTCTTCAGTATATTCTATACAACTTGCCCAATATGGCTGATTCCCTCAATTTTCTGTTTGAACAGGAATTGAACTTATTGATGCTTTCCCTTCCCCAAACATTTTTTTTTCATATTAGTTTTCATACTGCTACCTAACTGTAGTC
Source organism: Clamator glandarius (assembly GCA_033459285.1). Lineage (NCBI taxonomy): Eukaryota > Metazoa > Chordata > Aves > Cuculiformes > Cuculidae > Clamator > Clamator glandarius. The sequence goes on from JAUNZM010000227.1 coordinate 5,723,503, forward strand.
CTAACTGGATCAGCCAAATTCATTACTGCTACAGAAGGATGGATGCAACATGACGTATTGCAACAAGGTTCTGCATTCTTCTGCCAGTATTAAACCTGAACCTTTCTCTGGTTACTTACATATTTTTAAGCTTTGACAACAAACTAGTTTTTGTGAGTTATCTTTAGTTATGTACCAACATGGTCCGTTTTGGCATCAAAATTTCTAAAGCATATAATTATATTTGGTTTCTTGAATTGTATCTGTTTTGATAGATAGACGTGTATGTGTTTAATGAAGTGATCACTATGGCTCAACCACTTATTCCTAGAAAACTGTGAAGTGGTGGCAAATGCAACTATCAATTGAGCATCCTGTATGTTAACTTAGATTTTATTAATGCAGCAGGATTTGGTAATACCCATCTTTTGCAGTGTTCCTTAATTATATCACAGGTCAAAACTTCAGCTGATGGTTCACCCTACTAAGCATCTAATCAAATGAGTTTTCTTCTGAGAGAAAGAAAAATGTTCTAATCTGTCAGTTTTTCAAAATATGAATGATAAATTTCAACATCCTTATTAAGATTCTTATTTTTCAGTTTCTAAAGAGTTAATCTAGGTGACTATGTAGAATAAATATTTTTTAAAAAGGTACCGGGACAGTCATTTAAATCTTTTCGTGATGTTTAGTACAATTTTATGTTGCTCTACTGCTATTTTATTTCTTCATAAAGACAAGATATTTTTCAGGAACATTACGTTCCAAGCAGCCAAGCTAGTAAAATGATCCTTCCTTCCTGGAATAAAACATCTGGTGAAACTACTGAAGAGTCTATTTTCTTTTTATAATACGATGCATTTATTACTTCTATTGATTGAGTTACATGTGCATTTGAAGAAGAGAATGAAATTCTAAGGAAACCTAAGATATTTTTTCTGATCTAGCTTTCTGATGTGATTACAGACTGGGATAAGATAAGGAGTTTGTCCACAGACTTCTGTGATCATTACTTGTAAGTGTAACAATATATAGGCCTTGGATTGGAAAGAAAAGTACTGTTCTAGTGCCATTCACATTTAAGTGCAGTAGTTATTTCCCATCTTTTCCAAAGAAAGTGACTGGTTGCAGCTCCTCTCTTAGAAATTTGGATAGCATCATTTCTTTTCGTACTTTTAAATTACGGTATCACAGTATGTTCATGACACTAGCCTTGAGGAAAGGTAGTGATGAAAAATGTTGCCTTCTACACCTAAGCACTTCACACAGAAATCTACATGGCAAAAGGCACTCCCAGTTTTGGAGCATACTTGAAATCTGTTACCCACACTTTAAAATACAGCAGGCAAGCTTAGGGCTAGACACAATCCTTTTCTAAGATGAAAATCAGTTGTTGTAAAGTAAAATGCTCTTGTGTGGCATACATATAGCTTTGCGAAAATTAAAAAAAAAAAAAAGACATCCTTGACTCTGAAGAGTCACTATTCAGCAATAGACTTTAAAGATTTTTAGTGTATTTGTGCGTTAGCAGACTGGTGTTTTCCTTGTTGTGAATTAACATAAAATGATGAGGTCCTGGAGATATTTCTAACCCTGCAAACCCCGCAGTATCCAACCGAAATTAGATACTAGTAAAAATATTGATATTTTCTTCCCATCCTAAAACCTAAAATAATGTGTAATTCCTTAGTAGTTTTGCCAGATCTGTAGTGGCAGAACCTTCCCCTGTTCTCCATCTAGACCATTGCTGCTTTCTTACAAGAGGTTGAGGTGACAATGAAGTTACTGTCTCTTGTTTTATAGTTAACTGATGTCCAGTTCAAGATGCCTCATCCTGTAGATCATTCTCAAGATTGTTAGAATTATGCTGGAGAAAATGTGCTGGATGTTACAGATATTTTCATTATTAGACCTCATCTGAAGTATTGCACTATTCTCCCTTTTGCTGTGGCAGCCATTCATAAATGATTTGATGGGAGTGTGTTGTGCTTCTTGCAAGCATGCAGCTCTAGCCAGTTTCATAGAGGACTCTCCATTCATTTGAGCCAACCCTAGAGAGCACTGAGAGCAGATGAAATAGCTGAGCTAAGCAGAAGTCAATTTATAACAGTGCTGGCAGGCTATTTGGCATGTCTTTTTATTTCTTTTTTTCTCTTGAAATAGTAAGTTCTGGTACCTTGGGATTGTGCAGGTTCTGGAATACTTTGTTTCTTCCCAACTACTCAGGTCCACAATTCATAAAATAACTGCCTTTTAGGAAAACGTGTGACTAGAAGAAATTTGCATCACTGGGAACTTTAAATTGAAAAGTATTTTAAATGGTTTTTATTCTGTATGTAAGAAGCTGGATTTAACTTGGGTTTGAGCACTGTAATGCTAGATGAGCTTCTGAAAAAAAGCCAAGCGATTGCTTTGTCAAAAATGCCAGGATGTCCAAAATCTGAGGTTTATATGATGATGTTGATGTTCCTCCCCCATTATGCAGTCCAAGGAATTTGAGAAACTTCTGCTCTTGTACTGCAGTGCAATGTAGACATATGGCTTTGCTCAACCATTGAAGATGATGTGTTGTCAAAGATTCATGCCAGCACTTGTTTCACTAAATAGTTTACTATGAGGAGCAGGGAATCCAGCCTGGTTATCAAAATGAGAGAAAGCATGAGAAATTTTTAACTGTTCGGTTTCCATGCCAACAGCTTTTCTTACTTCTAGTTATCTTTCGTGATTTATCTTTGCCATTCATGAAAGTATGAAGCAGACTATTTTATGTTTAACTGTTAAGACACTTACCTGCCTCATCTTCACAGCAGAAAATCATCCAACTGCAATTACTGCTCTGTGTAAACTGAATAGTACCTAACCTATCTTATATTGCTATGGTCAGCATATTTTTTATGTAATCAGCCTGATTAAATAATAATCATGCTTCAATGATAGTTTTTGTCAACATTTACATAACTGTAGTTTTAAAGCAGATGATATAGAGGTCAATTTTCCGATCTTCACTGCGCAGATATGAGTAAACCTAAGCAAAAGTGTTGTGTTCTTTTGAGTGTGTCTGATTTTCATGCTCCTGAGCAGCTTCAGGTCTCATAAAAACATCAAAAGTACAAACACACACTATCTGCCTTTCTTAATAAATAAACAAACTTCTTATGACTATCATAACTAGAGGAAATTACAGTGAAGTAATCAATCTCCTTTAAACTCACAAAAGAAAATGAGGACAGAGAAAGTGTCATTTGTTCTCACTCTGTGATCAGTGTTGTTGCCTTAGACTTGCACCAAGCATTCTACGCTCATCCCTCTGCAAGAGAAGAAATCAGATGTGTCTCTAGAACTGAATACTTTACCATCAGGCTTCTAATGCCTTGAGCAGGAGATGCAGATACATATGCAGGTACTCTGTATTGCCTCGCTTGAAGACAAAGCACCATTTCCCATGCATTTAGAACCTACTTTGATGGTATTAGAGTGAGAAATACTTTTCCTCTGTGAATTGTGTGCACTTTGTATGTAAATATAAAAGATTGAAAATACCTGTTTACTCCTTCACCAGTGCTTTAGGATTTGGTTTCTGTGACGACGCTTAAAAAAAAAAGTACATAGAAAGTAGTTCATTCCATGAGTAGCAGAACTAAAGACATTTTGTTTCTTAGGGATTTGTATTCTTTATCCCTAATCTCCCCTTCCTTCCTGCAGCAATAAGCACAGCACTCTCCTTATGGGAAAATCTCTAGGCAAGAGATAGCACATACTGTGGCTTATTTAGAGCTCTTCGGATATTGATCAGCTGGCCAGTACACATATCTGACTGGCCAGCTGGTTGCTGTCAAACAGTGTGTTACAAGCTCTGTTCTCCCTGGATATGACTTTTAGTAAGACTGTTTACCTAACAACCCATTTTTATGAAACTTCTAGGAAAAAGAATTGACTATGTTTTTCAGATAGACAGAAACTGTCCAAAAAATTAAGAAGTTAAGGAGTGCCAGATGGAAAGACAGACATTCTGTCAATGATATGTGTTTTGTTCCTGTAAGAAATAAGCTAAAAATATGCTACATCAATGTTATTCATGTCTCAATGTCAAGTACCCAGAAAGTGAAAGACGTAAGAATTCGGATTATTTCTGTGATGTGATTTTAACCACTTTATTTTTGAAAGACTTTAACATTTGATAACGTGCTATATTTTCCATCATCATCTGGAATTTATGTAATTACGAGGACTATAATTTACTGAAATATGTTTTACATATTTTTCTGAGATTTTACACACAGAAGTAGAAGTCCCCAATTCATGTTCTTGCAGTTAAATGCACAGACACGCACATATGCAAAACCACAGACAAAATCTTGGCATTGTTCTGTTTTAAAGAACCAGTACTTCTTGCAGAGATATTTAAGATTAGTAGCTATTGATTGGACTTGTTTCTGCTCTCATTTAATTGACATAAACAGGGGTTACTCTAACTGAAATCAATAAGGAGCACTGACCTATGTTAAGTTTGATTTACATAGAATTTAATCACAGAATGCTGATTTTTTTCATAATTTTCATGTGAATGACAATATGTTTCACAGTAATAAGTAGATATAGGGAATTGGAATAAAAGATTTGCAAATCCAAAGATTAGCTGTGATGTGGCTGAGGTGATTGTGAGACAAAAATGGTTTAAGTGGCAGCTGTCTTTGCTTATAGGCCTTTTTTACATGCCATGTCAGTTATTTTTCTCAAAAAAGATCTCTCTTTTCTTGGGGGTAAAATTTGTAATTCATAATTGTTTATATTCATGTAAATAAATATTAATTATGAATATTTATGATACCTTGGTTATATTAAATGGAGTTTTAGAGTAAAGATTTTCACGGGCACGCATTAGACTGTTTAAATCAATTGGAGTGTTTCAGATTTGATACAATTTGTACCATGACATCTAAGCTATTGCTTCTAATTTAGCTGATCTACTTGCCAGAGAGGGAAATACATTTCTTAACATGCCTCACCTTCTGAGACCTCCATCATGTAACTGGTTGATTTTGGCACCTCCTAGGTCTAATGTCAGGCATTTCAAGGAGGACTTCAAGATGGATATGGACAGTGATTGACAATATGTGTCCTACTAATGTATATAAAAAATAGCTCCTCAAAGCAAATACAGTTTCTTTTGCTTCCTTAAAAATTTGCATCTTTCTGAGGTGACGTTCATCCATGCCTTCTACTGTTTTTCTCTCAGACAAAAGAGATGATCACATTTATGTTCCAAATTGACACTGAAGAATGTAGTCTACATATATTCTGTGCACAAATTATTTCAAATTTAGGAAAAAACCCTGAAGGGTATAAAAGGATAGAGTTGTGTCCTGTCCTTAGACACAGAGCTGTTCTGAAAATTGTTCTGCTAGATGATTATTGTTTGATGAATGGAACCTCTAAGTCTAGAGACAACAAAGATTAGCAACTGAATACCATTTTGTAGGTGTAATGTATGAAGGTGATCAAAACAAAATGAGCTTGACTCTTATCTTTCACTTGGGGAAAATTGAGAGTAGTTCTTCCAAAATCAGTAGAATTACATTAGAGTAAAGTTATGTCTATAAAAGGGAAACAGAGCAGAATAAATTATTCTGCTGTAATTATTTCAAAATAATTCCCACATAGACCTTCTGTTCTAAAAAAAACATTACTGTATTAATAATAATCCTAGTCATTTTTTTCAGGTAAATCAGGCCTAATGCCCTAAAATCAGATTTTTTTTTAATCTCAGGAGACCAAATGGTTTAAATTTTAGCAGTATGACACAGAGGTTTGAATACTGAATTACTGGTTTAATTCTAAAACTGTTTTCTGTTAATTAGGAGCTTTATGTTTGCTAAGTTGGTAGTCTCATTTGGTAGTTTCCTTTATCCAAGACACTCCTCATATTTAGCACCCAACTTGACTGTTGTGGTAGAATAATAAGAGACTGTCTTGTTGTTCATCATTAAATAATATGACTTTGCTGCAATATAATTACTAGAATATTTTAGATAACCATAAAATGTTGATAGAAGCAAAGCCATGTATTTTTTTTTTTAAGTATTTTATAACATGGGGTGAAATGCATAGTTAAAAAACTTTTTTCAGTTGAGACATATCAAATGAGAGACAAAAGTTACAGCCTAAGGAAAAAAACAACCTGCAAGGAAGCCGTTTCCACTCCTTCCTTCTTCAGGTCTGTTAAAACTTTGGGCTGTTAGTATTATTTGTCAACTTAATGAGAGGTTATTTCAAGAATCTTGTCAGCTTGTCTCTATATGGCACTCTCTCTACACCAAACCTTAAACTGATGTCTTAGCAGACTTTATTGAAACTGTCTTTTGTAGTACCTGTGCTGGCAAAACAATCCTCAGTGTACTGGTGGGGCTTTTTGGCCTCTTTAGACAATTCTGAACATATTAATCAAACTTTACTGAAAAAAATACAGGGACTTCACAGGGCAGTTCACATAGCCTTTCCCAGACATACCTTGTGAGAAGCAGTAACTGGCATTTCCAGAAGGACATATTTTTCTCCATTAGCTGTCAGTTGAATCTAGACAGGTAAGATATTTAAGTATCTATCTTGTGGAAGTCTCAATTTATATGAGAAAACTTAATTTGCATGTCACAATTTCATCCTTAAGATCATCCTTGCTTGCCTGATAAGTGGGCTAATGACTTAAGAGACAGACAGAATTGAAGGTGCAAGACAGAACAGGCAGAAGAGCAGTCAGCCGTGCATGGAGTGCTTATAGCCAAGGTGAAAGCTGTTCATGCATAGCGGCACTGGTGAAGCCAGCAGGTCTTTTATAGGCACGAAGAATGTCTCTGTCCTGTCAGGTATGGTTCCTGTGCATTGAATACCAAATTCTGCTGCTGTGCTACTCTTTCCTAATAATTAGCCTGCTTGTGGGCGTGTATCAATTCATTTAGTAACTCTAATATGGGAGAAAGGAATCTTATGTTTGTTTCATGTGTTTTGCATAGACTTGGGTACAAAGAATGAAAATTTCCCCTCTTTACCAGCTAAGTGCCAGGGTTTATCTTCTGCCTTGTTTTATCTATATAACCTGATACCTGGCGTTCTCCGAGTTTTACACCTAGTCAGTTTGCTACGGACTTAGCATCATTAAAGTAAATGATACCTGCAAAATTAGCCCTACAACCTGCACACAAGAGTATTTCAATACTGAGCCATGTTATCATCTACTGCATTTTGGATGTTTGATGGTATGAAGATACTTCATTCAGCACAAATCTACACTATATTCTATCTAGTACCCTGATTTTAAAATGTATTTTGTAATTCACAGAAGAAGGATTGATCTGAGTTGAATTGAAACACCACCTTTCATGAAGACAGTCAAGCAACTTTTCTGGGAGGAAGTGATACTGAACAGGCCAATGGAATGATACATAGACAATAAAAAACAGTACTGTATGCAGTTATTGAGAAATCATTTATTTTATCAGTTTTAAGATTTCTTACCTTGAAATAGAGGGAAATAGCTTCTAGGAGGAACTAGTAAATCTAGGGTTGTGAAGGAAGGCAGTTTAGACCCTTGCTTGCCAGGATGCTGAGGTTTGGCAGTGTTGATTGCTTCTCTTTAGGAAGTCAGTGTGACTTGCTAGGAATGTTTTATGTCTTGAGAAAAACCGCTTTAAATTTAGTGGCAAAGGTAGCTGCATGTAAGTAAAATGGAAGTGTATTTCACTTTAAAACCTTTCTCTAGACAATACACAATGAAAGATCTCATGTGAAAAAAACTGGTAGACCAATTGGTAATGAACTCATTTTAAGATCAACTACACTGATATTTAGGAAACATACTTTTATAGATATATGCCATGGGAGAAAAATAAATTAATCAAGTATGGATTAATTATTGAAAATAATAAAATAAAAATTTACTTGGGATTTTTTTTGTATTTTCAACTTTTTAATAGCAGATATTTTGGACCTATTTGTGTTACAGGTACAGCTATAATAGTATTGTAGAATACAATCAAAAACTGCTTTCATCATCTATCTCAACTCAATCCAAATCTATTTTAATCTGGGCTATACTTCCATGTATTAATGTAATCTGTGGAAATGTGCCACCTCTTGAGGCTAGCATGAAGCAACAGAAGGTAAAAGTGTGGGTTGCAGGTTTTTTAACATTTAGCAACTGATTTCTGTAATTAGGAGATTGCTTTCACTGATACCGTATAATTGGCAGCTGATTCTCACCAAGACCATGGAATCAGTGCTTGCTTGTCAAGCTCTGTTCTCCACTGATGTCTGTCCTGACAACACATGTTCATCTTGGCAGGGCTTCAAAGACAATGTGATAATAATGCTTTCTGTCTCGGAGTTGCAAGAGGTGCTGCAATTGATGCATTTTGAACTTAGATGACAGTCATGGACTACTACCATGGCTTTACTTTTCAAACTATATTTTCCAGGATGAAGCAGCTTGATGTTATATATGTCTATATGTGTATCTGTATATGCATTGGTCTGAGCTGTTAGCACGCAATTGTGTTTAAAGCACACAGATGGGCAGCACACTTCCATTTACCTCTGGTGTGCGTTCTGGCATTGTCAGCCAATATGAGTAAGCCGTAGGAACGCATCTCCATAGAAATATGATTTTAAAAAGGCAATTTTCATTTTCTATGGTGGCTTTATAGAGTTTTCATGAAATGTAATGTGCAGATGACGTGCTACGGCGTATTGGAAGTCAAAAGACCTTATTCAACTTTTGTGTTTGACAGATTCATGATGTCTCAAAATTAAAATAACTGCAATTATGAAATTTTCTTTGTGGTTAGACACAGTGGACTTCTTTGCAGAACTTAGTATTTAATCATGCAAGATACTCAGCTGCTCTAAAGAAAAAAAACCCCAGATATTGAAAACAATGTGCAATAGTTTCATCAGTATAATTACTATTTAAACATAGGCTTATAGTTCTAATTCTTTTGAATTACGGCCCATTATCCTTGAATTGAGTGAAGCCTATGCACTGCAAGAAAGATTGTGAGTCTTTCCTAATATAGTTGTTACTATTTTTCAGTCTTACTGCTTTTCTAAGCACTGCTTGATCACAGTGTTCAGGTAATAAGCCCTTGAGAAAGGAGAGTTCTCTGCAGGCCAGGGTAATGTAGCTGCCCTGTACTGGGCTGTGGGTAAGTTGAGTTAGTCTTGTAGTCCATAGTGCCATTAATGGTAGGAGTAGCAAAATTTCTGATGAGCACAAACAGGGATCTGGGCCAGTGGAAAAGACATTCTCCTGTTTAGGCTTTGTCCAGTTCTGTAACATCCATTCCCTGTATCTTTCAGAACAGCAAGTAAAATAGAAGTATCTATCCCATAGATCGTCTTATAGTCTGTACTGACATTATTACTAAAAACTGACTAAAACAGTAAAAAAAAAAAAAAAAGGTAACAGGAAAGATTTCATAAATGTTAAAACATTTATGAGATAATTTCAAAATCCTCCTTCAGTTAAGTGAGGTATATGTAGCTAAAAAAGCCTAAGTAGTCTCTAAATTCATACAATTAGTTAACATGAAACATAGTATATTTAGGCTTTAAATATTACATGGGCTGTCACTATTCTTAAGCCTGCAACATATCCAAAACAGTAAATCCCTGACATTCCTCATACTAGGGAATTCTTGCTTTTGCAAACACATTCCACTTGACTTACTGTTTGATAATTATTTTATTTGCTTAAATAATAGCAGTAATAGAACAAACAATACAATCAGTAATAGATGTTCGTGAAATTACTCCTTAAGAGAAAGATGCTAAGAAAATGGGACACATGGCAACATAAACAATAATTGAAATAATATAATAAATTATTTTCAGGTCTTCTGGACATAAATGAAGATGTCTGTCTTTGGGATTTTTGAATGATGAGTGAGTAAGATTTGTTAAGTGAATAAAAATGAAAATAGTTTTCCGATAAAACCAGCTTTGAGTCGAACCACAAGTATTCTATTCATAAGTTGTGTATTCAGATAAATTATTCTAAAAGCCAAGATTGTCATTTATTTTGTATTGAGACATTTATAGGATCCGTCATGAACATTGTCTTATTAACTTTTCATTTACTATTTTTCTTTCAAAATAGTTAAATGGCTACAGACCCTTACCTGAGGTGCATTTTTGCTGATGTCATCTTGGCTGTTCCCTGTGCCTTGTGTAAACATTCATATCATTCAAGTCAGACTTTGAAGATTCTATAGAATTTAAATGATTTTGCTGTCCTGGGAATAGTTTTATGTGATATATCTTCATATTGACAAATTCATAAATAATATTTATCATAAATGATGGTCACCTGTACGGTAATCTCTAATTAAAGGGAGAGATATCAAGGACATTTTTTTCTAAATATATTTTGTGGTCATTTTTTGAGATTGATTTCAAAATAATTTTCAGTGGTCTTAAATTTATCTTTTACTTGCAGACATGTTTGTATCTTACATTTATGGTATTTGATATTAAGTTCTTTCCAATATCTGTTTGAAACAGCATCTTACTACATGGGGCATTGAATTAATTTGCCTCTTTTTGAAAACCTTGGTACCCCAACCCCATTGTTTCCTTTAGCCATTTTAAATATTTCTAAGTCTGTCATCTGTTCATGTAAATAATGTCTCTGGAAAAATTTAGGTCTTATTTAGCTGAGTCAGCTACAGAGAAAATAAATTCGTTAACAGATTCCCGGTGGACCTGGAAATCCACTGGTGCAGCCAAATCCATAAATTTGGAAATAAGTGAAATTAAATCAATGAAAAGCATCCTTTTATAATGACATTTCAATATTTACCTGAAAAGAACATTACTGAACATTCTTTAGTTGGGAGATTCTAATACCAACTTGGCTAGTGACCTACTGAAAGATGTGGTCCCTTCCAGCCTGGGCTCTTCTATGACTCTCAAAGGATCTTCTGGTCCAGCCTTTCATGGAAAGGGGAGTCTAGATGAGTTTACCTGGCACTCGGTCCAATCAGACCTTGAAAACTTATAGCAATGGGGACTCTACTACATCCCTGGGGAAGTTGTTCCAGTGAGTGATTTGTTATGTTGAAACAAAACCTCTCTGGATGCAACTTTCATGTGTTGCCCCTTGTCCTTTCCATATGGCTCTGTGTGTAGACAGGGCCTCTGTTCTCTTTGTAGTTGCCCTTTATTGTAATGAGGCCAATCCTAAGCCTTCTCTTCTCTCGGGAGAAAAGACCCAATTCCTTCAGTCTTTCCTCATAGGGCAAGTTCTTCAGCCCTTTTATTATCTTTGTGGCCTGACTTTGAACACTCTTGAGTCTGTCTGCATTTTTCTGGAACTGTGGGGACCAGAAGTGAACACAGGTACTCCAGGTGCAGCCTACCTCTGCTAGGAATACCCCTGTGGATGCAGCTGAGGATTTGATTTGCGTTTGTTGGGGCAGCAGTGCTTGTCTGACTCATGCTCAGCTTATTGTCCACCAGGACGCCCAGCTCCCATTCAGCAAGCTCGCTCCCCAGCCACACAGATCCTAGGCTGTTCAGGGCTCTTAAGTTACTCTGTCCCCAATGCATGACCTTGCTCTTGTCTTTGTCATCCTCTTCTTGTTAGCCCATAGGATGGGTCTGCCTTCTGATGAGTCTATCTCATCACTTAGTTTGCTTTAGTCAACAAATTTGATGGAAGTGCTTTCAATTCCATCTCCTGGATCATTTATGAAGATATTGAACGATGTGGGGCCCAGTATCCTGGGGGACCGTACTTGAGACAGGCTTCCAGCCTGGGTGGAATACACTGATCACCACCCTGAGTGTAGTGTGTTAACCAATTTCCTGTCGATCTCGTAGACTGCCCCTGCCAGCAGACTGTATCAAGCCAGTTTTTTCCAGGAGGAGGCTGTGGAAAATGGTGTGAAAAGCCTTACTTAAGTCCAGGTAAACAATATCCACTGCTCTCCTCCAGCTGACATAAAATGTGACTTTTTTGTGCAAAGTGATCAGGTTACCCTGGCATAATTTGCCTTGGTGATTTTCCTAATTATCTGCCTTATTTAGTTTGTGATAGTTTCTAAGAGAACTCATTCCAATACTGACATATGAATGAGATACTAGAAGGATAACCTATTTGAGAGCTAGATTGTGACATTACTATTTTATTATATATGTATGTTCTACTAAAAGAAGTAAAGTATGTACTAAACAAACTTCACTCTTTAATTTTATAACACGGTCTTAATTTTGGTGTTTGTGGTTACTTTTCCTGAACAAAAACCCTCAATTATTCTGATAGCCTGGGGTTACAGTCCTTAATGTTCCATTTTAGATTTTAGTGCTTGATTCAAGATTTTTTTCATTTACAGTAAGCAGAGAAAGCAATGCAAATTAATTGGAATTGTGGCTGTAGAGTTACTATTATTGTTAATAATTCACTGGTTTTGCAAATTCATGGTATTGTGAATTATCTGATGTAGAAAAAGCTTGCTGATAAGATCAAATTTAAATGTGACTAATCTGTCAAGTTCCAGAAAAGTAAAATTTCATTATCTTCAAGTTATTGAAGTACTTGCTATAAAGATACAACAAAATTTGATGGAATATTGAACAATTTTTTAGTCTGGGCTCTTATGTTTTACAGTGTCATTACTGGTGGATCAGAATTGTGTAGATAAAACATAGCCGTGGCATACATAACAAGTATATTTAACATTAGTTTCACTAAGCTGCTTGGATTTTCTTTTTATTAACCTTTTCATGGGTAATCATTACCAAAATATAGCCTGATTAGCCCATATTGGAAAAAAATACTGGGGAAAAGCTGAATATATCCTATTACAACTCCTTTTATCTTCAATGTATCTTTTTACTTAACGATTTCTGCAATTCAATTTCAGTTTCTGCTACATAAATCTGTATGGCAATCTACAATTCATATTTTTCAGAAATAAAATATCTGGAGCTACACTAGGATCATGTTGTCTCACTGACTCATAAATTATATGGTCTTTAAAATATCCCCTAACATTGTCATGAAACTGCATTTAAAAACTACATCACTAAAATAATAAGATCCTGTCATGGACCATGCCTTATTCATTTCAGTCATTAGTTTTAGATTGTTTCCAGGAAAATAATTTAATTTCTTGGCATGGCTTTACTTTTTACTTTTAGCTTTTTTCCTTTTTTTGGTCTTCTTTGGCTAGTATTAAATTGTACTATTTTTAGTTTTGCTCCTGATCAATAATAGCAATGCAGTTTGTTCCAAGTAGCCAACATTAAAGATTCTCTTTCAGTCTCTTTGTAAGGCCTCTGTAGACCTGACAGCTTTTATTCTGAATCTTCAGTGCATGTAGGTTCATTCACATCTATTTCGGTGCAAACTGATGTTGAGCCAAGGGAATGTTATGTCATATTTTGGAAACAAGAATAAAACGAAAGATTTAATTTACTGTGCTGATAATTTAGATCGTGGTGTTGTAAGACTACAGAAGTTAAAGGAACAGAACCAAGCCAGTTTTCAGGTTCAATCTTATGTACTTTTAACCAGTATGACCATAAGAATTAGGTCAGGATGGTCAGTGAAACCACATGCAATGTTTAGCGCATTTTCCACACCTTGTTATGAACTTTAGACCTAGTAGATGATGAAGCAGCATAACAACAATGTGCTTAAGAATACAGCAAGAGGAACTTAAGCACTGCAAAGACCATCAATCTCAAAAAGTAAACTGGACATCAATCTCAAAACGTAAACTGGCATGTAAAATAGAGTTAGCTGAACTGCTGAAATAAGAAGCGAATGTGGACTGTGTCCTGGATAACAGAAGAGCTAATGTTTTCTGCCCATCTGACAAGACCTTTTCCTGTGTGAGAAAACTGTGTCTGTGTAAGCTCTGAACATGTAAGACACAAACACCAAGTACTTCAGAGAATGATACCTGCAAAATTACCAGCATAACCTGTTTTAATTTCTCTTTCATGATAGTCAGCATCCACTGGTTCAAGGGAAAGCACTGTCTAGCAGCCGCATAATGTACCAAGAAAAGTTATCGTTATCAACCCTTGCATGTAGCAGAAACACTGAAACCTGGCTCGTAGAATTTAAACAGTGTAAACAGCCACAGGAAAACAGCAATCAGTATTACTTCTTTCATATGCCTGGGTTTTTTTTTGTTGTTGTTGATTCTACTGTAGAATCTAATCTGAGAAAGTTCAGATTTTGTTGTGGTGTTCAGCTGTCTTGAAGGGGTAAGTGAGACCTCAAAGGTGAAAAGACTGGTGCATCTAGGAACAGAAAATATTACATTAACCTATACCATGTGCATGTTAACTGTTATGAAGTGATGTGTAAGTCCAAAGCAGAAAGGACCAGAGATAAAGATGTGGTTTCAAAACCACCTCTGGTTTTGTTGCAGTAAATATTAATGATAGCAGAATTATATCAGTATTAAGTGCTGTTTATGGTACTGTCCCACATGTGCTATGTAACTGCTGTTAGCCTTTTATATGGGTACCCTACACTGAACTGATGAACCAAATTAAACTCACATTTTTGTTACTTTAATGGCAAGCAGTATGTAGAATAAGTGCCCTGTTTCTATTTTTTAATTGCTTTTTAACAAGGACTTGCATTGATACACTCCTTTTAAAGACTTCAGTTCTTCATTTCTTTGAAGTGTTCTTCTCCGAGTATAAATGCTTTACTACTCACAAAGCAAAACTGTATCATACAATATGTTTGAGCTCTGGTTTGAGTGTGTGGTAAAGAGATGGAGTTACTTTCCTTAAAGTTCAACAAACATTGGACTACAGAAAATGCCACTTATTTTCATGAACAGCAATAGGAGTCAGGTTCTGGTCTATTTTGCTGCCTGAGTAACCCAATCATCTTTTTACTTATCTGCATCCAGCAGTACTGTGAAGTGCCTATCTATCGACCTTGCCACATAATGAATTTCTTTCTCAGCAGTGATCCTCTGTTGCTTTATACTTTAGGCCATTATTTTCTATGTACTATGCAAATGCAAAAACTGTTGTGAATGATATGACAATAGGGACAGTACCATGTTTCAGGGATATGAAATTGCAAAGTGATATAAAATAAGTTTAATGATGTTGGTCATTTGGGATCTGACTTTAGACAGTATGGTCATGCTTTTCATTTTGCATCTGTTCCTGCAGGAGAAGAGCAGAGAGGCAGCAGCTCATTTGATCTCGCTGCTGGTTTAGTATCAAACACATTAGTCACAGTTCTGCTAAAAACACAATCTCTGAGATTATCCCAGACAAAGTGATCCCACCCTACCCGCCTCCAGATCCTACTTCTCAAAGGGAACAGTGTAAGCTGTGGACGTGGTTACACCTATCCCATCTTTATTCCTCAGTCATGTTGTAACACTGCACAGAAATTTCCAACTGTTCTAGCAACCATCTCTGATAGTCCTCAGCATTTTAAGAGTTGAGTTTGTGGCAGCTATCTTCAATTGCTTAAGGAAGGAGGTGCTTTTGAAGTGGCAAGTTTTAGTACAGTTTCATCCTCAAACAGATGTCCTCTGTAATATGGTTGAAAATATGACCTTTTTGATTCCCCTGAAGTGACTTGTTTTGTTGAACTGTTTTATTGGACAGCACCTAGTACTGCATATAGGTAAATCTGTGTCCTAAGAGGCAAAGAAGACTCCTGTTCTTGTATTTGTATGGTTCTAGACATTTGCTGGCATGTGTAGAACTGTCAAACTTTTCAGTGTTCCTATTGGAGAATCATTTCAGATTCCTGTGTAGTTTCAGTGATGCATTCAACCTAATTCTTTCCATTTTTTAGTTTTGTTGGAAACAATCAACAGGATTACAGGGCGAAAATGTGCTAATTGCAATCTCCAACTACCTTGCAGGGCCAGTGGTGTGAAGAAATATATAATTAACATCTGCATTAGTTTATTTACTAGCTGTGCTAGTAAGCAATTGGAATTCTGAATTCGATAAGTCAACTATGCCACTATCTTTTCTATTAATTTACCGTCTGTTAGTGAGTATACATATTTTTAAATCACTCTTTGGCTTGGTTAGTATTACTCACACATTCTCAAGTATTATGCCTACTATTTTCATCAGGATATGAAGTTTAAAAACCTATTTCAAAAGAAGCTATGGTTGCAGATCTTAATAGAGAGCTTCTTTGGTGTTCAGACCAATAAATAAGTTAGAAGAAGGGCTTTAAGCTCTGCATGATAAAATGAACTGAAAGTAGGGCAGAGAAAGAACAACCTTTGTAATGAGCCTAGCCTGGGGCTGAGGAGAATCAGAAGTTCATTGTGTATTTCAGAACATGGTGCAACAATGGTACGAAGAGTTGGTGACTGAGGTTTTTCACTGCCTGAGGATACCAGTGATTCAGCTGTATATAAGGACAGGGAATGCTAAGAATGCACTATATAAATCCTGTGTCCATAACTCATAATTTCATACTGGAGACATGGATAGGATGAAAGGCTTGACAAGGGTTTGTAGACAGCAGGATGCAGTATGGATCTGTTTGCTGTGCTTACTTAATCACTGGGGAATGCAGAGTATATTTTATTAGTGTGATTATATAAGAAGATGAAATAAAATCAAAACAGAAATAAGGCATGAATTGATTTCATATAGTATATTTACTGATGAACTAAGAAAAATACATCTTCTCTTGAAAATCAGAGATGTCTAAAACACCTGCCAGTTGCGAACCCTTATACTTCAAAAATAAGCAGAACCCCAAAGTTTATTTACAAGATATCTTATCTGGTCCTTCTTTCAGCTGTATATTTTACTTGTGAAAGCATGATAAATAGCACAGAGGTATGTGTCTGCATAGAACAATTTGAAAAAATATGAATCTGTTGAGTTGACTTTTATTTATATGCTTGCAATTTGCAACAAAATTATTATATTTGCAGTACTGGATTAGGACTAGATTTTTAATTGGAACTGTTGGATTAGGACTTTATTAGGATATTGTTTTTCCATATTTTAAATAGCTCAGGTCTTGGTTTTCTACTTCTTTTTTTAAACTTCTCCAACTATTATATATTTTTTTAAAAGGTTATTGATAGGTGAAAATACAGGAATACTTCACATGTAAATATTGCTTTGAACCATTGATATCTGAACTATAATATTAGACTGCATGGAATTTCTTCTTTCACTAATGTGTTCTCTGTAGTAATATCCCAAGCACTTGGAAACAGGAGTTCCAAGTGTGTAATTCACTGTAGTGACTGTGCTAATGCTTTTCACAGCAGTTTTTGCTTAGATGCCGAGTGAAAGTAGCCTTCAAGAGTTCATGGATATAACTTAGTGATAGACTTGGAAAACATAAACTGCTTTCCCTGGCCACTGCCCTAGCAACAAAATTTCCAAGTGATGAAGATATAAATTTAAAATAAAAAGGATCCTTTTGGTTTCACTATTGTAAAGAACATTTTTTTTTAAATAGAATTGTTTATTTTTTCTTTCTATTCCAGTAATTCCTGTCGCAGCTTCCTTTACATGAAATCCATAGCACTTTCTCACCTGGAAACATAAAAAAACCAGTCATGTGAAGTACTGTTTCTAACCTCTTGGTACAATTTTGCACAAATTCAGTTAACTCTTTAAAAGAGAAGTAGCCAGGTTCCTTGGAGCAGTTGGCATTGGGCTGGCAGGCTACTCAGGCTAGCCAGGTAACAAAAAGAATTTAGCTACCATGAAGCAAACCTATTAATCTGGGAGAAAGTCTTTGTTAGATCTCTAAACTTCAAAATGAAATGGTTTGTGAAAAGAAAATGTAGAGTTTGAATAAGAGGTTACTTCTTAAGGAGGTGGAGGAAGAGTTCTTATATCCCGTGGTATAATTATACTCACACAGCTGCTGGTATCAGGACTACAAATTCTCCTGATAAATGGGTGAGAATAAGGCTTTTAACAGCCACTAGCAGCGCACAGAGATGAAAAATGCTGGTGCAGAGGTGAGCTTTGCACTGTGGTGCTAAGCTGCACTTGTATGCTCTGCTCTTAATCTTCACCTGAGGCTTCACCCAAGCCTGCACCCTTTCTTTGCAGCTGTGTGGATTATTCTTTCTTTACTGGATTTAATAATTCCTTTAAATGTAAATTTGGTAATGAATATATGAATTTGTATAATTGCATGACAGTCCTTGATCCAAATAATATGTACTTTGTTTCTTAAATATTTCGTGTGAAATACATACTCCCAACTGCATTCATCATCATCCTCTACCTTGAAGAGAGATTTTAAGCCCACGTAAACCTGCTCCAAACAGTGGTCTTGTGGAGGAGTCTTCATGGAAGAGAAGAGGGATGAACTATGCCACCTCTTCTGTGGTAACCGTGTCCCTGTGTAAATAGACTTAGAGAGTGTCTGAATCAGACAAGAAACAGATGAAAGCCAGATTCTGTCCTTGCTCCAAGTAATGTCTGCCCAGGGACTGTGTCATCTAGGATGTGCAGCCTTATCACTGAATGTTCTTACAGATGAGTTCCTGCATATTTTCCTACGGTGACGTCTAGGTACTAATTAGCTCTAACCTGGCTAAGAGGAGAGCTTTTGCTGGTTTTGCTGTGGCTGTATGTGGCTTGGAACAGACTGCAGAGTCTGAAAAGCTGTATTAATACTTATCTGCTATATTAATACTACTGCTGTGTAGTCTGTGCTGATGTGTAGCTTTCGAGACTGTGTTAATTGTATCAGTTTTGAAGTTATCTAGGTTATGTCTTTGTGAGTTCAGTAATTAAAATTCAAGAAGTAACCTAGATCAATTCTGAAAATGAGATTTATCCTGTGCCACTTTGGTGCTTCCAAGCAGGGTTTCTCTCAAGTTCTTCAAACATATCCTGTTTCCTGTTAACTTAATACTCAGCTTTTCTTCTTAAGCTTTGGATGGATCCTGAGTTAATACACGTTTAGCTTTGAGTTAAATTAGCCATAGTTATTCTATATCTTGGATGGAAATTCTTACATAGCTGGTGACATATCATTTTATAATGCTGCTTTATTTATAAGATGAAAAACTTCATCAATAGAAATTATGCTTACAAGGGCTAATTTCCTTTATTAATGTCCATAAACAGCAAAAATATTAGTAACAGAAAACAAAATGCAAAAGCAAAATTCAAGAATAATATAACAATGCCTTGAGTCAAGAACCCCCTTGTACGTGTTTCTAAACTAATGATGAAAAGAAGAAGCTGGGAGAGGAAATATTTTCATTAAGATCAGAATGAGAAAACTAGGGTTTGTGTTTGTATTTATGAGAGATAATATTTTTTAAATACTGAATTTAATGGTAAACAATTTATCAGCCTTCTTCATTGTCTTAATTTCTCAGCAATATATTAATGTTTTGATTCATGTTTGTGGTTTTTAGAACTGAGATAACACAGCAAGGAGCTCTTTAAAGAGAATTGCTTGTCTCCTCCTAAGCCGCTCTCTCCCTGTGTTAAGTAGGTAGGTAGCAGTTGTGTTTCTGCTCATGCTGCTTCCAGAAACCATCCTTCCTCGGGTTTTAGAAATGGTGAGTCACAGCTGCTTGGACCAACTTTCTTAGAGAAGACACTTTCTAGGGTAGGATAGGGAAGTGGATTTGTCCGGAATTTGTCCTCATTCAGCGAGCTCGTTTTAAGCAGATTTGCAACATTTGTATGGTAAGGCCATAAAGGCACAGTAGTTATTTTGTGCCTCATTTACCTCAAATATCCCCTAATTGTTGCTGGAGGCTTCTAAAATAGAGGCATGGCAATAATGGAATGCACATAACTTTTCACGGTTGTGGTAGTAATAATAACAATATATTTAGTATTTATTACATTAATGGCTGGTAATGGATAACTCAATTAGTTCAGACTCCATTTGTTAGGACACCATTCCACCAGGCAACTCAAACAGCTAATAAAAGATTAGAAGATGACAAATAACAGATAAGCTAAAAGATAGGAGAGTGGCTAACAAAGATAATTAGAGGTTTGAGCACAAACAAGTAGTGTGAAATACTTGGTTGTTAAGCCTTTATTACTCATTTTCTGCCAGTATGTATGACAGCAGGAGAAACTTAAGAGTGGAGGAGATGCTGACTTCATAGACTCTGACTGGGAATTGTTTACATGTGGAACAATCTGATTTTTCACTGTAGTGTGACTGGCAGCCAAAACAGAAAGGCTAGCCTTGCAGGAAGATAATATGACAAGAGATGGTACAATTAATTTTGTGAGAGCTTTGCAATTTAGGGCAAGAAGTTCTGTGTTCAAAGGGTAGAAGTGCGATCCATTGAATGTAAATAAAATTTTAAAAATTATATAGTGGTAAGTGTTAATCTAGAAAATTATTTTACTTATTAGCATTTTAAAATTATTAAAAGAAGAGTGATCAGTGATTATGTTAAGGCCTTGAGGCATCAAAGTCAGTAATTAATTGATGACAAAAATTAAATGATAGTTCTTGCAAACCAATAAAAAACATAGGCAGAAGTTATGAGATTTGAACAGTTACTCTTTTCTGCAGAAAGCAGTGGTTACTAGTATTGTAGACTGTAGCTAATTAATAGCCTACATGAAATTATTGTAATTAATTAATTATGCGGTCACTAAAATCCCACAAAGAAGGATGCTTGGTTTCAG
Source organism: Clamator glandarius (assembly GCA_033459285.1). Lineage (NCBI taxonomy): Eukaryota > Metazoa > Chordata > Aves > Cuculiformes > Cuculidae > Clamator > Clamator glandarius. Next base: position 5,744,149 of record JAUNZM010000227.1, read on the forward strand.
TACACAAACTGCTGCAAAGAAAAATTCTAGTTTAATTACAATGAGCAGTAAAGCAAGAAAGAGAAATAATTGTTAATTATATTTAACACCACATTAATTCCTAAATATCTTTCTGTAAAAAGGTGCCATGAGATATATTGGGGCTTATTGTCATGAGTTGCAGCAAAATTCTTCACTTCTATATACAGTTTTCCTTTCTGCTTTTGGAACAATTTTCTAAAAATGGTATTTTAAGTAATTTTGAAGTTCTGTTCCTTTAAAGAATAATTTGTTATTTGTTAGCTATCCTAATTTTTATAACTTTAAAAGGTAACAAACATAACTACAATGTGAGTAGTTAAAATTTTAATTTAAAATACAAAGGCAAAATGGGCTTTCATAATATTCATGTACAATTGCATTTTGCATAAAAATCAGATTAGGATACTCACTTCAAGATTAGTTGAGAGATCAATGCTGACTCATGTCCAAAATTTCTATTCAGACTAGTTACTACTGGAATCTTCTGAGTTGTTTTTGTGAAAATTCTGTCAGCTTGGCTTGAAAATAAGCATGTACAGGACTAGTGCAGAAAGGATGAATTTGTTTGAGGAATTTCCTGTTTTAAATTATTTCTCCTTTCCCTTATTTGTTTTAAGATCCCAGCAACTTATCTTATCATGTAAGATTTATATATCAGGTAAAGCATTATTTTAATGCCTACTCAGTTATGTATCTTTCATCTTGGTTTGCAATTAAATAAACAAGAAAAGAATCTTGCAAATGATAAACTAGTACATTCTTGCCGAAAGTATATGAAATTTAAGAATAAATCAGAACTGATATTTATAAACTGTATTGCCCGTAGTTTGGTTGGTTTTTTTTTTTTAGGATTCTATAATATATGAAGAAGCCTATAGTATTTTGTGTCCTTCATTACTAAACTGTCTTCTAAACCATTAAAAACTTGGCACCAATGTAAAAATACATAAAATCAAGAAAATATTGCAGCATGTTGGGTAATCATTAAATCCAGTTGGATGCATCTATTTACTGGCAGTACAGATGTATTCTGTAAAAATAGTACTTTATAAAGTTTCAGATTTTTTTTTTAGCAACATGAAGGGTAGTCTATTCATGTAGTCATCACTTTTTATTATTGAAAGGGATTTATCACTCTATTTATTACTCAGAGATTACTATTAATCTTCTCCTTTGTAACCTTTGCCTCTAAAAAATGCTGACATGAGATCCATTTGATAGTTTCCTTACTGTGCTACTGCTCCTACTCTTGTTGACTTAGACTTAAGTAAAATTCAGTATAAAAAGAGACATAATTGGACCCAAGCTTAAAAATTTGCTGTCTCAGTCACCGATATGGCAAGACCAGATCCCTCAGAGAACAGACTACACTGAACTCATTAAAGTGTTGGAAACACAAGGTATGTTAAACTGCAAAGCTCTTAGCAATGTAAAGTTTCAAACCCATTTGATTCACCATCATTGCTTGGATATCAATAAGCCTACAATCTGTTTCTTGACTTTAACGTTAAAAAATGAAAGGAAAGTTACTGAAGATGAACTGCTTGATGTTCTACAATGAATATGCCCCATTCACTTTCTAATGATGCATAGATATCCTCTGCAAGTGTTGTGACCAGATTCCATCTGAATATTTGAATGAATTTTTTTTTTTAGCCTTTATTGAAGAACTGTTGCCTGCAAGCCTGTGTTTAGGAAGTAGTCCCTCCTCTAGTTCTCATTCTGTTGTTCAGAAAGGTACTTTACATGTAACATTTTTGCCATTAGTATGCAAATATCGTCTATACTATAAAAAATACCAAAAATATGGAATATACATAGAGCATAGAAGACGAAGATCTCAACAAAATGGAATTTAGTACTGTACAGTTATGCATAATGTTTTTGTGTGTGCATACACTCTCCTCCACTGTTAAAGCATCATATTCATATCTGAGAAAGAAATCTTATACTGAACTATTCAGAATACTCTCTGATAATGTATCATTACTAAATAGTAATATATTGTTGTTTGCATAATCAGTTTATTTTATAAAGAGGACTTTTGTCAAAACAAATATTAGGACATGAAAACAATAGAAATTATGTGTTGGTTATAATGTGCAAACTCCCATAGGTGCATCTCTTAACCTGATAAATTTAATTATAGGAAAATAATTTAGAATGGAAGCGACACAGGGTATTTACAAATACTGCAGTCTAAACTAAATGGTCTCATATCCCATACATCTTTACAGCAGTTACAGAACAGTGTTATAATATCAGTCTTTAAGCGTTCATTTCTTTCTCTGGGTAGAACTAATTAGTGCTGTTGACCTCAGGCAAGGTAAATTCTTTGTGACCTAAATAAGAATTCAGTTCTGCTCAGTGTGATACCTGGGTAAACAATATGTAGACACTCACATAGACCCAGTTTCCCACCTCTGAGAAACATGAGGGTTAGGAAGTTGAAGTAGTTGAAGTTTTAACCTTCATGAAAACTATTGTGTTCTAAATATCTGCCGGTTAGAAGACACACCATATTTCTTCTTTCTCGTTTTAGTGACAGAAGGATGGCTTATCCTTCTTGTCAACATCTTGTATCCTGATGACTACAAGAAGGAAGACATGCAGTTTTTTCCATAAATTGTTATCCATGTAGTTTACCAGTAGTTCAGTGCACTTTCTGGTGAATATGTCTTTGAGCTCTGATTTTTTTTAGGAATTAATGACATTGTGAGAGTGAAAATAATATAAGTATCTTAGAACTGAAAACCAGCCGACACAGAGATTTATTTTTTTCCTTTTGTTTTCTATTGTTAAAAGCCAAACAAACACTGATTATCAGGAGTTTTGAGGAAGTTAAAGGTAAAACAGGAAAATAGCCAAATATTTAGCATTCTGTTGTTTGAGATACTGCATGACTAAGGGTTGTTAGCAACTTCTGAATGAAGTAAAAATACACAGAAATTTTTAACAGAGGCTACATATTTAAGAAACATTATAAAGTACCTGAAATATATATGCACCAAGACTGTATAGCCAATCTGATTTACTAAGCCAGAAGAAAGTAACCGAGTTTCACCTAGCACAAGGAAGTTCAGAAGACTTGTCATTCAAGGTTAACTGAATGCAAAGTAGAAAACACGTAAAGACTGGAACACAGCTTTTAAATACTTTTGAAAATTTACAATACCAGTCAATCAATATATGGCCATATTACATGCTTTCTCAATATATAGCAAAATTTACACTCTCAGAAAGACATCTACACCTGTGGCTTTTTATCCAAACTGTCATATTAGGGAGATGAATCCAACCTTTAACCTGAATTTCAGAACTTTGGATAGTAATCTGGGTGACCAGGCCTGTGGCAGAGGAAGGGTCTAATTTTCTACAGAGTAATGAGGAGGAGATTTTTATAATGGCTTTGTCCTGTTAGACAAAAGACCTATTTCTTGCTTAGTTATACTAATGACTGGTACAGCATGGGTACAGCAAAATAATTGCTCAATAACTTGTTTACAGGTAATACAAGTATTTTAGAGAGCTCCTGAACAGGCCTGGAATGAGTCCTATAAATACAGAAGTAATATTCTTGCATCTCCCATAGTTGGTATAGTCTTAAGGTGATGCTTATTGCTTTAATTACAATAATCTATATTTATGAAAGATAAATCATCTAAAACTATGAAGATATTAATCTCAAAATATTATCAAAAAGTTCCAGATGTAAGCATGATATTAACTGCTATAATTCATTAAGTCATGCTCACTCATCAAAAGCAGTATCATGGGGAATTCCTCAAGGGACAATGTCAGTAAATGTCTTCACAAATGTATTTGTAGTAAGACATGAAATAACATCTGATTCACTTGAAGAAGGCATATAAGGTAAAAATAATTCCCTACATTATGTTCTGATGGTATTTAGAACTGCTGAGAATTCTTAATAGGTAACATGTTCTCAATTTGCCTGTCTGTATAGGCAAGAAGAATATGAGTAAAAGAAGATGCAGTGTGGCAAAAAACAATCCGGTGATACAACAGGTATTAAAATATTTGCCATATATAAGCCTATAATAATAAATTTTTTGATTTTTTTTTAAGAAAGAAGTTTGATTTAATTATTTGACACAAGTAGAAGATACAAAAGATCTCCAAGAGGTGACTATCCAAATCTCTCAGTGCTAGACAGTGGACCATTGCAGGAGAAATGATGTGTATATTTTATGATAAATTGCTTCATTAATTACTCTGAACGTATGTATGAATTAAAGTTGCAATGTAAAATCATAATATCTAGTTGTTAGGGTTTTTGTAAGTCTAAGGGGCTGGAAAATAGTTCTTTTCATAGTATTCCAGTTTAGGCATCATTGGTATATAAATTTCTGTTGTTTTAATTGTCAAGCTCTTTACTTTCCTTCCTGCTCAGTTATGGATACTGAATTAGTTAGAATTTGTTGAGTACATTTAACGTGTGCTTAATTAGGTCAATCATTTCAAATACTCTATCAGCAGTTTTGCTAAGCACATGATGCTTAAAATAGTTTCAGGATGTTCTAGTATGTATTAACAAACCTATTTGGGAGTTGTGCAATTTTTATCAAGGTTTGGTTTTGTTAGGGGAACTTACATAAAAGAAGGAGACTTAAAAAAAAAATCAGTCATTTGTGTGTTTTTATAATCCTTAGAGAGAGAATCTTTTTTTTTTGCAGGAGGGAAAAAATATATTTCTATTTGGCTTCTCTAGGTACGACACTCTAATGGAGATACTAGAAAAACTTCCATATTCTTAAAAATTAATTTAAAGTTAATTTTAAAGAAGAATGTCAAAGCAGGCCTGGCAAACATCTATTACATTTGTCTCTATTTAAATACTGATACCATACTCTGCAGATTTTTCTGTGAAAGTAACAAAAAATAAAAACTAAGAGTAATGGCAATTGCTACACCAGACACTCTCAGAATATATTTTGTCGTATAGTTCACTTATCAATATGCTACTAGGAATAAGATGTAGATTGTTTTAGTATATGGAAAAAGATATCTGAAGACAAAATGATCTGTTCCTTTTTGAAAACACTTTTTTTTCTTAATACGTATTTAGTGCATTGCAGATACACGGAGCCGTAATCCTGTTTAGATTCCAAGATTATTCAGATGGATATTTGACACTGCATTTTTTGTAAAGAATTATTTCTCACTAAATCAAAGACCCTTTAAAATATTTCTATTAATCTTGAGTTTGAGAAGGAAACGCGTAGTACATGCCTCCTTACTGCTTATTCTTAACTGAAACACAGAAAACTATTAGGTCCAGGACTTTACCACTAAACTTGTATCTACTTTGACCTGTTTTTGAGAAGAGATTGATTCCTTTGTGAAGAAAGGCTCACTATAATTAATTTTGTCAAGCTGATGAACTTAACTGCCCATCAAAAAAAATCATATTAAATACTTAAATACATTTAAATGCATATATAAAATAGGAGTACTCAGTTTATGGAAGAATACCAAACTGGTTTATAATATCCCACATAATAACTACGCTATGGCCTTTTTCAGTAATGTTCCAATATTTCCTTCTTAATTACTCCTGATTTAGGAAAAAAAAAAACCTATAAGCTTTAATGTAAGGATATATAATGATATGTATTTTAACCTTATATCTGTGTGCTTTTAAACATTTTTTATTATTAATGCCTATAAAAATGAAATATTTTTTATCGGACCAGTTAATTGCTATTCAGGAAGACTTTATAAAGACTTGAGTAGGGTTGTATTACAGATTTGAAAAAATGAGACTGAAACCCAGCTTTAATGAGAATGCAAATGAGAATTACTAAGGTTCAGTGAAGGTCATAGCAGCTTAATCACCAATTTATGTCAGCAACTTCTCACAAGTAACAAATGAGTATTAATAAAAACTGTTGTCCTAACAGATTAAACCACAAAATTATGATTGCTCTAGAATTTGACCAGCTGTCCACATACACATGCAGTTGTATGCATTTAAGTTGGCTCTTTCATTTGCAAATTCAAGAAAAATCTGTGTAGGGATTGTTTATATAGATATAGTTTTTTTTAAAAAATAACATTTCATAAGACTTTTTATGGTCTTCTAAAAGCATGCTTTGGCTGTGCCTAAGGAATCTTTTTTTTTACCCTGGAAAAACAATTTTGATCATTCTCATCTGAAACTGTAAACTTTTTGTTTCAATTAAAAATAGATACGTTGCACAGATATGCTTCTATTCAGTTGAAAAAAAATCTTCAGTTTCCTAGGTCAAAATCACTTCATTGAAATTTAATTTGAATCTCTTTCTATCTTGTAACTTACATCCCTGCAACTATATAGCTATAAGGAACAAAACATAATGTTGAGAGGGAAAATAGAAAAATGATCTTTGTTGTATTGGAAACCATCATGAAACCTAAATAGAAGAACCCAGAAAAGCAAATTTTGTTTTATGTCTTTTTCTTTGCTTAAGTGTAAATATTAACGGTTTGAATATATTTGCTGCTCAGCTAATAATGTTCCTATAATGGAAATAAAATAGAAGTGTAAAATTATATAATTAGGAAAGATTAATTTTATTCTATACAGTTGTAGATAAATGCATGTATTTGGTTTCTGTGGCAAAGTTTTGGTAGCAGGGGGGCTACAGGAGTGGCTTCCATGAGAAGATGCCAGTAGCTTCCCGTGTGTCTGGCAGAGCCAGTGGCAGCCAGCTCCAAGACAGACCCACCACTGGCCAAGGCTGAGCCCATCGGCAGCAGTGATAGTGCCTCTGGGATAACACAGTTAAGAAGGGTGAACAACAACAGAGCAACAGCAGCAGAGAGAGGAGTGAGAATATGTGAAAGAAACAACTCTGCAGACACCAAGGGCAGTGAAGAAGAAAGGGAAGGAGGAGCTCCAGGCACAGGAACAGAAGACATTCCCCTGCAGCCCATGGTAAAGACTATGGTGAGGCAGGCTGTGCAATTCATGGAGGTTAACAGTAGCGCAGATATCTGCCTGCAGCCCATGGAAGACCCCACACTGGAGCAGGTACCCAAAGGAGGCTGTGACTCCTGTGCTGGAGCAGGCTCGTGGCAGGACCTGTGACCCACCTAGAAGCAGTCTGTTCCTGAAGGACTACATGCTGGGGAAAGGACTCACCTTGGAGCGTTTTGTGAAGAACTACAGCCTGTGGAAGGGCCTAACATTGGGGACATTCATGAAGATCTGTCTCCCATGGGAGGGACTCCGTGCTGGAGCAGAAGAGTGTGAGAAGACCTTCTCCTGAGGAGAAAGGAGCAGCAGAGACAATGTGTGATGCACTGACCACAACCCCCATTCCCAGTCCCCCTGCACTGCTCAGGGGGAGGAGGTAGAAAAATTTGGAGTGATGTTGAGCATGGCAAAAAAAGGCAGGGTGAGGAGAGGGTGTTTTAAGATTTAGTTTTTATTCTCATTACCTGACTCTGATTTGATTGACAATAAATGAAGTAATTTCCCCCAAACCAGACTGTTTTTTCCCATGACAGTAGTTTAGTGAGTGTTCTCTCCCTGCCCTTATCTCAACCCATAAGCCTTTAATTATATTCTCTCTCCTGCCCAGCTGAGGAGGGGAGTTACAGAGCATCTTTGGTGAGCACCTGGCATCCAGCCAGGGTCAACCAAGCGCAATGTGTAAATATTTAGCAATTTAGGGTATAGCCAGAATATTGCTGTAAGCAGACAAGTCAATCTTAAGGAGAACTTCCTGATTTTAAAATAAGCAAATCATCTCCATAGGTTTTAGTCTTTTGAATATCAAGAGAATGAGGTAAGAAGAAGGATTCATTAACACAGGCTCAGTTCTCTGCAAACATCACTTAATAGCTGCTGTATTGTTGATAAGTCCCACTCCGACAGCTTGCAGTGTGGGCTGTGCTTATGAGCTACTTTCTACACCACACTATTTAGACAAGCCCACCAAAACATGCACAAACAGCCAAATTAAGAAAACATTTAGGTTTCTTGAGAAAATTTCCAGTATTGAGCAATCATACTCAATTATCTCTTGCTATCTCAGAAACAGAGAATAAGTTAAATCAAATGTATCTGTATGCCCCCTCTCTTAATTTTCCTTTTCATATCCAGATTTTGTATCTAAAGTTAGAATATAAGCCTACTCCCTATGGGTGAGGTTAACAAATGCTAAAAAAAAATAATTAGCAAAAGGGAAACTTCAAACTGTGAAATTGTTGAAGAATCCAGAAAATATAGAAGACATTACTGCTAGACATTTACAGAGAAGATTGAATTAAGGACTTAAACCAATTCCGTCAATATTACTGATTTTAGTTCAGTGTTAAGTAAGAACAATATAACTCTAGGGTGAATCTTCATTGTGCAAAACAATGAATTTCTCAAAAGTATGGATACCACCTGTTATAGTAGAGAACAGGTAGTGATACCTGATCTGTCAGACTAGTTATATAGTGCAGAAATAGTTTTACGTGTGTGCATGCACAGAGGTGCAAGACAGAAATAAAACAGGTTAGATCTGATCTCTGTCTCCTGTGGTACAAATTGTACCCCTACATGACTGTGAGCAAATCTTGCTTTAGTATTCAGTACATGTTGGATGGGAAGGCTGGGTAGGTGAGAATATTATATAATCCTCTCTCCACTTCATTACCAGCACAGGACCTATATTCCTTATAATGGGCTAGGGAATTTATTGCTGTGCAGTCTTTTCTCACTGTCCAAGTACTGTAGTCAGTGCTTCTTTAATCTTTATTCACGTGTAACTTAAAGACTGGCATGCTTTTTTCAATGTTGTTGTTTCCCATACTGAGATTGTATTAGCGAGCTGTAACTGCAAAAGTTAGTCTTCCTTTGCAAATATGTGCACTGGTGCTTTGAAGTTCTATACCAGTGTGACTCATGTCATCTTTCTTTAGCTGCTTCCAGCAGGGATCTAGCTTAAGCTGAAGAGTGCAGGAAGGCAGAGGCATGATAACACCAAACAACTGCAATGCTAACTGTGTAATACTGACATTCTAGACCAATGGCATGTATTAGAATACTAGTCCCCTAAAGGTATCTCTACCTACAATATTTGTTTCATCTGTTTTCTTAGACCACTGCAGGTAAAGCGACACAGCTAAGTATCTAGGCTGTACTTAAACTTGGAGGAGGGATGTAGGCATCTTCACACAGGATTAAAACATAGAGTGAAACCATCTTGAGTGCCCGCCTTCCCTCTAAGGTCAGAGAGAGTCTAGATGAGTAGCTCAGGCTAGGCATTTAAGGTTTTTAAAATCTGAAGGGTTGGTAAGATTGTTTGTAGCACTTTACTTTTATCTGAATTGAATAGTAAAACCATTATGCTTTGCATTATATTTGTTTTGTGCATTAGTGCTCCTGAAGTTTATGAAAATTATTTATAGAAAATCTCTAACTGTAAAAATTGAATTTTACATCAGGGTCCCTAACTGCATCTAACTCTCTATGTATAACTTTAAAAAAAATTATCTCATTATAATTTTATATTTTACATATATGTGATTGAGTTATGATTTACTTACATGATTTGATTCTCTCTTACTAACTCTACGTCAAAGCAGTAAGAGCTGAAACACCCGACATTGCTGTTAGAACCATCGTATTGTACATATAAAGCCAGTTCCTTCAATCTGTCATTTTAACAGTTGTTAGACAGGGTTATATATGTCAACCATGCATAAATTCAAGGTAGACCATTTAGATAACCATAAACTTCCCCTAAATTCTGTGCTTGTTTTAGAAATAATAGAAATATTTCACATTTAACACAGTACTAAGAGGATTTATAAGCTTTTTACACCTTAAATAGTAAAAATGCTTTTTATTATATTATCCTACTTGTCTTAGGACTCTGCATTTTCTTTTTCCTTTGGAAGAACTTCAGTATTGAATTGCACAGTAGTTAACTAACCATTCCTTACTTCCAGTGAATTTTTGTTCAGTGTGTTTAAAAGTGACTTCTGGATTAGCAGTTGATCTGCTTTCACTGAACTGGAATTTACCTCTGGTGCTTTTATCAAGCTACATTTTATCAAGCTACATTTTATCAAGCTACACAATTGACTGAAATACTCTTTTCTATTTTTTTCCACCAAAATGTCTTGAGTTCTGGAATTTCAAATTTGATTTGAGTATTTATAAACTATCTCTTCTCAGTATCATTCGATTCTAATTTAATGTAACTTATTTACTTGTACTTTTAGGTATTGATCCATTCATTATTTCTAATAATCTTAATAAATTATAGAATCACTTGGAAACCAAATCATTGTGTTAGTTAGGAAAAGGAATTGACTTTGTAGGAAAATAAACTGAATATGGAACCATCCCCGATTAAATAAAACAAAACCCAGTGATGATCAGTGCATCAGGAAGCAAGAAGGAGCTGCTCCATGGGGAAGGGCAAGTTGGGAGTCAAGCATGACAGCAAGGTGGGCAAGAATGACCTCACCAGCAAGGGTCCAGTCCTACAATACCCAACCAAGGTGAGCAGAGCACGTCTGGTTGCATTAATCTGAGTCAGAGGAGAATCTAGATTATCAAGTAAAACTGAAACAATGCTGCTTCTGCCAGACCAAGCTGGGAAGTCACATCAGCAAGTCAAGGGATGGTAACTAGGATCAGCCTCTCTCCAGCGATTCCCAGGCGGATCTGTGGTGAAAATGCAAATCCTAGTAAATTTAAGGGATACAAGTTCCCAGGTCAGGATGAGGGTCCAGATCAGCAGGGTACTTAACCAGGCACAAGCAGGGTAGTACTGAGCTCAGCCATCAGCCAAGGGCAGGAGCCTGAGCTCAAATATAGCTTCTCAGCAAAGGAACGGGGAGGCCACCAGCAGTTTGAACCAAGGTAATGCAGCTGTGTTATTATCAGCACTCACCTTCGGCACAGAGATGGAAGTCTGGGGAAAGGAAAGTGCTTTCAGAACCCTGAGAAATTCAAAGATAATTGCAAATACATTTGTTTTAGTTTGTACAGCATTTTTAAAGCATTTGCATTCTAAATAACAGGAATACATAAAAGGCGTATAAGGGCAGGGAAGTTATCTTCCATTATTTCCCCCGTTGTCTTTTATTGTTAGTTAGTTCACTGATGTACAAAATTCCACATTTCCCTCTGTGTTACCCTTTAATACTGTGCTTTTGTAGTGGGCTTTTTAGATAGTGGCTAGTCGACAGCTACACAGTATCACTGCTGTTAAAGCAGAGTGGAAAATGGATTTTTTAAAAACAATTGAAATGTAAATAAAACATTGCTTATGACCCTTTCAAAAATATAAGCCAAACAATCAGAATTTTTTTTTTATAAGCACATATATTATATGAGTAAGTGCTATTTTCTACTATCATGATTTTCCTTCAATTCTATATTTCCAAAGAAAACTGTAACATTTTCTTGTACAGAATTCTGTTTTGGCACATTGCTAACAGCAATAGATGTTAGATACTGTCTATTACCCTGCCTCTGCCAACAACCACAAATGGAATGTTTGCATCTGCTTTGAGCCATGCACCAAATTGGGAACAGTTGTCCTGCTTGCATTGTGCCTGCACAATTGACTAATGACAACTACCCTTCAGAGTATATGGGGGATTTTATGCCTAATTATTTTTACTGCAGAGCTGGGAACTTAAGATAATACTGTAAGCAAATCTTGGATAACTTGAAGTTAGGAAAAATAGGTTAGTGAGAAAAACTGAGAACATAATAGGAATTTGTCTGAAGCCAGGAAAAACAACTTTTCAGAAGTAGATACTTCCTTTCACCTTGAATATTTTAGATGTTTCAGAAGGTCTGTATTTGCTGATTTCTGTTTTCATTTCCTTTGTAATTACTATAAATGCAGCAGTCAGTATGCTTTCTCGTGGCAGTTTCAAATTACTTTCTGGTACCTCCTCCTCCTTTCCTGGAAGTAATAACATTTTCTATGCATTACATGTGGCTTTATGGTACCATGCTCAGTAATTATCTACCGAAAGAAAGCATTATACATAATATTGGCACATTTTTCTCATGTAAATTCTATTAGTTTAACCAAACCAGTAAGAAAAAGAGTGATTAATTTTTCTGGGAAATTGAAATTCATTGAAGACCTATTTACTTTTCTTTAAAAAGTATATGATAATTCACGTATCTGTAATGTCTATGTGAATCCAGAGGTAAGAAGATTAAACTATATTTTGCCATCAAATTCAGATCTTTAAAACAAATTATTGTTTTCTTAATTTATTTCAACATTAAACTAGGAAATTGATAAGTAAATTAGATGATTATCATGTTTGAATTCAGTTGGTACTTAATTTGGCTTGACTTTAAATGTACTTGAAACTTCTGTAAGGAAAAGATTTCTTCGTATATTCTTATATTGCATGGGTATATTTATATATATAAAATTCTGAAATACTTCAAAAAATGCAGTCATAGTTAACTTGTGTGTTGACTTCTGCGATATGTTTTTAAGTGTCAATAAAACCATTCTAAAGTATCAGTCATTTTAAAGTTTCCATCTGTAACCAAGAACTCTTACTACTTCTTAGAAATGAGATCATATATAAATGAGCAGCTGGTCTGATGGGATACAAACTTTTAAAGGGAAAAGCATATGAGTTTCAAGGTTTTGAATGAAGTTGTTTTAGAAATATATTCTAATGTGTTGTTATGCTTTATTGCCTGTATTTTTTTACAGAAAGGAAAGGTACCAATGACTGTAGCCTTATATTTCAGAAATAGTTGATAAATTGGAAATATTTGGTCTTTGGAAAACAAACATAATATATGAAGTGCCACATATGTTCTAAAAACTTTTCATATATATGCTTACAGATTTCAAATTGGAAGTGTTGGACTTAAAATCTCATTGATGTGAACTGTCAGCCTGACTACCTGAGAATGGTGAATAACGATATGCAGATAACCTGTGTTGACATAGCTAATTGTCCTAAGTTGTGGGCTTGCTCTGTGTTTCACTGTAGTTTACAACAGAATGATTCTAACAATTATACTACTGAATAACTTTAGTAGGCAATGCAACTTCAGGTCATTGAGGAAGGCATATAATTTTTCTAAAAATGTAGATGTAAAAGCAGTATATATTTCACCAGAAACTCTGGAATTTATTGTGCAAGCCTTATTTAGAACCTTGCCTTAAATATCTGCTTTTTAGATTTTCTTAATTTCTTTTGTTCAAGAAACAAAAGTTCTACTTACGGGACTTTATTTTGTTTAGTTTTGTAGGGGTTTGGTTTCAATTTTCAGTGGAATTTCTATTGTAAATTCTGTTTCCTTTTAGTACTTTAATATTTTTTCCCTAATGCAGGCAGTTAACAGTAACATTGGCTAATGATGCCGCATACAGTACGCATGGTGGCTTTGCAAAATGTGAGTGAGCAGTGGCAGCATCTCGCAGCCAGCAATGGACGGTACCAGAGCAGGTCCAATACTTGAGGTCAGCATAGAAGGTGCCTTGGCACTGCTCAGCTGAGCTCCTTGGTCCTTGGCAGATGACTAGAATCCTTGAGAAACAGAAAAAAAGTCTTCCTGAGCTAAAGAAAATGCATAATTATAGACAGTCCATACCGAATCACACCAATGAATGTAACTACTTATATGAACTCTGATTATTGCATTGCTTAAGAATTTGTCATTGATAAAGGGATGTCATCTACATTTGCTGAGAAAAGAATTTCTGACTTAGAAATTGGCCCTGAATTACTGCCAGTGGATTCTCTCTCTAGAACTCATTGTATCATAAAAATTGTAATAAATAGTAAGTACTGTCACAGACACAGCGCGTACATAAACCATCTTTAAGAGTGAGCATTTGAAATACTGAAACAAAAATAATACATTTACAAGGGATGTAAAGCCATCACAGACAAGAAGGTAATAATCTAGTGCAGGGCTGTACTTACTATTCTTCACCACAAGAGAGAATTCTGCATAAAAGGTAGAAATGATACATGAATATATTGTGAATTTTTAATTTTGAAATTTGATAGAGAAGTGCCAGTCCCAAGGAAGCTTCCATCTACTTTGCTGTTGGGAGAGCTCTGTGGGCAGGGTAGCCGTATGAATCTGAGAGTAACAGAGGAGGGAGGCCTCTTACATGCATTTGTTTAGCAAGCATTTTTGTTGCTTTGTGCAACACAGAACAGTAACAACATCTCATTAAGAGGCAGCCATGTCAAAACTAGTAAAAACTTACTATTGTTTATAGCTACTTTATGGATTTGACTCTCCTTTGGTGGTTATAACTTTTTTGTCATGACCTAACTGTATATAATTATATGCTATTTATTGCTTTTGCTACTAGTTTAATGCCAAGTTAGATACGTACCAGTGTATATGTGGGTTTATTATAATCCTCAAGGTAGACTAACTTGCTGGGACTTGTAGCTTCGGATTAAGGCACAAATGAGGTGAGATATTGCCAATAATTACGTAACTATTTATTGGAAGAGAGAGGAGGGGAGGTAAAAGAAAGAAAAAGGAAAGGAGTGGTGAGGGAGAGTGTGTGAGAGAATAGTGAGAGTCACCACTGGGGTTCTGCAATGTCCTGCTAATCTCATGTCCTGCATCTGTCTCAAGGAGAGGTGCTGGCCTGATCCTGAAGAAGGGTAACAAGCCTCTGTAGATTCTATGATTCTATGATTCCATGATCTTGGGCTGTCCAATCTGCTTCCAGGTCGAGTTTAGAAGGTCCAGGGAACAGATGGCATGTGCCTATCATGTGTAGGCCATGAGATAACAGTTCAGGCAGCCTCCTTTATGCAGCCTGTGAGTTAGGGCCTGTCAGTTCACCATTTTGTGCCCCAAGCTGCCACAAGCAAAGCGGCTGCAGTTACACAGACTTTATTACATATCTGTCTTCTTCGTGCTGTTATAGCATTTCAGCCTTGTTTTCTCTTCGAGCACCACCCAAAGCAAAGTTTGAGGCAAACATAAAATCCAACAGCCACAGGGTTATATAGTTAGATTGTATACATTTATTTATAGTAATGGATTCATTTTAAAGTCTATTCACGTCGTGTTCCATAACTGTATATTTCAGGAGCAGTTATAAACTAATTTATTTGTGGAAAAGGTTTGGTCCTAGTTCTTCAAGCTTTACACAGTGGTCTTCTGAAATAATAGCTACACCAAGGGTGCACAGTACTTGCATGCAGACATTCTTTTTAGTGTGAGCTGTTAGGGAACAGTGATTTGATGTACAGTAAACACAGGAAGACTTTTAAAGACTCTATTTCTAATGTCTTCTGTAAGAAGATTAGCAGTGTCTTTACTTTGCTATCTGTATGCTCCTTCTGCCGGATGCTTCTGATTGCATACGAGGGCTTAGACATGCACACAAAGGAATAGTTAATGATGTCTTCTCCTTCAGTTTGTACGTGATGATATGTAAAGTTATTCATATCTCTTGCAACACAGTGGTACTTCCCGTAATGAAGGCATGTCTGACCAGGAATGCGGGTTTTGTACTTACACTGAAAAGCTGAGGAACCCTGGCAGGCTAGATTCATTGTTTTTTACTTCAAACATTTCTGTGACTGAAGAGGTTCAAGTAGTGGCCTTTTCTTCAGGAAAAAGCGTTTCTCTTTCTGTGGCATGATAGTGATCTTCCCATAAAAATTAATTAATTAAACTAATACTGTAAGCAGACAAATAAACAGAACAGTATTAGTGGATGTATTTATGGTATTTTGGTTTATTTTTTTAATAGCTGAGATAATTCAATTTGTGTTTTTGACAAAGATACATCAGCAGTAGAGCATATGATGCTGATTTACAACTGTACACTAAAAGGAAACAGGATCCTCAGTACATTATGCTTGCCTCTAAATAAACAAACAGATAGATCATGGCATCTATAGATACTATATAAAAATATAATATATAAAATATAATTTATAATATATAAATTATGTGTAATATAAAATATATAATTTATGTTATTTTATATTCATTTATATAAAATCTAGAATTGTAGGATTTTGACATATTAACTTGCTTCAACAACTTGTCACTCTTAAGCCTCCTATTTTGTAGTATAATGAATAGTTAAACAACCACATTAGAAATGAAAACAGAATTTTCATAACTCTGGGAAGCAAATAGTCCATCTCCTCCCTTCTTCAGCCTCTGTGCATCAACTTGATTCTATAGTCATTTAAGTTGGAGAAAATTTCCAGATCTGTTCCCATCTTATTTTCCTAGTAATAAAAGAGGATGGCTATTTTACTAGCAGAGTATTTGCTTTTAATATAAGAACATTCAGTGATGCAATTTGTGTTGTTGATTACCTGCTATTTATTGCATTCTGTGGTGGGAGACAGTTAGTCTGGATTTCCTTAAACAATTAAAGTCCAGCAGAATGCTTAGCATTTGTTACTAGAAGAAAGTTAAAGAAAGTAAGAGAGTGATCTCTGTAAATATAGATATGTGCTAACTTTCAGTCATTTAGCTTAAGAGAAACAGTGGAGCAGTGATGGGATCTTATCTATCTTCACAATGAATATAACGCTTTATGTTGTTATGCAAATTTGTTCCCAAAATAAATAAAACATTCTGTTATGGTTTTGCTTTGCCTTGCATGTCTTAAATGAATTTGCAGGTGTTTCCAAATGAACCCCCACAGAATTTATTTATTATAGTTCAGACCTGAATTTCTCTTGCTTTCCCTTATTGCATCTCAGTGTTCCTTTTCTTCTTCCCAGTTATTTTCAACATATAGTTAAAGTTATCACCACAAGGTGGAGTTCTGAACTTTCCAGAATGAACAATCCCTTCATTACATCAACAGGGAGTAACCATAATTTCTTCTTTACTATTATGCTTGAACTGCATGTGAAATTTGCAGGAGGGTTTATAGGTATAAATATTCAAGAGAAGAAGACACTAATTTTGGAACCATTTCTATGGTCAAGATAGAGCCTTAATGTGAAGTTAGTGCTTGTTTTAAACCTGGAGTTTCTAATCTTTTTTTGTCATATATGTACACAGTTGACCCAAAGTGAAAAAAAAATATATAGAAAAAATGAAGAAAAAAGATAATAGGTTTACAGCCTTAAGAATATTTTTTTCCATTTTCTTCTATTCACCAAGAACCACAGTCCTGCAGCAATCAAAGATGTTGCTGTAGATGATCTTAATAGTGCTTACAAACAGGGAATTTTCTGTCACACAGAGTTTTTGGGAGGAAAATCTACATTTACCACATATATAAACAATGCATTTTTGTAATGTGGGCTTTGGTATAATTAGTTGTTTGTTTAAAGTAATTCTATTATGCATGATCAATGTTGAGCTGAAATGATTTCTTGCTTTGTAACTCCAACAGGATTTTGAAACATATATATGGATTTAACAAATACATAGTTTTAAAGGAATGTGTTTGTTGTCTTCCATAAAAATAGTGGTTTATAAAATTACCAGTGTTTCTGGTTTGTTGTAAATAACTACATAGGTGTAACTCAGATCTCTTTGAGTAGTTTGTGTCTTTTAAACATATAGAGTTCAAAAATGTTAGGAACATTCTGCATGTTTCATAAGATAATTAACTGCTGGAGTTAATTCGAGGAGTTTTAGTAGAGCAACCATTGTTGGTGATGGAGTAGGTTGTGGTGCTGAAAGGACAGCTCATGGCAGCACTCACATGGCATTGCCTCACGGAACTATGTGCAAGGGGTAGAGACGTGATTAGAATACTGTATTTATATAGACATTATCAGTTAGAAGTTTTTTTAAAGTTCCTTTATAATCAGTCTTATAGATTATAAACAGTTATCTCTAGTGTTCTTTCTTCTTATGGCATACACTACATCCTCTGAGGCCGTGTGAACCTGTCCTTGGCAAGTTCTTTGTCAAGGATTGTGTCAAGTCCTTCCTTTCTTTTTTTCATGCTTAGGAGAGGAAATAAACTAAGGTATTTTGGCATTGCTTTGTTTCTCTTTCTGTCTTTTTTTTTTTCATTGAATTCATTGTGGTTATTTATAAAATGATATAAGCGTCTCTCAGCTTCCCTCCAAATCCCTTGTTTTGGGATGTCATGCAATATGATTTTATTCTTTTATGTTACTTAGTAGTTATTAAAAGTTCAAACTATTAATTGAACAAAATAAAACCAGCAGAATTTTAAAGATGCAGTTAACAGTTTGCTCTAATTTTCCTTAACCCATTTATTCAGTCATAAGAAATTCAATCTTCGATATTTTAGGCAAGCTTTGAAAATCCTGTTGATCTTTTCACTTTTCATATGCTATATATATGTTCTTCGCTGGATTTAAAATGTTTCCTTAAACCTCTAATTTTAGCAATAAACACCTTTAGCTGCCGTAGTTCAGGCTTTTGCAAGTGTTTTGGAAATCTCTCTTTCTTAGAAAGTCAGGTAGGTGCATTTTCATACTGAGCATATAACATAAGTACTATATAAGGTTTTGGAGCAAGGACACATTATCTGCTTAGCTTATTGCCAGGATTCATGTGGAGCTGGCTGCACTATCATTTTTGTCTTTGCCATGGTGGCCTGTAGATGTATGTGTTAGCTAGTATTGCATATTACTGTTAACCTAAACAACAGTGCTTCTGTCACCCTCTTCTGGTAGAAACAATTTCCTATGTCAGAAATAAGAGCAAGAACCCACACAGAAATATTATTTGTTGGAAGAAAGTCCTTCTGGCTGGCATTCAAAACTTGGTATTATTTTCTGAAGTAACTTCTCCAGAAATTTATGAGCCCATCACTAACTCTAAGAAAGCAACCCCTTCTGAATTTGTGGACAGTTACAGCCATCACTTTGTCTTTTTACTAAGATGTAAGTCTCGGACATTATAGATCCTAGTCACAATTGAACTGGAGTTTATGGTTCTTCTCTACTTTAATGTTGACATGGTGTCAACTGCAAATATTTAATAATATAGAACAAAGGTTCTGTTTTGGTTAGTTGCATTTCCTGACTGCAAGGAGTCGAGTGTTTTCTGCCACGTGAGTTGACACTGTGGATGGTATGAATCTGAGTAATTAATTCTTACTATAATGAATGCAACACATTTATTAAATTAATAAATACAAGCCATTAACTTTTGCCAAAGAGAAAGAAAATAGTCTAATAGTGGCATGATCAGAAATTGTTAAACCAAGATGGTCCTGCAGCTTTTATTTTAATATCAGAAGTATACTATAACTATGTATAATCACTATAACTAAATATACTGTACCCTTATAACAATATTGCTCTTGTGGATTCTAAGATTAAAAGTATTGATTCTCCTAGTTTAAGTAAAACAGAAAAGTCTCACAATCTTCACGTCTTCTCTCAGGTGGTTTCACAGTAGTTTTTGGAGCAGGTAGGCATCAGATTTTTCTCAGCTGTCTTTGTCTTTCTCAAGATTTTATTCTAGTTTAGCGATTCCCAGGAGCATCTTGCCATTGCATGCCACTTGCATTTTCATGAAAATGCTTATCTGTACATACTGAACATTTTCATGAAACCACAAAAGGCAAGATCATAAAACTAGCCCTGTACATCAAAGATAACTCAACTACAAGGAATGCAAAATTTAACTGAGAAAGTAGATGACCAGCCCAATAACATAATTTTGCAATATCATGTTTATTACCAACTTGTTGTTGTTGTTGTTGTTGATCTCAGATTGAACTATGGACCCAGTTTCTTCTTTTGAGTATATTTTAATTTCTTCAGTATTTGTTTTAATGTTAATTTACTTTAGTTGATCAGGTTATAATTAAAACTATGGACCTCAGTAAAATTTAATCTAAATATATGCTACGTGCAGACTTAGTAGAATCTCTTTGCTTTCACTTACTGTTGTGCTGTAGCTTTTATTGCAAGGGGAGCAGCATGAAGAATGGTCATGTTAATGCATTTTTTCTTTATCCTACTTGTTGGCTTCAAAATAAATTCCCGTCTTGTGATTGAATTACTTGTTGATTTCCTTAGGTTGTATCTGACAAGACATAGTAGCACTATCTTCATGGAAACAGCTGGTTTGACATTATTTTCTTGAGATTTTCATCAGTTATTTTATTATGGTACGTCCTTCTGTGCACTGAACTATGTCATATATATCTATATTATATATCGTTATATATTATTGTGCATGAGTATGAACATAAGTATGACTCTTCAACCACTATCAGTGTAGTTATTTTTATTTCAATTTACTGAAATTAATACTAGATGTGATATGAAGTGTCCTTCCTTTCAAGAAAGTCTAAACAATTTGACTTCTATAAAGTTTTGCTGTCAAATTTAATTTCTTCCACTTTGGTTAAGTTTTGCCTAAATTGTTATGATAGAACAAGAGACAATGGGCATAAATAGAAATATAAGAAGTTCCATTTAAACAGAAGAAAAATATGAGTGACTTGCATCATTAGTTGACCCTGCTCTGGGCAGGGAGGTTTGACTTAGATGATCTCCAGAGGTTCCTTCTAACCTCAAAGATACGGTGATTCTATGATTCTGCAAAATTAGAGGAAATAATCTGTGATTCCTGGTGAAATGAGGCTACATGAGGCAGTCTCATGTTTTCACTTTGAGCTTCTATGTGCTAGTTACCAGTAATTCCTCAGATTTTTCTCATTCATTGGGCCATTGTTTTCTGAGTGAATGTCAGAAGCACTCTGTGCTTTCCAACAGTTCAAGCACAGATACAGAACAAACCAAACCAACCAAACAAACACCCCACAACTATATTTCTGATTATCTTTTAGAATTCATTTGGCAGATTAGAGATTATTAAAGCAGACAATGAAAGTGAGACCTGTCACAAAAGAGAATGATTTTACTTTGCTTCTGCTATTCTCTAAAATCTTACCTCTATATATTGTTGACAGTCTCTTAACTTCTGGCAAAATTAGCACAATGCTGCTCATGACCAAATGTCAACTAAGAGTTTATGATTTTTTTGTTCACTGAGTCATCATCATTCTCTTTGCTGATTAGGTCAATGGTGGCTGTCCATTTTAAGTGAAACCATCCATTTTAATTGATATTCACAGTTCTGAGACTATTTTCATTGATATGACCTTCCTGTGAGGATCAGTTGCTACCATCACAACTAGCTGGGACTCCTACAGCTTGCCTAGCCCCATATGTTCATATTTAACAGCTTAAGTTTCAGTTTCCAGTATTGGGATTCCTGTGGCTTTCTTCACTAGTGTTTGTTCAGGCACTCCACAAACTTCACAGCAGAGGCCCCTTGCTAGCGACTTGTAAGTGGGATTTCTGGTATCTACTTTTAGCTTCAGTAGTCTTTCTTTCCAGATTTTCTAAAAAGCATCCCGTACATTCCTCCACATTGTAGGCAAAGGTTCGTTTTCTCCTTGAGTGAGGACTTCGCTCCATATGTGCTCTTTTGGACTTGCCAGACGGTGTTTTTTTTTTTTTTTAAAAAAAAAATGAATCCTTTATACAGTAATTCTAAACTGCACATAAATTTAGCCATTCTAATAAATTGTACTGCAGTGAATATGAATTATTTGTATAAAGTACCACACTCCTCTACTCCTCTGTGGCAGCTATACAGGCTGCCATTTCACAAAGTGAAAATATACTTGTTGATCTCATTATGGCTTCAGATAAGTGAAGTTTCTCCCAGCAAGCTGTATATCTCTGGGGACAAAGTAGGATGAAGAACAGAGTAACCTGGTCTAACCACGTAACATGGTCCGATCTCATTTTTACCAAGCAGTCCCAGAAGGGATTATATAATATCTCCAGGAGGGTGCTAGAAATTTAAAGTCTTCCTTTAGTCCTTCATTAGAAACATCTTTCCACTCCTATTTGACTGTTCAAATACTGCATCTCACCTGGAACTAGAAACAATTTAATTTTATTGTTCTCTTATATGAGTGCAGTTCTAGTTATCTCCATCCAATTCCTGTATCAGCAGTCTCAAAAAAAAATGAAAGGAGACAAAGTGATAGTAGTGGACATCAGTTTCTTGTCTTTAAAGTGACATTGGTTTGACTTTTATGAAACAGAATGATCTATACTGAACACATGGAATCGAAGTACTTTGTTTTGCATGTGGAAATGTAAGCAGGTAGCTTACAAGAACAGGAAAAAACAAACAACTAGCGCTGGACTTGGAAGAATCAGGGAAAATTAAAAGCTACTCATACAACCTAACTGAGCACCTAAGCTCCTTACTAGCAAGAGTCTCTGCTTCTGTAATCTGATAGTTTTGCTAATGTACAGTCTATCTTCCTAATTTTTCTGTTACTGAGTAGTAATAAAAATGATAATGAAAATTGCCATGGAGTACCCAGTTTTCTGGTCCTGTAGTGAAGGTATGATAGGAACTTAAATCACATTTTATCTAAATTTGAATCTTTATGTAGTCTTCTAGGGAACAGATATCTGTCTCCTCAGAACGGAATGGTCCTTGACATGCTAAGGTTGCTAAAGGCAGATGTGTAAGCAATTTGCAGTCCAACTAGGGATGCGTCAGTTTAAAAGCATATAGAAGGAACAGAAGGAGAGGTGAAAGGATGAGCAAAGAAAGACAGAAAGACAGAAAGGGGGAGACAGAACTGATGGGGGAGGAAGGGAGGAAGGAAGAAAGGGAGGAAGGGAGGGAAGGAGAAAGAAAAAGAGAAGGATAAAGGGAGAGTAAGAAAGAAGCAGGGGAGAGAGGGAGAAAAAAGAATGATGCTAAGGAGTTCTTGGAGAATAAGTGATCTGAGAAACTGTTTGCACTATCTGTACAGTGATTAAATATATGTGTTAAACTGAAATGGATATGAAGACACAATCTAGGCTTTCCTCCTGTGGGAATTAGGATCACCTTTAATGGGTATTTATTTAACTTATTCTTAAACACCTGTCGAGATGTGGATTCCCTCTCAGTGATAATCTGCTCTACCATTTAACTATCCTGATATCTAGGCTGTTTTCTTTTAACATCTAATGTATATCTCCTTTGCTATACTGGTATCTCTAATTAAACTCAGGTCTAATTTATCTACATCTTTCTTAAAACATGAAGCCACAAACTGAGAAAGGTGTTATTGCTGAAACTTCAGGAGTTTCAGGACACTACTTACCTAGTCTTTTGTTTCTGCCAATGAATTACAAAATTATACTTCACTTTGTGGCAAGAATATTGTATTTTTTGATCATTATTCACTTTGTGATCTACTACATCTTCATGCCTTTTTCCATAATGCAGTTGTCTTCTGTTTTCTCTTTTGTGATTGTCTGGCACTTGAGAAAAAATATAATGCCTACACTTCACTCCTTGCCAAAATGAAAGACAAATTGCTGTGTTTCAGTTTCAGAAAAATTCTGTTATCATTTGATCAGATCTCTGAATTATTAAAAATAAATCTAAATGACTGCAAAACACTTTATTTTTATAAATATCATATATTTGCGTGACTACAGTATTATATTTATAAACCAAATTCTGTTCTTTGATATTCAGGGGTAAATATGCTTTTCCTTTTACATTTGGCCTCATTCAAACTATAAATACTGTATGTGTCTTATTACAGAATTAATTTATCCAAAAGAAATTATGTAGGAAATAGTCTTTTTTTTTCTTTCCCCCTTTTTTTCCTCAAAACTAGAATTCTCCATATAATGTAAGATTTACATTGTCTGAGGGAAAATAATTTGGCATCAAAATCATATTCTGGATATGATGCCTCCTGTTCTGAATGTGACAATGAGGGAATTTGCTTTCACTGCTCTCGTATATCAGAACCAGTTATGGCCCATATAACTGTCATTATTTCAGTAACCTACAGATTTGTTGCCGTAATGAAGCTTCCCGATAAACAAAGTTATTTTTGTTTATTAAGTCAGCAATTGGATCTACAGCTGAATAGAAAAGCTTATTGTGTAAAGATCTGAGGTTATATGTAACATATTTTGAAATGCGGTATATGGACAGGAGAATATAGTCATGGTTACAGCAGTGGGCAGGAAATCACAGTGTTGAGTCTTGGCTGTGCCACAGACTTTCTGTGTGACTTTGGACAAGCTACTCTTTGTGCATTAGCTAATAATACTATCTCTATCTCCCAGGGGTGTTGTGAGAATACATTCATTAATGTTTGTAAGGCACTTGGATACTATAGCGATGGGGCCATATAAGCACTTAAGAGAAACAATCCATTTTTGCAACAATGTGCATCTCCCTGACTAAGGACTTTTTTTGCTGGAAGTTTTTCATAGATGCCTCTTATGAATAAATCTACTTTATAATGATACAGTGAGGTTAAATTGCCTTTGGAGTGCAGTTTCACTTTAGTATTCAGAACAGGTGTCAACAGTCATAAGTTTGAAAGCTGTTCCCAAGGAAAAAGAATAGAGTTTTTGTAGTCAGACATTTAAACAGAAAAGATATGTCTTTTGATTCATCTAGTTCAAAACATGGAGGATTATTTACATCTGTATCTGTCTCACAAATAGTTTCTTCAGTTTTAAGCACTTCTATTACATTGTCTAAACTACCTCCTCAGGCAAGTCAGCCCATTGCCTAATTGCCTTTAAAGTTAAACAGTTTGCTCAAAATTCTAGCCTATTTTTTCCTTGTGGATATAAGTTGCTCTTTCAGTCTGTCCTTTCTTTCTGAAATAACCTTCACTCATATGTGTTCAGTTCAGAACAACACAGTTATAGCAGGTTAACAAGGTATTGCTCTAGAGCTGATGGGAGGTAAATTGGTAAGCCACTGTAATTTGATTTGATAATTTGCCTGGCTGAGTGCTGTAGAGTATTAAAATCTCAATATGGGGCTCAGAGCATTAGCACCAAGGAGAAGAAGAAGAATATTCAATATTCCCAAGGGCTTTGTAGAGGACTTGTTGGTGAGAATAGGAGGAATAGGTGCTGCAAAGGCTTCAAAAAGGCTTTCATTATGGTTTATTTTATTTCCATTTGTAGCAACTAGTGGCAGCAGATAAATTATGGAAGTAAGGGATTTGGAAGAGTGTGAGCAGTCCCTGAGGACACTGAAGAGGGCTCTACAGTTTTTGAGAGTCAGCAAACAAGATATCTGTTGTGCTTCCATGTAAAACTTTTTAGTGTTTTAATGCTGACTTCTATGAGAGACAGAAGCATCAAATATAAGATTCAAAATGTTTATGAAAATAGGTGATCATTAGAAGACACAGACTCTATGAAGTCCCAATATTGGAAACAGATGCTATAATCTCCTACAATATTAAATGCAGAGAATTGACATGGTCTTAAAAAATACCCAGCTGTAGAAAATTAAAGCTTGCAATCAATTACAAGATGTAAACATACAGGAGAACAGGCTTCATTTGTTCTGGGGTCCGTGGGATTGCCTGCTTGTTATGAAGTCCATCTCTGCATTACTGTTATTTTAATATGTACTGAATGGAATTACTTTTAATAAAGTCCCCATATGAATTAGAGTGGAATGCTTTTCAAGATGGATATTGTTTTAAGCTGTGGTTAGACTTTTTGCACAATGCAGGACAAAAGAGCTTTGTCATTTTTTTTACTTTCTATGAGAACTGGGGATTGGATGGGGTTGATATTATCTTGTATTATATGCATATGCAATATGTACTACTCTGGACAGGAGAACTAAAAATGAAAGAAAGAAGTAAACTAAACTGTTGCAGCATTGTACAGACTTATTACGAAAGAAGTCATGAGCACCATCTCCTAGTCCTAACTTGGATTTGCAACCATCAGTCTGTTCCCAACCTCATTGTATAGTATCCTGTTTTCTGGGCTTAGCTAAAGACTCATTACAGTCATGGCTTCATTCAGTTTATCGGTAAATGTGACAGGATATTCTTAATTGGAAGTTCAGATTTTGCAATATAACTTGATGCACTATTAAATAAAAAGTATCAATTAAGTCTAGGAGAGGAACCATCATTAGCAATTGTTAATAAAACATTATTTTCTCTCAGTCGTTTTATACTAGAACATCTGTTTAATATAAACTCTTAGTTTATTGATGTTTCTGTTTATTAGGCATTATTTATGTCAGATCCTTCATTACCAAATTTTTCCTGCAGTGACAATAAAATCTCTACCAAAATATTCAGGGGAAAAATGTAACTCCAAGCATTATTTTTATCTTCTTAAAAAATAGGAAATATTTTACATTTTGAGTCAAACTAATCCTCTTTGTTACACTGTATGCATCACATACAAAAAATAATTGGGATGATAAAGATTAATACCTTTTGAAAAAAAAAATTTAAAAAATAACAGATGCCTGTTTAATAAACTCAGTTCTGATAGTCAGTCAAGATGAGCAGCACAAGCAGTGGAAAATACAAATTTCTGTTAAAAATTTTTTGTCCTATGTTGTTTCTGTCAAAAGGAAGACACACATCTTTGGAAGTGTAGCTGGAAAAGGAAAAGAAAATAGTTATACCTACTCAAGCTATTACAGTTGCATTACTACGTTTTAATGACTGCCTTCTTGAGGATGTTCTTCCATATGAGAAGCAGTAGGGTACATAACCTGGAAAGGGGAAGGCCTTTTCCTTATGGCAAAGTTAACTGCAACTCCTTCTCATGGTAGGAGGTCATTGGTTGTATACGCATTCAATCCACTTTGGTTGGACAAAAATCCTGATAAACACCTTTGTACCTGTAGCATGTCTTTAGGATTGATGCCAGCTGCATGTGTTTACATCAACATAATAACTTTTCCCTTGCTGATCCCTCAGGCAATAGTTAATAAAGAATTAGATGTTATCTTGCTCATAGTCTCTGATATTTCAGTTTACTACATAAAGTATACACCTGCTTCTCATAACTCCTCTATATTATACAGAAGTGGTTGTGAAAAAAAAATTGAAAACCTAATGGTATTTAATGGGAGAACAATATCTGTTATGTGTAGGCAAAGAGAAGAAAGCAATACAAATGTTGGTTGGCATTCAAAATACATCTAAAATATCCTTTTTAACCGTAACAATTATTCTAGTTAGCATACTGTCTTTTGCTAGTCCCTCATTTCTACAAGTAGTTGTCATGTGCTTTGAGAGTTTTATATGTTCTCATTTTACAGAATTCCATTCATTTTCTGTGTAAAAAAGGATTTTTTTTCTGGCATTGTTTCCTCATAAAGGAAAAAAAAGCAAGCTGTCTTTGTGGATCCAACATTTGGTGGCATTAGATTTTAAGGTTTTATTTAACACAGTTTTACTACCTATAACTAGGTAAATGCTAGGTTCTACAGTATATCTCCTTCATAGGGAAGATGTGAATACTTAAGACTCTGAAAGACAGAAGGAGAGAGGGATGGAGATAGACTCTTTTACCTAGTTTCAGTTATATCCAATGCA
Organism: Clamator glandarius; assembly: GCA_033459285.1. NCBI lineage: Eukaryota > Metazoa > Chordata > Aves > Cuculiformes > Cuculidae > Clamator > Clamator glandarius. The sequence goes on from JAUNZM010000227.1 coordinate 5,771,508, forward strand.
GTTGGATGTGTTTGGTTAATTTATATCTGAAATGATGCAAAAGAGTAAAGGTCAATTTTATGAATACTGTTCTGACAATCTTAAAGTAGCTGTTCCATACAGTAGGATGATTGTAAGTGGGAACACAAAAGTCTTCAATTCTAAATCTTCAGGTGTGCGGGCTGTTAGACCCCCTAATGTTGTAGTTTATTCTGTGTTCATTTCCTTTTGCATTTTCAGAAGTGATTTCAATTGAATCATTTATGGTTCTTCCATTCAGATTATAACAGCTATTTTGGAGCGGATAACCCTCAATGGCTGTATATGAGACATTGCCCGGGGTGCTTCCAAGATGCTTTTGAGCTGGGTAAGGAAATCACTGAGTGTTGACACATTCTCAAAGCACTATGGCATGGATTGAGAGCATATAGTTTATAAACTGTGTTATTGATCTCTTATTCTGTGAATTACTGACAGAATAGACTATATCAGTTTCCTCTGAAATGTTAAACAAAACAAATAAAGATTTTTTTTGTTAAAAAAAGGTTACAGGCATTTAAAAAAATACAATATCAAATCTGTATGTAGTAACTCATACATAAAAACTTTAATTCATTATTATCTGTTTCTGACGTGTCTACTTTTACTGTAGTAGCCATTCAATGTATAATATTAATATAATGCCATAATATAGCCATTATATTAGTATAGTAGTGAGGTAAAACATACGCAGATTTTTACTGTGACTTTAAAGTCAAAGCTATTTCTGCAGGTATGTCTTAACCAATATGTTAGTTTAAGATTTAAACTGTCATTCAAGCTCTAATTCCTAGATCATCTGTGCTATCTACATATTAACTCATACACTCTTGTTCAGTTAGAAGCAACTAGTTATTGTGACTCATCTCCCCTTTCATAAACAGACACGGGCAACTAAAAATATGTGGACTAGTGAACTTCAGCTTGTGCATAGAGGACATAGGGTGTTGATGTGGGGGCTTTCACCGAGTGTACATTAAGTGAAGAACTCAGTCTTTTGTCCTAAAGCCTGCTGATGAGTATGATGATTGGGACAGTTCAGCACTGATGTGATGCTAAAACCTCCCAGGAGCTGGCATAAAGAGAGGTCCATGATCCACTTCACTCTTTCTCTATTAAAGGTTAAGCAGTGTCCAGGAAGACTGTATATTCTGCTGTGGAGAAGGATGTTCTATCTCTTAAAATATTTGTATAACGTTCTTTGTAATGTTTTATCCTGCTGAAATTCCACTGAATGAGCTACAGTGTCTCCAGGATTTTTACAGAATTTAGTTCAGGCTGTGCACTGTCACTGCCCCATGTGCCAAGGGTACTATTTTAATATCTGGCTTTTTTCTTCAATGCCAAAATCTTAGATGCTCCATTTCATGTTGTAATGAAAGCTTTCCATTTTAAAGCAATGCAAGCATGCAGAAAAATTATTCCTATTAGAACAGCATAATTCAAAACAAAACCAGAGAGGTTGTTTCCCTTTTAAAGTAAGCTTTGCACAAAAAAGAAAAAAAAAAAGTTTTGTGAAAAGCTGCTATACAGTGGCTACTTCATTAACTGTAGTAAGCTATAGGCTGCCTGACGTATCTGATAAATAAAAGAAATAAACTTCCCACAAAAACAAACAGACAAGCAAGTGATGAATCAGTTGCAAATGCAAGGGAAGGTTATATTAATCTGCAGTTCCTGCCATTATCCCACTGCAGGTATACATAGATTGGCCTCCAGTGTGTTAATTCCACCGAGTCCAGTAATAAATCTCAGATTAGCTTGCAGTAATCCATTTTCATCTTATTGAACAAAATATGTTTTATACCATTTAGTATTAACTGGCCATATCTAATAATAGCTAGAAACCAGCTAATACTTTCTTTTGTCTTTACTGTTAAGAACTAGTGGACTATATTATACATGAATGGCTTGTAAAATTATTGGTTTATATTTCAGAATGAGAAACAGGTTCTAAGATCTAAGATTATAAATTTAAAATTAATTTTCTCCTTATTCAAGACTTTTCAAGTCCTGAACACAGACCTAGAAGAAATTCAATATGTACAATTCTGGGCCTCCTTTAATGTCACAGTCTACATAGCAGATGTAGATCTCTTGAAAACATGAGAGTTTTCAGGTTTTAAAAAAGAATGCCATAGTGGTAAACTTATTTTAATTTATACTTAAAATGTAATAATTTTTTCATTTTGTGCATGAAACAATTTTCAACTGTTTATTTGAAGTTTTGAAATGTTTGTAACTTCTGTCAGAAAAGTGCTTCCCTTCCACTAGCTTAGTAGTAAACAAAGATTACCTTTTACCTCAACATCACCCAATGTGCTCATATATTACAGAGTTAGTCATTGTCTCTTCCTCATATGTTCAGAACTTGTTCTAACTAACCGTGGAGGAGCCTCAACACGCTCCATTTTTCTGCAGCTTCCTTTCCTACTTACTACAGTTAAGAATCTCTAATGGAAAGAATTAAAAATCTCCATTATGGCCTGAGTTCAGCTCCTGATCAATTTTTGAGATATCTAGGTTTTAAGGTGGAAAGTCAACAGCTAAGTAATCATGAAAAGAGTTCTCTGGTTAAAGTTCAAGGTATAGATGAAAGAGCTTATTGGTTGAGTTGCCAGTGAGCATGTGTTTGTACAGCAGAATGCACGCTTGCAGAATTTGGATTTTTTTCTTATTACTTTCCCCCTCTCCTAAGATGGAAGTAAGCAACAAAACCCCCAAATATATTAGCTTATTAACTCTTCTTACAACACGGCGATTGGCCTTTCTATAAAGTTTGCTGTGACTTGACAAAGAGACACAGCTTATTCAGCATGGTTTTCCCCACGGGTCTCGTTTTCATTTAATGACATAATGAATGTTACAGCATTTTTGTTGTGTGCATAAAAGCTAGAACCTCAGTAACTGATGCTGGAAATTGTGTATCATAATTCTGTTCATTTCATGTGTTTCATCATCATGGTTATAATACAAATCCTTTTGCTAAAATGGCAGTAAACAATTGTCTTTTGAAAACTGTTAAAAAATCCATATGATCTTAAAATATGTAGGAAGTACAAAGATAAGCCCTCACAATTTCATTGTGATGTTTGTGAACAGGTCTATAACTTTCAAACCTATGTCTTGCCCAACAGTCTTAACTGTGAGTTTCAATAGTTGTATGCTCTCTCTGAAGTATCATAGAATCACAGAATGGTTTGGGTTGGAAGGGCCCTTCAAAGTCCTCTGCCATGGGCAGACACATCTTCGACCAGATCAGGTTGCTTGAGACCCCTTCCAATCTGAATTTGATGACTTCATTATAATTTCAAGGCAATAGTTTACAAGTGAAGGCAGGTTGAAAGGCCCTCAAAATGTTGTAGACTCTCCCTTTGAGATATTAGTTCTCCTTCTGGATGCAAATTGCTATCTGTTCAGATCTTTTTAGCTAAATGAAGGCATATCTTGAAAACAAGAAGAGATGAAGACCATAAACAAACCAGAAAAAAATGGGAGTAGGAAAGGATGGGCAGACAGACACTTGGGGTTAAAAGTTATCCATTAAGACGTGTGGTTATGTCAATTTAAAACCAGGCTTCTTTTTCCCCTCACATAAATAAAACTATCCATTGGCAGCCACAGCACTTGTAATCATGTATCGTAGAAATCAGATCACATCATTTAGATGTCTCTTTCTTCAGACATTAGAATGTTTCTTCCTGAACAGGTTGAGCGAAAACTTGTTACGTCTTACATATAAAAAAAAAAAAAAGTATAAAAAAAAAATCCATGCCCTTCAAGGCAAGAATGCGTTTCAGCAGGTTCTTCACACAGGATATTCTCCCCTGGCTCTCTCTTCATTGGCAGCTCATTCATTACAGCTCATGCATTTTCTCATATGCATACTGGCACTAGTCCTTTTGGATCTGTACTAGCTGCAAGTACCATCAGCATAGGAGATGGATGGTTTAAGGCTCTAAATGTTGTAATATCAGATGTGTTGGGATTTTTCTATGTAGAAAATTCCCCAGTTCATAATGCTCTCATTGTTCTCTGTAGGAAACCTTAATTGCAGAGCTAGTTGGATAAGAGTTGGATTAGCTGACAAAGTGTTGTCTGGAAAATCTTTCAGCTGTGCAATGTTATTGCTTCCCCCAAGTCCCCCCACCCCCACTCCCGAGGATTCCTAGCCTACTGCATTTGGTGAGATACATATGTTTTCCCCAGCTACAGGAGCTGTGAAGGGTTCCTCTGGGATATCTAAGTATAAATGCCTAAGTGTGTCTTCAGTTGCTAGGTTATTTTTAGTCAATGGGTGGTTACCAAGTCATCTATAATTGTGCTGTTAAATGTGTCAGAACAGCTACTGCAAAGCTAGGTGCTCCCAGTAACAGGTTGAGTGTCTAAGGTAAAAGGAAAGAGGACAAAAGCAATATTTCAGAATTGAGCTGTTTAAAGATTTGAATCGTATAATGGGGGATTGCTTTATGAACAGCTATAGGGAAGATGATCAATGAGTACAATGTGGAAAGAGGAACATGGTAACATGCTTTGACTACATCATCCATTGTATCTGTGATTAGTATACTGTGTCATTTTGGATTTGTGCTTGGGGGAAATTTGCCAGTGGTTCAAGAGATGTGCTCTTACAGAACCTTTAACCACTTCTTAGGCAGCTCCTTTGAGCCTCTGTCTGTAGCGGCCAAAAGCTGTTACCAACTGGTGACTGCTATGTGGGAGAAAGTGCAGCAAGTTCCCAATGAGCAACTGTTCCCATGCCATGAACTGCTGGAACAGTTCTTTCTCTATGAATAGAAAAGAGAGAGAAAATCGTAACTGGATAGAAAGTCAGTAAGATGGTAGGAAGTCAGTAATACAGAAGTACGTCAAAATAATACAATCGAAAAGCCAAACAAAACAAAATGGCTTAAAAAGAAAAATGCATCAGAAGTTCTAAGAAAACATGATGAACTGTAGAAAGGAAACTGCATATTTGTTATTCTAAAATACCTAAAATGCACAATCTCTCTTAGGAATCTGCCACTAGGAAAAAGGACTGGAAACAGGTTTGATCTGTCAAAAAATATTAAAAGCATTAACACATCATCTAATTGGGAGAATGAAGGAAAAGTGAAGCAAAAGTTTTAGATGGTCAAGTGGATGTGTATTTGTGGTTCTTATGATAGCTGCATCATGTCACTGACCTAATCCAAAGAGATTAACAGAATCTCTTAAGAGAAATTTCTACTCCCGTGGTACTTGCCTAGCATCAGCTGAAGATCAGCAATAAAATTTTGAGGACTGCTGTAGTTGTGACTAGGCCAGTAGCAAAGAAAATTGAACCAGTCGTTGACATGCAGAAAACAAAGGGGGAAAAGTACTTAAAAGCTGCAAAACCTAATTGGTGGAAACATATCCATCTGTATTCATTACTGTATATTCAATATATCATTTATTTTAGTTAGATTCAAAATGGAAAAAGATTTATAAAGCTACTGCAAGCATATGTGAAGGATGAACTGGGTGAATTTCCACAAAATAAAATGTTAAACTTAGCATCAGGAGAAACATTCCAGCTGAGAGAGCCACTGGGCTGGAATAATCACCTCAAGTGACTGGTGACAGGCTATTGCCTGAGTAACTCAAAAGTAACAGAAATGTAATCCAGTGGGCATTGGTAAAGGTTTGGTATAGATAACCTAATAATAGATACTGTCTACTCTATTTTTTGTGATTCAAAGCCAGTAGTAGTTTCCAAATTCATTAGCGAAAATGAGCTAACGTCATCTCTTGTGCTGCTGCATTTAGATCTGCATTGGCTGTGCATAATTTTGGGGTTTACTGCATGAGCAGGAATAAAATAAAAAAAGGCATTTGACACAACTGAAAATACTAGGAGCTTTGTCATAGGTATGAGGAATACAATTTGAACACAATTGCGTTCCAGGAGTTTTAGCATGTTTTTATTTATAAAGTATCTCAGTAGTGAAGAATAAATCTAAAGTTTGGTATAATCTTTTCACAGAATTACATGCAGAATATAGGTAATATTTTTAAACCTCTAGAATTCAGCAAAGGCTGCTGTCTTTGCTACAGAGTTCCAGTTCTAGTAATTCTGCAGAACTAGATTGAAGTTTTGGTAAAAAGAACAATTGATCTGTACTTCCAAAAGAGAGCAAACATTTAGAAATTATAAACTTCATTTTTGTCCTGGTTTCCCATTAGAAATCAGAAGAATTTGCATCTCATACACAATTGCTTTTGCTCCTTGATCATCAGGAAAATGCATTCCTCACTTCCTCACTATTTTTCCCAGATGCAATTGTCTTCTGGATTGGAAATGTCTTCCAGCACCATCACCATCCTTTACCAGATCTCAGATGACGAGCATCCCTCCTTTAACATTAAGACACAAATAGGAGTGGTCCCTGTCAGGAACTACTGCTGGGACCATAGCCTTTTGCCTCATACTGCTGGAGATGTATGGGGTCAAAGCTCTGGCAAAACCCAAGAAATTCACAGTGAGATTGAGCTCTAAGTCTCTTTTGGCCTAAGCAGGCTTAGAAGTTGTTTGACAGGTGTTATTCCATTAGTTGGGGATGGAAATTTTAACAGGCTGAAACATAAAGGGGAATTTCTGCAGTGGAATCTATACAGAAAAGTCTTCCAGAGAAGTCTACATGGGTAACTTGAAATATCTTTAATATTTTATAAATCTTTATGCAGGTGACAAGTAAAGAAATCGATGGGTATTTTTGAATAGGACTCACCCTATTTGAAAGGTCCAAAGCTATTTAGAAAACAGAAAACCCACAGTGAATCATATTTAGTACAGCAAACGACGTTGCCAGGTACCACTGTCCTCTCAAATGGGAAGTCTTCTGGAATCCCTTGTTGCTATGAGACTAAATATCTCTGTACAGTGTGAGCGCTGAACCAGATTTTGCTCCCACTTAGAGCAGCGTGCATGTAGAGTGACTCCCCTGTGGCCAGGAAGCACAGTGTCACATTCTGATGTCTCGCCTATGAAAGGGTCTGATCCAAAGCCCATAGAAGTCCAGGAATTTTCATCTAATTTAGAAAGCCACAGAGACAAGATCAGTTTAATAGCGGAGAAGGGCATCTCAAAAGCAGCAAGCAATTAGGGGATGTGGGATTTCAGACAATTTTAGACAAAAAGGAAAGTAATGTGTGAAATTTTTCATAGAATTTCCAAACTCAGCATGTTCAAACTGAAAAGTCTGTATTGTTTATCCTGGGTTGCATGAACTCTTCACTTTGAAACATTTTTAAAATCCGTTTATCTGCGGACTTAAAAGCTGCTCTGTCAGGGTTGGGCTATTTTTGCATTTGCTTAAGTATAAAATGTGTGAATTTCTTTAGCTGCTTGCAACTTTTTTCTTTGACCCAGAAGACAAATAAACAAACAAAACCTAAGCTGAACTGCGCCCAGGCATGGCCAATTTCTCACCAGAGTGTACATTTCAGAATGAAAGATTTACAGAGGAATATCTGAGTGGAGCTGTGACATTGCTTTATCATTGCATTGCTGTAATCTTCACATGAAGTAATGCAATAAATGGGCTTACGGGGATTTGCGTGAAGTTCAAAATTCAAAAGATAGTTGGTTTTAATGTTTCTCTGTGCTATCAGCAAAAAAACAAAAAGCGCAGGGGTGAACTTAACACACATAATCAACAAAAAAGAGATGTTTTTCCAGCAAAAATATTGGTCTTTTATTAACCTGCCCTTCCAAGCGCCCAGAAAGTCTCATTTTTTTTCCTTAATTAAGAAAATATTTAAATATCATGTATTAAGAAAATAACACTAATGCAAACACGTAAGCAAAGAGCTACGAAAAAAAGGCTCTTAGCGTGCAAGAATTCCTTGAGTCCGGTGGTTTCCTTACAAGTCGGGATGCTCTTTCCCGGCCCTCCCGGGGCAGCGCGGCGGGCGCTGCCTCCGCCAGCCGCTGCCGGGGAGGATCGTGCGCTCCGGCCGCGGCCGCCGAGCGCTGACCCTCCTCTCCCCGGGCTACGCGCCCGTCGCCCCCGCTGCGCAGCCCGCGTCGCGTGAGTCGCGCGGGGCAGCGCTCGAGGCGCGGAGCCGCGGGGCGCCCGCCGGCAACCCCCTCCGCGCGGCTCCGCGGCTCGGCCCTTCCCCCGCAGCGGGAGGGCGGCGGCGGAATCGCACCCTCCCTTTCTTTCTTTCTTTCTTTTTTTCTTTCTTTCCGGCCTTCTCTCGTTCGCCTTCTCGTGGGGAGGGCTGCGACGGAGGCATCAACCTGTAGACCGAGCGGGCTGCGGCCGCAGCCCGGACGGGGCCGAGGGAGCCCTCGGCAGGGCGGGCGAGCTCGGCCGGAGCGGGACGGGCCGAGCGCGTCCCCCGCCCCGCGTCTCCGAGCGGCGGGAGGGGGGCGGGGGGTGCAACAAATTGCCGCCAGCCGGGAGAAGTTGCAGCGAGGAGAGATCCCTCCCTCCCTCTCTCCCCCCCGCCCCCCTCCGCGCTCGCTGCCTCCTCCCCGCCCGCCACGGCGAGCGGCGGAGCGGCGGCCGCAGCCCCGGCGATGCCGCAGCGGCTCCCGCGGAGCCTCGGCGGGGAGGGCCCGGCCCCCTGCGCAGCGGGCGCCGTCGCGCAGCCCCGCGCGGCCTCCCTGCCCCCGCCGCCGGCGCGGCGCGGCGCGGAGCGCTGATTCATGGGGACCCGCCGCCTGGGCGAGGAGAGCGCGGCGCCGGCGCTGCCCCCGCGCGGGGTGTGAAGCCCCGGCCCCTCCTCCGCAGCCCCGGGCTCGCCCGCCCTGCGCGGGAGCGCGGTCCCTGCCGGCAGCCGCCGCGCCTGCCGCTCCGAGCGGAGCGTTGATGCATCGCCGTGGAAATTCATTGTGTGACTTTCTGGGTATTTGCTGAGTTTCAGACCGAGATGCAGCTCTTGAAAGCTTTATGGGCACTAGCAGGAGCAGCGATCTGCTGTTTTCTGATCTTTGTCATCCACTCACAGTTTCTTAAAGAAGGTAATTATATCTGCATGTCTGCGTACCCTGGTCTTTAATACCGAGCTCTTTACGAGGTGCCTTAATTATTTTTACTGTTTCCAGTATGTTCTATTTACGGCAGGGCTTCCACTCTATTTTTCCTTTCCCTTACAGCCTTCTCGTTTGTGTTCCTTTAGATAATAGGTAGATTTAGACTTACGTTCTTGGTAAATGTGTGTATATATGTAAGTGTGTGTATATATATATATAATGTGCATGGTGTTTGTATTTGATGATTTAGCCTATGTCTCCTTTCTTTACGAGGCATTTATAGTGTACAGAGAATATTTGTTGCTATCGGATGACCGCAGTAGTCATTATGGGAGTATTAATAAACTGAAAAACCCTTAACAAGTAAACGTCTTATTTTTATACCGAATCAATCGGCATCCCTTCCCTCTTCCTTATTCAGTACGTTTTCAATAGATGGCACTAAAGTTCTATGGAAAGGGCAGGGCAGAGCACATCTTGGGCATTCAGCATCCTCCTGTTCCTCCTCGCTGCCCCGAAACTGGAAGAGGCCTTTGCATGCTTGCACGGCTCCTGGGTTTTTCCACCTTGTGGTCAGAAAACTATGATAACAGTTTACCGGAGAAAATAGTTTGGATTGTGGGGTAGGCTTTCTTCTTTTTGTACCTACATGAGTTGAGTGAAAAAGAATATGTTTAAGTTGGTAGAGGAATTCACTTGGGGAGTAACCCTCGTATTGCTTTTTTTTTTTTTTATTTGTTTGTTTGCTTTCTTTCTCAGGGAATTACTCCTTTCTTCTGTTTTTCCTCCAATAAAATAATGATTCCACTGCTTGTTTGTCAAGCAAACTTTAGTCTGAAGTTCAAACATGAATCCTGTAAGATGTGTGTATATATATATACATTTGGTGGTGTGTGGGAAAGCCCAGAGCTTTTCTTTAAGCTGTGTTAACAAATGTAACACGACTATATGGCGCTTTTTGTGGACCCATTTATTCCTTTTCTAGCATCATAATATAGTTGAGATTATAGCTGCCTGAAGACACAGCCCGACTCAGCTTGGAATGCTGGATGTGCAAAGCATGGGGAAAAAAAAAACTTTTATGTGACTGGACAAAGTTTCACTCAAGACTGGGCAAAGCGACAGCCTCACAGCCACTGAAGTATCGCTAATGGTTTTAATTTAGTGCCAGTCCAAAAAAAAGCATGAGACTGTACACTTTTACAGGACCTTTTTGAACTGAATAAACACCAATTTGCCTGATTTAGTTAATGGAGCATTATCCAGATAACTCCACTGCCAGAGATTTCTCCTTTAAGGAATCTACCCATGCTTTAATTGCATTGTGTGCAATGCCTCTCACATAGTCACTTATTTAACATTCTTTTAAAATGCTTGCACTAGTGTATTATATATCTCTGTCCGATAAGATGACTTGTTTCGAGGAGATTTTGCAGAATGAAATATTGCCAGTCATTTCAGGCTCTTTTTTTGTTGGCATTTGCCGTTATGCTGCTGCTTTTTTTTTTTTGGTTTTTTTTCCTTCAGTCTGTCACTGCTTAATTTCGAGATCATAAAGGAAGAAGCGTTTCATTTCACTTAAAATATTTCTTCTTGCATTGTAGGAGTAGAAAGCTAGCAAATCAATATGTAAAGACAGAAACCATGGCCATACATCATGGAGTTTAACACGTTTTATATTGCTTCTCCTCCGGCAATTATAGCCACTCTTACTGTGAACTGCAGAGAGAAAAATGAAGCTCTTGAGCTTGTCGGATAACTTAATTGCATCAGTTTGTTTATATTTGTGAACAAAATATTTCTGCTTTGTTTAACTGTATACTTACTGTAAATACAGATTGTGTGTACTGGGCTAGTTCTCAGCCTTTTCCTGACAGGTGCTAATCTCCACAATAGCATTTTGACCCCTCTGGTATAATTGGCTGTGTATGTATTCCTCGCTGTAGTTTCAGTTATGACACCGAGTAGTGGAATTTATTGGAAGTCTCCATGATAGAACTGCATTTTTTCTTTATGAAGAAGTTTTAAAATACCCAATAAAACATGATTGGTTTAAGCACAGCATATTCAGATGCAGGCATCTAAGAGAGGGAGAAGTAGATAATAGAAGAATTAAGCTACATATTGTAAACAGTTTGAAAAAGTAAGATTTCAATTTCCTCTCTTTTTAATTTTAAAACGTGGGTGGTTTTTAAAAATGATTTCAGTAAGAAAACAGGAGAAGGATGTGTGAGGAAAGGACTAGCAAACAGTTTAACTGTATGCTTACCACTTTAGTTTACTAAGTAAATATGTATAAAGAAGAATACATGTGAGATGGCTGTTACTTTACCATTAGAAGATTTGATATTATTTTCTTGTAGTATAATTAGACCTTTACATTAAATTTTTATGAAAAGTTAGGAAAGGCATTTCTCATTGCACATAATAATGTTGTTAGACTGTTGATTTCCTGGCAGAAAGTTTATATTCCTTGTCGGACTCTGATAATCCGTGTGGGCCCGTTGTTTGTAATTCAGCTATGGGGTTAAATTCCTAAGCTTGGACATTTTCATTTGATTATTTCTTGTGCAGGAGGATAATTTCCTGTAGTCCCAAAGAACAAACAAGTAAGCCACCAGCTTGCCTTGCTTGATCAGATTAGCTGATAGCACATATCTTCTGAGACAATTTGACAGCACAAGTTCATACACCAAGCATCTCTTTTGTAGGCAAGATGGTTGATTTGAGAAGATTGACTTGTTGTATTAATGTACTGTCTTTCCATTTTTGCTTATTTTCCCATATTCACTGCTTATTATTTTTTCAGAGACAGGTCTTAGTAGAACACTGATATAACCTTTATTTCTCGCAATGTCTCAAAATGATATAATTACCATGTCTTTTTCTGTATTAATTTTCCTTTTACTCGTTTGGAATCAGTGATGCTCTCTGTTATGCTAAACTCTTATCACCTAGTAACACAAGATATTTTTATAATTTCACTTGTACTGCATGACTATAGAACTTTTCTCATGTGCAACTGAAACTTATTACCAGAAGCAAATCCTCCTTCCGTCACATTCATAAATATAAGATTTTATGTTGCAACAATCAGCTGAGAGTTTTCATGCTGTTAATTTTTCATTTTAGTTCTTATGCTGAACTTAGATTTTCTCTAAGTAGCCCTGTCTTTTTAAAAATATTTTTATATACATTTTTTAATTAAGGCAGTTTAGTAGTAGCATTGCAATACTGCCGTTTAAATGTTAATGAGAAACAATAAATGCTTGTTGTAAGATGAGTGGGAAAGAGCTGTTTAAATGTCTATTTACATGAATATGTTTATTTCAGGAAGTGAAGAAAGGGTGACACAGGGTGCCATTTCTCTGCGCTTAGGCGTTTGTGTGGAAATGCAGGTCGTCCTGTGGCTAATCCGTTCCCCTATGTCCAATCTGTCCTTCAGTGTTTCTCAAAGATGAATAGAGCTGTGAACCCAGAAAAGGGTATTGTGATACATAATTGCAGTCCCATGCCTGTGAGATCTTCCTGCAAAGCAGTTTAACTTACTTTAGTCAGCTGCAGTCAGTATGAAAGGGTGCTAAAAACTGAAGTATCTAAAACCTTTTGCATACAGCCTGAGAATTAAAAGTAAGGAATTACATTTGCTACTGATGCCTGATTTTAAATAATTTGTGATCTATTGTTTTTTAACACATTTATTCAAAGAAAACTGAAAACCATTCTGTTGATGTTACGCAAATTCATTGTGCAAACTCCTTTGCCCCTACCAATTACCCTTTTCACCTAGTAGCAGGCTGTAGCCATTCAGGCAGAATTGAGATGGGGAAAGGTAAAGGATACTGTTCCTAAACGTGCCTTTGAATCCCAGAGAAACTAGTTTGTTTTGGGAGTAACTTCAGAAGGGTATATATATCTTAGCCAGGGTGTGTTACAGCCCTGGATGTAGTTTAAAGCTTTGTTTATCCTGTGGTTGTGGATTAAGAGACTGGAATGTCTTATCCATGGAGGGAGGTTCCATATTTCAGTGGCTTGTGAGACTAGAGTGGTGTAAGCCTTGTTTGGAGGAGGACTGCGCAAAAATATGCATTCGGTCTCAAGAATCTTGGTTAAAGTGTAGAGGATTGGAATATTCAGATCTCAAACCCACCACATTCTTAATGTGTTGTGTAGATGTTCAGCCCTAAATTATGTCAAATAGGGCAGTTTTCTCTTGATACACTGTAGTGGTTGAGTGGCCACAAGAGAATTCCGATACTTCTGTTACAACCAGGTGATTATGGCTATAAACCAGAATTTTAGTATCACTTGTGCAGTTTCAATATATACTTATATACATGAGTAGGGGATCTGTTTAGCACATTTTTCATAATTATATTTCTTTTCCGCCTTAGGCAAAAGTTAGCAATTATTGGTTACACTCCTGTTGGCACTTCTCTGTCAAACACATTTAGACGAATTAGCGTCAGAATAGCAAAAATAGCTGTGGCACTTTCTTTAAAAGAAGACATTAATTGCAAATAATAACTTGGTTAAGTTTTACACTTAATATCTTTATCCTGTCACTTTTTACAGATTTAAATATTTCAGACTGCTCTAGAAGTATGAAAACATCTTTATGCATAATTTTGTATTCTTAGGGTGTACATTTTGACACTGAAAATAGTATGGAACATTGTTGTATTTAGCCATGGAACCTCAGGCATCTCTGCAACTCCTCTGCTAATGTTTGAAAATGCCTACTGATTGTCTATCCCAGGTAGGTTTTTTAGAGCTTTCTGTTCATATAACCTAAGAGCTTTGCAAAGTTGGTAAAACTAATATTTACTGCTCTTTAAAACATTTTGAGGAATGGTTATATTATCTTCTAAAACTTTTCAAGACTTTGGCTCTCAGTTTTCCTGGAAAGAATTTGAATGTGACTTATTACACGGATAGTAGTGCCAGACTTTCTTAAAATTTCTTCTCATCCTTTAAACATTAAAAATAAAAAAAATAATTACTTGGAACAATTAAAGAAGGCAAGAATGTGGGAAAAATGTTTGGGTTTATGTTAGAGTAGTTTTTTTGAGTTTGCCCTTTTTTTCCTTAACCTTTGTCTCAAAACAGTAAGATACCTTGCGTCCCAGATGTGCTGCATATGTTAGCTATATATAGTAAAACTGAGTTGAGGACAGTGTGTCCCAGCTGCAAATTTGTCTGCTTTTGAGGGGTTTGTTACTTTTAACATAGTGTAATATAATTATTTTCTCCTGTTTGTCTTCTGTGCATTTTAGGATTTTTTTTTTTGGTTTGTGGAGAGTCAAATATGAATGAGATTATCAGAGCAGCACATCAGGCTAGTGGGAGGCACAGAATGCAGTTAGTGGAAGGTTTCTCGTCCTATCCAGGAAACAGATTTGGCAGTTTAAAGTCCCTAAGCTTGAATAAATGCTGTATAAGGAAAGAAAATATGAAAGGTAACCAAGGTGAGGGGATTTGTTTTCAATTTATTATAGTTTTATGGTAAATAAATAAAATTAAGAAGACCTAGGTCAGTGGCTATTTGAGAGTACGTGGCACATTTGGACTGAAGAAAAATTGAGAGAAGGTCTTGCTTTGAGATTAAAATAGCTTTGTGTTTGAAAAGGTTTGGTATTTTCAGAGGGTCTTTTTTGAAATAGGTTTAGAGAAGTGTAACAGTGAAAGGAAGCTGTACAGGCAAAAGTTTTCAATATTTGTCTTTTCCGGGAGGTGAAAAAGATGTGTCTGACATCTGCTGTGCCGAGAGATACCAAGAGGGGGAGTCTGACAATTTTGCTACCCATAGAAAGAAGCTTCAAAATAGTTTTTAATTTTGGGTGAAAGATGTGAATGTCCTCACAGAGAAGTGCACTATAGATGGTATAAGCGCCCTACTTTTCCTGACTGAGCAACTTGAAACAAAGGAATTAGTAACAGGTTACCAGTAGACTTTTTATGACTGACTCTTTTTATGCCCCAAGAGCACAAGTGAGGAATTATTGACCTTTCTCAGCATTTATCAGCACTGCCTGTTCTTAAGGGCATTACTAGAGACTGTGACTCACATCATACAGAAGTGCATGCTTTTTAGATCTGTTGAATAATATTTATTTTTCTTCTTTCTAAGCACGCATACACTGTATCAAAAATAAAACTGGAATAAAACCAAGGCACATACAGTTGTGATTTTTTTTAAAACTGAAATTGACAGAGATCATTGAAGCAAAGCATGTATTCAGAGGTCAAAAAATAAATACAGTGTTGGTAAGAAAAGCCATAAATGTCTTTAATTCAGTAATCAAAATATAGGTGAAGTTATTCTTTTCTTATATATACTTAAAAAAACCCTTTTTTATTTATACGAATTAAAGGAGGAAACCAAGTTTTTCTGCTAATAATAATTACAGTATTTGTTTTCTGGTAGTATTTAGATGTCCCAGTTGGAACTGGTGGCTCAGATGAATATAAGTGGCCAATTGCAAATGTGTTTTCATAGAAGTCCAAGCCAGGGATCTATTCCATCCAGTATCTGTATTTTAGCAGATTTATCTTGTTCAGAAATGATATCCTCTTGCCACTTATAACCCATAGTGATAGAAGGTTTTGTTTAATAACAAAATCTGATTATTTGCCTAAATGTGCTTTTTATGCCTGTTCTAGAAATCCAACACAGTATAATGAATCTGCCCATTCATTATATTTTACCTTTGGCACTACATCAGTTCCCAAGTAAATGCTAGTCAGAAGAATAGATCGTCCTACTAATTGTTGTTAGTCTTGGGAAAAGCAGTGAGTAACGTGTTTGAAATATATCCAAGCAGCAAATTAACATATAAATAAGTGGAAAAAATAATATAGTGGATCAATACCTAATGAAATATTTTCTTAAAGCAGACACTCTATTAATGTGTGTTTTCATGTGAGTGATTTATTACTTTTGATGGTGAGGAGGAAAGTATAAGATTATGTTACTTCATAAGTTGAAAAAGTATATTATTTTGCTCAGCTTCTTTGTAATGTGCCACATGACTGTATGGAATTCCAATGTCTATGTGTTTAATTGCAGTCACACTTGAAGAAAGGTGTGTGCCAAATCACACAGGAGAACAGTGAATCCACAGGAGAACAAAGGGAATAACCACAACTTTAAAAGATAAGACCTAGAAAGAAGTACTCAAGAGTTATTGAGTTTAGAGATTACTAGCATGATAAATGTTTTCAGTGGATAAAATTCTGCCTTAAGAGCCGCAAACTGTTCTTTCTCTACAGTGAGAAGATTGGAAGAGGCAGTGGGTGCAGACTGATATGAGGGGGATTTAAGTTAGGCAATAGGAAAAATTGCAGCAGGGCACATTTGTGCGGCACATCAGGGATGTCTTTGCAATGGCAAAGACAGTTAAGCACTGGAATAAATTTGCTTGGGAAGTTGAGAAACTGGAGTGTTTTACTTTCAGGTTAAAATACTATCTGTTGGAAGTAGTAGCATTATGTGGAATCAGACAGGTGGACTAGATGACCTCTTGAAGTCCCTTCAAATCTTATCCTCTGAAATGTGGGCTTATCTGAAATTTACTTTGAAAAGTGAAAGATATTTAAATGTCTGACCACTGGGCAGCTTTCTGTTGACAGATGAAGCCAACAGGATCATGAGAAGACATACTAGGTTCTGTAAGTATTCAGGGGACAAATAAAAACTTAAGAAAATAACCAGTGTCCTAAGTATTTTATTGGCTAAATCACACCACTTTTTGAGTTGCAGATGTAACAGAAATAAACAAAAGCAAGCCCAAAATTTCTTATTATTTATGTAGTTAAAGATCACTTTTTTAAGTGCTGCTTATGTTGCAAAGTCTTTTGGACATGATGGTGTCCTGAAGCAGATCTTGTTCTGTTCGCTCTTCTTATACAAAGAGCAGTGAAATTAGAAGATTAGTATCAGTCCCTTTCTGCTGTTTCTTATGGGATGAGGATTTGTGTGGAGGACTGTTAAGCTACTCTGTTCGTATTACCTCAGCACCTGGTGGGCTTATCTCCAGGTGGCCCTGTGGCTGCTTTGACTGCTGGTATGGGAAGCGCAGAACCAGCCCCACAGAAGGATGAGCTGCAAATGGCTTCAGAGAGTTTCTCTGTCAGCCTCTGCCTGTTTGCTACTACAGGTGATTACAAACTTTTTTTGTTGCCGTCTATTAACAGTGTGCACCTTGATGCAATACTGTATCATTTTTATGATGGTTTCAAATCCAGTAGCAAAAGGAAAATTAGCAAATTGTGCTGACACAAATACACTGGAAAACAGTGGTCACTCTTGTTAGAGACAAGCAAAACTAGATGTTCTTTGTTATTGGAGCTGTGAAGTGTCACTGTGGTGACTTGACCCTGGCTAAACACCAGGTGCCCACCAAGAGCCACTCTATCCCTCACTCTCCTCAGCTGAACAGGAGAGAGAAAATATAATGAAAAGCTTATGGTTTGAGATAAGGGCAGGGAGGTATCACTCACCAGGCAAACCAGACTAGATTTGCAGAAATTAATTTAATTTATTGACAATTAAAATCAGAGTAGGGTAAATGAGAACTAAAGCTGAATCTTAAAAAAAACTTTCCCCTACCTCTCCCTTCTTCCTGCACTCAACTTCAGTCTTGATTTCTCTACCTTCTCCCCTGGAGTGGCACAGGGAGTTGAGGAATAGGGGTTATGGTCAGTTCACCACACGTTTTCTCTGATGCTCTTTCGTCCTCACTCTCTTCCCCTGCTCCCGCATTGGGTCCTCCACAAACTTATCCAACATGAGTCATTCCCACAGGCTGCAGTTCTTCATGAAATGCTCCCGTGTGGGTCCACCACAAGGTGACAAGACATGCCAGCAAACCTGCTCCAGTGTGGACTCCTCTGTCCATGGGTTCATGGTCCTGCCAGGAGCCTACTCAAATGTGGGCTTCCCACAGGGCCAAAGCCTTCAGGCACATCCCCTCTGACATAGGGCCCTCCATGGGCTGCAAGTGAGTATCTGCTCCACTGTGGATTTACATGGGCTGCGGTGGCACAGCCTTCACCACCGGCTGCATGGGAACCACTGTTCTGGCACCTGACCTTCTCCACCTTCTTCACTACCTGCAGGGCTGTTTCAAGGTTTCACCTTCCCTGGAGGTGTGGACGAGGTGCTAATGGGCATGGTTTAGTGTTTGATAAGAATGGTTTGACTCGATGATCCAGTGGGTCAACGAGTGCTACCACCATTACCACCTTGGCCAAGTGACAGGTCCATCTTGGAGCCAGCTGGCATTGTCTCTGTCAGACACAGGGGAAGCTTTTAGCGGAGTCTCATGGAAGCCACCTCTGTAAGCCCCCCTGCAGGCACTCCTGCTATTAAAACCTTGCCATGCAAACCCAATACAGACATACACCATGGCTTGTGCTTTAAACAACTCCTATCTGGAATTTGTTCACATCTCTGGAGCATTTACACACTACAAACTTGTTCTGCTTAGAGGTGTAGAATAGCTGGGTACTAGTTATTTTTTCGTTTTGCAGCACTAACATTTCTTTAAAGAGAAGAAATATGGAAGTTTTTAGAAGTTACTGTACTGCAAGTTAAAATTTCTTTACCCTTTATACTAGTTTGTCAAAAAGCACTCACATTTTATGTGGTTCTGTAGAGACTGCTAATTAATCATGACAATGATGTTATATGTCTTTTGTGTTTTGCAACAGTTTTTTTGTATTAAATGACATGATTTTCTACATAGTGCTTTCAGTAGAAATTGATGACTTCAAGGAAATAAAACCCAAACCACTGCTCCATTATTTAGAGCTGTACATGTTCTGGAGATGTGCATCATGGATCTGGAAATACATTTAGCCTCAAGAGAATCAAACAGTTGTTTGAAACGGTCACTGCTTGAGTATCACCTTGCTTACAGCTATGAACTAATTGAGATGAAACTAAAATGATTGTGTGATGCTTCATTTTCCCAGACATCGGCAGTTCTCGCTATCTATTAATGCTTTAAAAGTGTTCTTTAGACATTAAAAAAATAGATGTGTGTCTGGATTCCTCTTTTGTTCTAGCTTTTGCCTTTGTTTTTCTAAATACATGCTGGTAGATGAAGTAAAAAGTCTTTGGCTTCATTTATTTTAAGAAGATCTCATAACTGTTGTAAGCATTTTTGTATGCTTGGCTATAAAACTATATAGATTGTACCAGATGCTGGGGTAGCTTATTTTATAGAATTATAATGGATGTTGATGAGTCTTAGAGTCAAGCCTTTAAAGATAAAAATCTCTTTGCTGTGGTAGGTTGTGGTTTTTTTTTTTTTTAATTGGTAGTATATAGTAATAGTCTCTTTTTATTGACTATTTTCATCTTTCTAATTTTTTGATTAACACTTTAGTGAAATATTTTATATTTTAATATTATAAGAAGTTTTTTGTCTTCCCTAAAGAATATAATGACATTTGAAATATATTTTAGCTGTTATTTAGATAATAAGTAGCATGATTTTCAAGTAGACTGAAGAGCCAAGAACTCCCATTGCCTGCAATTAGAAATTGTGTGATAAAACATGGGGGCTGGGTGTTTTCTTGGCCATGTCCACTTACTAATTTCATGCCAAAGGCCAACAGGTATTTATCTGTTTGTTGTGATATATGTACACATCACTTGTAGTGTTAGTTATTTATAAAAAATACATTGTAAGAACAGTTTATAAATTAGCAGTAGTTTTTCCTTTTTTGTTCACTTCCCTCAAACCAAAAGGATTTTGTGAGCTACACATGGCTTTTCATTTTTAAGTAAACTATCTCTAGTAGCAGTCTTCAGAAAGTAATCTGTAAAATATCAAACTCAAAGGAAGCAGTGTGGTTAGAGAAAATGAATATATTCTTTGATGTAAGGAATGAAGTCTTGTCTCCATTCAAGTTGATGGTGAACCTCTTGCTGTTTTCACTGAGTTTCACCCCAGTTTTGACTGTGTTGGGCAGTGTGAGGTTTTACATCAGAATACTTTTGCTTTGGTTTACTGACTTCAGAAAGCATAGTTTCCTCTCTGAAGATGTATGACATAAATGACTCTGACAGATAACTGCTACCAAAGCTCTTTTCAAGCCAACTGGTTAAAGCATGTACTTCACTGGGCTAGTTCTGCTTCATGCAACAGTTCCTCATCCCGTACTTCGGCGCTCCAGCTCCCGGTGACACTGTCTTGCTACGGGTAGAGTGAAGTTCTTTTCGTTGTTCTAGAAATGCTAAAAGCTGGATATGGCTACTGTGTAACTGCATACTCTAATGCAGTGAATTATTAGTGTTAGTATGCACTTCTGTTTATGCAGAGGCCTTACCTAGTTGGAGTCAGAACTGTACCCTTGCAGTCACTTAATAAAGCCTGAGATGCTCACAGCTCACAGAAGTACAAGAAAAAGATTGTTAAATTATACATGAACAAAGTAGATAAAATAACAGAAGTTATGAACTATCATTTCTCCTCCGTGTCTCTTCACAGGCTTAATGCGTCTCTCCAGCTTGAATTGCCTCATTTCAGTGGTCTTTGTCCACTTCCAACATGCTCTCCCAGGCAAAGGCAGCTTCATTCTACATGCACGAATGGAACACTGGCAGAAAGGGAGATGGTCAAGAGGTCTCTTAGATTCTGAACATTGTGTGTTTCTTCCCTAGTTTCTAGACTCTCTTAAAAATAAATTCCGTATTAGTTTTGCCTGTATGCAAATGCAACTATATGTATAGTCTTGACTGCCCCTCTACCCATCATAAAATTCTTTGAGTCTGATTTTTAGGTTAGAATATGGCTGACTATATGATCTAGTTTGTTAGGCATTAGGCCACTGTGTATTAGTTCATGCATTACCAGTGTCCTGATTTAGCTCTGTTAGAATACAGTCTGAAAATTTTCTTTCCTAGTCCAGACAAAGAACTAGATGAACAAAGATTCTGTGGACTTTTTATAATTATTTCCTTTTTGTTAGATGAGAATTTCTCACCAGATGACTCAGTTGCAAATTCCAAGCAACTGGTCCCGTAGGAAGCTGGTATAGATCATGGAATTATGGAATGATTTGGATTGGAAAGGACCTTAAAAAACTGTCTAGTTTCAACCCTCTTGTTATAGGCAGGGGCACCTTCCACCAGATCAGGCTGCTTGGATGTCCACACTGGGGAGACCAAATCTATTTGTAGTTAAGGTCCTGTATTTTCAGAAGCATTTTATAGTGTTACCCTTGTTAAGTTTTCTTCTTCAGTTTTGTGAGCTCTGTCATGGTGAGAGTTAAAATGCATTAGTTTTAAAATAATTCTTAATATTAAACCTCGTTCATATTAATTATATATTTTTTTTAATTTGCATTATGGTCTAAAATGAATGTCAAGTCTCTATTTGTTACAGTTATTTTAATAAGTAGTTTCATCAGACAAATGAGGAAAGTCAAGTTAAAAGGAGTAGCTTGTCTCTCAAACTCGTTCTAATGCTATGACTTTCTGACATGATATTGAAGATGTCAGATCTATCTCTAGGCTTACATAATTCCTGTTCTCTCTAACAGGAACTGCAGACACCTGTGTATCTTTAGGCAAGCAGATTCTTGAATTCAGCAAAGCTGTCCAGTACTAGAGTGGCATGTCAAAACACAATTTTCTTCCTAAGAAAACAGAGCAATCACATTTTCTTCTCTGGAATTTTTTTTTTTTTAGGGGGAAAAAAAAGAGCACTGTAAAATGTCAGTGGAATAAGCAGTAAAAAGATGAAGAAAAGTACTACAATTTGCAGCCTATTTTCATTTTCTAATGTTTTATAATTATAAAAGCCAACCACAGAAATCTGTGCCATAGAACTAATCATTTGTTTGATTGCTGTTTCCGGCACTTATATATGGTTTAAAAGTAGTCAGGGTTCAGCAGAGATATGCTTACTAACTGTGATTTAATCCTTACTTTTTCTCAATGTAGCTTCATCTTTTAATATAAAGTGTAGCCATTTCAAGTAAAAAGAACTATTCTGAAGCCATATATGAGAAGAAAATATGTATAAACACTAAGAAAATAGTTTGTAATGAAGCCTCACTGTTAATTTATATTTGGAAAAAAACCCAAAAAGTTACCATAGTAACATGTAGGTTGCAAAAAAATGTCTGAATCTGATGTATTAGACTGAGGAAACTCTTAACTTGCATTGTGTATTTCTCAAATTCTGTGAATAACAAGCGTAATTCTGTATACTTGTGGTGTTGTATTCGAATAGTTTACATTTGTGCAAAACATAATAAAATATGAAGGCAATGGTAAGTTATGCAAACTGAGCCTTTTCCAATCAGCTTTCTGATTATGTTTTTCTTAAGATAATTGTTGTTTGGATTTTTTCCCTAAAAAAAAAAGGCAAAATATGTAGGTGTTTTCCAGTATAATAATTAGTTGCAGCTCTGTTCAGCAATATAATACTGATGATTTTTAAAAATGCAAGGCAGTATATTCTGTCTTCTCTCATAAATTTCTTTTTAATTGTATTTAATTTTACATAATTATTTTTCTTAGAATAAACTTACCAAGAATATTTTCTGTATGAAACAGAGCTTTAGAAAACAATTGCAAAGATTGTTAATGATGAGTTAATGATGAGATCCATTATTGCTATTTTAAAAGGCCACTTTTAGTACTGTGCACTGTAAGTATTGTAAACTGCAGTTCTGAGAGCCTCAGACTACTCTGTTACCTTTATAACCCCATGTGCTACCAAACTGAGGGAATGACTTTAATGGAAAAAATGACAGGGTCAGTTGTTAATTTCCTGCATATCTCAAGTCTCAGGCAAGAGCCAATTTTTATTTTCAATGCTACTTATCTATTTTGCACTGTTTTGGAAATATTTAGGAAATAATAACTATTTGCCCTCAATCATTATCTAATGCTTCCTAAATAAGGCTGTATTTGATCTGATTCTACTGATGATGACCAGTGACAGGATGTCTGAGCTATATATCTTTTTAAGGTGGAGTTTTCGTGGATGCACATAATCCAGTTGAGTGTTCTAGTTTGAGTAATTCTTCCATACTGGTATGTTGGATTTAAAAATAGATGTAACTTTTGAATACGTTAAATGTAATAATAGAAGGTACTTATCAGTAGACAATACTATGATATTCTACCATTTTTCAGCTGCAATTCTATGGCAAAGTCTTCTTTTCTATAGGTTTTTTTAAAGTAATATTTAAATTCTTTTCTATGGTATCATAAAAAATAAATCAAAAGCCCACAGCAGAACTGAATACTTCTAAACCATTGCTCTGCTTTAAGACCTCTGATGATGGAGATTCTGTAACTTTCCTGCATTTTCATGCTGCATTCATCTGTTATGTCTCCCTTTATTCTGTGGTGTCAGTCATTTTGTCAGGTGAGAAGGCTGGAGCAGAAAGCATAAACACAGAGCTTTTCGAAATCCTAACATACTTAACCCAATTAAATTGTAAAGATCATACTTTATGTATGATCGCTGAGTTGCAATTGCAGAATGATTTGAACAGCAAATCAAGAAGTAATGTTCGCTCCCTGCCAGAGAGGAGGGAGAACCTGCTGGGGACACTCAATCAGTGGTGAAGTGTGGCGTCCTTAACTGGGGTGACAAGGATTGGGACAGTTCTCCCTCACAGTTCTTTCTTGACTGCTGCCTTTGAAGGGGTTGCAGCCATCATTTTATACCTGTTTGTGGCCACTTTGAGTCTGTACCTCATACAAGAGTGACATATGTGAGATACGTGTTCCTTTTTTTTTGCCTTGTTATGCTGATTCTACGGAATTACCAAGGCTCTATTGCTTCAGTAGCCAGTAACTGACTGTGACTTGTGTTTATTCTCCCTGCCTCTGGGAGGTGCTTAAGGCACGGGTGGACGAGGTGCTAAGGGGCATGGTTTAGTGTTTGATAGGAGTGGTTGGACCCGATGATCCAGTGGGTCTCTTCCAACCTGGTTATTCTATGATTCTACGACATCATCTTGTGCTTACATCTGCAAGCACACATCCTATGGGAGCCCTACTCCACATCACTGTAGCATCAAGATGCCATCTAATACTGCCTTCACTGCTCTTTCTCTGCTTTCCCAGCAGTTCTCAGGTCAATGGACCAGTAGTGGTTTTAAAGTTTGCCAAGGATTACTATTGAATGATGTTTCAGGGTTTTTGAATGCAAATTTCATGCATGTCATTGTTTAGGTGTAGCCTCCATGAAGCTCTTGATGATGCACTATAGTTGCCTTAGACTTGCTGTCTCTCTTGGGAGCGCAGTTCAAGAATGCATTCAGTATTGCAGCTAATATCTATCTTGTGTTGCTTTTCTTCACACCGAAAGGTAAATGTGTAAAGGAGAATTTTATGGATTTTTTTCCTGATTTAAAAATATGCGACTTCCTCTTCATTTAAGGTAGAGAAGACATTCAAAGAAGGTTGCCTTGTTGTTCAAGGATTTTGAGGCTCTGGAGCGAGTCCAGAGAAGAGCAACGAAGCTGGTGAAGGGGCTGGAGAACAGGCCTTATGAGGAGCGACTGAGAGAGCTGGGGTTGTTTAGCCTGGAGAAGAGAAGGCTGAGAGGAGACCTTATTGCTCTCTACAACTGCCTGAAAGGAGGTTGTAGAGAGGAGGGTGATGGTCTCTTCTCCCAAGTGACAGGAGACAGGACGAGAGGGAATGGCCTCAAGCTCTGCCAGGGGAGATTTAGGCTGGACATTAGGAAAAAATTTTTCACAGAAAGGGTCATTGTGCACTGGAACAGGCTGCCCAGGGAGGTGGTTGATTCACCTTCCCTGGAGGTGCTAAGGGACATGGTTTAGTGTTTGATAGGAGTGGTTGGACTCGATGATCCAGTGGGTCTCTTCTGGCCTGGTTATTCTATGATTCTGTGATTCAACAGTACAATTTCTGACAGTTTTGAAGGAGGTCACTGGCAAACTTCTGTCCAATGGGAGAAAACTGGGGAATAGTAAGATTAAAAACTTAGGTTTAAAATCCATTTTTAAGTCAACATTTGGTTCTTGGAAGCATTTTCAAGACACAGTTGCTGCTGTTGTCGATCTTGAATGTTTTTGAAAATCATCCATCTCTAATTACTACTTTACGAAGTCTAACTTTGTGTTTGTTTTCAAAAATCTTGGCAAATATATACCTTATTTCTTTGTGATAGAGATGTTAATTAAATTGTTCATTAGAGTGCAAAATCTGTTAGGAAGTATTCCTTGCATGCCCTAAGCTAACATCCATCTTCTGCATTTTTGTATGTCGAGGCACTGTAAGGGCTGACACTTCCCTGGGGTTGGGATGCCAGGGATGTTGGGGCTCCCAGGAGCGTGGCAGTCACTGGGGCATCCTCAGCCCTGGGCATCAGGCCCCTCCCTGGGGACATGGCCAGGCAGAGCAGGGCTGTGGGGAGCTGGAGATGGGCCCTGCTGCAGCATCACTAGGGTGGCAGCTGACAGCCCTGGGGGTGGAATGAAGTCTTGGGCCATGGGCAGAGTGTGCCAGGCCGGGACATGAGTGCCTGCAGGTCCTTGACATTTTATCTACTTCTTTAGCTAGTCTAGCAGTAAGAGAGCTACTTAAAAGTATTATAAATGCAGCATGAGAATACTAGCATGCAGTGACACACTCTTTTATTTTGTATATTATATGGCAGACTTGTTTTTTAAAGACCATGTGCATTACTTTATGGATGTGGTAATGGGTCCTGAACAAGCTCAATCTGGACTGGCAGCTGAAAGGAACTTGAGTTCTGCACTTAGAATGATTGATATGGCACTGCTTGATGTCAGTACTTTTGGAAATAAAATCTGTGCCGCTGAAAACACCACTTCTGAAGACAGACAGAACAGGAATCTGAAAGAAGAGAGGTAGCACTAAGTACTGTAATGGGTTTTCTCTATGTCATCACCGACAGGTCCTTCTTCTGCAGGGTACTTTTAAACTAATACTTTCACCTCCTTTCCAATTTCCTTTCTTCCACTTGATGGTCCAGCCATTGAATAACATTGAATATGGGACATCGTAATCAATTTACAGCAATGGATGGTGTTGCCATGATATAGAATATAAGTGTCAGACAGAAGGAGACAATCAGTAGTTGTGAAAAGGCATGGTCTTAAAACAAATTGTAGAAATCAGGACCAAACTGTGCGTGTTTAAACTACTTTTTTCCTCTTTCTGCGTTGCTTACTATGATGTTACAGCAGTATGACTTGCATCCCTGCAGGTAAAGTAATACTTTACTGTATTTGTGAATTTAATAGGGGAGCTTATATTTTAGATATTGTCATGCTTGAATCCTATATAAACATATTGATTGATTCCTTTAAACTGCAGTAATACAAAGTGTCCTTTGTATTCCTGTATGCAAAATAGAGGCAGCTATGTCTATGAAACCCATTGTCCTGCTGTGGGATAATTTCCATAGTGTGCAATTATTTCTCTTCTAAAATGACATTTCATAGTGCCATGATGTCTTGCTGGTAAATTAATAAGTAGAAGTCTCTTCTAACCCATCCAGCTAGAGCAGTGTGTACTCTTTTTAAATTCTGCGAGTATCTCAGAAGGTCTCTGTGATAGATGTGTGCAATGAATCTTTGCACATATCTGGTGAAATAGTACTTGTCTTTCCCTCACCTGTCTGCTGTGAAGACTTTACTTTGTATTTCAGTTGGATCACAATCTCAGTTTTGTAAAGCTTATATACAGTTCTAAGGTTTGACAGACTTAAATGCACATTTATGGATGAAAGTTTGACCAAATTTTGTTTTAGCTGCAAGAGTGACTGCTTGCCAGCAGTGTGGGTGTGCTGTACTTGTAAGAAAGATTGCATACATGTTAATTTGCATTTCAGTACATAGAATGTGCTTTTGATTTTCAGTTGTATATAATGAATATGATTTGGATTTCGGATGAAAATAGGAATTGTGACCACATAAATTGTGTGGTTATTGAATCTTTAGTTGAAAAGTGATGAAAGATTTAGTTATATTTTAGAACCCATGCTTTTCATACTCTGTACAGTAAAAAATTTTCTTAGTTATATATCCTTTAATATTCAATATAATGAAAATATAGTAAAGTGCATGTTTGTGTTCTGGTACTAGGTGTACACATACCGTGAATATTAAGGTGAAGAACAATTCTTAAATGCAGTATGAAAGAGCCTTGAATATAGTGGCTAAATGCTTACTAGTATATGTTAGTAGTTTTAAGGAACTTAGTTTTTCAAAGGTTTGTAACAAGAGGTGGAAGGTGGAGAATAATTATACCTCTGTCACCTAGTCAAAGACAATTGCTGCCCATCAGTTAGTAATGGTAACTTCTGAGCTTGCAGACTAAAGCATTTGCTGGCAAAAAGCTGCATCAGCCCTAACGATATGGATTACGTGTTTCCTTATAAATGAAAAGGTAATAGCCTTGAACACTGTTGGTCCCATCTGCTTTTTGATTGGCTCTGCAATTGTTCTGTTGCTCAAGTCCTTCAGATCTTTTTCCCTTTCCTAACTTCTATTTATCCAATTAAGTTTTTCAAGTGAAACACTGAACTTCAATCATAGACCATAACAGTCAACTGCATTATATAATGTCTATAAACTGAGTTTGTGGAAGGTCTTTTACCCCCTTACTCCTAGCATAGTCTGTTTCAAAATTTCATTGCTTTTATTAAGGGGAATCTGATTTTTTTTTCAGCCTTGCTTTATTTGTAGCATGTATTCATTTGTTATTTTGTGCTTTCCCTCCTTCCACTGTTTGCCCTTGCTGAGTTTATGAACATATTCATATTCCTTATTAATCTTTATTTTGATGCACTAAAGAAAGTAAGTTGTTTTTCCAGCATTATTTTGGAATGTGTACTTGCAGTACACTTGTGATTACTCCTTTCTCCCACAAACAGTGGCTTGAAAAGATACAATCTGAATTTTAACTGCCCTGCTGTGGTGTTGAGTAATAATGCTTGTACTTGCCTCCCTCTTTTTATCAGTACCAATCCTGTTCCCGTGTTAGGACAGCAGTTGTCCTTTCACAGCTCATAACTATGATAGTATACATTATACAGATGTCATCAGTTCATAATTTTATTCCTTTTTCTTCCTCTGTCATTTCCAACTAGTAAATTCCCAAGTTTTTCATATCAATTATTTTTAGTTCCTGCCTACTTGGCTTTCTACTTCATTGTTCTCATCCCACTTCTGTTAAACCCATCATTAGAAAGGCATTCGGTTTCTTCCTATGTTGTATTTTCAGCTTTTTCTCTATTAACAATGCCTCTGAAATTTGTGTCTCAAAGTTCTTTTCAGCTTCTAATTTAGATGTACAATAAAAAGAATTCAGTAACCACATTTGCAGTAACATTTTATTTTGCACATAAAAAAGCACTGGCCCAAAAAGTAATATTTAAGATCTGATATGGGTTTGAGCTGTCATTTGGAGGTTAGATTTCCAAATTAAAATGGATGCCTATGTCTCTGAAGACTCAATCAAAAGTAATATAACTTGTATAGCTAGGTCATGTTTTTAGGACTTGTATGTTAAAAGTAATGGTCAAGGCTTTCATAATTAGATAAGAAAAAAACCCTCTTTTTCTTTTGTTGTTTTTTTGTTTACAGAACTGAGCTCATAGTGGTTTGTTTAGCTATGGCAATTAATATTTAATAGGTCACCTCCAATTTTATAGCTTGTATTTTGACTTCCTGTTTGTAGCTATAAATCTTCAAATGTGTGATGATTTTCACTGAGTTGGTTTAGGAAAAATATCATCAGAAGAATTAATGGGGTTATTTGATCTCTGACAGTTGCACAACAATTTTTTCTTTCTTTTTGATACCTGCTGTTTGAGAAATGTAGTTTGGAATTGCTGTGGCTTTTATATCTGGAAAGAAAAGCTTAGCATCTTGCAAATTTGACTGTATGTTTTCCAGTGTATTGGGATTGTGGGCTTTTCAAGTTAGCTTTGTATTTTTTAAGTATTTTCACTGTAAACAGATGATCAGGGTGCAGGAGAAGTATAATTCCAGAGGTTTGCATGTTTCTTTTTTAAAAATTTAAAATTTATGAACCCTGAGAGATCCTACTAAATAAAGTGGGAATTATTAAACATAAATTGTGACAGAAAAGCTTGGGATTACTCATGAAATATCCGTCTGGATTTAAAACCAACAATCAAAACTTTTTTAGTGATTGAATAGGTGAAATTAGAGTCCCAAATACATATTGTTTTCTAGGGAGGATTGTTTCATGTTTCTTACTCTTTCATTTGTGAAGGCACATCTCAGTGTTCTTTCAAATCAGCAAACAGTAACATTTTACTGCCTCTGGAGTGGAAGACTAATGCAGTTGTATGGCGGAAACTCTAGTTTACATTTTTTATAGGAACCACTTGCCTGACTTAATTTCACTGAAAGGTTAACAGAAGTTCATCATTCTTTTAGGTGAACCATGGCTCCACTCTAAACTGAACCATGTATCAAGGAGAGGATTCAGGTTTTATTCAGCACCAATATAAGTTGGATGGTCTGAGTTTCTGAGATTTCTAATCCTGAAATTCACTGCAGAGTGTAGGGCTATGAACTCATATGTACAACACTGAGCAAAGTGAAAAACATAGTTTTCCTGTCAGCTATTTTCCATCTCTAATTCTTTCATGCAGTACATTCTTTATGCTATGAACCAATCTCAAAATTCTGTCTTGGTCCCTTGTGTCAGAGAGAGTGATGAAAGTGTTACCTCCTGCTGGCCCTTTTGTTGTATCGTTTGCCCTCAGGAGGATTTTGAAGGCATGTGCTTTATAAGTGGTGTCTTCTATCTTCCTTTCAAAATTGTTAATACACTTTTAAAAGGAACAGACTTAACACATTAACAGCACAGTGCAAACTATAAACTTGATTTATATAGAAGTACATATTATACTGGAGAAGGCAGTGTACCCTAGCTGCCTATAATCTGACTGTAAATTTACAGGGCGTTTTAATACTACAAACTAACCTAGAATTGTAATTTTCTGAAAATGGGGTATTTTGGCTGAGTTGTGTGACCTCTTTTCATCTGTAAATACATCAGTATTTACATTGCTTCACAGTAATCGCTGATTAAGGGTTTCTATTTTAGGCTGTGATTTTTTAATGTGTGTTTCTGAAATGCTGCAGCAAAAGCTGAAAATATCTTTATGCCTTGTAAACAGAGTTTCTTCTGCTGAAACCTTTGATGGAAAAAAAAAATGAAACTGTTATGGAATCTAAAGCCTGCAAGTGTGATTTGTATATTCTTTGACTTTTTCATTATTTACTAACTTGAGATGCTATAAATCTTATCCTTGGAATCAAAATATTCTGCTCAGTGGTTGAAGCAGTAACAGCACTTAGACAGCAAGTAGCAAGTTCAGCTGACAAGATTCTGGCTTGTGTTTCTCTGACACAAACATGGCTCATGGAAAATGGATACACAGACTAATTCTGGCAGGAGTAGTAAGAGCTTGCAAAGGGAGAAGTTCTGCGCAGGTTGGAGAGCTGTGCAACTGATCTAAACATTGCTCCTCTGAGTTACTGGGCAGGCTGGGTTAAAATTCCTTAAATGTAAATAAGATTTATCAGTTTCAGCAAGCAAACCTGCAGAATTTGATAAATGTCTACAAAAGACATTTTGAAAGATAGCTAGAAAGATTTGTGGGCCTGAAATTCAACCAGCTTTGAACTTATTGATATACTGTTTAATTAATGCCTTTGTGGAGCAACATTAAAATAATACTGTGCTGTAATCCTCTCAGAAGTAAGACTGTCTCCAACTACAGCTGAATTACATGCTGCATAAATTAAAATTTGCATTGCACAATATCTTTCTGGAGCTTTATTAAACGATATGATTATGCGAAAATAGGAAAGTATGGAAATAAACGTTTCCATATAATCATTACTCTGCTGTTATCTTCAATTTTTAACATTTAAGTCCATTTCCACTTAGAATTAGCATGTTTTCTTTCAATTATTTCATCTATTACGGTTACGAAGAGCATGCTCCACAGTTTGTGTTGTACATCTGAATTTTTTTTTTCTAAATTCAGTTTGCTTAATAGAGGGAGAAAAGTCATTTATTTCAACATTCCATTAATTTTCTCAATTTACTCTGCTTCTGGGTCAATGGAATAGGGTTTTCAAGGTAGTGTAAACTATTTCCATTCAGAAGAAAGTGATATTAACACAAATGACATGTTTTTAAGTAAGAAATATTGCCAAATACTTGATGTGTTTAGTTTATATAGGACTAGGCTTTGAATAAGTCTGGAATATAGCTGGCATATTAACACTGCTCGTCAAGCAGAAAGAAGAAAAGTCTGCCCTTCAGAGGTGGGGTTAATTTAATCTGAACTGCCGGTTGGTCTTCAGTTTGGCAGCTCTGTTTTGCCTGATGAAAGAGCAGAGGTTAGCCATCGCCCTATCTCCTGCCTGTCCCCACCCCGTCCCTTCTTCAGCACGGGTGGGTTGTGAAGCAGGCAGCCACCTGTGCTGCTGTGCCAATAGTCTGCAGCAAAACACCAGCAGGTGGAAAAAACCCTATGAAGATCTGCTTCATTTCTATTAAATCAATAGGGTTAGAGATTTGCCTCCCCTGGAGGCTTCCTTTTATTTGATGGCTAACAGTAAAAACTCACTTCGGGATATTAAACTGAGATTATCCTCCCTCTTCATTTAACTATCGTAGAAAAGCTGACTTCAGTCCCAGGGAGCCCGAGTATCCAGGGCCTTCCATGCAGGGGACAAGGACCTTGACTACTGCTCTAAACCACAGAGGTCTGCTTCCCATGGCCGCTGTGCTTCTTCTGCCAGGGACTCGCGCTGGCAGGGCAGCTGCTAAGATGTAAGTAAAGAACCTATCAATTGCCTGGAAAATCTGAAAGAAGTGCTGGTAGCCCGGTTCTTCCATACTGCACAGGAAGGATGATGCAAATAGGGGAGGATCTTTGTATATATGGATTTGAAAAATAATAATCTTGGAATGGTACCTATTTACTCTTTGTTTTAAGGAAAAATATATTCATAGAGGCTAGTATCAGGCACAGAAGGGCACTTTGTTGTTATTTTTGCTGGTCTTATGGTTGCTTTTGGAAAGTATGAACTAGTAGATTTGGTTATCTGTGAATATAGTGGTAGGAATGAGCCTTTGCATCTGTTTTAATTTAAGAGTCCTACTGTGTACACATTGACACTGTGATTTATATGCTGACCTTAATTCATATTACAGTGCCCCTTGACAGTGTGCCAGCTGTGAACACGTACATGAAGTATAACAGGATCTGTCCTTGCGTGCTGTCATGGAAATACAAAGCTTGTCAGCCTTCTTTTAGTTACCTTTACCTTGTCAGATACTGTAAACAAGGATAGTCAATGTCACAACGTATATAGAAGATACTGCTACTATCTGTCAGCAAGGTCTGGTTGGTTTATGTTGGATCAGAATACTAATTGCATTTAATGCAACCAATTGGAGAGAGTGAGGCAGAGTTTGTCATCCTTTTTGTAAGCTAATCCTCACAGACAATTTCACTGTATACATGTGAACTGGTAGTTGTCTTTTCATTAAGTGGAAATAAGATTAGAAGTTGTTGGAATGGAGCATTGCCAAAGTTTCCACTTTCTTATTTTACCACTGGTATTCAATCAAAGAACTCAGGGAGCCCTATTATTTTATATCATTTAAAAAACTAATTTCCAGTAAAAATTCAAGATGAAAATGTGCACTAACCAAATTTAACCAGCAGTTAATGTGGTTTTCACCTGTTTGATTTTAATGGCTGTAGTTTTTTAGGTAAACGGCCCATTTGGAGGTAAGGGTTTTGTAATTTAGAAGGCAGTATTTTCTGAACTGGAAAAAAGTGTGATGACTAATATCCCAAACAGCAGCAATATTGTCATTACCAAGGAGCAGGAACAGTCTTTTGTCCAAAGCTTACTAGTTGCTCATTCTTCTCTTGTCTTGGGTATCCATTGTACGAAACAGTCTCTGGTGGGCATATGGGCATGACAGCCACCTTTGTGCACTGTGTGTTTGTTGTAGGGACAGTGTCCTGGTCAGCTTTCGACTCAAACTAGCCAGAACAATGCAGTAAAATGATCAGTTTACTGTTTACCATGGTTTGCATGGGGAAGCTTCTTGTTTTGGCTGCTTATCCTGCCCTGCAACCCTCCAGTAACTTCACCTCAGGGGGTAGCTTTGCTTGGAGAGTGTATTTTCAGAAATGCATACAATCCCACCCCAAAGCCAGATTATGTGACTTGGTAAAACAGTGCTTTTAATTTTGTTGAGAGATAGGTGTCAGTTTATGGTGCTCAAAGTATGAACCTCATAACGTTCAACAAGGCCAAGTGCAAGGTCCTACACCAGGGTCAGGGCAATCTGCAGTTTCAATATAGGATGGGGAATGATGTGATTGAGAGCCCTGCAGAGAAGGAGTTGGGGGTGCTGATTGATGAGAAGCTCCACATGAGCCGGCAGTGCGCACTGGCAGCCCAGAAGGCCAACTGTATGCTGGACTGCCCAGCAGGTCGAGAGAGGTGATTCTGCCCCTCTACTTTGCTCTCGTGAGATCCCGCCTGGAATGTGTGTCCAGTTCTGAAATCTCCAACATAAGAGGGATATGGAACTGTTGGAATGGGTCCAGGGGAGGGCTACAAAGATGATCAGAGTTCTGAAGCACCTTTGCTATGAGGACAGGAGGACAGGCTAAGAGAACTGGAGTTCTTCAGCCTGGAGGGGTGAAGGCTCCAGGGAGATCTTATAGCAGCCTTCCAATTCCTGAAAGGGTAGTACAAGAAAGCTGGGGAGGGACTTTTTACAAGGGCACGTAGTGATAGGACAAGGGGAATGGCTTTAAATTGGAGGGGATAAGGTTTAGATTAGACATTAGGAAGAAATTCTTGATGATGAGAGTGGTGAGACACTGTCGCAGGTTGCCCAGGGAAGTTATGGATACTCCCTCTGTGGAAGTGTTCAAGGCCAGGTTGGATGGAGCCTTGAGCAGCCTGTTCTTGTTGGAGCTGTACCGACCCATGACAGGGGGGTTGGAATTAGATGATCTTTGAGGTCCTCTCCAATCCAACCCATTCTATGATTTTATAAGTAGGGATTTGTAGGCGAGAAGGCTGCACACTAGCATCCAGCATGCTGGTATTTTTGTTTCATGAAGAATTTCCATTTTTTGAATGTATGGACATAGGCTTGTGAGGAAGATGAGGGGGGAGGAAGGGGTCCTCTGCTTCTCAGAGCTTTAGTAAAGGTAGTATTGAATTCTCAGTGTTGTGCTATATCATACAAGAATGATTTCAAAGCTCTCTGTGTATTGCAAGGATGTGTATCAATCCCTCAGTTCCTGTTTCTGTGCTTAGTTGAGCTGTATCTGGAACTTAGAACAGTATTTGTGTTTAACTTTTGTGTTGCATTGAAACTGAAAATCTATCTAGAATAAAATCAATCAGTAACCTTGTATTTCTTCTTTTGGCCTAGTAAGTACTGTATTCCAAGCTTACTATACCTATTTTTCCCTGACATTATTTCATATGATTGAAGTTTTACATTAGTTATGGCCTGTGGAACAATGTTTCTGTTACCAAAGGCTGTGCCCTGAAAATAGGCAGTTATATCATAAAAGCAAGACAAAGGCAAGATATGGGCAGATCAGTTAAACTGTACTTGCCTTGGGTATCTGAATAAGGTCAGAAAGAATAGAGAAAAGGAAGCATCTCTGTTCAAAGAGACAGGTGAGACCAGCCCATATAGCCAGTGTTTAAAATGAATGTATGTGGTATTATATTTCATCACTGATTCCTACTGCTAGTTGAAATGTTAGCTGCATACTAAACATAACTAAAGTTATTTGTTTATAGGATCAACCTCTCATTGTTGAAAAGAGGGAAGAGACAGGCCTTCAGCTGTTGCAAATCCAAACCAAACTAGAACAAAAAATAGATGAGACTTGATAAACTTTTTAAATAATCTGAGTTATGTTTCTCTGAAGATGCATGTTGAGTGGCTAAGTAGATACCATATAACTTTTTCCTAAGTAATACAATAATAATTCTCTCTATAGACAGAAAATCAGCATTTTTAAGATAGCTAAATCTGTTGTTTGCTTTTTTTCCCCAAAAACCTAGAACAGAAAAGTTGAGGATTTTAAGCATTGTTGTAGTTCACCTGATAATTTTCATATCATATGAACTTAGAGATTTTTTTCAGCAGCTTAATGAAACAGAATGACTGCACCGGTGCTTACTTTATAGTTTCAGTGAACCATGTACAAGAAGAATCAGGCAGATTGGTACAGTCTTGATACTAGCAAGAATTAACTTTGTCTGATAGATGGATTTATAACTATAATGCTGTGATTTTTTTTTATTTTTTATTTTAAATCCTCGATTCCTTATTACAAATAATTGAAGAAACAGTCTTGAATTTAAGAGATTGGGTCTTGAATATATTAATGTTGCTTGTTTTACAAGTTTACGTTTTATTGGTTATACATACAGTATATGGCAATTGGACCCACTGCTGAGAGGCTTATAAATATTTCACATATGGCACCATGAGACCTTGTGTATGAGTTCAGATAACTTAGAGGTTGCTCTGTTTCCCACAGCCTTCTTGGAAGAATGTATTAGGTCAATGAGTATCAACATTTCATACTGTGCCTTGTCCTTCCTTCCTTCTGACTCATCTGTTGTTAAAGGAGAGCTTAGATTGGACTGGGTCTAGGGTTTCCCTTGTGTAAGCACGGAGAATAATTAAACAGGCTCAGTTAATTAGTATTTGTGAGTTGTTCAGACCTTACAGTGATAAGGTCCATAAAAATGCCAAGATCAAAAATGAAAATTATTTACTTGAAGGTCATAATCCTCTCTGTCCTTTGTCAACCTTTGTCCTGTGTAGACTGTTTCATAGCAATATAATATCTATCTGCAGCATTTATCTTTTGAAGAAC
The DNA here is from genome assembly GCA_033459285.1 of Clamator glandarius. Taxonomy (NCBI): domain Eukaryota; kingdom Metazoa; phylum Chordata; class Aves; order Cuculiformes; family Cuculidae; genus Clamator; species Clamator glandarius. Next base: position 5,807,505 of record JAUNZM010000227.1, read on the forward strand.
TTATAATGAATGAAATAATATTCACCATACCTTTTGAGGTTGGTGTGTATCTCTTTCTTTATTACAAAACTTTGAGAGTACAAACAACAATATATGCAAGTGAGTTGTCCATGGGAGGTCTACGCAGAGCTAGTAATAGAACACAGGCCTGTTGTAACTGTTGCCTTCTGAATTTACTTTTACTTTGACTTGTGAGGAGAGAAATTAGTGCTATTGGATAGATACAATTCTAGCAAAAAAAGCTTGGGGATCGCTGGAGCATGGGGAATGCACATGCAGTTAAAGGTTCACCTAGAATTTATGGCTGTGCTTAGTTTGCATGCTTAGAAGTATAGCCTAAAAGTACATTATGCCAGTGATAGTGTCTCATACTGGAGTACTTGTTCATTATTCAGATTCATAGTTTCTGTAGAATGGTTCAGGTATTTCTTCAGTGGAAGTCAGACTGATGCTTTTAGAGATGCCACCAGTCCTACAAGACTTAGTATAAGCCTTTCTCAAGTGTGCTGGCTTTGATCCACCCACCTGTGCTCTGTACAACCCTTGAGACCTTGTACAGTTTTCAGGAAATCTGATTACTGCTGCAGCTTGGCATCCTCTTGACTACTACAACCTTACTATAAACCAAACTGATATTAACAATGAGAGAAAAGGACAAGAGGTGGAGCAGGAATCAAGACCGCCAGATAGATGTCTGTGCTGCTATCTGCCCAATTTATCTCATGGGTCATGCTGATCGCTCAAGAGGCTGGCCCTGAACTGTAAAACTTTGTGTTATGGGCTGTCCATATTGCCAGTAAACCCTGTGGGATCAGACATGAGATAACCATCCATTGACTGATAATTTCAAATTGCCAAGATAACTTTTGTGGATCTTTATGATGAATTGCCCTTGACAATGGGGAAGTTGCACATTTGTTCCTAGTTCTGAATTTGTTCCTAGTTTTTGCCCAGAAGCAGAAAGGAATTGTGCTCTGGAAACTAGCCATAACCAGGCTTGTGCCAGCCCGTAGCATAGCAGTTTTGCAGTGAGTCTGCATGGTTATCATTGTCATTACAGCTCATCCTTTATAGAATACTTTTCCCTGGCTTGTGTCTCAGGACTCATGACAATCTTGCTGGAGGCATTGCAGAAACAGCTTTGATAATCCCATGTCCACTCCATGACATTATTGGTCACTGACAGTGTCTTCTACCTGTCTGAGGTTTATATGTCCCAGAAGTCTGGTATTATTTTTCTCCAGGGACATAGATGTAATGGATATATATCATGTGAGGATACCTACTGATTTGCTGATGTTGTTTGCCTGACAAAATTCTGATTAATTATGGTGTTCACAAGGCCTGGAGCCACATCCTCAACTCTTACTTGGTGCTTAGAAATGGTACCTCTGATAGCTGAAGGTTTGCTTTGAAAAGAAACTACTTAACGCATCCTGCTCTGAGAAGGATGCCCTTCCCTTTTATTACAGTTAACAAAAGTGACTGTTCCCAAGGACCCTCCAAGCAAATGCTTCCACTCCTTTCCCACTGCTGCTGCTTTGACTCTTTTAGCTACCGTCTATTGTAGGAGCTTCCTTGGTCCCTGTTCAGGTACTTTCCCTGTCAGGCCAGCTTGTGAGTGTATGTTGTCAGCAATAAGAAGAGAAATAAAAATCACCATGGCGCAGGCAGGATGTGGACACGAAGACTGTGAAACTCCCTTGACTGCCCGTGCTGTCTCACTGCAAGTGCTAGAGTATTCCCAGCTGCTCAATTCTAATCTGTCTTGGTGTTCTCTGCACAATGATGTTTACTGTGACCTGGTGGAAGTACACCTAGCCCTCTTCATATCAGGCAGGTTCTGCGTATTTTGGTGGTGGCATGTTCTGGGTGGTCGTCCAGTGCAGATGCAGCAAGAGCAGTGTGGTCTGCTAATCAATGTCCTCCATCTGAAAAAATTGCCTGTAGAAAACCCGGTGCAGAGTTGGCTTTCCTTGCTGTGTTTTCTTGTGTGCTTTGATTGACTGGGAGGTTTGGCTATGCTTTTGTTGGATAAATGCAACTTGACTGTACAGACCCAAAACTATGTTAATTGCACGTACTGTGGTGGAAACCGTATTAGGTGAATGGATGGTGTTCTCTCCAGGGTTTAAGAATGTGTTAATTGGAGACAAGGCTGAGTCTTGGAGGCGGGCAGTCTCCTGCAGATGCTCTGCAGCTAGGCAGTATGCATAGCTGGAGCTTGGCTCTTGTGGTTGTCTCTGAAGATGAAAGTGGTGTATATGAAGGCCATAGAGCTAAGTATGTATTAAGTGAAGGCTGAACAAAGAAAGAAGTTAAGTGGATATTAATGCATAAGGATGGAGGTAAAGAAGAACAAGAGGGAGGTTATGCCATTGTTTGAAATTAATATAAAAAGCTCTGCCTAAGCAGACCTTTGTTTCTGTGGCCCTCAAGAGTTAAAGGATACCATAATTCATGTATAATACAGTCTACTTTACAACTGAATAATTAATATTTTTGTGAGTCAGCCAGTACTTACAACTGTATTATATTTTCATGGAGTTATATGGGATTACAATAGGATCACAAAAATTCCTTTATTAAATTAGTAAATGCATATCAGGATGCAGGTGATGCCTACATTTGTAGATGCTCACGCTTTTGAATCTGTCCAATGAAGTACGCTGGTCTCTAGAGTAATGATTTAAAATTAGTTGGTGCACTGTCTGTCTGCCAAAAAATGGCATCCATGCAGAATTTGGGGTTTTTTTGTGTGTTTCAATGATATATCTAGTCTCTACTAAAAGTAGTGTCTATACTTGCAAAAAAAATTGAAGGTCCCAAAGCTTGAAATGTCTAATTGTGCTTGGGACCTTTGTTTATTTCCATTTATTATGGGGTGGCATGGAACCACTGGGATGATTTAGATCATAAGCACAGGAACACATTTCTGTTACATGGTGTGTACTTGTTATGTTTGCACGATTGTAACAGCACATAGAAGGTTTGAATAATCAGTCAAATTTCTGAATATAATTAAGAAATACTAGGTTTGTTTGTCTTTCCTTAAGGGAATTTTACTAGCTTCCATTTCCCTTTGTTGTACTGTGAGGTAAATTAGAATCAATTTTGTGACTAACTCAGTTGCTGTAAATAACTTCATTCTCTGAAAACTAACTGCATGTTTTTCTCTAAAAGTGATAATCCAGGGCACTGGTATGAAAAAGGCCAGTGCTTGTATTTAACCAAGGCCATCTTTGTGGTGGTGGAAAAGGAGCCACAGGTCCAAGGAGGTGACCCTAAACTGACCAACAGAGCATTCCATCCCATATACATCATACTTGTTATAGATTTGAGAGATCATGAGGGTCTCATGCTCTTCTGCGATGGCCAACATCCAGTGAGGACCTTGTCTGTCTGATTGCTCCTGATCCCGGATCCGTGTGTTTCTGAATCTAGTTCCTGAGTCCATCTCCCTCCTAGCCATGAACACATTCGCTCGTATCTGCTCTGCAGCATTTGTTGTGATGTATAGTCATCAACAGGTGGGGGTACGATCTCATATTTTTGTACATATTTTATGGCTTTCTAATTATTTTCAATATTATTATTATTATCATTTAATTAAAGCTGTAGTTTTAGTTTCCGAACTATAAGTCTTTTGCCTCTCATTTCTCTCTCCTCTTTCACTGCAGCATGGGAGGTGAATCGATTTTTGGATGCTCAGCTGCACAGTTTTAGCTGCTGTATTTGGCTGGATGGGGCTAAACCATAACACACTTTCAAACAAGGAGTTGTTATATACAAACAAAATGTGAATATGTGGTGAAGCAATGTGCATTTGTTTCCACTTAATTGGAAAATTTAGTTTTGAAGCATAATTAATACATTGCAAATATATTTTTTTTGCTTTTCATTAATCTGTAAAGAGTTTTTGATATATCTGGATGTGGTTTTCTAAATAGAATCTTGGCAGACTTCCACGGCCAGCTAGTTTTTACTGCTGTTCATTAGCTGACTTATCAAAATAGTGTAATCAATGCCTGTCATAACATAAATACATGACCTTTTTGAGTAGCCCAAGTAGCTGTGTTTGCTTCTCTCTGAAAGGAGTATAAATTCCTAAGGGAAACAGAAGGTCAAATTAACATTGGCAAACTTAGCCTCTATCATTTTGTCTATACAGTTTAGAAATATTGAATTTTTTTTAGAGGTTCATTTTTCATAGTTTTCCTTGTAAGGCATCTGGGGACATACATATTTTTTTGCTGATAATGCATTACTGAAAGTTATTAGATTCTGCTGAGACAAAAATACAGGATGGCTTATGAACACACAACAATCAATGGATGTTATTGAATGAGACGTATGACTACTGCTACAGAAGTTTGAAATTATCTTGTTCCGTATTATACGTGCCTGGACAAATTGAAAGAAGTTGCAGTTCTACAAACACTCATCTAACATTAAAACAATGAGCAAGATGGTGAGTTGTTATTAAATAAGCTCCTTAGAAACCTGAAGAGACAATTGATGATTGTTTTGAGTTTAACTATAGGATGACAGGGAAATGTATTCTTCATAAGGCTTTTGTATCTGATTTGTGATTTCTATGGACTCTTGTTTGACAAGATTGTTTGGGATTTTTTTCAGTTCTGTTTTTTGTGGCAATTTGTCTACAATGAGAATTAGGGTTTTTTTGGTTTTTGTTTTTTTTTTTTTTAATGGCTCAGTAAAACATTACCTTTACTAGTATATTTATCATTTTTTCAGGTGAAATCCAAATACAGTAAGTTCATTTTGATGTTATTTTGCTAGTTTGAAATAATTTGTGGGTAGATTGGACAGATAAAATAAACTTTTATAAAGTTACATGGACATTTTCTGACATTAACTCTGAAGTGACTGATAGTGTAACATCAGGAATTTTAGTTTAGCCTAAGTATTTGAAATTTTCTTTTGGTTATGTGTGTCATATGATGTTGTAATGAATGCTTCTCTCTCTTTGTGAAAAAATGGACTCGGCTATAAAGCTGTTCTATGAGAGCTACTTTCTATAAATGTTCGAGGGGAGTTCCAGAATCATTTTAAAGCATGAGGTACTTAATGTATCTCTAGAGGGTTTTGGTGTTGAAGACTGGTATTAAAACTGTTTTATGTAAAACACTTGACTCGTGCTAATATTTTTTATCCAGTTGAACATTAGGGTAGTTTGTGGAAAGAGAATTTCTTTTCTGATATTTTTCATTCATGGCCTTGTTAGTGAATAATGTTAGAACACTACTTCAAGTCTCCCACAAGGATAAGAGCTAGCAATCTTAGGACTTCTCCCAGTTGTTTGTAGAAGAGCTCGTCAGCTGCTTCTTCTTGGCTAGGTGGTCTATAACAGACTCCCATCACAGTATCTGCCTTCTTGTGGGCTCCTCTGATTTTTACCCAATGTCAAGAGAGTTGGAAGTTAACTTTCGTATATATTTGCTTTTACTGCCTATCTAAATCCAATACAGAATTGCACATTTTTAGTTATATTCAAAATACTCGAGAAGTATTGGTCTATAGCAGAAAATACAAAACTTCTAAACCACATACAGATTATGGCATGGGAGTATGCTAATTTGTTTGTTTGTTTGTTTTTGGCTAGGAAGACATAAATTGGTATCTGAGATAGCAGAAACCAGTATACTTTAGTTAAAAGGAAGAAAAATGTGTGAGCAGCATAGAACACATCTTCAGAATCACATTGAAGGAGCTTAAAGTGAATGAATTAAGAAAGTGAATTTTCACTTGATAAAATAATAAATTTTCTGTGGACACTATAATTTAGACTTAGCATTTATTCTTTAACTCTTTATGTAACTATGTATTATTTTAAACTACTGAAGAAGGTACTGCCTTGTTTAATTGTTTCTTTTTTTCTCTTTGGCACAATCAGAACAAAATTATTTTCTCTTAATAGAGCCTGACAGTTCTGAATTTAGCATACTGACTTTTTTTCTCAGCCTATCATATCTATAATGGGACAAGGCAGTTGACTTTAACAAATTCTTATTTTATTACTAGTCTTATATCTTTTGTTGTTATGCTCAGTGGCATAAAATAACTGATCAAATTGTGTTGAATAACATCACAAAATTGAAAGTTAGTGGCTTTCACAGTGTGAAACCAATAAAGAGCTGCAATATTACTGTTCACGTGACTGCACTACTACTGAGTTTTTGAGAATCTTCTTATATATCTATTAGTATGTTTGATTTCGAGTAGGAACTTGTTATTGGGCTGTGTGATATCTACAATTAAAGTTTCATTGCGTTACATTATAAGCACAGGATTATCTCATTTATCCTAATTGTATAGTTATTACATTGCCAAAATAAAACATGCATTTATAAAGTCAGAATACATTTCTGAGGGATTGGCAAAATAATCAATGTCATTATATCTGTACTTGCTAACACAGAACTTATGACATGCCCATAAAATAGTTAATTTTTATATTGCTGGTATGAGGGCAGTTTATATTATGAAAGGAAATCATACAAAATCAGAGAAAATAGAGACTATTCTGAAAGTTTTAGGAAGTTCGCCATAAGTAGTTCAGGATTCCTTCTCCATAAACATCCCTCTAAAGATATGATTTGATTTTTAATTTTCACTGATATTTTGATGCAGCATAATATCTATTTCAGAAGAAGCTGATATAACTGGAAGGTTCTGCTCCCAGTTTGAGACTAGAAAACATGTCTTGATATTTTTTTTGAAATAAATGGAATTTAGTAAAACAAGTGCAAGTTTTGGTCTTTTGCTACTACAATTTCTGTGTAGTAACTAGAGTTAACTGTAGAGCAGGAATATTCAAGAGGGGAAAAAACAGTGGTAAAAGTGATGTTGAAACAAAGTATTTGGTAAACTTTTCCATTTTTCTCTTCTAGGAAAAATTAATGTCTGTAGAAAAAACTAAATGGTCCATTACTTCTGTAGACATGAAACTATTTAGGTGAGATGTGCAGTTAGATGCACTACCTGTAAAGGGAAGTCTGATAGCAAGTCAGGTTCTGGGGAGTAGTACCTCAGCTAAACTCCTGGTACTTCTCCTCTTTAGCAGATGGAAAGGGAATGAAGATTTCAGGCATGATATTTGGGGTTCTCGTTTATGGAAACTTTTCTCTTGGCTTTATTCTTACTATTCTTCTGTAGGGATTGCAATTCTGCTTACAGAGAAGTTTTCTACTTCTTAAGTTTTGACGTGTATCTGTCTATATATCTATGGCACTGCTTTAAAATGCAAACCTGAATATGGTCAGCTTATTCCATAAATTGAATCCTACCCCGAATATCAGGTATATTTTCACTGCTGGCAAATTGAAGAAAATCTGGAAACAGCAAGAAGATGAATCAGAAAGAGAGCTCAAGACTCCCTTTAGGCACTTTAGCATCTACAGAGAAGTGTCTGCTAGCCTATGCAAGCTAGATTTACCAAGATTTTGGTGGTGAAAGTGACTAAGTGGATGTGTAAGTACATCAAGCTTCAGCAGAGGTGACCAAAAGAGAATACTAGGCATAGGCACCTCTCTTTATGTAAATGCCTGCACTGCAGTATTTATCTGAAGTATATGAACAGACCTTTAGGTAGCTTCTGGAGGAAAAGTTTCCGTCTCTCTGCACACTAGCTTAGAGCAGCTTTCTATTCACACTTCTCAGCCTGAGAAAGCTGGAATCCCTACTGTGAAGAAGTAACTAAACCCCAAAAGGCACTCCTCACACCTATCAAAGCTGAACACCAGCAGAAACAGGGATTCAGGCATTTTTGAATCAGAAGAAGTCTGTATGAAAGTCACTAGGTCACAGGCTAGTGATTCAAGCAGTCTTTTGAAGAGACTGAAATTTTGATCCCTGATCCTTCAGTGTTCATGTGCAACACATCAATCATTGCCTAAAATACAGAGGCTTTGCAGGGATTAGTTCTGATTAGAGAATTCATACCTATGGGTAGATATGACACATAGACTATGCATCACTGTGTTGTTTCTATTGATCAGTTCTTTCAGTAAGTAGTTTCAGTTAATAGAAATCCTAAACATTACGAAGTTTATATGTATTAAATAGTAATATTTTTCATGGTTAAACACAGTACATAACTTACATGGCTTGAAAATACTACTGTTGTGAGAGGAACTTCTGTAACTACTTCAGTGAGAGACAAGTAGTTAAATTAGCTAGTCCACAGGATTTAAAGTTATTAAAAAGCAGCACAGAAGAGAAGTCGGTATACTCGACTGAATTGCAAAAGCACCTTTTGGCTAAACTAAGTGTGACCTACTGGAACTGACAACTCAATTGTTTTCCAGTTAGTGTCAAACTGCACATTGCTCATATGCAAACATGTAGTTTCCCTCTTCCATCTATAGTATTCCTTTAATTTTTAATATTCTTCAAGAGCCAAGTGTCTAACAGGAAAGCTAGTTTTTTCATTATTTATGTGTACTTGTATCTTTAGTTTATACAGGCCAATAAAACATACTCAGATTTTCTTGTCACTTTTCATTTATATAATCTACATTAGAATTAGTTGCATATGGTAGGTCTGAACACATGTGGTCCGTGTGTTACAGTAAATTATGCACAATAGATCCTGGTGTTAGGGACATGACTATATCTAGTACTTTCTTATGTGTGTAAAGTCTGAGTAATTTCACTAGTAATCCGAGGGTTTTGGGTGTTCCTTCTCTCACTGTCAAATACAGAACACAACTCCCTGAAGGATGAATAACAAGTATTTCTGTGCTTATGGCAAGTTAATGTTTTGCTGAGAGCATAGATTCATTAAAATCTTTCCCAAACTAATTTTGTTACATTTTGTAGTGCTTGCATAGTTTTGTAAAAGTTTATTACTACTGCTGATGTAATTCTAATTTAGGGTTGGGTTTGTGTTTTCATCCAGGCAGTATCTTGTGATAAAGTTAATCCAATGAGTTTTTTTCAAAAAAAATAAATATATCCTATGTTAATTATAATTGTGAATTATTTCATCGGAGTTTTTTTTCCTGACGTATCAAAAATAAAGACACAACAAGTTACATTTAAAATATTATGAGCAAAAGGGGACATAGCATACATAGACACAAGAATTTACTACTGGTCTATTTTTAATTTTAGCAATCTCATCTGAAGACAAGAAGTGAATTAGAAAATGTAAGACTGAATTAATACAATAAGTCTTTACTCTTGAAGTTGCTATACAAGAAAAGTTGTTAATTCCTGCTTTTTTTCTTAGGTGCTACGCTCACCTTTCCAGCATCCCTCTGGCTCCATGGTGTCAGTATTCCCCAGGCAGAGGTGGAAAGGAGGGTGATAGGAGAGATCATGAGGACACCACAGGGGGCTCATCTTTGCTGGGGGATTTTAGTGTTGATTGAACTCATCCCTTCTCAGCACTACAGTCTGCTCCTGGTTATTTCAGCGTTCTTCCCATGCTGCTGCCTTCTGGCTGCTTTCAGCTGAGTGTGAGCATGACCCCACAGCTTCCTCAGGGTCAGCCTCCCCAAGGGCTCTTGTTTCTTAGACAGCAACTAACTCTGCCACTTCCTAGGAAGGCAACGGCAGAGCTCAGACACAGGCAGGGAAGGCACTTGGCCCTGAGGCAGGGACTGAAACCAGCTCAGGCCACTCGCGCTGAGATCAGCCCAGGTCACCCCTGAGACCCGTGCTGGTAGCTCAGGGCAGAGCCTGTGATGTTAGTAGGACTAGAGAAAATCATATTCACTGGGCTGCAGCAGGCAAAAGCTACAGGTAAGTGCATGTATCTCATTATTTATATCCAGAAAGAGTCATTGAAGTCAGCTCTGTGAAGATTATAGAGACTCATAAATTTGACTTGGTTATTTTCTCTTTGAGTTATGAAAGCATCCCTGAAAATGGAGCTACTGCCTTTCAGCATCTTCCTTAAAGCGACACATAAATATAGGCCAAAGTTCATGCATAATATGGTTCATAGTAATTAATCTTGTTTCTTCCTGATGGTCCTTTCTTGTAATCATGTTTATTTCTTTCTTTTTAACAACTTTCCTTTTTTTCCCCCCCTTTAATAGTGTATACTCTCCTCTCAGGTTAGGTAGATCTTTTGACATAAGTCTAGCAAGAAGGACAGCGATGTCAAGAGTAGCCCAGAAGGTGAAATTCAAGCAAAGATTTCACAAGTTAAAATTGTAGTTTACAGGAATGCATGACATCCTGTATTCCTTTACATCACACCATTATTCTAGGGTGACAAATATTTCCTTTTTCAGAGAATAACTACTTGTTGCTCTGTCTGTAAAAATTGTGATTGTAGTATGCAATTACTCAAATGCAAATTAGGCAGTAGTCACATAATTTTAAGAAAATTTCTTATTTTCACCAAAAAATGTTAAATCAAAGCTCCAGGAAGACCAAGACAAGTTCAGACAAAGCAAGTCTGACAGGTGTCAGTCCCAAGACCATGCAAAGGCAGTTGCAAATACAGTGTGGCTTTTCACTAGCAGCAGCAATATGGTGTTTACTGGGGTACAGGGCTGCAGAGGTCTAAAGGGAGGGCTGAGTGTGTGAAGAAAAGGATGACAGAGAAGTAAGACTTGAGAAGGGTCTGCTATTTTTATTGTAAGAATAAGTTGTTATTTGACTGCTCATATCCAGACTCTTTGCCGTTTGAGGAATTTTTTTTTAGTGTTTCCTGTTTACTACGCCAAGGCACTAAGAGTTCGTTGTTTAAAAGGTGTTGGTAAAATATCCTCACTGAAACAAACACAGCCACTTCTGAATATGTACTGAATACAGTTCAGTGATTGATGGGAATGGTTGGACTCGATGATCCAGTGGGTCTTTTCCAACCTAGTGATTCTGTGATCGTTCTGGCTGCAGTTATGCATGCTTTCTGTCAGAGCATGAGGCAATTTACTGCAAAATGTTCCAAATAGTTTTGACAGGAAGATGTTCTTCAAATTTATCATGCAAAAAGTGAACTTGAATTTTTTTAGTGGATTGTATTTCTTAACTTTTCACAGAATAGAATAATCTATTTAGTCTTTTCTACCCTTTTAATGGGAGTTATGCACAAATGCCTACATAGAAGAGATAACAGAAAGAATAAACAGTAGTTTTGGTAATTTGACTTAATCAGTTCTAAAGTATTAACTCTTACAACACATTACAATAGGGATTTGTGGTTTTAGTGTGTCTTTCTTGTTCTTTGGCAAAATATAACTGAACCCTCTAAGGTAGATTTAAGTTAAAAGGATGAGAGAAAATGTTTGCAGTGAATAGCTTCAGGTATGACTAGGCAAAAACTTTAAGAATGGAAGAACAGGAATGAGATTATGAACATAATCTCATTTCACAGCTCAGGGGACTGTGCTATAATTGGCAGCAGGAAAGTTGTCAAGCTTCAATTCATTGTTTTTGGAGTAACAACTTGGCTTTTCCATACTGAGAGCTTTCTCTCTGAGCTACTTCTTTAAAGTGTGTTTGTCGTCATGTATTATGAGTCTGGGACAGTTGCCTGTGATTATATGATTGCTCATGAATACTCTGCTAATGGTATTTTTTCTGGAGAAAAATATTGACTCATTTGTTTTGAACTCCTACTCCACCCACATGTAGTAGTGTAGAATTATGTAAATTTTGAAAATGAGAAAAGTAAAGTTCTACCAAGTGGTAATAACATTTGTTGAAATGTAGATATCTCTTATTTCATCTTCTTTTGAGTGATAGGGAACTTCTTTTGTAGCACATGGGAAGATCTAGGATTTTGTGTTTGATTTTTAAAAATATTGTCCTGTAAGAAATTATTATTCAACACAGTATGGCCAGAAGAAGACTTTTTGGTTCTAATTAAACAAACACACTTCCATTTATCAGATTTAGATTTACTGTGTGTAGTAACGTTTAAAGTTTTTTATTTTACTTTTATTTGCTTTGCTTTTATAAAATACATAGACTTAGGAAATTTATATTTTTATCAAATCAAAACTGCAAAAAGTAAGGAGGTTTTAATGTAAATTTTGGCCAATTCCAGCACAGTTTGTTCAGGTGAAGTTTCTGTGTTTTTGCTTTATAAGAATAGCAATTCACACTAGGTAGAATAAACATATCCCAGCTGTTTTAAACTACACCTCTATTTGTTTCAAACTCCTTATCAGTAATAAGTATGTATACTACATAGGATGTAAAGCATTGCCTAACCAAAAAAAGCATAGACGTGTTAAAAATACTTCATTACACAAAAAAACCTTGAGACTAATATTGCAAGGATTTTGGCAAAAGATGACAGTCTTGATGTCTTTTAGGACATTCTTTATTGTTGTAAAATTTGTAGTAATTTTACTGGTTTTTTATTATTACTGTTTTTTTAAAGTAACAGATATGTTTGTGAAAAAATGGAAACTTTGCTACAAAGGATGAGTTACAGTACATGGTATTCTAGGAGTATACTAACATACATACAAAGCTTAAATGAATGTACATTTAAGCTTTAATATAGGCAAAGCTTTGGGGAACTACTGCAGAAACTATCAAAGTTTGATTACAGGAATATTTAAAAAACCCCCACAATTCTCTGAAGAGGACTATGCAAGTTTGGAAATTTCTAGAAACTAACAAACTGAATTAATAAATAGAGAAAAGAAGCTTCAGGTTTGAAGTTCAATTGTTTTTTCCACTGCTAAAATTTTCTTTTGCTTCATTGGCAAGTTAAGCACTGGTATTCTTTATTTTTGGCATAGGTGTTCTTGGTATTTATGATTTTTGCTATTTTACTTCCTGGTTTCAGTGAAGAACTAGCAAATTAATGAAAATGAGTTGTTTTAAGTTCTCTTGTTTTAGAAGTCAAAAATGTTTTCGAGTTGAATTGCAGACTTTCTATAGGGTATAGGAATTGTGAAGCTTTGTTTAAAACTTACAAGGGTAAAATTTCGTCATATAAGTCTTTTCAATTTAACTCATACATAGTTAAAAAGTTTACTTTTATCCTAGGAAGTGGCTTTCTGATATATGGCTTTAATTCCTGAAGGGAATCAGCAGGTATGAATCACACCAGGTGATAGAGGTATGATGGAGAAGATTGAAACAGTGATTAGGGTTCTTAATTAGCAAGAATCTACAGGCTATAAATTAGTGCCAGCAGAAATAATTAAACTACTTTATTTGAATTTGGTGACAAGCTTACCTAGTGTTAGGAAGCAAACTAAGCGTGAAGATTAAAAGAAAAATATACTTGTTGGTGAGATGCAATATAAATGTGCTTCAAACATTCAAAGGCAAACTTTTTTCCTACTGTTATTAGATGTTTGTTATTCACTAAATGTTTTTCCTCTTCATTTTTATGTCTGTACTATCTTTGATTTGTTTCTTCATGAGGACAAGTTTAACGGATTTGTTGCCAGAGACCTCTTCCTGGTTTAGCTGCTTGTGCACTCGCATTACATGCAAATGTCTCCTGAGTCCAGAAAAGCAAAGTATTCTTGGAAGATGTTCCTGGGCTTTCAAAGCTGTTTTGTATTTTCTGTTAATGCTAGTCTGCCCTGACTGAATATCAAACTAGTGGACATCGTATAATTTGGAAATAGATTGTGCCCTGATCTTGAGCAAATGTTTGGTAATTAGGGATCTCTAAGACCTTCAGAGATTTTTAGTTACTTTAAATGTGATCATTATCCTATTGATTCTCTCTGTAGCACTGTTACCAGTAAGAGAGTCCTGTTTTGGTATGATATAGCTAACAGACATTAAGATTTTCTTGAGTATTGCTATTTTGTTGCGGTCTGAGCAGCACATGGGCAGAATAGAGTAGTTTGTTTGTTTGGTTTTTTCTGACTAGTAAACTTTCTGCATTCCTCTCACCACTTCCTTCTCTCCTTTCTTTGGAAAGGTAAATCATCATTTTCAACAGCTTCCCTTTTTGCTTCTCTGGTATGGCAACTTTACTGTAATTCTGCCACTTCATCTAGCTATAGGAGATGGAAAGCTTTATTAACTGTACCATCTCTAAACACATCAAAATGACCTCTCTTAGTAAGAGTAGACTGGTGCTTTTAGTGACCTTCCATCCAGCCTAGTTCAGATTCCTTGTTCATCATCCATATGGCACAATCTATTGTTCCTATTTTTGATTAGAGTCTTCTTGATGGATATGTCTAGAATTTGTTGAATCTGACTCTCAAGATGAGTCAATTTTCTCCTCCTCCCCCTCCTACTCCTCCTGACATTTCTGCATGAGAAGGAGTAATATTCTCTGACTCATTTTTTTTTTTTAGAGATCAAAGGGAATTCAATCTGAGTAAACTATCCACGTGCATCAAACAGGAAACTTTCAGAATATTAGTGGAACCTATTGAACATTTTTATGACCCCTTATTTCTGGCTTCTGACAGCTTGGTAGGAAGTTTTTTCCCCTCCTTATCTTTTTGGTTCAAGAATCAGTAAATCTGAAAAAGCACGGTGCTAAGGAGACTGTTCCCTTTGATTAATAAGTGAATATATTTGGTATAGAGCCAAGAAAGGAACATCTTGTAACTGTTGGCAGTGTTACTGAAAGAATAAGTATCCTTATAGAATGGGGCAGAGCATAACAAGAGTTTTGATCAAGAGGAAAAAGACAGCATTAGAAAGGCTTTCAAGAGTTGTTGCATTACTGTAAACAGCTATCTATTTTCTTCTGGGCATGGTCCAGTGACTGCAGGAAATAAACAAGTCATTTTCAGGCTCGTATGATTTTGAGATGGGAAATTTTTTTAGCTACTTGACTTCCTTTCTTCCTTTCTGGAAGAGTCAGCCTGACTTTATATGCCTAACACCAGGAATGTGGCTCAGGAGGTTGCCACTGCAAATCTGCATAGGATGGCTCTCCTGTTCCATTCTCAAGTGTTCATATTTGTGGAGCATATCATGTTAGACTTTTGGGGAAGCTGTTTCAGTGAGTTCATGCCAAGATTAGCAGTGAGAATGAAAGTCCCCAGTTGAGTATATCCTATGCATGGGAGACAAGTGCTTGATAATCCCGCATTTTAACTTTTCAAGGCCATAGAGATATATAGGTCAATGCTAATCCTTCTCCACTACTGCACCTGTAAAGAGATATCAGGGAAACAGCTGGAGCACGGCATACTCTCGTTTTCTCCCAAGTTGTGTTATGACTGGATGTTGTTCATGAATGTGACAAGTAAAAGCATTTCCTTGTGATGGCCTTGTATTCTCTGAGCCTGGGACAGAAAACGCTTCCTGGCTGCATCCCATCATAGATCTACTGCTTCCAGCAGACTTTTGATGCAGAAAATCTGGCAGTCTGTGTAGATTTACAGATTTCACAGTCTGCTCCTGAGAGCCAAAGATTACCATGAATGAAGGAAGCCTTACTACTGAGGGAACCACTTGTTAGAGAGTTATTTATTTTAACAGTTTCAGCAGCTTCAGGCATACTATTCCCCTTCCCCAGAAAGAGAAGAAAAGAAAGGAAACAAACACACAAGAACAAAAATATTATGCTCAAAATCTTCATTGAATTTATTAAATTGTTTGGGTCGTTACTACAAAACTCATTCCTTGCGTGCAGCAGTGGCCTTTTGAGTCACAGACATCAGTGGGATGTATTTAAAGCACAAGTTCGGTACTCACAGGCAGTAGTGCGTTACACTTGTTGAACCCAAGTCCCATTTCATTTTTCAGCAGGATTCTAGAGTTTATATGCAAATTTCAGTGAACATATAAGAGCTTCCTGCATTTTCTGCTTTTCTGGCTCATTTGACAATGAGTACAATCTAAAGGAACGTTCACTACAAGTGTTATATTTAGACATAGAATCATAGAAAAACCAGGTTGGAAGAGACCCACTGGATCATCGAGTCCGACCATTCCTATCAAACACTAAACCATGCCTCTTAGCACCTTGTCTACCTGTGCCTTAAACACCTCCAGGGAAGGTGAATCAACCACCTCCCTGGGTAGCCTGTTCCGGTGCCCAGTGACCCTTTCTGTAAAAATATTTTTTCCTAATGTCCAGTCTGAACCTTCCCTGGTGGAGCTTGAGACTATTCCCTCTTGTCCTGTCCCCTGTCACTTGGGAGAAGAGGCCAGCACCCTCCTCTCCACAACCTCCTTTCAGGTAGCTGTAGAGAGTAATAAAGTCTCCCCTCAGCCTCCTCTTCTCCAGGCTAAACAACCTCAGCTCTCTCAGTCGCTCCTCATCAGGCCTGTTCTCCAGCCCCTTCACCAGCTTTGTTGCTCTTCTCTGGACTCGCTCCAGAGCCACAACATCCCTCTTGTGGTGAGGGGTCCAGAAATGAACACAGTACTCGAGGTGCGGTCTCACCAGTGCTGAGTACAGAGGGAGAATCACCTCCCTGGACCTGCTGGTCACGCTGTTTCTGATACAGGCCAAGATGCCATTGGCCTTCTTGGCCACCTGGGCACACTGCTGGCTCGTGTCCAGTCACTGTCAACCAACACCCCCAGGTCCTTCTCTTCCAGGCAGCTTTCTAGACAGACTTCTTCTAGTCTGTAGCTGCACAGGGTTGTTGTGCCCCAAGTGCAGGACCCGGCATTTGGCCGTGTTAAACCTCATGCCGTTGGTCTCAGCCCAGCAGTCCAGCCTGTTCAGATCCCTTTGCAGTCCTTACTGACTCTGTGTTAGAAGGGAGTGTGTGTAATATAATCTTTATGAATATATGTGTATGTGTTCATGTAGCTATGTATCTTTCAGGATCTAGTCATAAGGAATTTGGAGTGGATTTTGTTATTTTAATATCTGCAGGCTGTAGTGAGGTTCTTTTCTGTATTGGTGGAAGTCATCACCAAAGGGGTGATGCCTATTCTGCCATCCATTGGTTGATTTAATGGAATATTTTGCATAATAATTCCTGACAAGTTATCTTCTAGTGTAATAATATAAAGCCAGAATATTTGGGAAGAAAAGGAGACTTCCTTACATCTTTTTTTTTTTTTTTTGGAAAAATACTAATCTATGCAAAAAAAACTTTAAGAAAAAAAAGAAAATTTAGAAAAAACAAAAATTTGAATTCCAGAAAGGGTATGCTTCTTTTGGAATAGATACATATTCATAGAAAAATCATACACAGACATTCACACACACGCATATATATGCTAAAAATTATAATTATGGTAAATTATATAACTGTAAATAAATCATATCAAGATATATTATTTATAAAATTTATATACACACAATCATAATATAAAATATTCTATGTATATACACCTCGTTTTATGCGTATATAAATATTAGATGTATTCCTAAGTCTTTCTTCAGTTGTCTGTTTCTTTCCTAGAAGTTTTTTTACATTTTGTTATCTATGTTTTATACAGACTGAAAACCTTTCTGTATAAGGATACCTCTTAAATATTAACTTTACTGAATGTATAATTACCTATGGCAGAAGATTATTTTATTTCTTTCTACTAGTATATGACTAAATGGATACTGTGCACATGGAGGAACATTAGTATACCAATGTGAACTACATTATTGATCTCATAACTTGAGTCAAAAGAGAACTCACATTTCTCAGATCAAGACTTTAAGTATGTTCCATCTTTATTATATTGTGAAGCTTTCATGAATTTGGCCCCATGAACACTAGAGTTTCACTGATGAGGAACTGCCTGATTTGATTACTTGGGCACAGTTGGGGGCTGTTTCCTCTGAGCCACGAGGACTTTGGCTCCTGCTCTTGCAGGTCTTGCAGACCTGTTTCTTGAAGACTTGGCAGTTGTGTCTTCTCAGCTGCTGGGGCAAGGCTGCAGCTGGTCCTTTTTGAGGGAGCAAAGACTGCTGGATGCTTCCAGAGCTCACAGTGTCCTCTTGCTGGTAGGAAGATTGTAAGAAGACGTGGCCTCTGCCTGCTCACAAAGGAGGAAGATCCAGTTTCTGTGCTGGCAGGAGCACAGTGTCTTGGAGCCAGAGTGGATATTTGGTTTTCTACCCGGTGCATAATTTGTGTCCTTTGGTAGATAACAGAGACAAGGCACCCGCTTCCCTAAGTGCCAGAACATCAGTGTGTCTCCTGGCTGACAGTCAGGGCTTTATTCTCACTTGCCTTGAGGAAAGAGGATAAGAGGAAGGAAAGCTTTTAGTGTTTGGGTTTTTCCTTAAGTATGAAAGGAAAATTAAGGGCTGTTTAATATATACTTTCTGCCAAATTCTCATTTTGTTCCTAATCTCCTGTAAACAGATGTTTTGATGTAATTTTATGATAAATTTCTATAATAGGTTTTATTAGTTTTCCAATATGCTTTTCATACTGCTAGCTATTCATAGGATATCTAAAACATTACTGTGTAATAAAATAAAAGCTTAGTGGAAAGAATTCTCCCCCCTTCCCTGCAATAATAATAATAAGTGTAAATCTCTCCTGTCTGATTGGAGAGTTGACTGTGCTTGCAAAAATTTAGACTTGTCTTTGTAGCAAATGATCACTGTGAATTGCTTTAGCATATTATCTTCTGTGGACCTACAATGTCATTAGCTTAATATTTATTATGCTTCATTAACTATATTCAAGTTCCTAAATGATTTAATTTTCATAAATGGAAGTTATCTTTGCATAATTCTAATAATTAGGATATTTTACTTAGAACTCTGCTCTGTCTTAAAGTCACTGAGAAAAATTTGACTGTTAATGAGAAAAACTGCTACTATTAGAGAGCTCTTTAACGTAGTTGAGTATTCTTCTTGGGGCCCAAGCAGATGCTGAAGCATGTGAAAATAATAAGATTTTATATTTATTTCTAAGTACTAATATTGCTCATTTTAGGTAAACAAAGCAAAAAGACATATGTTTGCAAACTATTTTCTGTCAGTAACCTTGTTTCCTTGAGTTAGGAGTTACCTTCTTCTGGTAATACTTCATGTTGCAAACATGCATATCATTATAAACAAAGTACAATCTCTGATGTTTAAAATAGACTGTTAGGAACATGCTTTGCTTTTAGATGGATTATATACATACCTGTCATACCTGTCATGGAATAACGGCATTTCTCTTTCTCATGTCATCTTTGGATAAAATAAAACATTAATGACCTTAATTGCTGCTGAAAATAAGGCTAGTTTTGACTTTCCTACACTTTTTTTATTAACTAAGTTCCATCAGTCAACACATTATGAGTAACTTTTACAGCAAATACCTGTGAGGATACAGAGACTTTTAGTCTACAGTCACACTTAGGTCTTTTTTCTCGTAGAGCAGACCAAGAGCTGTTTGGAATCACGATGTTTAGTGAAGCGGTGCAGGGGCACAGTCACCTTGAGTCAGATGTCAGCAAGGATTTTCTGTGTACAAAAGGATTCGAAAATGTCAGTTATAATTGAGGTATATCTTTTAGTTTGTCTTAAAATTTCACCTGCAAAAAATGACTAGCATCTCATGAACAAATTAAAAACTGATGTAAAATAAAAAGAAAATGGATGGATAGGTCTTACTATTCGGGATGAATGCATTATATAATTCAAAAAGCAATAGTAATCAATAATGTGACAGAAGTGAGTGTTATGGTGGTTTCAATAATTCAGAAATGTAATAACGTGGAGAGAAACTTATCTTTTAAAAATGAGTGATTTTCAATTTACTATTTCTCTTTAAAGCATCATTTATTTCTACTAGCCTCCAGCTGAGTTACAGGCCAAGGAGGAGAAGCACTAAAGACGGCAATTGTACCAAGTGTCCTTGCTGAGATACTATTTTGTCTCTTGTAGATGAGGCAGCATTAATACTTGGGCTCAAATAACCTTTTAAAGGCTTCTACTCTGAAATCAGCAATGTTAAAACTATTGCTTTCTCATATTTAGCATATGTAATTTTCTGCTCATTAGTGAACTATACTGAGATATATTTTAAATGCATGGTTTTGGAGCATTTCCCATGTTTTCGCATCTAATTATTATAAGTTTGTTGTTCTGTTTTGTTTTTCTTTTCCTGTTTTTACTTTGAAAAGAACCCAAACAAACCAAAACTACATTCCCCAAAGGATGTTCATTTTGGTTGGTTGTGTTATAGTCAGGGCTTGTCATTGATAGACTCATTCTTTTGACAAAATGGAAGAAGGAAAACATCCAAACTAGTATTCGCATGTATCTCAGACATTTGAGGAGACGACTGGAACAGAGGTCGAGATGCAGAAAAGTAATGCTTACAAAGCATTATGATGAATAAAATTATAATGGGACCTGGAGAGACATGGTTTCACTGACATTTAAATATGAATCTGTGCAGTAACCAAATTATTTTTCTTCTGAATTTGTAGACTTAGTTGTTTGGTTTAATAGTCACACTGGCTTAGTTTTTCAATAACTATGCTGTAAAAGTAATTCCCCTCAAAAAAAAAACAAACCTCCTTCTGATGAATAAAATATGTCATTTATTAAAATATAAAATTTTAAGCAAAGTAAACCAAAGAATAAGCTAATGGAAAAATGAAGCTGTCATCAGCACATCTTGGCCCTCAAACCTTCTAAAATACCAAGACCACTTTAAAAATGCCCTAAGACCCAGCCTCTTTATTTTTATCTTAGCCTTCCCCTAAGACTGTTTATTACATGGAACTGAATTATTTCTTTTTTTCTTTCTTTCTTTCTTTTTTTTATTTTGTTAACATGAAATACTTGATGTGATTTTCCTAGAGGAACCACTTGAAGTTTGTGGTAAGCTTCTTGTTTTGTGGCATTTACTCCTTTTTGCATCCTCTTGGACTTGTAGCTGACCTTATTACACCTCCCATCACTATTTTTGATGTACTTTCCCTTGTCTTGTGAAAGCAAATTTTTTCCCTTCCCAGTATGTTGACCTTGCTGATGACTCTTACTTTTTTCCTTTCTTGTCCTATGAGCTACTTCCACCAAGTTCTTTTTACAAAATTCCCTAATTCCTTACTACTTTCCCTTCTTGTAAAATACAGGGCAGTTGATCCAATAAGATACATAGAGATACGTGTTCATGTAATTTTTTTTGTTGTCTAATGTATTTTTCCTGAAAGTTTTGAAGTGACATGCAACATGGTGTTTTTTAAAATAAAATATACAACTTCTAAACTGAAGCTGAAAGCTAAAATTAGTTCCTTCCTCACACTTTTCTCCTGCTCATAGTCTGCAGTCCTTCAGGATAAACCTATTCCAGCATGGGCTCTCCGTGGCCCACAGTTCCTTCAGGGAATATCAACCTGTCCTGGCTCGAGTGTCATCCATGGGCTGCAGTATGGATATCTGCTCCAACAGGATCATCTCCATTAGATGCAGAGGGGCAACCTGTTTCACTGTGGTGTTTTCCAAGGCCTGCAAAGTAATCTCTGCTCCAACTGGAGCATCTCCTCCTTCTTCTCTGACTTGAGTGTCTGCAGGGCTGTTTCTCACACTTATCTGCTCCTCCCTCTTCACTGGTCTCTGGTGGGTTTGCCCTTGTTTACATATGTTTTCCCAGAGGTGCCACCGTTTTCGCTGCTGGGCTCAGCCGTGTCTTGCAATGTGTCGGTTGGAGCCACCTGGAACCGTCTGTGTATGGCACAGGGCAACCCCAGTCCCTCTTCTCAGAGGCCACCCTGCAGCCCCAGCTGCCACCACCGAAAACAGTGGACCAGAGTGGATTTTGTCCCATAGCTATGGTGATTCACCTTCTTTCTTTCTCTTCTTTCCGTTGTTCCTGATGCGTGTCTGTAGTGAAAGTTGGGTCATTGCATTTGATGGTTGTTAATTCCTGGGCCACTGGAAATGACAGTTGGACTGCAGTTCAGCCGCCACAGAGATGGGAGCCACATGTTACGTATGAACATACATCAAGTACAGTAAAGTTTTAATTTCATTCTACAATTTGTCAGCTAATAATGTTGAAAGAAGGTATCCAGGAAGGCCTTAGAAATACATCCCTCTAAAGCGTAGTGCTGCCTTGGAAGATGCTGAGTCTCTCTTGTTTGTTACACTGAAGTAACACTCTGCTGAAGACTAAGCATCCTGATTCATAAACATTTTTCATTTCTGCTGTCTCTGAAGAGAAGTAATGAAATAAAATTTCAAGTTGCTTTTTTATTGAAATGCAAACCAAGCTTTGGCAGGAGAAAGGGGAAAAAAAAAAACAAAACTAGAAAAAACCCAAACCAACCAAACACAGAAACCTCCTCAGTCCCTGAAATATTAATTGATTTTTGATCAGTCAGCTATTTCTGCTTTCCATAAGGTGTTTTGGTTTTGTTTTGTTTTTTTTTTTTTTTTTTTTTTCTTCTGTAGAAGGATATAAGCTTGACCCTTAAGGCAGATAGAGGCTGGTAACATCCTAACACATTTTGTTCAGGGATATTTTGAGCCTTCGTAAGTATGTTACATTTTTATACAAATATATGAAGAGTTTTGTGGACTAGAATGAGAGTGAGTAGGCACTGCAGTTTGAATCTGGTGATAGGGAAGTATTAAAAGTTCAACTGGAATTGGTTAGCTGAATGGACCTTTATTTATTGGACTATTTGGAATGCTTAGGGCTGAAATTTTGTGTACATTCTTGGTAATTTTATTCAGAATTTGGTATCTAAGTCTCATGTAGCTGAAAAGATACCAAATCTGATTTTTTTAACAGTGTGAGTAATATGTACTGTTAGTTTGTACGCAGAATTGAGACAGAATGGAGGAGTATTTGTAGAAAGAAATATATATATTTTTTTTGTCATAAGTTTTCAATAGTAATCTCTTTTTTTCCACATTTCTCAAGCCCCTGAACCTCAGGACAGGGATTTGGAGAATGAAGTCCCTCCCATTATAGAAGATGATCATGCTTGATGCCACCTTGAACAACTGGTTGGTTTGAGACTGACTTCAACATAGATAAGTGCATGGGACCCAGGTTCCTAAGAAAACTAGCTAATGTAGTTGCCAAACCTCTCTCAGTCACGTTTCAAAAGTCATGGCATTCAGACAAAGTCCTCAGTGGCTGAAAAAAGGGAAGCAACACACCCATTGTTAAAAAGAATAAAATTAGGACTCTGGGGACTGCTGACTAGTGATTTACAGCAAAGGTGCTAAGCAAGGTGTGATCAACATAAAAGCCCAAACTCTCAAATACTCTGTGAAATAAAGTTTTACTTAACTTATTACACATATAATTAGTAGTGATTAACAAATTAACAATAATGGCTTTAAAGGCAATGTGTTTAATCAGTACTACAAAAAATAAATATAGTGATTAAGAAAGCTACACCACCAGTTGTCCTATTGTCATTATCGAGATCCACAGTTGCTGTGGGAGCCCCATTTTCTGTGAAGATTTGGAGAGCCTGTCCTGGACAACTGTATGTTCCTGTGCAGGATATCCACTTGTAGGTGAGGTCTCTCAAGATCATGGCAAAAGGATCCAGCTTTCATGGCACTGAATAAACAACTTATATAATTCTAAAAATGCAGAATTTCTGGACCCAGATGCTCATTGCCCCCATCCTGGAACATGGCCAAGGTCCCAAGAGAGAGGAGATAAGGAAGTGGCTGGGTATCTCTTTAATTTTAAACTAAGGGGCTGTTGAGGTGCAGTACTTGTGCACAGCTCTCCCTTTTTCACACAGTGCTCATGCTGATTGGTCAGCCAGGGTGCTGATGGTCTTTTTCTTGTCCTGTATATAGAATCATAGAATAGATTGGGTTGGAAGGGACCTTAAAGATCACTTAGATCCAACCCATGGGCTTGGGAAACATCCCACTAGATCAGGCTGCCCAAGGCACCGTCTGTTCTGGCCTTGAATACATCCAGGGATGGGGCAGGCACAACTTCCCTGGTCAGCCTGTTTCAGTGCCTCACAAACTCCCACGGTGAAGAAATTCTTCCTTATGTCTAGTTTAAATCCATTTTATGCCCATTGCCTCTAGTCCTATCACTTTGTAAACAATATGCTAGAGAAGCTTTAATTAAGGTGGCACAGACGAATTCTACTGACAATATGACTATGATACACTTCCTCACATTCTGCACCAAGAATAACACAGCACAATTCTGCTTATAATAGCAGTGTGAGAAGTTGCAGATTAAAAAGTACACATAGCAATGCAATACACATCATCCATGGATCTCCTATATGGTTTTAGGTTTGTCAGTCAGGCCCTGTTATTTCCACTAATTAGCCTCTTCCTCCGTGCCTGGTAAGACTGTGGAGCAGGTTCTCCTGGAAGACGTACTGGAACCTCTGGAAGACAGGGAGATGATCAGAGACAGCTGACGTGGATTGAGCAAGGGCAAATTATGTCTGACTAACTTAGTGGTCTTCTACAATGTAGTGACTGCATCAGTGGACAAGGGCGGAGCTATGGAAGCCAGCCGCTGGGATTTTGCAAGACCCCCACAACATTCTTGCTGCCAAATTGGAGAGATTTGAGTTTGTCAGTTGGGCTGTTTGGTGGATAATTAACTGGCTGAATGGCCATATCCAAAGATACATTCAGTGTCTCAGTGTCCAAGTAGAAACTAGTAACAAGTGGTGTCCTTTGGGACTCTATACTGGGACTAGTACTATCTTATGTCTTTATTAATGACGTAGACAATAGGATAGAATGCACCCACAGCAGGTTTGCAGATGATACCAAGTTAAGTCATGCAGCTGGTTTGCTTGAGGGAAAGGATGCCATCCAGATGCACCTTGTGAGGCTTGAGGAGTGGTTCAACAAGACCAAATGCAAGGTCCTGTGCCTGGGTTGAGGCAACCCCTGGTATCAGTGCAGGCTGGGGGTTAATGGATTGATAGCAACCCTGTGGAGGACTTGGAGATGGATGCAAAACTGGACGTAAGCCAGTAATGTGTGCTCACAGCCCTGAAAGCTAGTCAAATCCTGGACTTCATCAAAGTAAGCATGGCCAGCAAGTCAAGGGAGGTGATTTTGCTCCTCTGCTCTGCTCTGATGAGTCCTTGTCTGGAGTACTGTATCCAGCTCTGGAGCCTTAAGCACAAGAAGGACATGGACCTGTTGGAGCACATCCGGAGATGGCCACAAAAATGATATGGGAGTTGGAACACCTCTCCTATGAAGAAAAGCTGAGAGAGTTGGGGTTGTTCAGCCTAGAGAAAAGAAAGCTCTAAGGAGACCTTATTGTGGCCTTTACTTGAAAATAGTTTATAAGAAAGGTAGAGAGAGTTTTCACCAGGGCCTGTTATGATAAGACAAGAGGTAATAGTTTTAAACTGAATGAGGTTATATTTAGATTGGATGTAAGGAAGACATTCTTTCTGATAAAGGTGATGAGACACTGGAACAGGTTGTGGATGACTCCTTCCTGAAAGTGTTCAAGGTTAAGTTGAATGAGACTTTGAGCAACCTGATTCAGTAGAAGATGTCCCTGCCCATGGCAGTGGGTTTGAACTAGATGGTCATCAGAGTATTCTTCCAATCTAAACCATTATATGATTCTATGATTCTACCGCCACTTTTTTTATAACTACAGCTGATCTATTGACAAGTTATTTTAGTACTTAAATGTTACTGTGGTAGATATGAAAGATATGGTAATAGAATATCATTGAGAGTGAGTGTAAATTAGAAGATTCAGTAAACATTCTTTCTATACATTATTTTTTCATAGTGGTATGTCATTTGGCCTTTTTTTCGGTATTCAAATTTGGTGCCATAATATTGAAAAAATACATTTTTCTTAATTTATTTTTCTCTAGTCAGTTATAAATAATTTTCTTCTTATTTACCTATTTTGGTAACCATGGTGAGGGAATAATGCATTAATTGGAATTACTGGAGTTGTAAATAAGCCTATCTCTTTAAAAGGAAGATGT
This sequence comes from Clamator glandarius, assembly GCA_033459285.1. Taxonomy (NCBI): domain Eukaryota; kingdom Metazoa; phylum Chordata; class Aves; order Cuculiformes; family Cuculidae; genus Clamator; species Clamator glandarius. The sequence goes on from JAUNZM010000227.1 coordinate 5,833,269, forward strand.
AGATGGATTACACTGAAAGAATACATAAAGATATCTTTTGTGCCTGCAAACTTATGTAGAAAATAAATGCAGTAATATAGGTGATACCATTGGGAAAAAAAGGAGGAAACAATTAATCCCAGTCTTTTAGCTACTTAAAGGAGTGATCCTGTAGTGTCTCACTCTTTCTTTCTTCTTACTACCCTTCAGCGTGGACAGAATTTTTTAATTAAGCAATATTTTGAAAAAGGTGGCTCAGAGAAAAAAGGGTTCTGTCCATACATCTGTATCATGACAACCCAAATTTACAGGTAGCTTGGTAACTGTGCACATTCTACAACATACATATTTCAGCTAAGAAGTTGAAGAAATGTACTCTTATTGGTACCTACTTAGTAACAGTATGAAAACAGTAGCTTGCCTCTCATATGAAGTTTAATTAAAGAATAGTTGCTTGAATTACTACCTGTAAAATGCAAAGCCATGTTTCTATCAAACATAAACCACTTATCTCTTCTTCCCCTCTCCCCTTCTAATGTCAGTTCTAGAAACCAACAAAAACATCTTTAATAAATATACAAATGTATTAAAAAGACTTTGAGGACTGAAATTTGGAATTATAATGAAAGTTCAGACTCAATTTTAATTATAATACTTCTTTGACATTTTATTCTACTTGTTTGCTTTATTTATATGTACGACTAATGTAGTGTTTAAGTAATAATTAAAAAATAAATAAGGTAAAATTGCTTTGTACTACTCATAAATCTAGACTGGTTGATCTTTGTGTAAAATATATTGATAAAGAAGTATGTTCATTATTCATGTTCCAGTAAAACTCAGTGACTTTGAAAACTGAGTAACCATGGAAACACAACTGGGTAACGTAAGGGAGAAAGTGCAGAGGTAAATTTACATATACTCTTTTAATAAAAAGTTATGGATTCTGCTTTTACAGTATAATTGACCTCAGTTTTTTAACTGATCTTTTACCAATTTAAATGTGTGCAAGTGAGTTTTTATATATATGGGCATACACATATTATATATATGAAACATACTTAATTGAATTACAATAGATATTTGGTTTACTTCTGATACAGATTTTTTTTTCTGGTTTTGTTTTTAATTCAGTAAATTCTTGCTATAAGACTTGCCAGCTTCTTCCCCTGAGTTGATGAACTTTTTTTTTTCTAAATGACGGTTTGAGAACTCTTCCAGAGTTATAAATTAGTTTTAAAAGACAAATTTGTAAAGCATTATGTGATAGAATACTCTAGTAGTCAGAGCATTAGGAGGATCACAGATGGATTATTGGACTATAATGTAATAAAAATGTTACAAATATAAGGTAAAGTCAGTTTCTTGTTACTGTCTAAAGCATATCTTGCTTTTAATGTGATAAAATGCAGAACTTATAGGGTTTGCGTAGTACTTGGCACACATTCCAGTGTCTGTCTTTTGTATCGCTTGTGACTGTGGACTGAAAATATGTATTTGCTTTTATAGAAAAGTATGCCCCAGGTATTTCTGGACTATGCTATTCATATAATGACCCGCCGGGTAATGTTTTCTCTTCTGTATGTCGTTATGAACCTAACCTAATAAATTTTCTTAGCATTTTTAATCCACATGAAGCTGTACCACCTTTTATGGCAGAAAATATGTTGAATCCTGTGGGGTTAATAGTAACATTTTTTAAAATTATCCTTGCTTTCTCTCAATATTTAAAAAAAGTATGTTAATCAGTAAGGGCAAACCCAAGATTTTGAGCTTCTGTACTTTAAACTTTTGATATCTGTAGTTTGTGACTTTCTTTGGGAAGAAAGTTTGTCTTTCTGTCTAAATTTAGCATTCATTGGGAAGGTCTTTCTGCAATCTTTATTTTTTTTCCCCCACATTTCCCACACTTGTCTTTTCCTGTCACGTAGAGGAAATGAAACAGGAAGCTTAGTCCAAAAATGCATTCTCTAGGTTCTGGTGCAACCTCTAAAATGCACCAAATGTCAAACTATGCCCACTGTGAGCAATTCATGAAGTAATTGCCTCATCATTTTGATCACAGTCAGGCTTTTATTATAAAGTAGCTGGCACAGAAAGGCACCTTTAGAAGTGCGAAAACAAGCAACACAATGAAGTAAAAATGATAAAATTGAGCACAGCACTGGCACGTTACAGCTGCTGTCCCTGGCAGTAACTGCTGCCTTGAACAATAGTCTCTGACTGCCAGGAAAACCCCACTCACTATGGGGGAGAAACTTCTGTTGGTTAAATTTCATTTTAATATCAAAGAAGAGTTCAAGCCAGAATCCCATGTGTGCAAAACTCTGAACTTTGTCAGTATGTGTGTATCCATAAAACGGTCTTAGGAAGCCCCCTTATTTTTAAGATTTACTTAGAAAAACACTTCATCCCATCTGGCTCTGTAAGTAATTTTCTCTTTGGTCTAAATGAATGTTAGTGACAGAGCTTTCCAATCAAAAGAATGTGTACAGAACAGTAAGGAAAAAAAAATAGTTAAGTAGACATTCAGATTATTTGTACTGTAGAAGGTGAAATTGTCTCCTCCTTTCCTGAAGTTTATTTGGTAGGGGAGATGCATAATTTTTAGTGGAACAGTCTGTGGTATAGCAATATAAATGCACAGGTACTTTCTCCATTTCTCGTAATTTTCCTATTAAGGGTTTATAAACTTACATTTGCTACTGCCTTCATCTTACTGAAATATGAATTAAAGTCCATCAGATGTCTCATGTCTTTGTAATAGTCCGAAGTTCTACAGCCCAGGGTAAACAGACTCAGTAGCTCTGTGTAGCATTTATAAGCTGACTCATGTGCTTTATAGTATACAGCGGAGGTGTATAGGCTGATAAACTCTAGATCTAACCTGCCTGCTGGCATAAAACAAGTAAATATCCTCATTTGGACTTGGTAGTTACTATGGATCAAATTATCCATTACCTGCCACCTCTATGGTCATTTATAGCTCAGCAAGAAGCTATATACTACTACCATCATTGAAAGTCATTTAATCCCTGGCATGTTTATATGAAAGACTACAAAAACCAATGAGATACGGGAGTATCAAGCAATTGATATTTGTGTTTTCAGACCCTTGGTTTTGCAGGAAATCCAGAGTTAAGGTTGATGAGTGTCAAACCCGAGAAGGAGCAAGAACATTTGTGATTTTATTTGAGTCTTCTAATGAGCTTCCAGAGGTGAGGACCAAAGAACACTCATAGCATCTAGAAATAAAGGTTTAATCCGCAAGATCATTTTGACTTATGAAGGCATCAGGACACATCCTACTGAAATCATTACACTAAGGAATAAATTGCTATATCGTTACAACTCTGGAAATAAGGCATCTTTAAGACACTGTAGCTATATGGCCATGACTATATTAAAGAAGACACTAATTTAGATATCTTCACATTTTTCCTTAGCCTGAGCTAGGAATTTTTCTTTGCTGTGTTTTTATTCTTCAGCCAGACTATTTTAACCAAAAGATGTTCGTCCGTCCAAGCAGCTGTCAAGACAGAAACACTCAATAATTGCGTCTCTGTTAATTTCCTCAGCTTTGTAAACATTAAAATTCTATATATTTTAATTATTTGTATTCTTTTTTTTTGAAAACTGTGTTACATACATTTTAAGATTATTCTTTTTAATTTTTTTTTTCTATATTACTGTCTTAGAACTACTGTGACACATAGTTTGGGAAAATAAGTGCCATCGTATTTTTTACAATTTCTTTCTTTTTTAAATGTGTCTACTGGAAACATAATGAAAAGATGCCATCATATAGTGTTCATTATATTAACCACTTCTTCAAATTACCTGCTAAAGTCAATGAGATGAAAAACATTCTACCTTCCTGTCATAATGAAATTTTTTTCAAAATACCTGTTACAGTCAAAAGAGAATGTACAACATATAAAAATGAAAGAACTTGTTCTTAGTCTGATTGATATCTTCACATGCATGTTTGTATCTAAACAAAATGAAAGAAATAGTCCAGTTACAAAACCACACTTATTACCTCTTTACTAAGATCCTTAAAATGGTTATAGCAATGGTTTTAGAAAAAACCCCAAAGCCCTAGTGTATTTTCTCTGGTGTTGTGCTCTCCCTTCCAGGCTCCTTTCGGGTCCTCAGTTTGAGGCTTCTCCTAGCCTGCAGTGGGTCCAGTGCACAAGCACAATCCTGAGGTCTTTTCTGGGCAGGGTGTGATGATCCCAGTGCGAGTCTCCTCCTTAGTCATAGGACCTGCTTGTTTTGGCTTTTGTGGGGGTTGATTTTTTTGGTTTTGGTGGGGCTTTTCGGTTTTTCTTAAAATGTGTTTCCTTGCTCTAGGCTGCTGCCTTCTGACTTCTCTCAGCTCAGGGCACAGCTTGCAGCCCTTTACTAGGAATGGCACGGGTTACAATTTATTTTTAAAAGTCATTTGGGAAAGAGTCAGCCACATTGATTTTGCTGAGGATGGATCCACATCTGCAAGTAAAACATCTGTGGCACTGGTTCAGAGAGCCAGATTTATTTTCCAGGTAATTTTTTATTTTTTTTTTTCCAGTTTGTGTCATAGCCTGTCTTACCATTCTCTCCAAATATGAGTTCTTTACCCTGGAATTAGTTGACTGTTTTTAATTTATGACAGCAGCTTATTACCTGCAGAACTCAGGTGTAAGAGCTTCCTATAAACGCTCCCTGCAGCGTAAGAAAATATGAAATAGAAACTGGGAGCTGCAAGCAATACTGAAATCCTTCTCAAAGGTGCATGGCAAGTGGGAACAGCAATGTGTGAGTGGCAGACAGGACATGAATTTAGGTACGCAAAAAGGAGGAACCAAGGGCAGTGATACAGGTGCAGGATGAAACAGGGTGGAGAGCAATGCAGCGCTGCTGAAGCAATGAAGTGAATGAGTACTTGGGTTTGGGTGAGGTGCAGGCTCTTGTTACCGAATTAGTGTGTGCAGGCACTCGTGCACACATTGACGTAGGCAATCTGCAACAGAGCCCATTGGAAGAAGTTCTTGTGCTGTTTCCAGATGTGTGGAAATGGAAAGTGCACTGGTTAAAAGCTGTAGCTTCAGATGCAGCAGCACAGCTTGCCTGCCCCTTGATGCCCTGTGAGTTTCCTTCCCTATGTAAGATCCACAGTTTTTTTTTCTTTTTTTGCTTAATCATAGGATAGCTTTGTTTAATAGCCCTAATACAGGATAAAAAAAGGTCAGGACAGTAACAGGAAATGAATGTCATTTCTCTGAACTTAATGGTGAACAGTGGGTCAGGGGAGTCTCCTGTGCAGCAGCCAGAGATACATGCATATTAGAGTGCATTAAAATTTTATTTTCCAACCTGCTATTGTATACACATAATGGTAGAGAAGATGACTGAAGGTATAACCTCAGGAGATAGATTAAACCTTCTATTAGAACTATTTTATCTACTGTAAATGAAAAGTACCATGAGTTTGGGATCAGTCTTTTAGGAGAGCAGGACTTTGTGGATGATTCTCTAAATAGCAATATTATTTTCCATAAGCATTATATATTCCAAAATACTTCTCCAGGTTCAGCAAAAATAATTCTTGTTAACCTTTAAGTCTCTTACTATGGCTTGCACTGTTACTGTATCTCAAGAGGCAAGTAAAACAGAATATACAACCTTAAAAAAAATTGGTTATAGCATTGTGCAAAGAAGAAATTAGTATATAAAAATATAAATCCTTAATGGACTAACTGATAGCTTGAGGCTGATTCTCAAACAGAAGTGCATATCTTCTTTGAACCATACTGCTTTCCCCAATTTTCCAGTGTTTATGTAGCTCCTACCTCCTGTTTGTAAAGAGGTCACTTTAGTTTGAAGTTCTGTTTCAAAATGGGAATAATATTGAAATCTCAGAAATTTTAAAAACTAGGAAGTCTCTCCCTAAGTTAGCTTTAGTTCTACACTAGGCAATAGTCTGAGTTTCCACGAGTAAATGAATATGTTGAAACAGTCTTCTGAAAGTACTTTGTCATGGTCTCTGCACCCAGGCAGAAATTATATTTTACCAGTTAGACTCTGTACACATTTTTTTTTAAATCTTTCTTTTTTCTTCCAATCAAGAGAGCTAGGGAAACTTACCAGACTCCCACACTCAGTCTGAGAGAGAGGTGTAGCATATCTCCATCCATACTTACCCTCAGAAGCAACAGCTTCAAAACACAAAACCAGCAGCTTTTGTTTGCTGCACTACACTGCAGTACCATCTCCTTTCCCAGCAACTGCAGCTGATCACTGCACTCTGCTCTGTGTGGTGGAAGTGGAAAAATTCATATGTTTGTGTAGGTTTAAACGTGTCAGCCAATAATGGCAGTTTCCAATCCTAAAGGCAATAGAGGGGGCTTTACTGCTCATTTATTATTAAATGCTGATTTATGGAGAAGTATTAAGAATCAGTAATCCATCAAATGTAGCACCTGACTTTCCTAGAAAACTGTTTGTTACTTTACTTACTGCTTCTTCAAACTGATAGTTTTTTCTGTATTATTTTTATGTATAAACTGCATTATGTCTCTCCCAGGTAGAAATAAGTTTTTGCTTCTTGTGAATTGCTTGAACTGTTAATTCTAGAACTATTTCAGTCGGTGATTATAGAATGCACTATTTATAGTAATTTTAAAATGTTTTAACATAGAAACTTTTGAACTGGCTTCTTCAATTTAGCAAATAAATTATCTTTTGGAAGAAGAGTTTGAAGGTGACTGCCAAACTTTAGTATCAATGAACTGTTCTTAAGCAATTAATTCTACCGTTGATTGAGTTAACTTACGTTTTACTGTGAATATGAGCTGAAGTGTTTGGAATCCATTTGGTTTCTGCATAGTAAAACTGACAGAAAGTGTATGCATCTATTTTCAATACTGCCAAGCTTCAGTTATGCACCTATAAATTAATTTTCTCAGCAGGTCTTTTATGCCAAAAGAGGTGGATTGTATTACTGTGTTTACATATCTAGTGGCACAGTTGAGGACATGTAACAAAAAAAGCATTTTCTGCTGTAGGTATTGTTGTTAGTGCCAATCTTAAGAAAACACTTGGAAAAGTGGAGAGGAAGGATGACGAAGAGAGTTGAGATTTCATGCTGCCACATTCATTGTGTGAGACTGAAAAGTCACAGTGTCTCCTTCAACCATTTGTAAAGCAGTACAAACTATGATTACCTTGTAGAGGTTTAGTAGAGATAAACAAATCATATTTGAATGGTGTTATGGGAGATTTGAACCAAAGATGCTATCAGGTACTGTAAGTGTTGTGTAGGATTTAGGGTGGAGGAATGTTTATTGTGATATACTGCACTCACTGAGAAGACAGCTTTCTGGGTGGTTTTATATGAATTCTTTTGGTATTCAATCTATATATCTGTTCTCCACCCTTGCCCTGTACAGTTAAAAAATTCTTTTACTATACCCTTCTATTCAGCTAAATTTCTTTCTCCAATTGTTACACTTCTACTTTTTCCTCCTGGCCTTCCTGTATCAACATTCTCTTTCTTAGAGATGATGTGGTTGACAGTTGTCCCTCATGAATTATCTCCTTCTGTCCTTATCTCCTCTTTTATCCCTCTGCTGCTTGGGTCTGTGCAGATATGAAAGAAACTGAAGGCTGTGCAAAATTATCATGTACTTTTTCTTTTAAAATTAGTTTTTCTTTGATAGGAAAAACATATCTGGATTTTTTTTTTAGAAATTTTATACTGCATATGTATCATATTTTCTAACTGTATGTTCCATGAACCATGATCAAAAAATTCATTCGGTTTAGAGAACTGTATATTCCATTTGATCTACTACTACTATAATTAGATGCAATAAGAGAATGATAAAAAGATTCTTTCTTTTGAATAGAAGGCATTTTTATAGTTTTGTGGATAACTTGGAGATGCGGAGAGTACTAAGCACTTAGTGTCAGATTCAAAATGAGATTGATAAATTGGAGGAATGTTTTGAATTCAGTGAGATGACGTTTAATAAAGACAAATGCTAACTATTATAACTTAAAAATGAGGAATCAAATGTTTATACAAAAAAATGGGTAGGCAACAGTAATGTGCAAATATATTTCTGTAGTAGAAAAGGTCAGAAACTGAAATTAATTAATGACATGATTTTTTTTTTTAAATAAAAAAAAGGGCAAATAGCCCTGGGACATGCAGGCAGGAATGTCATCTGCAGCATGTGGGAGTTGCTACTGAACTTCCTTCAGTGGGTGGGTTGTCACGGAAGCATTTTGCCTGGTTTAGGGCATTGAGCTTAAAGAAAGAAGTAGATGAATTGGATGGTGTCCAGAGAAGATGAACAATAGCCAGCACAAGATATTATAAGGACAAAAGAAGATTTGTTAGTACTGAATCGTAAAGTTGAACGGTATATATCTCAAAAATATTGCAAAGAAACCTACCTTCTAATGTATGAAGGATTATTATGATGGTTCTGTTTCCCCGAATCATAGCAAACAGAGCAAAAATAATCAGCATATTTTATAACACTGAGGATCTGGGACAAGAAATCTATTTATATATGACACTGCTAAATACCTGAAGAAACTGTAGGGCATCTCAGTGTATGGAGATTTCAAATGTGTGAGGCAAGCCTGTATCAAGAATATTATGACTATGATGTCCTCCCTCAGAGTAAGGGGAATGGATGAGATGAGGCCTTTACTTTTCACAGTCCTAATTTTTAATGATTTTTATCTCTTCTCATCTAATGAAACCAGCATATGTTTGTGAGGTGTGATGATGTAAGCTTTGAAAATATGTTATTGATTATCTAAGGCAAGTTTTTTATGAAGATGTATATATATGTATATATGTAAAATACATGAACATACATTTACATGTATACATTTTAGTGTGCAAATATATATTTGTGAGTCTTCATTATATATGGCTGGATAGACATATGTGTGTGTGTATGTGTAAGTGATGTTGGGAATATAAAACAGTTCCTGGGTAAAAAAAAATGTCTTGAAAGCTGAAATAATGCACTACATGTTGAAACAGTTGTTCTGTTTAATTTAATTGTGTTCATTTAATATACAGTTTGAGAAACAATGGTAGGGGTTTTTTTACCTGTGGGACAGTAGAAGCTGCTAGTAAGGCTGGAGCTATTCAAGTTGTTAGCTCTGTGGGATGAAAAGAGACAGATAATTATTACCTGTGGAACATGGAGGAGTTATCTGGGGAGAAATGTGAGAGAAATAATAATGTGTCACTGTTAGGTCTATGATTTTTAGTTTCTGGCAAAGCTATAAGTTTTAGTTCCCAAGCTTGTCTTCTGGAGATATTTGGTAAATCTCTGCTGAGAAAGATGTTGAGTGATCTGAAATGTAATAAATATTTTGTGGAAACTGTTCTTCCATTAACTGCATGTGCTGTCTTTTACTGTTTTCATATATGAGTTCATGCTGTTATTGGAAGGCCTGTTCACTTTAACCTACATAGTCTTGTAAGAGTATTTGGTGCCCCGTGTGTGGGAGCACGCATGGGATTCATGTGTTTGATGGCTCTGTTATGTTAGGTGTTTATCCTATTTGTTTGCTCTTCAGAATCAGTGAGACTTGCACACTGAGGTCATACTTTCCATTTTTGAAAATCTGACCTTCGAGTCATAGGTGTAAAGTCTTTAAATCAAGTTTAGTTGTTATTGAAAGTATTAATGCATAGTGATTATCTTATGTGTTGAGTAACAGTTCAAGCCTTCTCATCTTTTGAAAGAACGTAATGGTGTTTGACAATGGTAAACATTAGCTTTTACACGTATTTCAATACAGTGAGAATAAAAGGAATCCCAGGTTAAAGACACCTATAAAAATTAAGATTTCTAATTAATTATTTTTTGAAGACGTAGCCATTACCTGTTGGATAAGATCATTTATTCATAGATTAGCAACCTTCAGTTTGAGAAACACAGAAGTTGTTATTGTTGTCATTCTCATCCTAATAAATGGGAAGGACATTCTGGGAATGACCTATTTGAGTCTTATTGGACTGCCTGATGGAAAACCACTTTGAAGCAAAAGGATTCCACGGCTAAGCCTAGTAATAGCAGCTGTCACCACGTATAAAAAGTAAGCTCTGCTTTACCTGCACAGGATTGGTCTTTCTGAAAAGAGGTTCTCCCATGGAGTGAGAATTCAATATCCAGTAGTAGAGAATATTGCTTTTAAAATATTAGAAATCACTAGAATGTTAACAAGAGGAGGGCAGTATACAAATATGGTCACCCCTGTAGTAGCTATCTGTATGAACATTTGAAAATCCTTATTAGTTGTGACAGTAAGTATGTAGGTGCATTGCTGGCAGCATGTCTGGAAATGAAATATGGAAAGAAAAAGAAAAGGTAGTTGAAAAATGCTTCTTTGCAAGAGCAAAGGCTACCACCATGAGTTTTCAGTGCTACAGAAATTTAGCTGTCAGTCGAAGGGAAAGACACCTTGGGGTCTTGTTGGACGGCCTGATAGAAGACCACTTTGAGACAGAAGTACTTCATGTCTAAACCCAGTAAGAGCAGCCATTGCTACATACAAAAAGTGAGCTCTTCTTTACCTGAGCAGGATTGGTCTTTCTGAAAAGGGGGTGTCCCTTGGAGTGAGCAAACAATCTCTCGTGATAGACATTTTCTGCAGAAATTCAGACTGAATCATTTATATTGCTGTAAATCAAAGAAAAGCCTATATAACACAGGCTGTATTGAAGTATAAGATTAATAAGATTAGGGAAGCATATAGGCATTTTGTTATTTTAAACTAATTTTCTATAATGCTTTTTTCGATTTGCTGAAAAAAGGCTTCTAGAGCCACTTGCTGAGTGGTTTTAAGAAGGCTATTTGTCTATGTCATGGCCACCTGCAGAAGAGAAGGGTTTGCACTCAAGCCTTCATGGTAATACGTGCTTTGATGGACAAGCTAAAGTAAATGCAGCTGCAGCCTTGTAAAATGTTATAGCTCTCAGGTATTAACAGGGTTCTTTTGGAAGTTACTGTTCATTGCAGCAGAGCTGGCAGTGCAGAACATGCACTAATCACACCAGTGCTGTATTTCAACTGTGACAGTATTTCCCCAGCATTTTAGCTTAAACCTTCAAACTGAAGGCAGGTTTGCATTAAGGCATGTTGTGATCTGGAAGGGTGGGAATGTCCGCACACGTTCTGACCCTCAGTACTTGCTGGCAGAGCAGGCTGGGTGCAATCCTGTACTATCACAGCAAAATTTCCAAGTGTTTTAATGTGAGAACTGTAAAAACTGGTTTAAGGGCAAGCAAAGCAGTTATCTGTCTGCACTGCCACATGCACTTTAAATACTGAGACTAAGCACATTTTAAAGACAAGCCAAAGTACAACAACCACACTAGTGGATGTAACATTTTGGGAATTGTAACCACGCATTTCTGCTCCCAAAAATCTGCACAAGTTTGCCTGTACCCCAGAACAGGCTGCTGGAACTGGATATTTTACTATCTTTGGCCGAGGTAGTGCTGGATGTGTACTGATGACATGGGCAGTGCAGCTGTGCAGCTGACATATTTACCTCTGCAAATTACAGATTTGAAAAAATGTACAAATGGAGAAACGATGGAACAGGGGAACAGGCAGCCTTGAAATCCTGGCACAAAGAGTAAAAAGAGGAATGCATTGCTCGACAGTTAACAGCTTCAGTGGTAGCTTAATCTGCAGTTATGTGATCATCACTCTTGTATAAGTTTCCATTTCTGAGAAGGAATTTTTAAGTATCATGTTCACATATAGCATTGTGCATAAACATTAAAAAATTTCATGAATTTCATACATAGACAGTTGTGGTGAGTTTGTGTTTCTGCCCTTTGTAAGTAGGCACGATGCAAATCTGTGCATTCTGTGCAGATGGCAACTACATTTTTGATCATAAAATTTATGCAATAAATGAAGGAAGACTGGCTGGCTTAGCCTGCACTGTACCATGACTCATAGGAGTCTTCCCATTTGCCTCAGTGAATGTCTGTAGGGAGAGGATGCTGGCTGTATCTTTTAAATTACAGAGCCAAGTATTGGAAGAGAGGATCTTTTCTATAGCTGCTCATGCCTGTGAGTCTCTAGAGAGAGGTGTTTAAAAAACAAAACAAAACAAAAAATACTGGCAGCATAAAATATTGGAATTCAGAAAGGAGATTGCCTAGTATTCAGTTTGATAATAAGTACCATCAATTTTGGATGTTCACAGGATTAAGTTCTGTGTCTCTACAATTAAAAAGAAAATAAGAAAAATGCATCATAGAACATTAGCATAATTGTTGTAATGCAAAGGCTTTGCTTGCAGTCTATTAGTATTTTCCTAGCCATCCGACTTGTGTTACTTAGCGAAGGAGCAATTTCTACATGATTTATTAGATAAGTGCTGCATTTCAAAACCCATGTTAGCTGAAATAAGGCCAGGGGTTCTACAGCTCATGAAAGGAAACAGAAACTCCTTGAATTTTCTGTTATTTGAGGACATGAGCGAAAGTAGTCATAAATGAAAGATGATTTGAGAGGTACAGGAAAAGATAACTTGAAAAATGTTGGTTTTGATACAGATGAGATACTAAGGCCTCTCAAATCTTGTACTCAAACTAATTTAAACCAGCTGGTATTAGTACTGGTAAAAGAATAGGCACAGCAGCAGGGAGCTTGGCATTCGTTAGTCACAAAAATGTTTACCTGAACCTAAAAGCTTTGAAGCCTGAGCTGGATTCGCTTTTGCCCTGCCTGTCATACTATGGTTTTGAGTTAGGTAATACTGGTAATAATGATTTAGTTTACAGGACCTTTAATGTCCCAGGGACTAATATAGCTGGATGCTGGAGTGTCCAAAACAAATGAAGGCACAGACGGTACTAGGCTGAAAATACATTCTCCAATGGGTCATTTTCCAAACTGCAAATTTGGGATGTGTTTTAGGCCTGTCCAGAAGATGTCTATTGGTATGATAACATCGTCATGTTATGCTTCTTTGGCTGGACTCCCTCTATATAGACAGATGAAGATCACTGTACGTGAACATTTTGATAAATTTATTTTTTTCCATGATTTTGCTGGTGTCTGAAATATCTTTATTTACATTACCAAACCAAACATTATGACCCAATTGTGCCAGGGAGACTGTAAATACAGAGAAAAGAGATCAGCATGCTTTGTTAGCTAGTTCGCACCATCACAGTGTTATTAAATCTCTTTCTGACTGGAGATGATTCCTATTCAGCTGTTGTGCAACACAGTCAAAATGAGTTCAGTCTACATCTTTGCAAATATTCAGATTGCCAAAAAAAAAAAAAAAAAGGAAGTGGAGAAGGAGGAGAAGGTAAATATGCCTAAGGTTCCACACTGGATTACTGGTTAAGCTGTTGTATTAGTTTAGTCTTTTCTCAGTGGTGCCACATTGTCTTCTATTGCTTTTTAACTCTCCTGACCTTTACAAAAAACTCAGTCCCTTCAACTCTTTCATTATTTTAATAGCTGTTCTCTGAATTGATTCCAGTTTCTCTCCATCTTCTTTTTTTATTAAGTTCAGGTACCAAAACTGACTGCCATAGTTTAAATTAAATTACAATGGTTATTAAACCACAAACAGGCTATAACATAGGAAGAGTATGATGGTTTACCCTTTGGAGTGGTTAGCTCTTTGATTGTTATGTTCTGTTACACAGTTATTTTTGATTCATTGTTTACTAGCACCTCTATCTTTTTATTGCAGTATTGCAGTTACTTTGTAAGAGAAAATCACTTGTAAATCAGCCTTCCAGCTGATTTTAATTTCCTGATGCTGCCCAGGTTTTTTTACAGCTTCATGCAATGTTCTTCAGTTATTTTTACTGTATCATCCATTCTCTTGTTTTTATTCATTCAGTTAGTATATTTATCCTGGAATAAGTCTTTTAAAAGTTGTATTTAAAGATATATAGTTACTATTTTCAAATACAGATTGCATTGCTGCTTATATGGACATGTTTGTTGCGTGGATGATATAATGGTAACTTAAGAAATCCTGAAAAATCTAACCTCAAAAATGTAATACAACAAACTTGACCGGATATTTCCTCCTCAACTGTAAAAATCTTGCATTCATAGTAGGAAATATATGTATATTAACAAATATTTCTATAAAATTTTACTTTAGCACATAGTCACACATTAAATATTATTTCTGAGTTCAGTACTACAATGTCCAACCTCGGACCCAAATTTCTTTATGCTGTGCAAAACCAGGAAAAACCCAAAGAATTGCTGATCCAAAGAGCTTACAGTCTACAGTAAGAGAAGATGAGAGGAGTTGAAGGAGACAGGATAGTGTTATTTTGTGCAACACACTGTGGTTGCAGCACATGGCAGCCTATTGACTCTTCTTGAGTGCTTTGTTGGAAGAAGGGAAACTATCTTTTACTGGAGCGAGTCACTCATACACTTGAAAAAAAGACTCAGAATTTCAAATGGATGGCAGGTCTGAAACAGAAGCTACGTACATGATGAAATAATTTACTTTGAACTTGAATAATTAGATAATTTGGGAAGCAGTGATAGGTATTTCTGTTGCATATAGTTTTATTTTAGCAAAAGGGAGGGGTAGGGGCATCCTAAAAAGAAAGTTTTAAGAACACATTTCAAAAAGCTTAATGAAGTTCTAGAAGGAGAATTCTGGTTGTGTGTAACAGGCATAAAGGTGTATAATCTTTGGACTTGTCTGAGATACATAAAAAAGCCATGGTTTCTATTTTAATTTGAAAAGTCATTTTTTCTCTTCAGTGTGAGACTGCCTAATATTTACAAAATACTGTGTGAACATTTACAGTAAGTATTCTGCAATGTTTAGGAGGGCTTTTATGGGATATTTAAGAAATGTTTCGTTCTGAAGGAGAAGGCATGTAGCCTCCTCTGTGATTCCTGAAGCCAGTAGAATTCTCTTTCTTCCTGTAGGTTGGAGGTTGAAGAAGATGCACAGAAAATAAAAATTGTATGGCTTGATTGTGATATATAATTTTCTATCTCTTATTTTCTGGTTTGTATTATCAATTGTAGCTGTAGGTTTAGGGTTTTGAGAGGTTTGGGGCTTTTTGTGTGGCTTTTCTTCCCCTTTTTAAGTAAATTATTCTATTGAATGTTGCTGAAATACCAGGTGTAGTTTCATGGCTATGTTAAGGTTTCAAATTCTATGTTTTACCCCTTAAAATTATGATAGGAATAAAACCAAAAAATCTTTTTGCCAAGTTGAATGGCTGCCAGAGCTGCTTCTTTGGCTGCCTAGATATCTTGTTACCTTGTAGAAGCAATGTGAGGGTCCGTGTTGTTGTCCAAGGGCTGGTTGCCTTAATCAAGAGATGGCCACATATGCAGCTAGGGGATTTAGGAAGAGTCAGCTGTGACTTATTTCCACGTGTATTTGCTGATCAGACAAATGGGCTTGTTGGGGATCTGGATGCCTTTCTTTCTTAGTAGCCCAGAAAACTTAGGAGCCCTGCTCCTTATCAGTACTCTTGGGAGCCTTTTGTGGAGAAGTGAAATCCTGTACGACAGACTAGCTGCCAGCAACGATGATGAAAATAGTCCTGATACTGGACTTAAGATTTAAGATACAAATAGATTTGTTTAGAAAAATTTTGCTTATATTAGGCCATCATTCTTTGCTGGAAAAAGGCCTATGCAAAAGGTTAATAGCCATTTCCACTTAGAATAAGGAACCAGAGTAATTCCCTTTTCTCCTTAGAGCGTGGCCTAGAACATCCCTCTTCCAATGATAAATATGGAAAGGAAACTAATAAGTATTTGATGCTGATGTTTATTTTTTGTGCAACCGTTTCTTGTTATCTCCTGTTCAAACTAAATTATTTTATTGGATTTTTGTTCTTCTAGATGTATGCCTCATATAGCTAAATTTTGATGCTAAGAATGAAGGAAAGTGCCCTTATTTTACCTTATTTTCATTTTAGGAGTCAGCAGAGCACCTCTGAGTATGCATATGTGATAAGATAGACTACAAATTCCTTGTATTGTCTTTTCTTTATTTCTTTTTGTTCCTTTTAGATGAGTACAGAGTTCAAGGAACTCAGTAGTTACGACATAAAGGACTGAGTGTTGTTTCTTTTTCCTGTGGTCTTAGTCCTGCCATAAGTATTCAGAAATGCTTGATTTAATGAATTGAGACTTTCAAATGTGACTGTAGATAGGGATACAGGTTTTACATCATACGGTGCTCTAGGTTTGATGTGATTTCCGGTGTTTTGTAACTGTAATACTGTTAAGTATTATGATATTTGTGTTTTAGTAATTTCTGAAAGCTTTTGGGCTTATAAGTTGATTTTTTGAAAGTTAAAAACTCAGCAATAAATATTTTCTGCAGAGCAATGCCTAACTTTTATCCAACATGGAGATTCAAGTAAATAAGACTTCATGTTAGAAGTACTAGAATTTTCTCATATTTTTATATAATATATTTAAAGAATAGAAATAAGACAGGAAAAACTATAATATTGCAGAGGTAATGAGTAATCAGAAATAATTGATTTGGAAACAAATCTGTCTATTCTGTCTTTGGAGCTGAAATGTATAAGTATCATTAATGGAGAGAGTTAAGCAAGTAGTCTTTTGATGTGAATTGTAAAATAAATTAAGTAAAGCTCAAATATATCTTCTTATCAGCTAATTAAATGAGATTTTATTAAGCTACTCACAAAATATCACCATTGGATCACGAAACAAAAAAGAATTGTTAGGAGTGTTCCACACATCTCAATGAAATCCATTCACACACAAATCTGCCTATGAGTGTTCACATACTATAACTTACTGCATAATTCTGTGTGTTCCACAAATAGAATGAATATTTTAAAGCAGTACATATGTGGATTTGGAAGAAAAAGTGAGCTGTCACTAATGGAAAATTTATGCTGGCAACTGTGATAAAGTATCACATTTAAAAGGATTTGAGGGGAGGTTGTTTTGTTGCTTTTTTGACTTTGAGATGGCGAGACGATGAGAACCACTGAAGCATATTGCACTGATTAAATGCAGTACTTAGGAGTCTCAAATGTCACAAAACATATGGAATACCAGGAGCATTCATCACTGTTTGAAGGGACTGTCTAAAGCCTTGATAGCCTGGTCTAACGATAGTGCCAGTAAAATAGTCAATGAACGAAATGAAGATCTTGTAGCATGCAAAGAAGTGAAATAATGTTGGAACAAAGACTGTCAGGCTGGTACAGAATTACAGCTTCTTCTTCCTCCTGCTTTTACTCCTCCTCCTCTTTTGCAGGAATAACTAGGACTGTGGTCAGGCAAAGCCATACAGATGCTATGAGCTTTACTTTAGCAATTAACAGACATTGAATCTTCATATATGTTTTGGATTTTAAATAAACAAACTTGGAACAAGAATGAGCAACCACAAATTTTATTCCAATGAAAGCAGACTTCCTATAGTAAATCAGATCTTTTTTTTTTTTCTTCTCAGTAAATGGTAACAGTGATCAATCTAATTTTGGTGGTGAAGGGAAAGACTGTTGTGACAAATTAGTTTTTAAAATGTCTGTAGGATAGTGTTAATGGAATAGGGAGGAGGTAGCTTCCTGGAAGCAGTCCACAAATATAAAAAGATTGTTCACTCACTTGCAAGACAATATTTTAAACATATTTTTGATGAAATGGAAATTGAGTCGTACTTCTTATTAAAGAAGAGCAACGAAGCTGGTGGAGAGGCTGGAGAACAAGTCTTATGAGGAGCAGCTGAGGGAATTGGGTTTTTTTAGCCTAGAGAAGATGAGGCTGAGGGGAGACATTATCACTGTCAACTACTACCTGAAAGAAGGGATAGATGAATTGCTTAGGGGTGTGATTTAGTAGTGGACAGGGTACGGTTGGCCTTGATGATCTGAAAGATCTTTTCCAACCTAGGATTCTATGATTCTATGAAATCCTAACATGAGACAAAGAATCAGTTTACTAAAAGTATCTTGATTCCTTTTTCCTCTAGTATCTCTCATTGAAGCTTCATGTGATGTAAAAGCAAAAGTCATTTACCATTCTATGAGGCGGACCTACACTCTGGGAATATGTAGATAATAACTTTTATTGAAAAGAGAAAAAAAATGAGACAAGCTCGGTATTATGAGATAATATTTGAAGAATTTTAAAAGTAATGTAACTAGCAAATTGCAGTGCTATATCATATATCACATACTGTATATTATATACCATATATCAAATATCATATATATCATATATCTAATATAGTGTCATAGACTCACCAGGTTGGAAAAGACCTCTTGGATCATTGAGTCCAACCATGCCTATCTGCCACTAAACCATGTCCCTCAGCACCTAGTCTGCCCTTCTATTAAACACCTCCAGGGAAGGTGACTACACCACCTCCCTGGGCAGCCAGTTCCAGTGCCTGGTGAGCATTTCTGTGAAAAATTTCTTTCTGATATCTAGTCTGAACATCCACTGGTGCAGCTTGAGGCCATTCCCTCTTGTCCTGTCCCCTGTCACTTGGGAGAAGGGGCCAGCTCCCTCCTCTCTACAACCTCCCTTCAGGTAGTCATAGAGAGCAATAAGTTCTCCCCTCAGCCTCCTCTTCTCCAGGCTAAACAACCCCAGCTCTCTCAGCTGCTCCTCATAAGATTTGTTCTCCAGCCCCTTCACCAGCTATATATGTATATATATATTCTATATAGAATCATAGAATCACCAGATTGGAAAAGACCTATCGGATCATTGAGTCCAACCATTCCCATCAAACACTAAACCATGTCCCTCAGCACCTCGTCCACCCGTCCTTAAACGCCTTCAGGGAAGGTGAATCAACCACCTCCCTGGGCAGCCTGTTCCGGTGCCCAATGACCCTTTCCGTGAATATACCATGTTGTATGTTTGTCAGAGGCATCTAACAAAGAGGCAGGGCTTAATCATGTGTAGTGTGGAGGATAAGCACCATAGCTTCTGTTTTATCCTTCTTCCCCCAGCTTTTATTGCTGATCATGTCCCTTTTGTCGGCTGTGTCCCCTCCCTACTTCTTTTTCACCCCCAAACTCTTTGCTGGCAGGGCTAGAGAAGTGGAAAAGGCTTTGTCTGTGTGTAAGCAGTGCTCAGCAGTAACTAAGCCATCCCTGCGTTAACAGCGCTGTTCATCACAGATCTAGAACATGGCCCCATACCAGCATGCTATGAAGAAATTTAACTCTATCCCAACCATGACTTGCAGGTTTTGGTTTTATTTATCTATTTAATAAGCAATACTTATGGATTTAAACTGCTCTGCAGGAATATTACAAGTCTTAAATAGAAATATGTGTCTTAATAATTCCATCAGTGCTCTTTTGTTTGTGACATTCAGTTGCAGATAAATTTTGTTTTAATTCCATCATAGAGTGCTACTTGTTTTTTTTTCCTGGAGTAGTTTCCATTAAAAACAAACTCTTCAGACTATGTAGTCTCAGTTTTAGTATGCACAAGCATGTAGTTTGATAACTGAAATGCCAGGAATGCCAGGAAACACATATATAATTAAGCATTTCAATTCCTTAACAAACATAAATAAGTAGTAAGACTACCTGTTGCTTTAAGGCATTTCATTCAGATGGAAATTAAGCACTTTTATGATTTAAAATTATGTTTCGATAAAGAATAAGATATAATGGCCTATTTTTTCCCTGTACTATATAGACATAGAACAATTTTTTTATAGTCACGTATGAATTGTTTTAAATTTAAATTACACTACAAAGTTGCTCAATAAAAATAGATAAGTGCAATCTGAACTAAAATAATTTTAAAATGCTGTGTATTAAATGACTGCACTCTAACATGCAATTTAACAAATATTTTTGTGCATAGATAATGGAAGCCTCTTTGATTTTCCCATAAGGGAAGACAATTCTCTGCCTTCTTGTTCAAGAAATATCTCTTTAAATTCCACTGTATCTGAAACTAGCTAATGTTTTTTTTTTTTTCAGTTGCTGAGGAATAGAAGTCAGAAAATAGTGTTTTCCCTAACCATTTAAGAATTAAGAAAAAAAATTTGCCAATTACATGTCTGTATTAGATATCTGTGACGTTATGTGATGATATAGACATAGTTCTTCAATATTTGCAGATTCAAAATACTATTCTGATTTATGTAACGTAAATTATTGCCATTTATCCATTTACTAAATCAAAGCACCAAGTGATATACTGCTTATTTGGAGCCTTATCATCAAATTTGTTTACAGACTGAACTTGCTACAAAATAAGCTGGCACATGTAAGTATTACCTGCTGTCATCTGTTAAATCATAAAAGTGATCTAAATTATCTGAACAAAGAAATTTTAGGACTAATGGAATAAAAGTGTCTGTAGGAGAAGCTATTATAGGTTGTTTTCCCTGGGCAGATAAGCTCTGAGTCAGTGGAGGAACTGGGTTGAATCTGGGTCATCTGACTCCTGCTTGTGTAGCGAGTTCTCTCCACTAAAAGCCTGTACTTGGGGAATTATGTGATGTTTTCTAAATGTGAATATTAATTTTGACATACAGGAAAAGGGTTTGGTAGCTAAATCCAGAAACCTAGTTTATGGTTTCTTGACTCCTTGTATGTTCCTGGGGAAAAAATAAGTGCCTCGTAATGAGGCCTAAGGGATAACCACCTGCCTAGGCTGTCTGGGGGTGCCTACGAGTAGCCTGAGGGAAACACTAAGGACAGCTGGTGTGTCTGAAACTCCTTGTCACAGGATGTTCAGGATGGCACCTCGCTCCATTTGTCATCTGTGACCTGATAGGCACCGTAACACTTCTTCTCAAGTCCTAATTAGTACTTATTGTTGCTCTTGAAGAACTGAGATCAGAAGAGATGTCTGTATGTTAATGTGAGAGTGTGGGTGATGATTTCACATTTCCTGCCTTAGAGATTATGGCTTTTACTGTCCTCAGCTACTTTTTCACCTTGAGGGGGTTCAGTTGAAGCTCTCAGGGCACCTAGCTGCTGTGTAGAATGTGGTGGGAAGTCCCATCACCCACGCAGCTTCGTGAAGTCAATTTTTCATTGGCACAGCCAAGGACTGCCAATTTATGGAGCAAAATGGGGTGAGAAGCAGCATGAGTCAGTGTCTGATGATTAAGGTTTTCCCTTGGACTGTGGGAGATCTGGCTTCAGTTCCTGTTCCAGGAGCGACAGTTTAGATATAGTCTCTTAAGGAATCAGTGTAAAGGTAGAAACATTCTGACTGAAGCAGCAGCAGAAACGAGGGATAGAAAACTCTAGGTATCCACAGATCAGGATTTAATGGTAGGCATGATAGAGGTAAAGCCCTAGGTGCCCAGAGACCATTACACTGAAAAATAAGACAGTTACTGAAGCTTATAGAGCCTTTTGACATGTACATTTGGGCACATATCTGGCTAAACTGTACTTAGTTCAAATGTATCCTTGTATCAAACCTTTCTTTTTTTTTTAATTATAGAACTATATATACAGACTTTGCTTAATGACTAGTTATTTCTGTCAAATTCCTTTGACCAACCTTTCCTTGGTCACTCAGGATTATTGAATTTAGTCATGCTTTCAAAAGTCCTGGGCTTCTGTTACTAATTCTTGTCTTTCTTCCAAGTTTTTATCTGAAGGGCCAGATATTGCAAATAAATGAAAACAAATCCACCTATTGTTCCTTAATTTGTCTGCTGAGTCACTGTAAGAGATATTTGTGAAGACGTTTTCACATCTTTGGTATGATATACCATATATCAAACACGAATGCTTTGTTCTTTTAGGTTTATTGCAACCAATCTGACAAACCACATGGAAACTGATATTAATTTAAACAGAAAAAAAAATATACTCTTAAAAACACATTTAGCAACAAGAAAGAAAGGAAAAGTTCTTTTATGAAGAATGGGTATACTTAGTTGGACAACTCAGCTGTAAAACATCAGTAGTATCTGGGAGTTCATAAGTGATTGTAACATCTACAAATAAAACGTTTGGAAACTAGGCAGCTTCCTTCTTTATCAGACTTACAAATATGTTACATGTTGCCTTTTATGGCTGTTTGAGATTATAAGCAGTATTATATTTTGGATAACTACTTACAGTGCTGACTTTATGATTAAAATCTATTCTGGCTAAAAATTAAGATTCAATTAAACAGTTTCATTACTGCATCATGAGAGATACCAGGGTTTTTCTTAAAGCATTATGTCTTTTTTTGGACTGCTTTTATCATTTGGGACAGGATTTATTAAGAAAAATCATATGCAAAATAATTGTTTGGTTAATATACTGCAAATAATCTAATACCGGACTACTGAGAGGTGATGTTGAGCACTATAAAACTAAAAATGGTCCTAAAATTGTAGAATTGTGTAGATTGGAAGGAAACTCCTTATACTGTCTAGTCCAGCTACTTGTGCAGCTGGTGCAATTGTAGCCGGGTGCTCACTCAGGGACATATCCAGAATGTGGGCATTTCTAGGCATGGAGATCCCATGGCATCTCTGGGTCTCTATTCCATTGTTTGGCAACTTGCAGGTTAATTTTTCCCCTCTTGTATACAATTGGAACTTCCCAAGTCCATTAGCTATTATCCTATTGCTGTGCACTATCAAGGAGCATCCAGCTCGGCCTTTTCAGTATCCTCCAAATTGGTAGTTGTAGATATCCAAAAGGTCTTCCAAGTCTTCTCTTTGCCAGGCTGAACAGATGCAGCTTTCTCAGCATCCTCTGGAAGGTCCTGTGCTCTGGCTCTGTGACCCATGGTGAACTAGTTCCAGTACATCCATGTCTTTATTGTACTGGGGAGCCCAAAACTGGGCTTAGCGCTCCAGATGCAGTCTCACAAGTGGTAAACAGAGTGGAAGGATTATTTTTTTGTGTTTGCTGTCTACAGACTTACTAATAAAGCTCAGGAGGCTGTAGGCATTATTTGCTTCAAGGGTACACTGCTGACTCATGTTCGTTTTGTTGTCCACCAGGACTCACATCTTTTTCTGTTAAGATGCTTTCTATGCAATTAGTCTGTCATCTGTAATACTGCATAGAGTTATTTCTGCCCAGGTGATGGACATTTGCCTAGGACTTGTTTATCACAGAATCACCAGGTTGGAAAAGACCCATCGGATCATCCAGTCCAACCGTTCCCATCAAGGTATCATAGAATCATAGAATGATTTGGGTTGGAAGGGAATATTAAAGGTCATCTAGTTGAAGCCCTCCTTCAGTGAGCAGGGGCATCTTCAACTAGATCAGGTTGCTCAGAGCGCAGTCCAACCTGACCTTAAGTATTTCCAGGGATGAGGCATCTACCAGCTCTCTGGCCAACCTGTCCCAGTGTTTCACCATCCTCATTGTAAAAAAAAATCTTCCTTATATCTAGTTTAAATCTACATTCATTTAGTTTGAAACCATTACCCCTTGTCCTGTTGCAACAGGCCATAGTAGAAGTCTGTCCCCATCTTTCTTATAAGCCCCTTTTAAGTATAGAAAGGCCGCAGTAAAGTCTTCTCGGAGCCTTCTCTGTTCCAGGCTGAATAGTCCCAATTCTCTCAGCCTTTCCTTATAGAGGAGGTGTTCCATCCCTCTGATCACCGCTCCAGATGAGGTCTCACCAGAGCAAGGTAGAGGGACAGACTGATCTCCCGTGATCTACTGGCCATGCTTCATTTGATGCAGCACAGGATACAGTTGGCTTTCTGAGCTGTGAGCAACCATTACTGGCTCATGTCCAGCTTTTTATCCACCAGTACCCCCAAGCCCTTCTCAGAGTGGCTGCTCTCAATCTCTTCATCCTCCAGCTTGTATTGTTATTGGGTGTTGCCCTGACCCTAGTGCAGGACCATGTGCTTGGCCTTGTTGAACCTTATCAGTTTCTCATGGGCCTACTTCTCAAGCCTGTAGAGCAGCATGTGATGTTTAGAAGTAATGTTGCTGACAGATAAACCTGTTGATTGTATCTTAAAATCCCAGCAGCATTTTCTAGTGTTTTCTATGGTAAATGATAGCACAAAGACTATTCTGGACATTGTTTGCAAAGCAAATTAGGTTAACTGACTTTCGTGCTTCTGTGTTTATTACACTCATTAAAGTTTGTGTGATGCCTACAATATTCTACAGTTAGCAAATTAGTAGTGCCCTATTGGATTCTTATTTTGAGAACAGATTCACAGTGATAGTTTTCTGCTTTCAGTGACAGTAGTTTTGCAGAGAACATAATGCTTTTGAGCTCAGGAAAAAAAAAAAAAACAAACTTGGACTCAAAATCACTTGCAACTTTACAAGCGTTTGGTTGACAGAATTAGGATGGTCCTCAAATACCTGTGTTCTCTGTTTGTTATATTTAAAAGAAAAGAAAAAAACATTTTATTATTTTAAACTTACAAAGAGCATTGACATTTTTCACTAGAGGCTTCCTGAAATAAATGCTGTTTAGATCTACTGTCATAAAAAATAATTTTGTTTTGGCTGTTTATTGACTTGTATGACAGAAATTTGATTTTGTCTATTGCTTAGTAAACTGAAGCAATTGAAAACCAAATTGCATTTGATTTTGAATAAGCTGCTTTCTTAAGTAACTTCAAAAGCCTAGAATTGCCTTCTTCATGACAGGTTTTAACATACTCTGTGCACGCTACTAGTCACACAATTCCCATATAGCGGTGCAGAAGATGCCTGACATAGTTTTGCATTATGCACATTTAAGTTAACCTCCTGATTTGAAAATAGACATTCTAATTAAAAAAAATAAAAAAAAAATCTAAAATCTTGGAATTATTAGGGTAGGTAATGCTGTATGAATTGAGGTATATTTCAGTAGAGATTGGTAAATTGATGCTATGGGGTCACGTTGTTCGTTAGAGTCTTTTTTTAAGTGGTATTCTAGAGATTCAGCTCAATATGAAAGTTTCTTCACAGAAGTTTTTTCATTTCATTCAAATTTCAGTTTTTAAAATTTACACTTTTTATCCAAATACAAATAAGGCATTCGGTAGCCAACTGATTCACACAGTTTTTTTTCTGGTAAATGTTGCAGTATGGCATAGACTAAGATCACTTGCTTGATTTTTTGATACATCTGTCCCTGTACAATAGGAAGCAGTGCTACAATACCAGTTGTATTTGGCCATTAAAGCTGCCTGGAAATAAAGAGCTAATTGTTCACCACCTTGTATTATGTGGAAGACCAGGAGTACATTAAGACAGACGGGCTCTCCTCAGGTGTTTTGTGTGCATTACATAGTTGGGAAACAAATTATTTCTCTGCATGTGTTTGCATTTTGATCAATTTAACTATTTGTTGACAAATGTACATTTTTGGTCTTTTTCATAATTATGGATGCAAAATGCTACATTGCTGCTATTCCATGAAGGATTCAAGATGTATAACTTAGGCTTTGATTATTCAGTAGTGTCACAGAATTTTTCCTAGGCCTGCTCAGCCTTGCTTTGCAGAATGTTTCTGGTGTTCAGTGGTTCTGCTGCAGGCTTCAGGCACATAGCCTGTGTGAGCAATACATGAAGGTGCTTACAGAGGTCAAAACATTTCATGTCACTGGGTAATTTCTGTTATCTCATTCGTTTTATACAGTATGTTGTAAAGCAGATGCCTTGATTATTTCCACAGACTTGTAAACTTTCAATTTTTTATCTCTATTATTGAAAATATTAATTGATTTTATTTTCTTCTATTCACAAGGTTTTCTGAGTGAACCTTTAGCTTATTCTTGAATTGTTGGCACATTTTTTTTTCCTTTCTTTGCTAATTAAAGAAGAGGTGTGTTGGGGTGTGTGCGTGTATGCCTGCTAGTGCTAAAAAAAGAGCAAAAATGTCTGATGTCTAGTTCAAGCTGAACTTGGATACTGCTTTGCTGGATTTAAAAAATGTTTCAAGCAGTTAAGAGTCACTCCTGGGGATTCTTGGTAAATGCTTACACTGCTTGAGCCTGTAGCTTCCCACTAAAATATTTCCTTCATGAAATTCCTGTCTTGATTTCAACATTATGTATTAGAAGCAGAGCACAGGTAATTTTACTCTCATCTTTGTTGAGGGCAACTCGACTATTTGCATGCCTCATAACTTTCAGTTTTTCTGTGTTGATGTGCTGGTCCCTAGTAGAGCTTCACATCAATATATTTCAGTGTGAAGACAGCTTTATTTTTCAGAGAAGGCCTAACCGTAATCAGTATTTCTTTCTTGATATTCTGTTTATGCCAGGAAAGCTTTGTTAGAACCATTTTCAGTTTCTGGATGAGAGGACTAGCACATTTTTTACTAATCCTTCCTGTAGAATAATAGAAGAATGAAGCATACAAAATGTTGAATCATTTAAATGTTAGCATGTGTTTGAGACTTTTGTTTCATTCTACAGCACTGGCTACGTTCTGAAGTTGCAATGAGAAAGCAAAAATAGCTATTCCCCATGCAATGATAAAGGGAAGTGACATCTGCTGCTTGCTTCTATGGGCCAGGTTTGGAGAACACAGTACAAGCCAAAGTATCAGCAGAAGAGAGAAATCTCCTTTCTTCAGTTTCATTTACTGTGACAAAACTTGGAAATGGAAGGTGAATTAAACCCATTTTAATGCTGCTGTCATTAGAGGAAGGGAATTTATCCCATCTCCTTTCAGAAGAAAGAAAGGAGAGAAAATTAACATAGAGGTAATACAAAGGTTTAAAAAAGTGATTTTCTTGTTAGTTTAAGATCCTTGCAAACATTTATAGGCATTCAGGAGATATGTCTAAAGCAAGAATTTTTTTTTATACAGATGTAAATTTTTTTTTTCAATTAATACAATAGAAAAAGTATAATCAAAAGATACTATCAGTCACACATTTGCAACTTTTTGTATAATTTTAAAGAATACATTTTTGCTGTTGATGCTTTCTGTGTTTCAAATGATTAAACATTTAACTCTTTCACAACCTGAGTCACATTCAAATGGAGAGTAGGATTTCAAGTCTGTGACCAAATATTGCTGTCAAGGATGCCAAATATACAAGAACTGGCTTTTCTAAATTCTCCAGCAGCTTGCATTCTTGTGCACTTTTGCATTTTGCCCGCTCAGATCAGTTTTAACTGACTGGAAGTCTGCACTAATAATACAATTGTCGTGCATATATCCAGACTGCAAAGAGTCTAAACAAGCTCTCATTTCATCTTATCACCTACGGTCAAGTCAGGATGGGGTGGGAAGAATTTCACCTTTATTTTACTTAATATTTTGAGAGAATTAAGTTTCTTCAGTTTTGTTCCATGAGTATTAAATAGTTAAAATTAGACAGGTTATCTGTTAATTCTAGAACTTTGCTGACATCTTCTTACAAAAATTGGAACTGTTTCTCTTGAAATATTATCCACTTCACTTCTGTAAAAATTACAGTCTACTGTATTAGAAACATATTTATGAGGAAACTAGGAAAGATTTAATACAACAGGTCCAAGGTAATGGATAAAATTTGAGAACTGCATGGTGCATGTGATAAGTAGCATTTTTCTGCTGTAAAAAGGCTTATGCAAAATTCACGTACTCTTCTCGGAGCAACAATATTTTTATTCCTAGTGCTGTAACTAGACATGTCTTCCATTGGAAGAATATTTTGAAATATGGTTTCCTCATACTACAGTAATTTCCTTCTTACAGGCTGGTTTCTTTTCTGCTATCAGTAACACTGTAAAGTAACAATACGCTGAAGTCTCAGCTGTACACTGTGAAGCAGTGAAGCTGAGGACCAGCCTCTTGTCCCATTTCTGTCCCCAAAGTGTACCTATTATCCCATGAAAAATGTATTCTTTTCTTCTCTGCCAGTATGAAGCTAATGGAATTACCTTCATCTAAAAAAGGGGCATAAATGTCAAGCTAGTTGCATGGTGTACAATCTGTATTCAAGCTGTGGTAGTCAGTAATACTTCCTGAGATGTGATATCCCTCATGCAGCATGGACTGCCTTCCCCTTCATCCCTGCTGACTGAGATACAGATATGTTGATACTAGTTAATACTCTGCCCACAACCTGAAACATGAATGTACTCCTGGTTTCTAGAGTAGTAATTTAGAGATTTTACTCTGATTGGAAATCTCCATAAGAAACATACCTTATTTTCTGTCATTTCCCAGTATTCTCATTCCCCAGACAGATACATCTTTGTAGATCTGTGATTGTCTGTTTTTCATGCAGAGCAGCCTCCATGGCCTTTGAATCAAAGAGAAATCTGCTGTAGAAGTATCTTTGTGTTTTGGGGCTATTCTTTTTTTCATATATCTTCTCTTCCAAAACACAGCATTGCTGCAGGTGCTGATTTGCTATGGGGAATATTTGCATAATAAATTTATTGACTAACTGAAAGCAATTCTCAGTACTGACCAGGCACAACAGTAATAGTTTTAATCTGTGCATTTTTCATTTTTTTATTACTTCTTGAATCTTCTTCTCTAGAAGATTAACTCTTTGCTAAAATAAATAACAAGTTTCTTTTATTGAACTCTGCTTTCATTTTAATGAACTGAAACATAATTAGGAAGTGTTTATTATATTATGCCAACAAAGTACCCATCGTGAACTGACATTGGAGTGGACAGTTTGTGTTTATAATGGTAAGTCAAGATCTGCATTAAGAAGATGCACATTAACTGAACATAATTGACTGTAAGGCAGCTGGGCAGTGGTAAAATATTTAGTAATGAACCTCTTCACTGCAGTATTTTCTGCCTCAAGAAGGACAATAAAAGTGTCCATATTTTGTTTTAATACCCTTTAGTAAATGCTGCCATATTAGTAAGCAAAATTATATGGCTACATGAGGACTCCATAGTTTCTGCTTCTTCACTTTGCTAGGGCTATTAATTCCAAGACTGAAGATTTATGAAGAAAACAGAGCATGGAGTCCATTGTAACCAAGGTCCCTTGTGCCTGTTTCACTTATAATCAAAATTTTAAGAGCAAACAGAAATAATAGCTGATTTTATTCCATTAAAAGTTGGATTCCAACAGCAATTTTCAATTTGTTACAAGTAACATTACCATGATTTTTTTTTTTTCTGATGTCCAGCCTGAACCTCTTCTGGTAGAGTTTGAGGCCTTTCCCTCTCGTCCTGTCCCCTGCCACTTGGGAGAAGAGGCCAGCTCCCTCCTCTCCACAACCTCCTTTCAGACAGTTGTAGAGAGCAATGAGATCTCCCCTCAGCCTCCTCTTCTCAAGGCTAAACAGTTCCCTCAGCTGCTCCTCTTAAGATTTGTTCTCCAGCCCCTTCACCAGCTTTGTTGCTCTTCTCTAGACTCGCTTCAGAGCCTCAACATCCTTCTTGTGCTGAGGGGCCCAGAAATGAACACAGGATTCGAGGTGTGGATTTGAATACCAGTGCTGAGTACAGAGGGAGAATAACCTCCCTGAATCTGCTGGTCACGCCGTTTCTGATACAAGCCAAGATGCCGTTGGCCTTCTTGGCCACCTGGGCCACTGCTGGCTCATGTTCAGTCACTGTCAACCAACAGCCCCAGGTCCTTCTCCTCCAGGCAGCTTTCCAGCCAGGCTTCTCCTAGTCTGTAGCTGCGCAGGGTTGTTGTGCCCCAAGTGCAGGACCCGGCATTTGGCCGTGTTAAACCTCATGCCGTTGGTCTCTCCCCAGCGGTCTGAGACCACAGGCACAAATGTTATGTATATAATTATATAGGTATAAAACATGCTTCACATGAACAGATATTTGTGTAGTTTAATGTTAGTATCTTTAAATGAGGTTTAGACAACAAAATCTGTTCTGTTAATATGTGATTTAATATGACATTCTTATATTCTGTTGGAATGGAGTGCAGGAGGTAGTACTTATTGCTTTTAAATTTATCAGGCCATGTAGATAAACTTTGTATTAAAAGTTGCTTTGTCTAAAGCTATAAGGCAGTAGCTCTTGGAAGAAAAATATGCCTTTTTGTTAACTGCAGCACAATTTACTGAGAAACTCTTACTTTTTTTGTCAAGTTCCTTTTGGTAGTTTGTAAAAGTTCCTGATGTGAATTACTTGTAAAGTAAATTACAGCTGTTTCCAAAATAAATAAGAGAGGCAAACACATAAGGAATGGATAGTGTTAAGACGGTATGTGATTGTATAGAGATTTCTCTCCTCAGCCTGTATATCTGAGTATATTTTAAGTACTTATGCCATAACTGCAGTTACTTTTACATGTTTCCATGTGCAGTAATGGCTGTTTATTAAAAATATAAACCTCTAGCATGGACACATTTATCATCGCCTGTCCATGCTTAATAGTGAACTACTAAATTATTTATAATAAATCAACAAGCCATAAGCAATTGAATAGGATTCTTAGTGGCCTGCTCTTTCAGAGAAACTGTTGTTCAAGGAAAAGAAAGTTTGTGGGTTTTTTCATCCAACTGAAAATTAATTTCATCTGTGCCCGAATTTTTGTTTTAGTTCTGGCAAAGCTAGATTTGTAAGAGAAAACTATTATTTTTGTTTTCATATGGAGTAACTGTGAAAGAGCCCAGTGAACAGTCAACAATTGTTGATGCACCCAGATTTCATATTGTACAGTTGCTTTTCCATCATTTTCCATATGAAGGTGAACACAGCTGCTTTATATACAATATAACAAATCTAAGTCAAGCAGCCAGATTAACAAAGTCTGGCATATAATCATTAACATTAACTTTTTTTTTCTTTACATGGTTTCTATGCATAATATTTTATAATTTACAGGAAGGAAATGTTGATTTATGATATAATTTTACATCCAGGAAATACTGTAATCATGAAGCACTTCTCTGATATGATGATAAAAATTGCCATATAGCCTGCATAATCCATCCCACTTCAGATTACAAACAAGCATTCCTTTAGTTAATGTTTGCCTAAATCGTCCTCCTCCATCCGAGTTTAAAAGGAAATAAATTAATCTTTCATTGGAGATACGTTTAAAAGTATTTTTAGTAAAACATAATAAAATTAATCACATGCATAGAGTTTTTACTCCTTGACTATGCTTATTCTAATCAACATCAGATTTTGTTTCAATTGCTAAACATTATTGGGTGGGGTTTTTTTTGCACAGAAGTGCATAAATTCTCATTTTTTTCAGTATGAACAAAGTTTCAGGGTAGAATACTATGCATGCACCAAATATATTCATGTACAGAGTCTTTTCATTAGTATGATTTCAAACATGTAAATAAGGTGATCTGAAGTAAATCTTTTGTATATATGTGCATTGTTTTTTAACTGTTTGGAGTTAACATGTGCTTCATTACTTGGTCTGATGTTTATCTAAAGGAAGAGAAAGATCTTCAGTTTTCGTAGTTTTCATAAGTGTTCTTTTTCCTTGATTCACCTTGGCGAGTCTTACATGTGTCATTTAGGAGGTTATATGTAATACCCTCTATGAAGGGAATTTCAGAGCTGTGCATAGTTCCTTGTCCATCTCTGCTTTATGTCTTTTTGCCCACATTTGAAGGAGATATTTTCAATATAGACCTATGGTTGGAGGTGGGAGGAAAATAACCTAGTTTACTTCAGAGATAATTCCAAACGGACAGAGGAAACAAAATTGTGCCATTTTCAGTTATTTCTACCCACATTATCATTTAACTGTAGCCAGACAAACTTTGCTCTCTGAAAAGGAGTCTTTTCAGAGCACAGCTAGGAAATACACTATTTTCTCTCAGTGTGACAGTAGGAAAAAAATCATTTTATTTGGGTGTCTTGAAATGGCTGTCCCTCTGCACCCCCTGTGGGTGACAAACTATATTTTAGTGTCACAATAGCAGTGTATGGGTCCAGAGGCAAGCTGGGCCTGAATATTAGGTAATGTGACCCATTGAGGTTGCTCTGGAAAGAAGTAGCCAGATCCCTAAATATTGGTACAAAACTTTGTTCCATTTAACTTTAAGGCCATGGATTATTCCCTGACCTTATATTTAACAATATAGCTATTAGCATACGTAAGCAATTGGTTTTATCTTCGTGTCTTCTCCTTGTCTTGAAGATGATGAAATCTGAGGAATACATGTCTTAAAATTTATAATGGATAGTTTGTAGCCATGAATCCTCAATGATCGGGGAAAGCTGTGTCCAGCTTTGTGGTTTTCCTTTTTAATAGATCTCAGAGCACCAGTGAGATAGCAGAAGGACTCTTAATTTTTTGAATATTTAAAATGAGAGATAGCTTCATAACTGACTCATTTGATGTTAGTTATGGGCAAGGTAACAGTATGTTTAACAAGACTTAATTGGTAGAGTTAAGGAAAAAAGATGCAGTTAAAGAGTAGCAGAGTTTTCTTGGGAGTTAACATTTAGCAATGAATTAGTTTTTCTTCATGAGATGACAAATTTAGTTGAAAAATGACAATGCAAACATAGCACATTTTAGCCTTTGTGAGATGTTTCGTTTCCTACTAGTCCATACCCAATTGTTGTCATATATAGTTTTTAAATTGCAGAATCAAATGCTGAATAACTCCCTAAACATTTTCTGAGAAAATTTTGAAATAGAAGAGTAAAAGGTATCAGAGTAAGTCTTTAAGTGAAGCTACTTCATTGGAACTTCAAATTAGTTCAGCAGGAACATCAACAGAGACAATAGAGTAAATGAACTTTTTGAAAAAGTAAAACAAAGTAATAAATAATGATTGTGGGGTTGTTTACCTTAGTATAAAGCAGTAGCAGAACTGTTCTTTTTAATATTAGAAAGAAAAGGGGTGAAGAAAGAATAGTGCTTTTGGTAGGAAAAAATGACATATAGTTTCATATGCATTAGAATATGTCTAGCTTATCACAGATGTGACTGAGAAATGGTTTGCTAACTATGTCTGAAACACTTAGTAATAAAAGGGTTTTTAATTTAACAAAGCAAGTTAGTAGAAGCTGAAGCCAGAAATTCAAATTAAATACGTGGCAAATACTTTCAGTAGGGAGGTGATTAACCGCTGGGACAAATTGCCAAGAGAAACAAGTGATTTTTCCATCACATGAGGTTGTCAAATTAGAACTAAATAACTCTCAGGAAATTATTTGACTCTTGCCAAGAACAAATTATTGGTCTCAATACATTGTTAACTAGATGAATTTTATAGCAGGTGGTTGGGATAACAGATCAAATAATTCTTTAGTTTTATAACGTAAAATCAGAAGGAATATTTTACCTAACTCACATTTGTTGAATCATCACATAGGGAACTTCATTGCAACATTGTACAATTTCATGTTTGTAGAATTTTGTAGCATATTGTATTATTTTGTAGCATATTCCCATTCACACTCTACCTTATTTAGGAGATACTCTCTTGTTATCTACTCAGTTGCATACAGTTTCAATGATGAATGTTTTATCATTTTTCACTTAATAAATCCTGGAGAAGCAACTGTTTGGAAAGAGGCAATAGCCTTGTCAGTAGGAATAAACTCAGTAATTTACCCCAGTGCAACATTATCAAATTCTGTGTTATTGATGCAGAATAACTGAGGAGCAGCAAAATTTATTTAATACTAGTGTGCTGGGTCAAATGGGAGGGACATGCCTTTAAACTTAAGGAACAGACTTGGTTACTATGGGTGACACGCACACATCATACCGCAATATGCAAGCATGTGATGCAGAAATAATGGAGAGAATTAGTAAAGAAATCCTTCAATCCCTTTTCCGTTCTCCTTTTGTGATTATATGTGTTTTTCAGTTGACTGTCATTGGATTTGCTTTGGAACTTCCACCTAAATGCTGCAGTGTAAGTTAAGAGTCTTTGACAGCTTGAAAGTTTCATTGAAAGAGTGTTCATTACGTCATGAGAATATTTAAATGGCAGGTGATGGTATTGTATTAGTGATCACTAGCAAAATTCCTGATTGCATTATTCTGTTGCCAAGTGTAAGTGTGTGATTTAGTAGATATCTGCAGTCCCTGGTCATTCAGTGGAAGTGCCCTGAGCACTATACTGTGGAGTCTGATCTTCAGTGATGCTCCAGTAGGTGCTGTAAAACTCTTTTGATTCCCAGTTTCACTGCAAGGTCTTCAATAACAGGGCTTAAGTTTTCAACCAATTACGTTCAGTGCATTATTTCAAATATAGATTTGTTTCAGACATGCAACAGTATTGTTTCAAGTTGAAGGGAAAGTGACTTGGAAAGCCTGCCTTAGCAGTCACACGCCTGTGCTTTACATGCTATTAGAAAAATTAATAAACTCACTCCTTGAATTAATAGATGAGCTTGCAGGACACCATCGGACATAAATTTTGAGCTGAAGGATATTTACATTGCTATTTGTACTGTAAAATTAGTAAAGGTTATTAATTCTATCTAGTCTTCATATTTTCAGTTTTATACCATAATTACATGCACAGACACACACAGCCTCTTGAGAGAAGTGCTGAAACGCAGGTACTTAACAGTGCATGAAGGGCTGAAGCAAATGTTCATGAGTTATCCTGTCAGTTTTACATTTTTTTTCCTTTGCTTATTGGTCCTACTGCTCATCTTGATTGTTGATTGCAAGATGGAATCACTACATTTTCAGTGATTATGCACTCAGAGCGTAAGGAGTTTCTGGCCCACCATTTTGAAGGCAGAATCCCACTGTGACAGCATCAGACTCCTGTCTGTAGTGCCTCCAGATCTCTGCTGCAGAGATTTTTCAGGCTGCTGAGGAGCATTTAAATGCCGCATTTTCTTAGCATTTAGAAGATGGTAGTGATGGTGCAGTTTTCTCAGCAGTGATAGCATCACACTGGACAAGATATTTAATGTTATCAACCGTGTGCACATGCATGATGGATATTATTATGAGTAGAGAGTGTGTATTGGAACAGGGGAATACTATAAAGGGCAAATGTAGGACTTAAAATTCCCATATGAGTTTTTGCTATCTATTTCCTTTATTTTCTTTTTTTGTTTTGTTTTGTTTGGGTGTTTTCTTTAAAATCATTTGTAGATTTAATTTTTTCAGTTGTGAAATGCAGATTCCTCCAGAGCTATATATGTATGTTCCTTTACTTCTGGGCTTTCCTAATTGAAGTTTCCAGCCCCCTACTTGCTGATGGAAGATTTTTTTAATAATAATTTAATTTTAGTAACATATTTTATGAGTTTCCAAATCGTTTTTAGGGAATGATTCACCTCAGTTTGAAGACAGTGCAGGAAAACAAAATCTGAACGTGCTTTTCTATAATTGAGCTTACATTTTAGAAATATCTTCCTATTTATATCACAGGCCTTTATACTACTCTGGTTACAATGTGGTAAATATGTTTGTTTATCTTCAAAGGATCTGCTTTCTGCAAAGTGACTAATAGGTAAAAGGTATCCCAAAGTAAGAATATCCAGTCTTTGACCACATGATGTGCCATTATTTTTGTAAGAGGTATACTGAAGAACCAAGGAAAGATCTGAATTTGCGATTCTAGTTTTTTTTGTTTGTTTTTGATTTTGGGTTTTTTTTTGGCATTTACACCAGAGTAGCTGAAAGTAGATCATACCCTGCAGAAATTAAAGATCATTTTTAGCACACTTTCCAGCATATATTTTCTTCTTTGAAATTTCCTCAGGGAACATGCTTCCACTACCTATGTAATGAATTTGTAGTATAAACTTTCTTAGACATCTTTAACACTGAGTTTTTGTAGCATCATACTATTTTTGTAGCATCATACTGGTTTTAAAACATCATGTTATTATTAATATTTTCGGCTTTACTGTAGATCTTAATACTTTCAAACTTTGGCTTGGACGTTCTGGCTTTATTCCATTGCAATGACTGTTGTACCCAAATCTGTACTCCGTCATAGGACAAAGGAGCACAGATATAGTAGGCAGATGTGTTATTTTTAAATCTTGTTTTAAGATAACATGGACACGTTTTTTATAGATTACATTTTTATTGATTGCTATCTCATAGCAAATAGTAGTATAAATGGCCTAAAGGCTCTTCAGCTACCATTAGTATACATAGTTTGCCAGTTTTCAATGTGACTAATTCCTAGCCAGAAAATATCCTGCATTCTGAATGA
This sequence comes from Clamator glandarius, assembly GCA_033459285.1. NCBI lineage: Eukaryota > Metazoa > Chordata > Aves > Cuculiformes > Cuculidae > Clamator > Clamator glandarius. The sequence goes on from JAUNZM010000227.1 coordinate 5,869,266, forward strand.
ATCATAATTGAAAAATAAATTACGGTGACAGGAATTTTAAAACAAAAATGTCATTGCATATTGCTATGGAATAGCCAGTTTCAGTGACATTTTTAGGATTATCTGTGGGAATACATCAGTCTGTGTGACAGAATGGAACAGAATTGTAATCATGAGAGTGTTTTGGGTTATTTGTTTAATAACAGGGGTTGTTAGGCTGATATATAGAGGAGAAATGTTTTAAAATACATTTATTAGTAATAAATAGTTGTTTGATGACAATGAGACTTGAGAATAATTTTATTAGGATAATTGGACATTGGTGATTAATACTATAAGCACTTTGCAATGGTAGATGGAATCATCATGGAAAACATCACTTAAAAGTTTTTTTCTCTTGAGGCACTTTTTTGCTTCAGAAATACCTGGGGAGCCTGAATTTAAGTCTTATACATCAGTTATTTGTACCCATTAGTGGAAATGAATGGTACATACCACATCCTCAGTCCTTTTCAACTACCTTAAGACTGAGTAGAAGGTAAAGTACTAGTAATACAAGTTTACCACCTTTTCTACTGCTCCTCAAAATGTTGTACTCAGAGGCATTACTTAGAGGAAATTCCTTAGAGAAATCATATTTGAATGAATTGCACCATTTAGATTGCATTGGGATTTTAGAGGATGCAGATGCCAGGAATATTTACTGAGAAAACTTGCAAACAAATGTGGTGGAATTACTGATTAGTGAAGGTCTGCTTCAGTTCCTAGATCTTACAGGAAAGCTTCAGTTCGCCAGTCTCTCCAGGAACATGCTATTAAGGCAAAATGCTCCCCAAATCACTGGTCAAATGGATGGGCATCCTACTCCCCACAGGTCCCTTATAAAGTTTTGTAGAGTGTTTTTAGGATCCTATGATTAGGCTCCTTCCAACTCAACTAGAAACACAAAGAGTTGGACCCTCAGCACTTATACTGGAAATTGTCTGTAATGCAGTAAAATGCATTTGTTGTTTTGTATCCTACCTTTGGCATATTGTGATATGCCTTCCCCTGTACCACTGAATTTTTTTAAAAAGGAGTCTCAATACCAGCCATTCTCCACCAGTAATAATGGAGTAGTGCTCTTTCCTGACAAAATTGACTCTGGCAAAAATGTCAAGTGTCTTGATTTACATTTCATAGGATCATAGAATGGTTTGAGTTGGAAAGGACCTTAAAAGGTTACCTAGTCCAAGCTCCCCTGCAATTTGCAGGGGCATCTTCAGCTAGGTTGCTCAAAGCTCCCTTCCACCTGGCCTTGAATGTTTCCAGGGAAGAGGCACCTACCACCACTCTAGGCAACCTGATCTGGTATTTCAACATCTTCATTGTGAAAAAAATTTCTTCCTTGTATCTGGTTTAAACCTGCCGTCTTTTAGTTTAAAATCAGTGCCGCTTGTCCTGTTGCTACAGACCGTACTAAAAAGTCTGTCCCCATCTTTCTTATAAGTCCTTTTTAAATATTGAAAGGCCACAATAAGGTCTTCCTGGAGTCTTCTCTTCTCCAGGCTGAATAACCCCGACCTTCTCATCCTTTCTCCAGCTCCCCCAAACTCAGGGCGAATAGACTGATTGTTCTTCTAGTTTTGACTCTAAATTCTGAATGAACATGGTCTTTCTCAGCTTTCTTTTTCCCAGCCTCCTTTCTGTTTGGTTGTATATATTGCTTGAATTCTGAAACTACTGAAGATATTGTCAAATTAACAGGAGGGTTTTTTTTCTCTTTTTATTTGTAGGGATGGTCTTCTACAACAATGCTCATATGCTTGTGTAAGCATGTGTCTATATAGCTCCTAATAGTTTATTTGCCTAATCATCCTGCCGCAGTGGGGCAGTGAAGACCTGGATAAGATCTCCCTGTGGGTACAGTGTAGTATATATAGGGATCAGCCCTCGGTTCCACTTATTTTTATTATAAGTTTATAGTCATTAATTCCTTTTCCTCTGATGAGTATTTCACTATGCTGCTCTCAGAGATCAGAGTTCGTAGTTGACCTTGAAGTTCAGTATATACATTGCTGTCTTAGAGCTCACAGTAATGAGATGTGTCAGGCTTTCTGTCCATGTGTAGAAGGACCTCAGCTACAAATAATGTACACCAAATGCGTATTTCGCAATTTGCAGTAGAGGAAGGAAAATAACATTAAACTCTGTCTAGTTGTGTGACTTACTACAAATTGCTAGCACATCTGAGGAATGCTGTATCAGTCATCAAATAACTTATCCTAGGGTTTAGCCTCATAAAGACAGTTAAGTAATTATAAACTGCATGAGCCATTGAGAACAGGAACATAAATCGAAGGTGAAGAAGGAGGAGGTTCTTCCTGAAGTCTCTGGTTTGGGCTGGAATATCAAAAGGAAATTGCAGAGACAGACTAGCTTCAGGGGTCCTGTATAACTTTAATGGTCTTGCAAAACGTGCCTGTGAATCTACAGTCAGGGAAAACTCCAGTATTTTCACACAGTCCATACTTTAACCTAATTGTTAGGTTAATTGTGGGCCAACCCTGTGAGCCTTCAGACAACTCTAGCCTCTGTCATCTTTCCTTAAAGATATTCCTTTACAGCCAAGAGAGAGGGAGAAATCTGGATCCTCATGGCTGATTCTTTATGTATGAATATGGTGTGTATACATATTTACACCCTTCTCGATCACATTTTTCTGTGATATGTTATCCTCAGAAAACACCCTTTATTTTCTGACTAAGGCATTGGATTTTATTTAAGCCAAGGCTGCCTATCTTTGCCCCAGTGTATGTGCTAGTTCTTCTTACACTTTCCCCAGGCAAGCTGTCTCTTTTACGTTGCCAGGATTAGGCCTTTCAGGAAGAATCCTTGTTTGTCCATATGACAACAAAGTGAGCTAGAAATCAGCTGTTCCAACAGATTGTCTTACTGGATAGCTAACTGTGTGGGAAGCAGTTTGTCTGCTGAACTCGAGCCACCTTAAATTATCATAGCTGTCTTATTTTCTTCAGAATGCCTTCCTCTCAAGCGTTTGGAGGCTGCACATCTAGCTGCCACCTAGAGCTTCATTCTGAAATCCATCAAACCTTACAGACCTGCTACTTTTGTAGGAGACCTTTTTCAATCCTTATTTAACTTTGTATTACAAGATTGTTGTACATATATATGATGTTCTCTGGGGACCACTGCCTAGAGCCACCACTGTGTAATGAAGCATCATGAGAGATCACCTTTCTCTAGCAGTTCTCACTCAGGTGATTTATCTGATTGTAAATTCACATTTTTTCCTCCTTCCTCTTGGACATATTAAACCTAAGACCTAGATGGATTTCTGATTCATTACCAGTACTGTGAAGAGGTGGGGAACTGGTACTCATTTGCCACGTGTTCTTCTGAAGCAGCATGGGCATGCAGACCCTCCACTATGAATACACATATAGACAAAATATTTTGAAGCGGAAATTAAAGGCTGAATAACCTTTCTTTTACTTTGCTACAGGATTATAAATGAGAAAGAAAGGGAATATGCATATTCTTCCAAAGTTAGAAGACATCCTCTAGGCTGTTTAGTTTGTCTCATCTTATGTATAGCAGAATGGAGTGATGTTAACTGAAGGAGGTCAGCATATGTGCTAGCTAATCATGATTGTCAGTAGGGCTTTTATAATGCTGTTATAAGATACTTTGATATCTCGAAGATGCACTCTGAGTTTCTCTGTAGGCCATGTAGGATCTGGCACAGTTCAGAATATGCATTTAAACAACTTCTGCTCCTTCCTACAGCTATGAAAACTCAAGATCCAGATTAATTATGCTTTGGTTCACAGTTTAATGTTGTGTCCTAAATAATTTATTTCTTTCAAAATAGACAATTTAGAGGCAAGTGGCAAGGGCAAGATTGTTCTCCTCCTCATAAATCCCTTTAATTACTTCCGTAAGATATAAAGCATGTATTGAATTTTGTATTAAACAGCAAACAGTTCATTTTAGTCTTTATTTAAAATAATCTAATGATGTTATGGGTATGCATGTAATATTAATATTTACAGATGTTTGCTGTTTGCTTTTGTAAACAATAATGTGTAGATAAAACAATTTAATCTTCATTTTTGAGGAAAAAGAGTTTGGTTTTCACCATATCAGTTTCTCTTGTATGAGTAACAAGGAAAAAAACAGAGTTGCATAGAATATAGTGTAAAGTGTATCTTAATTGATTGATGAAACCGTAATGCCTTTCTTTTACATAATGTGACTGGGAGAGGAGTCTGAGATTTATAACATTCTTGGACTGAAGGCTTTTTCTTCTTCACTCCCTCCTCCCCTGCTTTATTTTTAGCTTGAGTAAGATGGGGTTAGATTCAAATCGGAGACCTCAGAGCCTTTACTGGCCTGAAGTCGTGTTTACTGCTGAAATAATCTCATCTTCAGCAATAGCCTTAAATTTCAAAGTTCTTAATGTTCAGACACTTTTGTATAAAATAATGCCCATTTATTTATTGTTCTAGTTGATGTTGTTGACAACATCTTTGCTTGAGCATTGTCTCAGTTACCTGCTGTATAATCCTGTACATGTAGTTGTGTTGATGCACAGTTGGTCTTTCTTCTCAAACCTGTGATTAATTAATGCATTGTAAATTTGTAGTAAAAATGTTTTGTTTCACTGTTTTGCTTGCCTAGGCTGTTCATAGTAAAAGTTAAAGCTCAAAGTAATATTTAAAATGTAATGAAATGATACATGTTTAAGAAGATACGATTCCATTGTTTGAAAATGTTTAAGATGAATGAGTGAGAGTAACAAAAAATTACAAATTGAATCTGACCATAATCATCCTAGGGAATACACTTATATGACAGGAAAATAATAACAAGAATTTTTTTCAAGATGAATCAGAGAGTAGGAGCTCAAAAATAAATGCACCAGAGCCCTTCAGAAGCTGTGTGCTAGATTTACCAGAGAAAAGCAAGTAACAAATAGGAAAAAAATGCCAAAATAATATTTGTATTGTATGCAAAGATTCTAATTGTGTATTTTTTAAACAGAATCATTACAAGACCATTTGATGCAGTTGGAAAGAAATTTTTATTTTTAGTTCAACAGAATTTTTAAAGTAATATTTTTCCTAGTCAAAAATGATTGACATGCAAATACAAGTATTTAAAGAAGGTGAAGAAGATATAAACCGTATCTTTACAAAGGTAGGACTAATACTGAAGCACATACATATATTTTAAGAGGATTTATAGCTTCCCCTCAAAGGGTCAGATTTTTGGTTTTGTTATTTATTTTCTTTTAGTGGAATGGCACTGACTTACACCAGATGGAATCTGTCACAATTTCCTGTAGTAAACTTCAAAATCTGCTGCAAATCTTTTAAGTAACATAGAGAAAGATAAAATTTTCAAAATATTCTTGTATAATGTATTGTTCAGAAAGAGGAGACTAGGTTTAGTTGTGTACCTGCTGCTAAAAGACCCTTCTTGTTGTTGACAATATTCTTAATTTATGTGTTAAGGGCATATATAACATATTCAGTTAACACTTTCATGAAAAATATGGTTTTCTCCTCATGATAATGATAATTTATTTTGTCATAGCATAATTAAGAAAAGATCAAGGTTTGTTCTAAAGCCTGTAATTTAAAACTTTGTTCTGTAAAAGGCTGTAAAGGATAATAGCAATGGCATTAAACCCATTTAGTCTAGGCTTGAAAAATAAGCTTTTTTATAACATGTAATGTATATATGTTACTAAATTACTGTTGAGAGAAAGAAGAAAATAAGAAAAAAGTTTGTCTGCTGTAAAATTTTATATACCTTTTATCTTATAAAAGAGCAAAGTACGGCATTCATGTTCTCTGTGTGATTTTTGAAGAGATTCGGAGAGTGTTACTCAATGACGTCTATGCCAATACTTTGTGGTTTGAATGGCAAGGATGTAGTTAGCTTTACAGCTGCAATGCCTTCATGCATTTTGTAAAATCTTACTTCATGTTAGTTCTTGCTGTTTCTGAGTTTACTATTTGGGATATCCAGTAGGTCTTTGTTGATGGAAGTACCAGTCATTGATAGGATGCATTGTTATAAAAGCTACACACACACAGCACAGTTGTTTGGGTTTTTTTTCTAAAATGTAGTTTTTCCCTTAGAATTCAGTGATCCTTGACAATATTTAGCATGTGGAAAATTAACCCTTATCACAGGGGCTGTCTCAGTATGATGGGAAAGTGATAGCTTAAGGCGTCATTCCTTGTATTTTTGCATAGGTTTTTTTCATGAGGCGTATATAAACGTTGCAGAATAATCAGTCCTTTGCCTCAGAAATTTTCTTCAACATCAGCTGATTTCTGAAACTCTGAACACCGGATTTAATAACTCAGCAATATGACGTAATGGATTATTATTTCAGTGGCAAAGAGATTGCTTAGCATTATGGCAAATGCCATGAAACTGGAACTGTATTGTATGTAAACCTTTCGTGGCACGCCACGTAAGCCAATGATCCCCAGGTTTCATCTGCAGACTGTCAGTGATGCACAATCGGCACTAAGTCTGTGCAACCATATTACAGTGAAATTGACTATTTACCACCCTGCAGTTGTACTGATTGTTTGTGGAGCGTTTTGCAATGTGCAATGAGAAATTAGTCCAAAGAGCTTCAATAGAACTCTTTTGATGTGTCATGGTTGAAATGCAGATAAGTTACTTGCCTTCCATTTCATAATCAAGGCAACACACAATTTGAGGAGACAATTTCCACACTTCTGTGTCTGTACTTGTACAGCATTGTAAATAATTAGGGTAATAGTATGTGGTTTGAAATACTGTGCCAAATTGTCATGTATCTTGTTTCATTGATACCTAGGGATAGCTAAGTTTTCTGAAAAGCAGTATAACGGTTGTATGCACTGATGTTAGAAGAGAACACTGATAGTCCTTAATTAAATTAGTTTTACAAAGTTAGATTAGAGTGTGCTTATACTTCCATGTAATATAGTCATTGCCTTATGTGTACCTGATTTCTCCAAGGAGTATCACAAATGCACTCACTGTTCCTTAATGTTATATTTTGCATTTGGATCTCTGATTTAGCTGACACATGTGAAAAAGCACATTTTGCCAGAGAACTTCAAGAGACAAGCTGTGAAGTCTAAAGAACACAGGTTATTCCAGCTAAGGCTGGCACTGACTGACTTCTGCTTAAAAGTTTTTCTCCTAGTATATAGTTTTTAAACTTGTACATGCAGAATATAGGTTAGCATTCTTCTGAAATAATTTTTTATTTTGAAGTTTTATTACAGAGGTGGAAAAATTACTTTTATTTTCACTCATCCTCATCTGGTCAGACACTGAAGGAGTCAAGAGCACTCCAAACAAGTGGAGAACAAAATTTCATTCAAACTGCACCATTTTGCTGTTTTTTCTAACTCTAATAATTAGAAGGATATGTTAAAATGTTAAAAATGACATTTAATCATTTGCGTCAGCAATATAAATCTCTTCTCACTGAATTTTTACTAGTTTATATGAGCATAAAGTATTATTATACAGGTGTTTTCACAGCTCTTACTTAGTTCAGTGGAAAAACCCCGCTGTCTTCCTAGGCAATACTGCAGAGCATTCTCAGCCCTGAAGTCTTACTCAGCAGATCTCATTGTATTATATGATCTGATTTTCCTCTGATAGGTGTGTGGCTTTATTGAGCTGTATCTTACACAATTAGTTACTTAGCTTTATGTCTAACATTTGGCTAAAATTTATTTAGGGCACTAAATATCTCTCCTGTCATTAACATTGAAATGTCTGTGCAGTATTAATTTAAATTCAGACTGATGCTGTTTATGGCCCATGACATCCAAAAAGAGGACGTGGCAAATGAGACCACATGTCCAAATTGTATTCAGTGGTGGTGGGGAATTACTAAAATACACTAGCTGCTATTTGGTTTTAAGTTAGTTTATTTTAAAGGCAGAGTATGTGTCTAAATTTCAGTGGAGCAGTGGTGTATATTTTAAAACCAAACCACAATCTCACTAAACTATTAAAAAAAAACAAAAGAAAAGATGATTTGTTCAGTTGTTAGTAGAACAGTAAAAACCTTTCCAGCTAAAATCAAAAGGAACATCTCAGACACTAACAATCATCAGCTGCTTATGATAACAGAAATTTTAAATTTACCCACCGTTATGCTGACTTACTGTTCTGTTGTCTTGATATATTATTTATGGATTTGACAGAAAAAAAAAAAAGAATGATGAAAGAAATAATTACTTATTCAGGCAATTTTTATTAGCTACTTTATGTAAGCAACTTGTGTAGGGATTGAAAGGAGCAAATGCAAAATACTATATATCATTTGATTCATGACTCCTCATAAGGTACAAGGCAAGATGTAGAGACTATTAAATTTTCATTCAAACTACACCTCCAAGGCCATTTCTTCAAATTTTTATTATACTCATTCAGAGTAATTTTCTTTTTAAACAAGGTCAAGATGATTGTCTTGCAAATCTTTGGACACTGTGAATGGGAATTCGTAAATTCTGACATCAGGAAGCAAGGTTGTTCTTGCCCTACATTTAATATGATAGTATGATTGAAAAAAAGTAAGAAACTAAGCTACTTTGTCTGATGGTTTTAAAAGGAACTTTGCTGGAATGAAAAAATAAGACATTTTATTTTTTTTAAGAGGTCACCATGCACTGATAATGTCTCTAGTGATATTCATCATTTGTATTTACAGTAAGGTGGTATGTTACCTGCAATTGCTCTAGTTTTCCTTTTCTGTGGTTTGTTATTCTGTTAGAATCATAGAATCATAAAATGGTTTCAATTAAAAGTCATCTAGGTTAAAGGCCTCTCTGCAGTAAACACGGACATCTTCAACTAGGTCACGTTGTTCAGAACCTCCTCCCACTTTACCATGAATGTTTCCAGGGACAAGACATCTATGACCTCTCTGGGCAACTTGTTCTGATGTTTCACCACTCTCATTGCGAAAAAAATATAGTCCTTATATGTTGTCTAAATCTTCCCTCTCTTACTTTAAAACCATTGTCCCTTGTCCTGTTGCAACAGGCCTACTCAAAGTCTGTCCTCATCTTTCCTATAAGAACTTATAAGAACTTTAAGTACTGGAAGGTCACAGTAAGGTCTCCCTGGAGCCTCCTGTTCTCCAGGCTGAACAACTCAAACTCTCTCAGCCTTGTTTCATAGGAGAGGTGTTCCATGCCTCCGATCATTTTTGTGCCCCAACTCTGGGCCCCCCTCCATCATGTCCATGTCTTGTGCTGAGGGCTTCAGAGCTGGACAGAGTACTCCAGGTGGAGTCTCACTGAAGGGGAGTAGAGGGGGAGAATCACTTTCCTTGGCCTGCTGGCCGTGCTTCTTTTGATGCAGCTCAAGAGTTGGCCTTCTGGGCTGCAAATGCATTGCTGGCCCCTGTCCAGCTTTTTATCCACCAGTACCCTTAAGCTTTTCTCAGCACAGCTGCTCTCAATGTCTTCATCCCCCCGCCTGTATCGTAATTGGGGGCTGCCCAGAGCTAGGTGCAATACCTCACACTTGGCCTTGTTGAACATCATGAAGTTCACTTCAGCCCAGTTCTCCAGCTTGTCCAGGGCCTTCTGGATAGCATCCCATCAAGCATGTCAACAACACCACTCAGCTTGGTGTTGTCTGTAAACTAGCCGAAGGTGCACTGCCTATGTCACTGAGGAAGACAGTCCCTCAGGGCTCTACCAGTGTGTGATCCCTGCTGCCCAGACTGCCTCCAGTCTTAATGTCTCTGATTACCTCTCTTGCATTAGTGACCATCAGGCCCAGTATTCTCTCTGGTAGGGCTGTCTATTACCTGGCTTAGAAATTTATCTTCAACAAACTCCAGGAATCTCCTGGTTTTCCCACATCTCACCATGCTACTTTTCCATCAGATATTGGTGTGGTTGAAGTCCTCTAGCTAGACGAGAGCCTGCGAGCATGATGCCTTCTGTAGCTGGAGTAAGAAGGCTTTGTCAATAGTGTCCCCTTGACTGGGCAGACTGCAGTAGACACCAACCACAAGGTCTCCTTTGTTGCCTTGGTCTCTGATTCTTACCCATAGAGTTTTACCCTGCTCATGGCTGTTCTTCAGAGACAGCTCTTCACACTCAATCCATATCTTGACTTTGAGAGCAATGTCTCCACCCTTCCTTCCTCATCTGTCCTTTATGAGCAGCTTGTAGCCATCAATAGTCACTCCAGTCATGAGATTCATCCCACCCTGTTTCAGTAATGGCATTCAGGTCATAGCTTTCTCACAACATGGTTGCTCTAACTCCTGGTTTTCGCCTGTGCTGCATGTGTAGAGGCACTTCAGCTGAGCTGTTGTTCATATCACCTTCTTAGAGGAGCACACCTTGATCCCTTTGAGATATTTCACTGGTATTTCTCTGTTGGCTTCTATTACCTCAGGAGCCTGGCTCATCTCCGTAAGATTTCAGCTATGCTCCAGTCTACCCAGCACGTCTCAGAAACACAAGCTGAGGGTCCTCTCTAGCACCCCATTGCTCTAGTCTTGGCATGTCATCCCACAGCTTTTCACGGGTGAGCCTGGTACTGTCTCCCCTATCCTTCAAGTCTAGTTTAAAGCTCTGTCAGTGAGCCCTGCAAGTTCCTGAGCAAAAATCCTCTTCTCCCTTTGAAAAGGGTTGCTATCTGCCACCAGCAAGCTGGATGCCGTGTAGGCCATTCCATTATTAAAAACCTCAAGGCTATGGCAGTGACTGGGTCTGTCTGTGTCTTCCAATGTCACTGCCTGCAGCTGAAAGGGTAAAAGGAAAAAAACCAACCTGTGCTCTGAATTTCAACAACCATCCTAAGACCCTGAAGTCAGTTTGGATTGTCCTTGGACTACACATTGTGGCTTCATCGCCACCCACATGGAAGAGCAGTAGTGGGTAATAGTATGAGGGCTGGACCAGGCTAGAAAGTTTCCTACTGAGATCCTTAACCTGGACTCCACAGAGGCAGCATACTTCCCTAAGAAGAGAGACTGTCAGGCATATTGGACCCTCTGTTCCCCTCAGAAGGGAGTCACCTACAAATAAAACTTGTCTTTTTTTCCTAATGAAGGTGTTCATGATGAGGCGATAAGCATTTCTGACCTCTAGTGTAGGTAGACCATCATACACATCATCCATTGACTGGCCTTCCACCTCCAGCTCCTCATACCTGATGTACAGAGGACCTGAGAAGGCAATGTGGGCAAGGAAGGAGTCCGCCTACTGCCCTGAGCACAGACTTACCTCCATTCGCTCCTTTCATTTAAGCTACTGCCTTCGGCATGGCAGGGGGATGAAACAGGATCCTCTTAATGTGTGGGGTTTTTTCTGGTGGCTGTTCCTGTTTCTGTCTTAGAGAGGACAGAGCCTGGCTCCATCAGTCTATCTCATTCTCAGGCTCCTAATGCTCCTTTACCTTTCTTGTTTCTGTCATAGTTCTGCTATCAGGCTCATCCACCTGGATGATCCACTGGGTCTCACCTCACACAGCTGTTCTCACTCCTGCCATCTGTTACCAGGGAACGGCTGTGGCATGCCCTGCAGCCTAAGACCTGGATGGTTTCATATTTTCACGGGAGCTCTGGTACCACATCCCATATAGTGGGAACTGGTTAGCCCACAAGTTAAAATACATCCTAAATAACTTCTACAGTTGATAGAACAATTACTTGGAGAGATAAATGTGTCATGAGCAGAATGATCAGAATAAATCAGATTGTGCACCCTGTTGAACATTTGTAATTTTTTTTGGTTTTTGTTCTATGTTCTTGGCAAGGAAACCTGTTGCTTTTAATTAGGAAGAAATTATTTGAATTAAGCAATAAGTATGAGTGCTTTGGAGTGGGCTCTGAAACTTGTGGTGTTTTTGTGGTGGTGACACTCTCTGTTTTTAAATAAAGAATAAAAAAGTCATAATGTGAGCTGGTATAGTAGCATCATTAAATATTACTGACCAATTAGTACTAACGAGTCGTTTTCAGGAAAACTAGAACCGTCACAGTAGGAAAGTGTTGAATAAATTTAGCGATATCAATCTATAGCTGACATTCTGTGTATCTGCAGTACAGTGGAGATAGAGTCACCCTTGCTCTCTTTTCCAAAAGGATATACAGGTCATAAGATTAGTCTGTCTTACTATCTGTGTGTTGTTTTCCTTTGTTGTTGATGGTTAGAAGATCTTCATCACTCACAATTGACAGTTTTTGAGATCTAAGGGCTTTTTTTCTGGTTGAAGTAAATAGGTAAAGAAACTATTCTTTACGAGCGTATAATATGATAAGAGTACTTAAGAGTAGAAGGTGCTGGATGTTTCCAACTATGGTAAAGTTAATGGAGTTACATAGGAAAAGCCAGTACGCAGTAACAACCTATGAAACTGCAGCACTTAAATACAGAAAAGCTCAAGAGGTTCTTAGGTTTCCCTCTTCTCTATCATTGCCTTTGGTAATCTCTGATCTAAAGTATGCTTCATATGGTTTAGAAATCTAGTAGACTTTATTGCAAGTTCAAACTAGATATAAGGAGAGAGTAGAAAATGCAAAAATTGCTTTGTTTTCTGGAGATAGATTCTAGATCCCTTCCTTTAGGTGGCATTGTAGTTGACTGCATATTTTTTCTTTAAAAGATTTAAGAGATTTACTTTGGCTATCCCAAGGATATTTCTGTCTCTGCCTGGGAACCTGCGAAGTTCATCTTTTCTACCTCCTTCACTGAGTGATCTGTTTTGCTGTCTCCTGATTTCAAAAAAGACTATCAGTTTTTCTTTACGTATTTGAAGGAGAGGTTATTGAGTGTTGCATGAAAAGGGTGTGGGGTTCTCTGTCTCTTTATTTTTGTTATCTTGGCTACTCTGTAACTCTTCAGTAGTGGATAAAACTTAGTGTAAGACAAATGACAACTTTACGTCAGAAACAGGCACTCTAGAACCAGCCCTGTGCAGGACTCTGTTCCACTCATCTCTGATCATTAAGGGATGGCCACATGCCTTCAATCAGCTAAACTGCAAATGCTTTCCCATCGTAGCCAGAGCAAAGAGTATTAAATAGGTTCTTTATTATATTTTCTCTTTTTATTATTCTCTCTTATTACCTTTTTTATTCAATTACAACCATTGCAGTGACCAAACAGCATCAGTTTCACAGTTTCAATACAAAAAGCAAGTGAAAAACTGTTATAGTTTCCTGTAGCAGGCTTGTGTTTTCAGGGAGTCTGGCATACCGAACAGAAGAATTCAGCCTAACTTCTTGAAGTAGACCAGGAATTTCCCCCCAAAATATTAGGTATTTTAACATGGGGGAGGAATAGCATAAAATAGAAGTTTGTTTTTGACATAAGTGTCACGGGAACAAAAGAAAAAAATAAGTTGCAGAGTTTGAGAGGTTGCTGCTGCTTACTGGCTTTTCATTTGTAAATCCATTACCTTTACCATAGTCTATTTAGACTACCAGTTAAATCCTAAGCTATCCAGGACCCTCAGTGCCCACTGGGTGGAAGGCCAAGGCAAAGTCAGGGAACTGGTGATAGGGAACTGTATAAGTGTTCTTCCTAGCACAACAAAAATTTAAAAAAACAAATTAAACCAAACCCAAACAGAAACCCAATAATGAACTGTAATTTCTTTAGCATCAGATTTTTTTTATCATCAGCAATAGTGTTAAAATTCTGTGTAATACCATTGTAAGCCAGTTATACTTTATTTATTATAAACATACACATTCGCTATACATATGCAATTTTTCACAGCAGGTAGTAGAAAGAATTATTATTAATCATAAATTTACTGTATTTTGTTTTAAGATGCCTGTAGAGGTAAAACCAACAGGACTTAGTTTCTCTTCTGTAAAATAATGGTGCTTTGATAGTAACAGTAGTAAACCTGTAGATTACCGATATCTAAATATTTACTGCATCTTGCGTGTGTGAAGGGAAGACTGACTACCTTAAATACGTAACAAACATGCTCGCGGCAATCATGGGATTCCAAAAGAGGGTGGGCAAAGAAGAATGTCAGAGTGTTTATCATACAGCTGTGCCAAAAGTAAAGGCTGAATGAATGAGATGGAGATTAAAGCCAGTAGTCTGAGCCTGTATTCAATCACTGCAGTCACTCTGTTTGCCTCCTGCATGCTGATGAAGTGTCATGAATGGTCCCATGTACTTTCATTCCAATATATTTCAGGCAATAGTGATTATTGCTTGTACTCAGCTAAAGCTTGAAATAACTGGCAAACTCTTGCTTAGCAACAGAAGGCCTCATCTTCTCTCCCTTGGGATGACTAACTCAAAAATGTGCTACTTCTTTTAAAAGTTAAAGTTAGGAGACGTAGATAGGTTATATTCATTGCTTTCCTTGATAATTTAAGGTAGAAACCATGAACTAAAGCCTGCAAATGACTGTGTTCTATAAATAATTATTGACTGGTTTATGAAGTCCAAATCCAGTTTCTTTTATCACACATTAAACTGTTCTGTAGTTGGGCTATATAGCATTTTTATAAAAGTACTGCTTTTATATGTGCTGAGAGAATAAAAGCATTTTACTTCCTTTAAAAAAGATCTCATACTGTATTTTGATAAAATCCTTTGGAAGACACTTATGTGGTATTAAATCATTTTATGTTTGTGTTTATTTTACATGTTTAGACTATAGTTTGTATTTTTCAGTAAACTTAAACTTAAAAGGAAAGTGAATGCATGTTTGTTAAATAAATCACAAAATGCAGAGCTTGGTTTGAGTTGTAGAACTTAAGCGTGTGCACTGAAGAATTCATTAAAAAATGCAGCAACATTATTCTAGTGTGAATTATATGCTGCTCTGTAGGCTTCTATTTTTGGTCACCACAAGATGGCAAAAGCAATGAACACACAAATGCAAGGATGAGTGAATTTCATAATAATGCGTTCTGCATTCACACTTTATGCACATCAAGAGAGAATCCAAGCACAGCAGGAGTGACAATCACTCCAACAGTCTTTTGAAATCAAAGTACTTCCTTGAGAATGTCTTTCCAGCGCTAATTACACACTTCTATTGTGGTTCTTATATTGTGCAAAGTAAAATGTTTATACTGTCTCTGGGTACAGGTCCATCACTAGAAGAATGGAAGGTAAAAACTAATCAGATAGTTAAATAGAATTATTTTCTTTTATGTTTTACTGGCTCTAATTCTTTGTGTTTACAGCTGAAATATCAAAATCTGTGTCTTTTGTCACCACAGTATTTTGTCAAAGAGGGTAATTTTTCACCAATTCCAAGGAAGTCTCTTCTCTCATGAGAATTCTTAGAATCTGGAAAGGATTGGTTGCCTAGATATCTTGAGAGTTTTCTTTTTTTTTTCCTATTTGCGTACTATTCACACAGTAACTACTATCAATGTTTTTTTCTAATACAAAGAAGGAAAAAAAAATTGAATTACTCTTAAGACATTTCTTATCCCAAGATATTGTAGGATATGGTATACACCTGTGTGTGTTTGGGTGTATGGGCATGCATTTATGGGTATAAGACTGTACATAAAAATTCAGTAATCGGTATGAAACTCCCACTATGTAGTAGAGGATTCAATGTATTAGCTATATAATTGTGTTAAAAAAGAAGAGAAAGAGTGTTCTGACTTTATAGCATTCGCGTGACTGTGCAGAGGTTTATGAGAAGAGTTAAGCAATCAGTCCAGGCTTGATCTTTTATTCTTGTCTTTAATACTAGGACTGGTGAAAAGGATAATTGGTAGGAAGGATTGTCAGCTCTAAGTGGAACAGGGAACCATTAAATATTCATTGTTGAAAATGGAGCCAAATTTCCCCTTCCTTGCAATTCAGAGGCCTGATTTTTTGCTGTTTTGTGTTTGTATAGCCATTTACAACTGTGCACATTCTATGGGGAATAGTGTTGCTGATCTCAATAGAAAAATGTGAGTTAGTAGCAATAAATACATTTTTGTACCTAAGGTTTACATGAGACATGCATACATGCCAATTTGATGCAATGTGTGTACATCAAAGTATCTTTTCATAAACTATATATTTCATCTATGACTTACTCTTCTTTCCTAGTAGAGGTCATCTCTAGTCCATTCATGAAACAAAAATAAACACGCACATACATGTGCATATATATATTTATACACAAAAGTACAGGTCTCTATTTGCTGTTTAGGCAGTAACTTCAGTTACGTGCTCTGGTTGGATACTACTGCAGATTTCAGTTTTGTCATCAAATGGTGTTCTATTATCTCTGAAGTTTTTGAGTATGGAATGTACGCTAAGAATTTTAAAGTATGCACAATTTATATTATGCATTAGACATGCAGATACTAGATATAGATAGATATAGATATAGACACATATACACAAACACACACTATTTCTGTAATAAATACAGTTTTATATTCTCTTTAAGAGTTTTGCATAGTCAGAAATAGTTTATATATACATTTTACTCTTATTAAGGGCTTTGCATCTTTCACTGAATTTGTTTTTCCAACAGTGATCAGTTTCATTTGATTGAACGTATCCATATTTGAGTATTAAATGGAATGGCGTTGGAATAAACTTATATCAACAGAGCAGATCAGTTACAGCAAATTGATATTAATATATGAAATCAGGAAGCAGCAGAAAAGAGAAACTGTCTACATGAAATTGCTACAACAGAAGTAGTGAACCAAATTCACTTATTTTAGAGACTATAGCATCAACAGCTACAAGCAAGCAGCTGTGTGTATGAGAGTGTAGACACAGTGTGTAATGGTGTATACACACAGTGTACACTAGTCTATACTGGTAGATTATTTGAGTCATTTAATCATTTAAGTTGGAAGGGGTGTCTGGAGGTAGTTTATTCCAAAGAAGATAAAGAGACCATGGAGTTCTCATACAGTGCATAGCCAAGTACAACACCAAGGGAGTATGCATTTGGCTTTGCATCAATCTCTGCTTCCTGATCCGTGAGCACCTTTGTTCAGAGCTGCTGCCTTGACTTCTGGTACACATGAAGTCATACAAAGTGAATGGTTCTTAAAATAGAGCTTTCACTTGGAAAAAGATTCATCTGACAAATGTCCTTGGTTAGAATCACAGTTATTTTAGATGCAACACAAATTCGCTAAAGGGCTGGTGCTAGGAGCAGGGAGACTTTCTCATTATTCCATTGAATTTGTTCTCTGTGAAGTTAATGGTAAAACTTCCATTGATGTTATTGGGAGCAGTATTAGTCATATAATCATAGAATCATGGAAAGGGTTGGTTAGTCATTGTGCAAAGACTCATGTTGTACAGAAGACATACAGCTGTTTTCACTTAAGACTAGAAAAATATTGCAGTTCAATAGCAGATCGGAATAACTGCATTTTGGTTAATATTACAGTTCTCATAGATTCAGCTCTGGGCTTCTGTGAGTTTGAAGGTGATGTAGTTTCACTGAAAATAACACTGTGTCCTGTTAACAGGAGAAAAATGGTTAGCAAATACAGAAGATACATGGCAACATCAGAAAGTGAATCCTAATCTTTTGATTGCCACTTTATTTTTACTGTTTTAAACCAAAACCATATAATTGTTACTTAATAAATTCCTTCCTCTTAATAACACACACACACTGCTTTCTGTATATAACCTCATGTTTCTCTTCTGGTGAGGTTAAGTGATGTTCTCTTTATTGCACAATGCCTGTCTCCCTCTGCTGTTATTCTCTCCAGCGTGAGACCAAAATACATGTGTGTGTACATAGAAATACACACAAATAATTTGACACATAGTTACAGCTGTGATGAATCATTCAGTTCACTACCCGTTGTTTCCCTTTAGGTAATACACACTTGTGTTGGCCTATTTTCTGTAGAGATACCTTACACGGTCTTTGGTCTGAATGATTTGACTTATCTTAGTGTTATAATGACTGTCCCTTTAATGATTGCTGTATAAATTCAGATTACCTATATCTAATTAAAATAACTTTATTTTGTTTGAACCTAATACATTTTGGATTTGAAACGTTTAGACAAAAGGTTATATGGCCTTTCAGAAACCCTTTTTTAATGAAATATTTATTGCCAGCTTTTCTGTTCTGATTCCTATCAGCTTATCCTCAGTTTTCATTCAAGCTGTTATATTGCCATTGGGAAAATTAAAACGAGAAGGGCAGATCATAAATGGTCAACATGATCATGTATATCTCATATATGTACATGAATTGCTTGATATCATTCAAGTTTTATTACATCTGGTGAGTGCAAACATTCACTCAATAAATCTCTCTGCTCCTTTCTTACTCATCCCTGTGGGATCGTTCTCCTGTCCATGAATTTTATACTTTCTCCTGTCTTTGTACCATTACCACAGAAACACAGCATCACTATCTCTGATCTAAACAACTGCAGTATATTCACCAAAAAGAAAGCAGATAATGTTAATACTTCTCCATAATGTTAACAGTTCTCCTTCAGCATGTCCTCTGGATGAAAAGCAGCATTTAGTTAACACTCAGTTCTCTTTAACTTGACAGCGTTCATGTTGTCCTCTGTGCCAAAAAACAACTGGTCAGTGCAGCTTCAGCGTGACCCATGGAGCTGATCATATCTCAGATCCTCTTCGTTTTCTCCTTAGAGACACGGCTGATATAAAATGGAATATAGTTTATGATGGTTTATGATACACTTAATCCCAGACTTGAGAGGATCGGGTCATCCACCAAAACCAGTCAGATAGCTGAAATATTTACTGCAGTCAATATTGTGATGTTAAAGTTCTAGCAAGTAGGTGAGAACAAATAATGCAAAGCGTAGCCAGTGTCAGACTCAGCTGACATTTTTTGCATATGACGTGCTCCTAGAAATCTGTGGGAATTCTTACAGAGGTAGATCATACATTGTAAAGTAAAAATATTGTATCCATTGACTATGAAATCATAACAACAGACTTACTAATTCTGTGGTATTAGTATAATAGCTTCCGTGAAGGATATTGGGAAATTGCTTATATTTTATGATTAATATGAGAAGCAGTGCGTTCCGAGTAATTTTCAACTTCAAGGTCATATAGTACAACACATTCCTCTGTGAAGTGTAGTTGTATGTGTAAATATTTTTATGTTTAACTAATTACATATTTTGTGTTTAGAATACAATTAAATGCAGTCTCTTCTATATCTTAGGAAGCATATTTCAGGATGGTACACCATGAGCAGTAGTAAGCTTAGTAAAACAGTGACAGGCCTCATATTCGCTCTTTTTTATTAAGAACCCTGATCTGAGGAAATATTATTTATTAGGCATTCATTGGGAAATTGATAGCATAATTTAACTTTTTATTAACTAGTAAAACTGATAAGTGTGCATAAAAAGATGAACCTTGCTATAGAGGGAATAATAATAATAATGAAAAAGTTAATTTAAAGTTTTTTAGAAGGTCATCAGTTTAAAGACTTTTTAACATTGCCTTCTGTGGTATGAACACATACCTTGGCCTTTTGCCTCTGTCGATAGTTTTGTTTATATTTATTTTACAGCTTCTATTCTAGCACAGAGTGCATTTGTACACTTATTTTCAACTTTTCAGTATCCTGAGATTAATTCTACATCTTCTGTGAACACACATAGAATCATAGAATCATAGAATCACCAGGTTGGAAGAGACCCACTGGATCATCAAGTCCAACCATTCCCATCAAACACTAAACCATGCCCCTCAGAACCTCATCCACCCGTGCCTTAAACACCTCCAGGGAAGGTGAATCAACCACCTCCCTGGGCAGCCTGTTCCAGTGCCCAATGACCCTTTCTGTGAAAATATTTTTTCCTAATGTCCAGCCTAAACCTCCCCTGGTGGAGCTTGAGGCCATTCCCTCTTGTTCTGTCCCCTGTCACTTGGGAGAAGAGGCCAGCTCCTTCCTCTCCACAACCTCCTTTCAGGTAGTTATAGAGAGCAATGAGGTCTCCTCTCAGCCTCCTCTTCTCCAGGCTGAACACCCCCAGCTCTCTCAGTCGTTCCTCATAAGGCCTGTTCTCCAGCCCCTTCACCAGCTTCGTTGCTCTTCTCTGGACTCGCTCACATGGCATATCTTCTTTGGGCGTAAGCCCCCCTACATGGTGTAGAGGTTAAACAATGGATGTTAGTACAGAATGGTACAACACTTAGTTGTGTAAATGGAAGACATTGTTCCTAATAAATAAGACACAGGAAGAGATGTTCTAATCTTGAGCCCTTTTCTGATTTGTAAAGGTGAGTGGGATAGTAGTCCTTGTTTACTGAACTATCTTTTGGTAGCCTTGGATATATGTGAGCAACTTAAAACCTCTTTTGCTGTCACCCTCCTCTGAGTTGTACAGAACAGAATCTTGTCCCGTAAATGATTATCTTCTTGGAGGACTAGAAGCGAGGATAGAAAAATCATGGATTTCATCCATGAAAACTTTTAGTTTCAACCTGCACCTGTTTCATAAGTAATTTTGAGCAAAACGGATAAAAATGGAAAATGCAGCAGTGAAGCTGGCACAGCTAGAAAATAATTTCTTCAAGTCTGCAGAACAGCTGAGAATAATAGCTAGAAGACTCATGCTTCTCTGTCACACTTCTGTAAAGTACTGTTCCCAGGCAAACCTTTAAAATCAAAACTCACTCAAATCCATCAGTTAAGGAGCCTTTCAACTTAACTTCTTCTCACTGGTGCTGAGGTTTGGTAATAATCTAACAGAAGGGATGTATTTATTTAGCATGCTACATCTGTATTTTTTAACTTTGAAGACAATGTAATTGCCTAAAAGCCCACTGATGTACCTGCAATAGTGGGGTTTGTGTGCTAAATCTAGCCATGTGCTCAGCATAGAACTTAAATGAATGACTTCATTGCTCCATGCAATAAAGACAGAGAAAGGCAGGTCCCACTGAGGAACATTACACTCTTCTGTGCTCTGTAATCAAGCTCTGAGAGGTAAGCAAGAAGAAACAGCAAACACAGCAGATACAGGCTATTCTGTCCTGGTCCTTATGATTTGCTTGATTTGAGAATTCATGCTAATACCCAGATTAATTTAACCTATGCATGATAAACTTCCTTTACAGTTACTGTAGTGAGAGAAGCGCTCCAAGGGGAGTAGATTTTGTTTGTTGAAGCTTTGGTCATGAAGATCCTTTGTCTGCTCAAGATTCTCAGCATCAAACCCTTATTTGGGTTTGTCCATAATATTTCTAATTAATATTATATATTATTTGAGGGGAGTATTTCTTTTTAGGTGTCATAAGACATTCAAAACTGTTGAAATTTGTGTCTTTCTTCGATATTGGTACTGTGTTACTTGAGTGACTCCATTTTTCAGCATTTACTTTTGCCATCTTACTAAGATAAGTTTATATTTCCTGGCGGTATGTGTGAGCTGTTGTGCCTGTATGTTCTCAGTAAGTGCAGTACCACAGAGTACAGTCTTGAGAGAATATCTTTTGTATGGAGTGTGTTTATGGCAAAATAATGACACAACTAGAAGACCTCCTCTGTTATCTAGTGTTTTCAAGGTAAACCTACCATCTAGATTACCAAAAAAACCCACAACTGCATCACAGTGTCATCACTAGAAAGAAAATGGATTTTTGTTGCATAGGTTTTTACAAAAAGGGAAGTGTTACAGACACCGGTCAAAATAAACAGGCTTATTTTAAATAAATTCTTTAGATCTAGTAAGAGTACAGAAGATGATTTAGTGTAATCACATTTGTCCTACAAAAATGGCAACAAATTTCCATCATATGAATTTTTAATTCATTCATAGGTATGAGTTAGCATATGGCTTGCTAACAAGGCTGACTATTGTTAGGTAGCAGTTGTTTTCATCTGCATACTTTGGCCTCCAGGTTTTCGAACCTGCCACAGGCATGAAGTAATGACACGCTTCTTGTTGCATAGGTTATAACTTACTTCCTAGTGGATGGTAATTGGAAGTTTTAGTAATTATTACTGCAGTTTAAGATCAAAGACATACTGACAGGATATAACAAAAGAGAATTTCAGCATATTGATTCTCCTTTCCCATGTGACCCCTACTGGATCAAATTTTACCCCAAATCTGCTGTTGAAGACCATGATCTTACAGTGCAGATATTGATAGCGGTAGGAAGAACACTTATATAATGGCTTTTTAATGTCTGTGTTACATACGTAAATAGTTTTCAAGTCATTCCAGAATAACAAATAGTTTGGTTTTAGAAAGTAAAACCCTAGAAGTTAAAACCACTGTTTACCTGTTCTGCTACGTTTTGTCTGCTTCTGATATATGACTTTATCTGCATGTTCCTTCAAACTGATTTCATGCTCCCTGCAGTGACATATTTTGCTAACACAACAGACTTGTTCCTTCCCGACATACAGCTTCTGGCTCCAACAAATGTCAGTAGCTTTTTAGACAAACCTGTGCTTTTTATTCCTATCTTTCTCAAGAGAAATATGAGCATTCCTCCAATAACACTTTTTGCCCCATGGCTATTCTGTTTGTTGTATAAAGAGTCTAGTTTTATTTTACATGTAGAGGCTGGTAAGGATGTGGAAGAATGTTTTACTTCTTTTTCTTTTTCCACAGTTTTAAATGTTTTTTAGGAAAGTAATAGAGTGACAGCGACTTCTCAGTTTATGCAAATAAGCATAGCTTTGTTTAATCCAAAATGCATGCAGTTATTTCCTTTTCGTAACAAATAGAGGCTTCCAGAAGCAATTAACTAAACCTGCAGGAAGAGGAATGAACAGGAGGCCCTCAGAGCTGCAGGTCCTCCTTGGAGGAGCTTAGTATAGCTGAGATTTGCAGTTCATGCTGTATTAAACAGAGGCAGAACTTACTTAAAGAGAAAGGGCTCAAACACCTTGTCATTTCTCCTTATTTTTGGTAACATCCTTTATATGACTGCCTTATTTGTAAGGTCTCCTTTTAGGTTGCTATCCAAAAGGAGACAGAGGAAAACCTCAGAAATTACTAGGCTGGGGAATATATTTCTATATGTCTCTATATATATTGCAGAGGGCAACCCCAGTCCCAGGCACCAGTCGCCTCCCTGGGGCCTGGCCAAGGCCAGACTGAGTTGGGCTATGGGGAACTGGAGATCAGCTGCAGCATCACTGGGGTGGGGCTGAGCGCCCTAAGGGGGTGGAATGGGGTCCTGCGCCCTGGACAGGGTGTGCCAGGCAGGGACAGTGGGGCTTGGTTTAGACTTCATGACCCAACATAAATTTCATGCTCTGTACTGTACTTCATCCATGGTTTTCTTTTTCTTTCTTATTTTATAAAATGCAGCATATCAAATGTGTTTGGTTTGATTTGGGATTGTATAGGAATTTGGGAAATGATAATGCCATCTGACAAAACCGTGGCAAGAGTATGAATTACTTTTTAAAAAAGTGTACCAAATAGGGAAATTTATATAGAAGGAGGTTCACATACATAAATGCTTTGTGTCTGCATTTATTTATACAACCTTGTCTTGAGTTTTCAAGTCTTTTCTGGTCTGGAATTCCCTTTTGTACCAATTTTGTTTTATAATTACCTTCAGAAACTTAAATCTTGAAGTTTTTTTACTGAACTTTGGTTTTAAATTTCTTTTTCTTTCTGTTATGTTTTTTAACAGTAAGATATAGAGGTAATGATTCATAATTATACAACAAAATATTAAGCAATTACATACAATAGCAGTAGCAGATGCAATAATCTAGGGCATTAGTCTTATCTGGGGAAAAAAAAGAAATCTCAAAATTGGTCCTGAATGTATCTTGAATCTCCACAGACTCTATTTTCTTTTCTGTACAACTATTTAGAAGAGTAGGATCTATCTTAATTAAAATTTACTGCTTATTTCTGAATGGAAGGGCTGAATGCTATTTTCCTATCCTCCTAATGTCTGTGCTTTTTATGTGCTTGAGATGGCTATGTGGTAGTCTGAAAATTGCAATAAGATTAGTAATTACTAAGGGGACATAATGTACTATTTTGTTGCAGTGGAACTCTGAAAATACTTGAACTGACTCTTAAAAGGAGGAGGCATTCATTGTGTTTTTCTCTTACTACGCGTAAGTTTTACTTAACTGGGTTTCACAGTGAGTTTTCCTTCATAAAATGAACACTAAACCCACATATTTTGAGAAAAAATCTCTTATTTTATATCACAAAAATCCAGAATCACTCCTTTCAAGATTAGGAATCTACAGAGGTCACTTAGTAACCTTGATTCCCGCCAGATATTGCTCTGAACCGTTCTATGGAGAGTTTCAAAATATTTGGTCTGCTGGACATCTGTGGGTTCCACGTGTATATTAGGTTTATTCAAGTTAGTTATTTTTTGTTTCATTGGTCCTCTCTTGTACTGATAACATAATCATACACTCAAGAGAAACTAATAGAGTGTTTTAAACAGGTTATCTAAATGCGCTAGCATGAAGAATTGTTTAGTATAGTCTGTAGCTTAAACAGGCTCATCTTCTGTTTCAGTAGAAAGACACAAGATCCTAAATTATATACAAAACAACTTGGAAATAAATGCTTTTAATGCCAATGACTTTGGCAACAGAAAAGTGGCATAGTCTATTTCCAAAACTATATTCTATTGGAAAACTGAAATGGCCTTATATTGCAAAATTAAGATTGAAACAATGTTCTTATTTTCTAGTTATTCTGAAACTGTGCTGATTCATTTGAACAGTTTTTTCCAATACTTGATTATAGAAGCTCAGCCAATTTTGGTCTGTTTCTTTAAGTTTAACAAGTTTTTAAAATATACTTTGTTGGAGTTCCTCTTTCTTATTTTATACTGATGTTCAGTGTAAGAGATCTTGACATTTTCTTTAAGGAAAGATATGTAATATAAAAAACTCAGATTCCACTTTAATATCTGGGTGTTTTTTTAAAGAAAATGAAGCATGTTTAAATATTTGTTATTCAAGTGAACATCAAACTGCATGAGCAACACTAAGTGCTTAAGTTCCCCCTTATCTCAATAGGAATTGTTGATATTCAGCCCTGCTCAGGAGTTGGCGTGGCTGTGTTGTAAGAAAGCCTTCAATATTGTAACAGAAAACTAATGAACATATTCCTATGATCTGTTTTTGAAACAACTCCTGCATTGTGTTCACTGACAAAAGAGTATCTGAATCTAGCCAAGATTTTTAATAACATCTAACTTGATGCATTTTGAACTAAAAGAGCTTGTGTTGCTAGGCATCAAATTGGTGATGCATGGAAAAATAGTTCACTGAAACTATAATATAAGCCTGCATGTATAATTCAGAAGTAGATTTTCTGGATGAGCATGAAATCTAAAACCCTGGAAAGACCTGTATATTTAGATCAAGTTTTATTTTCATTGAATTCATAGGTAACATGAGTTCATCTACTGATTTTATTTCTTTAAATGATTTGAAGGAAAGTCTTCAGCTTTTCAGCATACATGAATTAAAAATTTATGATATCTGTAACTTGATTGCTGTAAACAATGTGGATTAGGCAGATTTATTTCCTAATAGGGAACAGAGGTATTTTTCTCCACAGTAAGTTTAAAACATAGTCCCAGGTGTCCTACATAGAATCATAGAATCATAGAATAACCAGGTTGGAAGAGACCCACCGGATCATTGAGTCCAACCATTCCTATCAAACACTAAACCATGCCCCTTAGCACCTTGTCCACCTGTGCCTTAAACACCTCCAGGGAAGGTGACTCAACCACTTTTGAAAATAGAATAGTTTTACCTTGAGATATATCCTGTGCCATTTGCTAGATATATTTAGCTAAATTCACTGATTCCTACAGACTTCTATGAAAGTCTGTTTTTCTCTGCTTGGTAACCAGATGGTGGCAACACAGAATCAAATAACTTCCAGTGAGTTCTCAATTGCTAAAATAAACTTATGAAATAACTTTTTATAAAATACAATGTATATATATAATAAATACTAAAAAGGGCAAAGAAATACCTACTCATTTACTTGGAAAACCTGATGATGCTAAGTCTGAAATAATCTTTATGCTTGGCCTATAAAATAATAAAAAAATGTCATTTTTTTCTTGGAAGAAAGACTTTCAGACAAGGCTTGAATGAATCAGAGTTCTCTAATGATCCTTGCCTTTTTGTTTCATCCCAAGATTATTCCACTCAGGTTGGAAGGTGGTATATTATTTTGTACTACAAGTACATAAATGCAATCTACTGAAAATGTGAAGTGTTTATGACTGTTTCACAGACTGTGGCTCTTAATATCTCCAGTGAAACCCCAGTCATTGCTGCGTTGAGAGTTCTTTTCTGTGTGTAGGAGGGGGGTGGAGAGTGGCTTTGAAAGGGATCACTATGTCAGCTTCCCTGAAAATGAAAGGTGTCCTAATACTTGAAACTCCATACTTACAAGAAGTACCTTTCTTTTGTTCCATCACTTTGTCACTTACACTTCTAGATTAAATTGTTAAAAAGCAAAAGCAACATATATGTCATATACATAAGGTGCTCCTGTAGACTTACCCTCTACTTAATGAGAGACAGAGCGTGCATGCTTTACAACGGGATGACTCTGTCTCTGGAGACGGACCTCCATAACCTTAACTAATACTTTCCATGCTTTACAGTCATCTAAAGCCAAGTAACAGTGGGTGTACACTACGTTGCAATGCTCAATATACTTGCCATCTTTGCACCCTGTGACACAATCATATATGTGGGATTACAATAACTTTTAATTTTCCTCTGCTATAGAAATAGAATGGCAACAGAAATATGATCTTAAAAAAATCTACGAAATGTTTTAAAAATATTTCCGATTTTCCCTTGTTTTTAATAGCTGCACAAAATTCCATGAAAGGCAGTGTGGCACTATCTTTGTATAACAATTGCTATAATTTAAATATCCCAGTTTTTGAAGTTCATTAAAAAAAATTAGGTCACTATGCCTGGAAGAAATTATCATCTCTAAGGAAAATAAACAGATGAAAACAATCATAAAACACAAATAACCCAGCTGTCTCAAAATGAACCTATGCAGAACTAAAACTGTACACATCCAAAACCAGAATTCTAACTGATAGTTAGTGCTTGCTTATCTATGAAAGTTTTTCACTTTCTCAAATTATCTTGACATAAAGCTTCACTGTTCTTTTCCTTTAAGTATAGTTCTTACCTTCACTGTGCTGTAAGACTGGCTCCTTTCCTATGAAATGGATTTTATAGAATGATCCACCTAGATTATGTGCTGTATCATGTCTTTTTGTGAAAGTAGCAGTAGTATGAAGACTTACAGAGAGTGGAGAATATGACAATGCACACTCTCACACATACAACACTTCCACATTTTCTTTGTTTTCCATGAAATTTCTCTTCTCAGTGCAGGACCTTAATCATGATGTTCAAGTGCCTAAGGGATCAAGATCTAAACACACCTCTGATAATGTCTTTTTTTATATGATCTACTAAGACAGCTGTGTTCCTTGGGAGCAATAAATCTCCTGCAACCCACAATGAAATGTATTAGTGATGAGGAAATAGACTGATTTTTTTTTTCTTTTGTTCAAGATGTTTCAAAGTAGATAGATTTTCCTCGTCCCTGTGAAACCTTTGCTTTCTAACCCAAAATTTCTGAAGAAACAAAGTAAAATACAGCATATAAGGGGAAAAATCCTCTCATCAGTATGTTTATCCTAAGACGTTTTTATTAATGGAGTGGGTGTAAAGGGGTAGAAGCCCATGATTGACCATAGCTCCTAAGTCTAGTCGCCAGTAGCCATTAAGTGATGACCATAGTGTTCACTATCGTGAATATCATATCTGCATTTTAAATGCCTAATGTATATTACTAACACATATGTCCTATATTTATATGAATTTGTAGAGTATCTTTTTCCATATTCATCTTTGAGATCATCAGTTTTACCATGCTGTAGTTCACTGCAGTGTAGGAAACATAGCAAAATGTGATTTTAGTGACTTAACAGTGAACCAGGTACCATACTGTTGACAGACTACAATATTTTGTTGTTCTGACAATTTCAAAACAGTATCTACACAATAGGAAGCATCATAAGCTGCTTCTGAGAAGAATGTACTATGTAAA
The DNA here is from genome assembly GCA_033459285.1 of Clamator glandarius. NCBI lineage: Eukaryota > Metazoa > Chordata > Aves > Cuculiformes > Cuculidae > Clamator > Clamator glandarius. The sequence goes on from JAUNZM010000227.1 coordinate 5,897,347, forward strand.
TTTCTATTCTGAATGGAAAAAATGCAGTATACAGGAAATATAATTTCACTTTTAGACTTAAATGTAATTCATATCTGTTTCATGGGGTTTTGTATTTTTTTAAAAAAAATTGTGTGAATATTTTTTTTATTTTTGTCCCATTCTTTGTCAATATTTCAACAGCATAATGTGAATATTATTTGAACAGCATACATTTTTAAAAATACAATAATGCATTTCTTCTGGTCTTATTTGTTTATGAAAACAAAATATAGTTATTTTGTGTTTTGCAGATTTATTGTTGCATACATTCATTTGAATGATTATAATTATTTGCCTACAAAGACAAAATCCAGTAGAAATTATATTTGCTATTGTATGATAAGATCCAGAAATTATATGTAATGGAAAGTGATAGCTGGGATTTTTTCAGTCTTAGTACACATTGAAATTCAGTAATATGTTGTCCTTGTTTGTAAAGGGCAATATTTTGGTATACTAGTAGCATAGTATTTGTTGTACCAGAAATGCATCCTTTACAATCTATAATATTTTATTTCAGAATAATATTTTTCAGAAAGGGAATTTTTGCAGCTTTGTTTTTGCCTCTTATAGCGTAGTCCAGATTCAGAATTAGGTGGTATGGATTTCCTTAATGTTCAGGAAAAGTTATATATATTGAAGTCAATATACAGCAAACAATATTATTGAGCTAACAGGGCAGTGTTATTTCACTGTCATTTGCAGGATGCTTACATAGTAAATTTAGTAAAAGGAAAAAGACCAGCTACTTCAAATATGACTCAGATAGAGAATGAATTAACTTTCAGTTTAGATGAAGCAAAGAGAATGAATTAACTTTTAGTTTAGATGAAGCAAGACCCAAAGAATGGACAGTCTGGTTGAGCATGGCCTTACTTGAAAGACTTTTTCTTTCAAAAACAACACGCAGAACAGTTAAGACTTCATTGCATTCAAGGGCATGTGGGGAAGTTTTTTGTTTTCCGTATACTTTATAATTTCTTTTCTGAAAGTATGTAAAGAGCATACCATTTCAATTTTGCTGCTGTAAAAGCAGATTGTTCCTTTACCTAGACACCGTAAGTAACAGTAACCTGTAACTCTAGCTTTTATGGAACAATAATAATTTCCTGACAGAACCAGTTTGCAGGGGTTTCATATGTCCACCACAAAGAAAAATTGTATGTCATCTCAGTTTTATTATATCCATCAGCTGGCTGCCCATTTGTTGTGGAGTGTCTGTGGTGACATAGGGCCGTGACTGTTTGGCTGTAATAGATTGCCTGTAGTGCATTCAGTGACTCTGGTACCTGTTGCTGGTTCTTTTTCCAGGTCAACTGGCTGCAGGTACATGTGAGATTGTTACTTTGGACAGAGATAGCAGTCAGCCCCGAAGGACTATAGCCCGACAAACAGCTCGCTGTGCATGTAAAAAAGGACAGATTGCCGGTACAACAAGAGCGAGGCCAGCCTGTGTTGATGGTAAGAAGCAATCTCATCTATCAGTTTCTGCCAATACAAAAGTGGTGTAAACTGGTAGTGTTATAAAACAATAAAAGCTGTATTGAAGAAACTTTCATTTGTGTCACTAACAATGGCAATACCATTGAAATTCATCAAAAGGATATTGCTGAGTAGTAGTACAGATATTTCAGTTACATTTTTTTTAATTGGTATTTTCACTTTTATTTTAGCTTGATATACAGTTGAATGTTAAGGGCATGGTGCTGTTATATTTTGCGTGTAATACTCGGATCAGTACTGAAATGGCATTCTGTTTCTCCCTACTTTTTTTTTTTTTCCTTATAACATTAAAAAAACACTGCAGAAAAGCCTCAAAGGTTTTATCTCACTAATACTGTAGTGGGAATATAGTATCTGAATATATCTCATATGTCGAGCATTCCTTTTCTCCTTAAAATGATGATTCCATATGTTTCACTGCAAGTGCAGCTGGAAAAATGCTGACATACAGGGAGGTATGAAAATATTTCACTTTGAAATCATTTTTTGAGGTAAATGAAATTCTGTATTATAGATAAATAAGATGTTAACAATGGGACAATCTTAAGGTCTGCCTTTTCAAGGCTATTCAATTATTCTTGTTAAAAATAAATATCGGAGACCTATTGAAAATAGTTGAAGTGAAACAGAATATTTTGATATAGGTACTGTTAACAAGAGTAAGAAGTTTCTTACATTTAGAAGTTTCTTACATTCACAGATTGCCTTTGAATCCTGACTGGTTTGAGTCCTCAAATGAAAATATGGCTAAAAACACCCTGCTGTTGCCTCGGAATTTAGTCTTACCAGTCATTATCAAAGAAGACAGCTCAAAGATTTCAGAGCCTACCCACAAAGCTAAATATAGAACATCACGCACATACTATTTTTGCATTTTCTTTCACTGTTTTTGGTATTCTGTAAAGCAGTTTCTTAGCTGTTTCTTTTGTAATGTGATATTATATCCAGTAATTCTCTTCTTTCCTATTTTGTTGTAAAATCATAAAACTTAATTGCTTAAGAAAAGAATGATTTTATTTTTTCACTTATAGTTGTAACTTTAGTAAAAAACTTGTTAGCAATTAAAAAAAAATCCTCTATTTCCCATTTTAAACCAGCAAATTTCAAAGGAATAACATGAGCTTCCTGTCATCTGATGAGAACTAGCACAATTTTTCCTCAGTCAGTTATGGCCTATAGTGAGATTTATTTGCTGTAACTTGGATATCCAAAGTTAGTTGTCTAACCTAGTAACTCCAGTCCTTAGTTATACTCAATGGAGAGCAAGGGGTGCCTTCTCAATTTATCTCATCCTAAGTGCCTATGATAAATTAGATATAACATTCTGTGGTACTTTGTTTCTCTGTCTTGCCTTAAGACACTTCTGGTGATGAGACTTTAAGCAACTAGAATGTATACATCTAAGAAGACATAGCTATCCCTTATCCTCCAATTGCTATATTAGCTTAGTTTTCAAGTATGGATGGTTTGAGGTAACTTGAATGTAGAAAATATTTGTATTTATTTATTTGTTTTATTGAGAACTCACAATGAAGGGCTGTTTCAAATTCAATACTTATATACTAATATTCAGATTCTAAACTTGATCATCATTTTATGAAAACAGACAACTGGATGACAGGATCTATGGTTAGTTATTGTGTTAGTTATTTGGAAATCAAATGGGAAGTTCATCAGTTGAAAAATGCTACTTTACTTACCTGGACATTGTTTGGGATGTTTTGTAATCAAAACTCAAAAAGGTTAATGATACCTAGAACCACATACCATGTTCTCAAATTTAAAAAAAAGAAATATCAACAAAAAACCACAGAGGCCAAATCTTTGTTCTGCAGGTTTTATTCATGAATGAAATGAAATTAAAATAATTTTACATCCATAAACATAATTATATAAGAAAGAATAAATGAACATTTTATCTTATCTCTAATCTTCTTCTTGCAAGTAAGCTGGCAGATAAATTGGCCATTAGATAACAAGCGTCCATCTGTGAATTTTGCCAGATTTATAGTTTAGAGAATATGCAGTGAATTTTTCTGTACTCTTTAAATTCATTTCTAGAATAAAGTGTTTCAAACACATCTAGTAAATACTTTCATCTGGACAGAACACGAACACCACACAAAATTGTTTCTGAGAAACCTAGTTTTTCACTGATGTTAACTCCATCATCTTTTTCAATAAAGGAGGGTATTTTAACTTGCTGAATTATTCTGTCTAGCAGACATTCCATTCTCTTTTTTTCTTATAAAACTCATGTTCCAAAAAAACAAATAAATCCTTTGAGCTTTTTAAATAGGAAATAGGGTTTGTAAGAATGTAAATGCTACTTGAGATTTCATTTCTGTGTTCAAAAAGAATGGGGCAGAGGTGGGGTTTTTTGTTGGTGGGTTTGTTTTTTTTTTTTAATAACAGCTTACTTTCCACACATTTGGTTCTTTTATTCTCCATGTAATCTTGATTTTTATAAAATTAGTTTTGAAATAAAGGTAGCAGAATTAGACTTGTAATTATTAATGAGAAGTCATTTGTGAAGAAAGCAGGCATAATAAGCATGACCTGCTAGTCTGCTACCAAGAAAACATTACCCAATATTTTTGTTACACCTTCTGGTAAGAGAGTGTTTTGAAGATTCAGTACCAAAGCTGGTAATTTTTGCAATCTTAAAATGCACCATGTTACCTGGCTACCATTTGTTTATTGTGTAATGGAGAGAAGTGTCTCAGAATAAATTCAGTAATGGTCTATATTTCCTGGAGCTCTGAAATGCAAGTGCCAATTATTGCAGCAAAAGAGTAAGTAATTTAAGGGCTCTTAAACCTCAAAAGCATTGTCTGAGATTGCACTTGTCAACGTAGTTCTCAGAGTAAGTCCTGAGTTGATTACCAAAATCCACTTTGATTTCCTACATCTGCTAAGGTCTTTTCCTAAGAAATGAAAGACAGTAAATGTCAGACAGATAAAACTGGAATTCTTAAGAATGAAAATGCTGTGTTTAGGGCTTAGTCTGAGCAGAGAATGAAGAACAGAGATTTTCTTGAAATGTTTCCCTATGACATAGAATGCTGATTTACTCTTCTTCTTTTCTAGCAGTCTTTAAGTATGGCAGATTGCTAATGATATCTGGAAAAATGGCATCATTATTTACCCTGATTTCAAGCTTGATTTAGTGTTCATTACTTCATTCCTAGCCCCACAGACTCATAGTATATATTTGGTATGCTTGGTTGTGATGTAATTTTTATTCATGAATGTAGGTTTTGTGACATTATGAAAGTAGCTTCCCTGCATGTTTACTTACAGTGTTATTATTTACAACTAGCATTCCCTAGTCCCTTTTTTGAGATCAAATTCCATAGCAATGACCTCAGTTGCATTACTTTGATAAGATATTATGTTTTGACAGAGCATCTGGTTTATCACCAGAGTAATTTCCCTGTATGTCAGTCAAGCTTCATCAGTTTTTTAAACTGAAGCCTGTGAGAGCTTAGAAGATAGCAATTATTCTCTATTTTTGTCCTATACCTTTGCTAATTTAAACTTATTTAAAAGCAAATGACAAAAAGTCTTTGATAACAGTGTATGTACATGTACATCCATGGTTTGCATTCTTTAATACGAAATCTAACTATCTGAAAATAAAATTTGTTATGCCAAAACATTTCATAATATACACAAAAGTATAGTAGCCTGAGAAGAGTAGGTTGAATATTTAAACTTTGAATAGATCCCAGTAATAAAATGTCCAATATATATTTGTAGGTCAAAAATAAACCGCAGATTTCTCTAGAAATTAGTAACAGTTGATTAGAAGAAAAGTGACATGAGAGAAGTGTTTTAATACTTAAAAAAGTTTGCTTACCTGAATTCTGTGATTAAAAGATTCTTATGCTGTGGATTTGATTTCTGGCTACTTTTATGTCCACAAAGTACTATGGAAAATCTCAGGACACTGACCCTGATATCCAAAATTCCTAAATGTGGAATAGCTGTAGTAACTGAACTCAGATTTATGTTGTGAATCAAAGTCATCGTGCTTTGTTATCAAAGTTTTTGAGTTTTAATACATTTGCATTATTTTGTGAGTACTATAACACTGTTATTTTCTATAGCATCTTAGTTACTACAATTTGTTCATACATTATGATTAACATGCTTTTCAGTTGACATTGATTGATTTTAATGCAGAAACTTGGGACCCAAAATGAAGCAACGTTAGTTTCGATCAATAATTCCTTGCTTTTCTCATTATCTCTAAGAGTCTATGGGGAGGTGTAGGGTTCAGAAGTGATCATTAATAGAATCCTAGGTCAAGCGCTTGAAACAAAACTGCCTAATCCCTGGCGAGCTTCATCATTCATATACATACTTAGCGGGGAAAAAAAAAAACCAAGAAAAAAAAGGAGGACTATAAAGATTTTGAGATTAAGAGTTTTAGTACTTACATTTAGAATATTTCATATATTTGTTAAAATGTGGTTTATATTATTTGATCTTGGTTTTATTGCAGATATTTGTAAATATTTCCTTAATGTAAATATTATACATTTCACTTTGTTACATTTAAATTTTGTCAATATAAAACAAGTGAAACCAAAAGGCAAAGTAGTATGGATATGAATTTGAAAGGAGACTGAAAAATAATATAGGCATTTTCCTGGACCAGAAATGGTGTAGTGTATAGTGTGGAAGATTTAAGGCTAGAAGGAGAGTAGGACTTGAAAATGATCAGAAGGATGGGACACATCTGTGAAGAAACGCTAAGAAAGTTGAGGTTGTTCATCCTGGAGAAGAAAAGGTTCCCGTGAGACCTTATTACAGCCTTCCAGTACTTGAAGGGGACTTAGAAGAAAGACAGAGATACCTTTTTTTAACCAAAGCCTGTAGTGACAGGACAAAGTGTAATAGTTTTAAACAAGGAGAAGGTAGATTTAGATTGGACATAAGTAATATTTTTTTAATGATAAAGGTGATGAGACAGGTGTGGTGGAACAGGTTGTTCCATGAACAGTAGAGAAGTTGTGAATGCCCCATCCCTGGAAGCCTTCAAGGTTGGCTTGGATAGGTTATTGAGCCCACTGATCTGTGAAAAATGTCACTGTCCGTGGCAGGAAAGTTGGGCTAGATAATCTCTACAGATCCCTTCTGACCCAAACTTTTTATGATTCCACTTGACCCTGGACAAATGTTATTAATTACATTATGGTGGTAGCAAATATTTTGCCCATAATGAACATTTTTAAAAAAATGTCCTAATCCAATTCTGCTCTTTTCCCTTGAATCTGAAAAATAATATAATCCATTTTCTCTTTTTCCTTTCTCTATTTACATAGAGAACCTGGGTGTCAAAACCCACTGTCAATACTAACATTTCAGTTGCAGAATCACAGAAAAGGCTAGAACTTTCTTACATTTTTGAAGATACTGGTAAACTGAACAGTTAAACTAATTGAGCAGCCAGTGTGTATGGAAGACCTTCTGTCTAGGAGGTGTCTAGCAACCCTGAAAATTAAATCCCTAATTTTACGTACTTAATGTTATATGAGTGAGAAGCCACATGGAATAGTAAATAAATGTGTATATGATGTTTAATATTTGCGTGGGAATATTCTGATGGTGATCATGAATTTAATTTCCAAAGAATAAGGCAGGTTTGTTGGGGCTTTTAAACAATCCTAGAACTTGTTAACCAATGGTCATATTTAATACTGCATACATTACTGTTAGGATGTAATAATGCACTGCAATATTAGAATATTTTTCAAGGAATGGAATAAATAATATTTGGATCATTGCTCATGAACCCTTATTTTAATTTTTAGTGAACCTTCTTGAGCCTTGCCAGTCTCTTAGTAGTTTTAGTCATGACATGAAGTGTGCTGAACACTGTATATGCTCATTTGTGAAATAACCAGTGGGTGCTCATCTTATGTTGTCCCTTAGATTATTAATATTTGCTCCTACCTAGAAATAATTTTAAAATTAATGTATTATTAAGTATATTCCTTTGTTTAGGCAGTGGGGGAAGGATAGGATCTTTGCCTTTGCCAGCACAATATATATAAAACTTGGTTTTCAACGTGATTTAAAGAAATAATAATTCCTTCCTGCCTTTCCTCACCCCCGTTCCCATATATGCATTCACAATTGCCTCTATACTTACAAATGCCCCAGAGCATGTACAATGTTTTATTTTCATTCAGCTGCCTCTGGACAACTCCATAACTGTAGATTTTCCCTGTTGCTGACTATGGAAGTAAAATTGTTTGTTTTTCATGAGCTTCTCCTTTCTGTGCATGGAACTAGCTCAATTTTCAGCTCGTGGGTCACTTCCCATTTAGAAATGCACAGAGAACTGAATTTTACTCCAGTTGCTTTAGTTCCTGCTCCAAACTCCTAAGGACAAAACGTGACATTCCAATCAAGTTGAGTAATAGGTCTTATCTAAATAGTATCACAAACATGGGAAAATCTTATAAACACAATCACATAAAATACATTTATTTTTTTGGTCATGAGTGTCCAGTTTCAGTTAGAGACTGATGTGTTGCCAGGGACGAATGCCACTGTTCAACCCCAAGACAAGTAAGCAATATAAAACAAACATAGCAGCAGCTTCAGCATTAATAGCAACATTGATCTATCTATAAGAAATACAGGGAAATAAGTTAGGTTTCTCCTCCTTACTGTTAATCCATAATAGGAATAACCAAAGACATGAAAAAGAAGCATCCGGACAATGAAAAATAAAGAAGCCTCAAACCAAACAAAAATAAAATAACAAACAAACAAAAAAAACCAACCAACCATCAGACAAGCAGATTGGTAAAGACCTTAAAGGAATATTTTCATCGAGAACAAGAGTTAAGGGCTTTAATATATCATAGTGTTTGCTGCTTAAAATCAAATGACTGTGGTCCCACTTCAAGCACTGTTGCAGTTTTTGGCTCCTTACTATACTCACTATAAGAATAATGTCAAACTATTAGAGTGTCTCCAGAGGAGGGCGACCAAGATGGTGAAAAGTCTCAAGGGAAAGACTTATAAAGACCACCTGGAGTTGTTTGGCTTGTTCAGCTTGGAGAAGGCTTAGAGCTGACCTCATTGCAGTCAACAACTTCATCTACAGGGGCAGTGGAAAGGGAAATGCTGATCTGACTGCTGATCACTGCTTGCTTTGGCAGAACGTGCACTAGAATTGGGATGATACAGACAAGTTTAGCATGGCCCTTGCACAAGAATGGCATGTAAATTTATGAAACGTTCTAATTTTTTTTTTTTTTCATGGAATCATAGAATAGTTAGGGTTGGAAGGGACCTAAAAGATTATCTAGTTCCAACCCCTCTGCCGTGGGCAGGGACATCTTACTAGATTAGTTTACTGAAGGCCCCATCCAGCCTGGCCTTATATACCTCCAGGGACTGGGCATCCACAACTTCCCTTAGCAACCTGTTCCAGTGTCTTACCACTCTCAAGGTGAAGAAATTGTTCCTAATGTCTAGCCTAAATCTGCCCTTGTCCAGTTTATATCCATTCCCCCTTGTGCTGTCACCACAAGCCTTTATGAATAGTCCCTCTCCAGCTTTCTTGGAGGCTCTTTTCAGGTACCGGAAGGTCACTGTTTTGTTGACAGCCAGCTGACTATGAGCCAGCACTGTGCCCAGATGGCCAGGATGGCCAACAGCATCCTGGCATGTATCAGAAATGGTATGGCCAGCAGGAATAGGGAAATGATCATGCCCCTGTACTGGGGACTGGTGAGGCCACACCTTGAGTACTGTGCCCAGTTTTGGGCCCCTTGCTACAGAATGACATTCAGCTGCTGGAGCCTGTCCAGAGAAGGACAATGGAACTGGTGAAAGATCTAGAGAACAAGGCCTTTTAGGAGCAGCTGAGGGAACTAAGGATGTTTACTCAGGATAAACGGAGCTTGAGGGGTGACCTTATCACTTTTTATAACTACTTGAAAGGAGATTGTAGCAACACGGTTTCTTCTCCAGAGTAACAGTGATAGGGCAAGAGGACAAGTTATGCCAGAAGAGGTTTAGATTGGATAATAGGAAAAAGATCTTCACCAAAAAGGTTATTAAGTACTGGAACAGGTTACAAAAGGAAATGGTTGAGTTGCCATCGCTGGAGATATTTTGAAAACATGTACTTGTGGTGCTTAGGGACATTTCTTAGTGGTAGACTTGGCAGTGTTAGGTTAACAGTTGGACTAATCTAAGTGATCCTATGATTCTATGATTTGATGATTCTGTCTTCTCTCTCTGATGACCAGAAATAGGACGTGAATAAATGGAATTAAGCTGTGTCAGGGGAAGTTCAGATTGCACATTAGGAGAACGTTCTTCTCTGAGAGGGTGGTTGGCTACTGGAACAGGCTCCCCGCAAGGAGCACCAAGCCTGTCAGAGGAGCATCTGGATGATGCTCTTCAACCTGTGACTTAGTTTTAGGTTGTCCTATGAAGAGCAGGGAGTTGGACTCGATAATCCGTAAGGGTCCCTTTCAATTTGAGGTATTCTATGATTCTGAGACTAGATGTGGCATAAAGGTAGAGACCAAGATTTGGAATAATGCTAACATTTTCCACAGAATAATTCATTATTCAGTAGTCATGTAGCAGAGAGTGAGTACGGATTGCAGCTTGAAAGTCAGACCAGTATGGGCTTACGGTTTCTCAGGATGATTTTTTTTTTTTGTATATATCAACTGATTCCTGATAGAAAATAGATCTGTAGATGTCCTTCCATGATCTCAGAACATTTATAGAGTATCAAATAAGGGGTGTAGAGGAGTTAGATTTGAATAATAATGTATCTAATTGGCAGATTGTTTTCTACAAGATTCTTAAGCATTATACACCACCCATTGAAAGGAAATGCTTTGGATGTATATGGGAAATAGATGTGAGATAAGTGTGAATAAAATGTAATTGAAAATTAAATATTTTTCTAAACTTGTACCAATATAAAAGTCACCAAAGTGGAATTACTTTTCAGTCATAAGCGTCCTCCTTTGAAGTTAAACCTGGCATCAATACACCATTTCAGTTTAAGAGATGTCTGTCTTTCTAACTGATAGTGCAGGGAAATAATTAGGAAAGTAGAATTTAATTATGTGGTTTGGAAGGTGTCCAGGAACCAGGGGTTAACACTGGTAGTTTTGCAAAGAGTGGTGAGAGAAGCTTAATTGCTTCTAATGCTTAGTGCCTTGCTTTCACATTTCATCTGAAAGAGAACACCTTCAGCCTCCCGGTGTTTCATTGGACGCGTTAGTTCATCAATGTTAACAGCTTCATTTCCTTTCGTTCCTTGATGCTCCTAAGCAGTCACCCATGTAGTCTAATCCTCTTTCATCTACATGCTCTGATGGCAGTTTCTGCATAGAAAAGTGGTTGGAGGTTATGTGACATTAGGTTGTGGAACAATTTTCTGAGGGAGTGGCTAGAAGCATAATTACTACAGACATTTTAAATTGAACTCGGCAAAATACTAGAGAACATATTATACATTAGCATAAGTGTGCACTGCATCACTGGGTAGAGTATCGTGCGCTTGATTTCTTGTGGCAGAGGACTACCAACAATCACAGCAATCTGATTGCAGCCTGATTCATTAGCTAATACCAGGCAATAGGTCAATGTGATGTTCCTAAATTCAGGAGTTTGGTTGCTGTAAGCTCCCTCTGTGGATAGTGATATGAGATGGGCATGTCAGAGGTCATGTAGTGTTATTATTGGAATCGCCTTCTGAAAGCTGCTCTCTTTTTCTCTCTTATAGGATTAAAGAGAACATAGGATGACTAGCAGAGGAGGTTTTCTGCTTGAATGTAATGTGTGTAAACACTTCAGGCCATCAGCTGCTCCAGTTGCCTTCTGGAAAAGCCACTGTCTTCACTGATTAGAGGCAGTTTAAGGAAAAAATGTAACATGCTTACATTACCCTCTGTGCTTGTCGTGCTAGCTTCTAGTGATCCCCAGAAGAGAGGGAAGAGAAACTTTCAAAACTATTCATGTGTGAAGGTGGGCTTCTGTCAGGGCAACATGTTTGTCTCCAGTGAATGCAGGGGAATACAGAGACATGAGTTGTTGTAAATATCTCTGCTATGAAAAGATGAGAGAAAACCATAGCCAAATGATGCTTCTGTCACTATATGAAAGCAGCATGGTCAAGGAATGCTTCCCTTTCCCCCACAGTTGTCTCATTAGGCACAGAGAACTATAAACAGAGAACCAATACGATTCATTAAAGTGAATCAAGAAAAACTATAATATGGCTAGAAATGGCATTTTAAAGCTGTACACCACTTTAGTTTAACTTGCAGAGTAACTATTGTTAGGGATTTTTGAATGCCTCTTTTAGAATGCTCTGCATGGAGCTAATTCAGAGAAAATATCCTCTTTGATAACAGAACCTTGGAAATCTATGTATTTAAGGTGATGCAAAGGAGCTGGGTTTCTCCTGCTGTTAAAGGTTGGGGTTATACTACAGGAAGAAAAAACTTTGTGGTGTTAAAGCTGGCATTTTCATATCATACATAAATTTTAAGTATGACTATATTTTTTATTTACATAACTTTTTGCTTGTATCTTACTGCATTATTTCTACAATACCATAGGCATGCATGGTTCTTCATAAGCTAGTTTCATACAGACCCAGACTGAAAGCACTTGCTGTCTGAGTCCTGTTTTGTGGAGTTATACAAGGAAATAAGGATATGTAAATGTTTCCTTTTGTTAGTTATCCAGATTGTGGGGAGTAAGATAAGAACAAAAACTTTCCAATCTTTGTGCTCTTAGATGAGGTGGAAGTGGGAAAGTGAAATTTCCATCCACTTGTTTCAGAGTATTTCTTTGGGAGTTTCAGTCTTTCTTCTAACGTCCTTTCTAGAAAGTCATACACAGAGGACATCTACCCTTGCTCATCTTTTTTCAGAGGGCAAGGTTAACCCTCAATCGAATTTGAAGGAAAGAGACATGCAAGTAGTCAAGGTGGGACCCTGAGGATTTGGTAGGAGAGAAATTAAAAGTGATGGAGGAAAGAATTGCCTCTCCTTAAAGGCGAGGAGAGAAAGAATATCAGAGCTAAACTGTAGTCAGGAAGAAAAAAATGTAGTATAGTGAAAGCAAATAGGACTTGGTGAGAAACTGTGATTTCCTGTGAAACAGACTCTCATCTGAAGGGAGAGTGGTACGTATGACAAGAAGGGGAAAGAATACTTGAAATAAAGAGATGCATTACAAAACTTATTAAGTCTGAAGGTGATAAGAACTTTCTTGTCCATTCCATATTTTCTAAAGCATACAAAAAGTACCCTCTGTTTATTGTTCGTGCTGTGAGCTCCCATGGTAAATTCATCTTCTTACATAAAGAAATAAAATAATCTAGCAGTTACTAACCTTCCTGAGTCAGACTCACCTTCCAGCCAATTAATTGCCACTTCTTTCCCTGAACCTTTTCTCCCCGTAGCAATCAATAAAGATTTTTTTTTATTATTTTTATCATGGATGGAATTGGAAAATACCGCTGATGCACTTTGTGCTAACTAGAATGCATTCAGTCTTCTCTGCTATACTTAATTTTATATTCCAAAATTATTCTGTATTTCCCTGCGTTCTGTGATGCACATTGACTTCCTACCTTTGTGCCTAGTGCCTTTACTACACATCATAGTCACCTTTGCTCGGTCCCTTTATGCTACAGCAGTGGTGTTCTCTGCATCTCTGACACTGTACTAGACAACTGGTTTTGTACATCACCTGGGCAATCGGCACAGACCCATGTCCAAACTGTTTTTGTTGTAAATATCCTCCAGTGCAATAGTGTTCCCACATAGCTCCCCACTAATGTTTGCTGATTCAGTGACTTGCAGAGGGGAAGATGTGGGCCACAGGGCTGACAGGAGGGAGGCAGTCAAGGAACTGTGAGGCAATATTGCCGCAGTGGTGCATTGTCAATATGAAAAGATGAAGTTTCAGGAAGACACTCTTAATATGGAGCAAAGCAAAGAGATGTAGTGACACAGAGTTACTTGATAAAGAGTGGTTGTAAAGAGCTGGAAGAGGGAAGAGCAAAAGATAAAGAGAGAGTGGGCCAGGGCAGTATGGAATGAGATCAGCCCAAAGGCTGGATGTTCTTCATCTCAACAAAGAGAAGATGTAGCAGTCTCTATTTTGCATCATAATATAGAAGTAAATTCTTATTTGTGGTAGAAAAAAAGTGAATATTTTTATTGTAAAAGGATGTTTTGATGCACTAACACTGGCATTACAATAATAACCCATAGAAAAAAGAATTACCTCTTTTCTATCCAATTATCATTTTTTTAAACATTTTTCTTTATCACTGTTTTTGTGGTTAGATGTTAAATATCTCCTTTAGCAGTCCTACATACTTGCAAGACTCAATCTTCGTTGAAAATAATCAGCTTTATATATATATATATATTTATTTAAAGTCTACTCTCTGGGATATGTGTAATACAAGTTAAAAGCTGTTAAGGACAGGCTGTCTTTGGTAACATAGATGTTTTCTATGAAGAGAAGCAAGGATATTTTAAACTTCAGGCTCCAGCACTGTATGCATTTCTGAATTTTTAATTTTGTGAAGCATAAAACATTGAGCGTTTGCTAAGAACACTGACCAAGTCTGAGCAGCTTTTTTAAAGCAAGTAGTTACCCTAGATTCAGTATTTGCATTCTTGCTTTAACAGCCTTAAGTCAGAATAATTCAATTTTGACATAAGTTTTGGAAATCTAATCATTATTTACAGGTATAAAGCCAAGGGAAATGACAACTTTGGAGTACTGAAAAGGAGGCTGAAGCACTGAGTGTGGGTCCCAGCATAGCCCTGCCTGTACTATATATGAGCCAGATTCAGTGTCAACTACTTGCGTGCACTGACATGTCTTCCCTCTGGTTTACTGTGTGGTCATGTGAGGGTGGTACCTGATGGGGTTTGTGCCCAGCTGGAGATAAAGTTTCCTTGGATAAAACTAACTACGTTTCCACAAAGCAGCTGGAACCCAATTTTAATGTAATACGACTTTGTGAAACTGGATTAAGCGTGCACTATGTTTTACCTAATAATGTCAAGGTTTTCTCTGTACCTTTGACCTCAGAGGACCTCATAATCTCCCGCAGGTGTCAGTTTGTCTCTTTGAATCTGTATTTTTGTACAGTCTCTATCTCAAGTTCAGATTTTCAAATGCAGGCAGCTTGGATAGTAATTTCAGTTTGAATATTGGCAGCTCTCTGTTGAAGTGGTGAGCAGCAGACAGATAAACTGCTGAAGCCTACTAGCCTCTCAGTTTTGGGGCAAGAGGGGATCTAGGTTTAGAATAGTGGAGTAGATCTTCTCTGTTAGGAAAATACTACTAGGCTTTTAGTGCCAGATTTCCTGAAGAGCGGTTCTTAGACTCTGTATGCAAAAGAAGAGGAGCTTGCAATTTTGCATTTGTCAGACCTCAGAGACGGAAGTCTCGGTCTGTATGAAGATTTTAAGTGCCTGACCTCTGTTCATTTATATTCAAATGAGAACTTAATTTTTTTGTGATTTCACCTTCTTACACTAAAAGGTGCTCTGTTGGTGCTGGCTTCCTTTACCAGTGATATGAACTGCATTATCTGCATTTCTTGGCAGCATCAGGTACTGCTCTAGCACATTTTGGTGTATTCTTCTAGATAACATAGAGTGTAGCTAGTTTCAAATCTCTTTGCAGATTACAGAGCCCTTTGTTTTATGTATTTAGAAACAAAATTTATATGGCAAGTATCATGGTGCCTTCAGTTCTGTAGGTACTTTACTCTGCAAAAGGTTTTATTTTGTCATAATTGCACGGTGGTTTTCAGATTTACCTCCCTATTAATTTTATATATAATTTTATATATAAAAATAGTTTTATGAATAAATGCATAGTAAATATACAATCCTGTTGTATTACTATTATTATGTGGCATTAGGAGAAATAAATCAGGAGCTTAAAGGCCAAAACACAAAACTCTTCCCCAACAATTAGTGGGTTTGCTGCAAATTTACTTGTCTGGTTGAGGATGACTTTGCATATAAAAATTCTCTAAGAGAGAAAATGGACAGTACTGAACAAAGTACCTTATCAGTTACAATTTTCCTAAGCTGTTAATTATACCCATGAGTGTAGTTTCCGGGACAAGCCAAAGGACTCAAGTCAGGTTTAAACCAGTGAAAGAGGCCATTCATCTATGACAATGGCTAAACTAATTTATTACGAATTAGGTGGTGCCAGTTCTTTGTGTAGGAAATTCTAAAATGACATTGTGTCGACTGTGCAAACAAAGATTATGGAAAGGTTTCTGTACTTGAAGCAGTTTTTGCTTCTCTTTCAGATGTTGATGACTGTATCTGGAACATGAACATAAGTTTAGATCCCATTATAGAATTAATAAAGAAGTCTACTCAGACAGAGAGAGACATGATTCCTATCTTGAGATTCTTATAATTTAAGGTTCACATACTTTACCTCTTTAGTCAAATTAAGAATGCTACTGAAGCTAATGAACCTGTTTCCTTGAATTTGAATTTACTGGATCAGTGCACTTTTGGGTAGATTGATCTAATAAAAAAAATAATGGAATCAATGCAGTGAAGAGCTTCCCATAAGAAAGAAATTTGGAAAAGTGTTCCAATTCATATATAAAATAATTTCTGTTCTGAAATTCTTTGTATTAATGCTTTCCATTTATTAACTTTTTATGACAATTACTTTAAATTGTGTACTTTTCTGTATAAAGAAATAATCTTCTGCAGGCTTTTATTTGGAATAGGGAGATTTATATGAAAAACATTATGTATGCACAGCTGTGAAACCTTGAATCATCTATGGTTCTAATGTTCTGGATGAATTTGAATTAAAACCAGCAACCAAAATCAGAAAAAAATGTTCTTTCAACTGTAGGATTAATGATAATTTGTTTCCTCTAGAGATGTGACCTTCACCTCTGTATCCTTGCCACAGTAATGCTAGATCCCTACTCATGCTTCTTACTGTTCCAAGTTTACAAAGTTGGTTTCTGAATTCTTATTTCATTCAGACACAGTTATTTCTTTCTCACTTGTTGTGGTTATGTCTGTCCTCGAAAAACATCAAAGTTATATTCTCACTTTTTCTAGCTCTTCTTATAGATATGTCTTTAATGGAGTAATTTAGGCTATGTAATTCTGTAGAATGAGCTACATGGAATAGCTTTTGGCATGCAGGTGAAAAGGACTGCACATGGGAGTTGCTGCAAGTGGCAGTTTGTAATCTGCTGGGTCAGGTAAAAAGAAGTTGCATAAAATAAAAATAAGCCCATAAAAAGACTCAAGGTACCTTTTTTTTTTAAGATGTAATATACAGAGGCCAATACTTAAGGAGCAATGATAATTTAATTTTATTATACAAATTGATGTTTGCAACCTTACAAAGCAGCATTTCCAACTTTACTTGAAAAAATTACACCTTGAACCTCCTGGTATGAAAAAAGTTGATACACTTTCTTACTTGCTTAATTCATTAATAAGTATTATTTGTAGCATGTACAATACTGTATGAAAAAATGATTCTATATTATCACGCTTTTTATCATTGGAATTAAGATGTTGATTATTTTCATCCTAGACCCTTACAATGTAAAGCTGAATCCAAGTGAATGGTCTTTAAAAGATTCTACCAGTTTCAAAAAACCATATTTTTTTAGTTAATCATGAGAATGGAGTAGACACTCCTTTCCTTCTCTTTACCCTATCCCTCGTCTTGTTGGATTTCAAAAGTAAAGGCTTCTGCGGGATACTGGAGTATGCTTTCTACAAAGATATTTGTGTCCCAGATTTGTTGAGTCTAAATACTGCTTTAGCTAGAAAATGGGCCCTGGCGTTTGGCAATCTGTAGCCTTGATAACCATCTGTGTCCATAGTACTTCCATTAATAGGATGTACTATCCTCATACCAGAATTTCATTATGCTGCGGAGGCAGAGTGGCTGAGTAAGTGGAGATAACTAGCAGCTTATATGAGTTCCGTTAAGAACAGGCATAGACATTTTGAGAAAAAATAAGGCATAACTATCTTGGAAGGCCTTTCCTGGTTTTGGCAAGACATTCAGTAGCTACTGAAACCAAATGTTTATGGTTTTGTATGTTTTTTAATGATTATTTATCTCCCAGAGTTTTTTATTGTCGCTTTCAGTAGAGCAGTACTGATTTCTGTTTCAAGTGTAGATTGTATAGCTACCATTTTCTAGTAGTCATTCAATAGTAGAGTTGCAGATAAAATCACAAATAGAGATCTTTCCTGAAAATTGTTTGTTGCTGCTGGATACATCTGTATCAGCATTCCATCAACATATGAAGAAAATAACATTTTCCATACCCAGACTCAGAAAAATCTTTGGACAGGGATAGTGTTCAGTAGCCTGTTAACATTAGTTTTTGTAAATGATTTTTAGGAAAATAATGATGTGTTTGTAAATTATTCTGGCATTGTTTTGTTCTCCCGTCACCAAAAGTGTGTCACATGCTGTAGAGCAAAATGAGACTGGGTTCAGGGCAAAGGCTCTGACTACTTAGGTGAGTTAAAATGAGCAAGGTTAGAAAAAAAACGGGTGCATTTATAAATAATGACTGTCAAGATTTTTGTTATTGTTACTCATGACTGCCTTAGTAGTTCACAAGGACAAACACTTGTAATCCTTCATTATGCTGAACACTGTAGAAGCTCAGAATAGTAATAAGTCCCTCTCCTGAAGAGTTAAATAGAAAGAAGGTGGATAAAAGACCAGGACTTACTAAACAAATCTGAGACCAAAAAAATCTCATTCCATTTTCATCTGTTTCTGTAGAGATGCAGAGGAATTAAGTTCCACTGAGAGGTGGTATAGCTAGATGACAGGAATGTGTGATGAAAAGAGATTCTGAAGGGATAAGGTGTGAAGGGGATACAACCATAAAGAGACATTGTAAAGTGTGGATATGCAGTAAAGCTGAAGACGTGTAAGAGAAGAAAGAGTGAAGAACTTCAAACTAGTCAACACAGAGCAGAGAAAGTCCTAGCAATGTCTTAAGAATGTTTTTGAGTGTCCAAAGATCTCTTCCTTTGCTACTTGTTTATTTACATCTGTTAGTTTCAGGATATTATTCTAGATGGTAATATTTTCATGATGTTTGCTTTTTGAGGTATTGTTTTCCTTTTTTAAGTACTGTGATTGGATGCTGGGCTACTATACTTTCATGAAAAATAAGCAAGATTGTAAATGCAGCACAGAGGGACATAGAGAATCAGGAGAGCATGAAGAAAGAACAAGCAGCTAAACACTGAGGCCCAGTTAACTAAAATTAGAGGTTGGCTAATGAGATGAATCAAAAGGCAACATCGAGCAACTGAGTAATTGCAGTGGTAATAGCACACGTTTCCAAGAGAGTAAAAGCTGTAATAAGTTTTGAATCCTGCTGAAATAAAAGGAACAGGTAAGGATTCAACTATAGATAGGAATGGAATCCCATTTTGTTCTCATATTGGTAATTGATTGGAGAACCTCAACCACAAAGGTGAAACAGGGGAAGTCAATAATGTAATACATCTCCAAAAATATACATCATTTTACCTTCCACTGAGCTGCTCTTGAACATTTTTGGGGGTAAGAAGAATAGTTTTGCTCACAATGCATGCATCGAACCGCTGTACTAATCTATCTGCTAAAGGAAGATATTAGTGAACTAGTTAAGTTAGTCATGTTGGTGCGGCTCCAGAGTTTCCTCATTTCTGGCCACCTTTTGTAAAAGTAACTTCTTCAACCTTAAGCACTTTCCTCACACACCCGTTAACAGATATTCATCCATTATTCATCAGCTTACAAAGAGGACCTGGAAATTCCATAAGTTATCTAAAATATAAGATAAATATGCCTGCTAACCAAAGAACTGAGATGGCTAATGTAGCTTCATAATGGTGGGCACTTTTTTGTGTTTTGTTCTGTGTTCTTCTCTTAGAAACTTCTTTCATTCTGCTTCCAATACTGACAACTACCGAGCTCTAGGTTGATTGTTCTTTTGAAACATTTCTAGTTTGATTCCCAGATATCTCTCTGAGGTGATAATAGCTATACTCCTGTGCATCTATAATTAAAGCTGTTTTTTTTTCTATGTGCATTATTTTGTGTTTATTGTCATTGGATTTCAGCTGCCATTTTATCATCTAGTTTCACTGCAGTATAAGTTCTCTTTGTAGCTTTCACATTTTTTTTCCTATCACTCAGAATATTTCATCAGCATATGCACCTCACTATTCCAGCTCAATAAGAGCTGCAGCATCCTGTGTGTTAGTAAAGTTAATACTAAACAAGCTTTACAGTCATGTTGTTTTCTCAGTATAAGAAAGATTATTAGACTTCAGGTTATTGTCAGCTATTGTAATTTACTTTTTCTAATCTGTGTGTTCCTTTGTAGAACAAGGATGCTAAAAACAGAGAGAGCATACCTGTGATAAGTTAGTCCATTTAACATAAAGAAACAACACCACCCCCACCATTATTTCAAAATGAAGATTTCTAAGATGAATTCGGAACTGTTGTCAGAATATTAACCTTGCAGCTCCAGAATCAAGTCCTTTTTCCTGTCTGATGTCAGCAGTCAATTGCTCTTAGAAAATTTCTCTTTCTTGTAGAATAATCAGTTGAATATGTTGACCAGCATTTAACCTGATGTATTTCCACTTTTTATCCCCTCCCCCTTCCCTTTTTTCCTTTCCCATTTCCCTTTCCCTTTTCCCATTCTCCTTCTCTCTTCCCCTTTCCCCTTCCTTTTCTCTTGCTCTTTTTTTCTTTGTTGTTTTTTTCTGTAATAAAAGCTTTAATATATTGCAAGATGGAGATTTGTTATGATTATCATAGAATGGTGTGTGTTGGAAGTGAACCATAAAGGTCATCTAGTCCACCACCCCATGCAATAAGCAGAGGTATTTTCAACTAGATCATGCTGCTCACAGCCCCATCCAACCTAGCCTTGAATATTTCTAGGGATAGAGCATCTAGCACATCTCTGGGGAGCCTGTTGCAGCATTACATCACTTCATTGTAAAAAAAATTTCTTCCTTATATCAAATCTAAACTATCAAGTGGTTGGAAATATAATTCAGGCTGCTTGTAACATATAATATTAGTCCATGCAAATCCTCACACACACAAATGAGCATTACTTGTTTACAAGTATCCTTATACCCGAATAAAATTTCTGTACCTGGCAAATCCTTAGTTTACAGCATAAGCCCTCATTCAAAACTTACAAGGCAAGTTTATTTTTCTTCATTTAAATGAAAACACACTGAAATAGTAGGATGCTGTTTTGTGGGAATATTTTATCATTAGCAAAGTTATAAATAATCTCAGAATCTACTAAGTGCATATATAAAATAATAGATGCTGTAAGTTTGAGCTTCTTGCCAAAATTACTTCTAAAATTCATATCTCTAATATGGAAAGCTGGTTTTGAAACAATCTGATAAGATTAAAGAATTATTTTGACAGTTTGTTTACTTTATTTTCTGTGTGCTAGAGTTTAAACAAATCTCTGGAGGTCACAGATTCAGAAAAGTAAGTAAAGTTTCTGGATTAGTAAGACATGAATACATAGTCTTATATAAGACATTAAAAAAAGGTTAAACTTGGGAATTCATATTCTTAAGAATACTCCTTGCTTGGCATCCTGAAAGGTTTTTTAATATTAACTTTTTTTGCATTTTTTTTAATTCTAGACTTATTTTTTTTTACATCTGTATCATAGAAGAATAGTATTTTACTTCTGTTACCTTAAAAAGGCAAGGGTTTTAGATGTATTACAGGTATCTTTCTTCATTATTAATGGATTTTAACTCCTTTTTCAAATTTTTAGATGCTAAGGGCTTTTATGTTCGTTACTGAATTAGTTGCACAACAAGCTGATTTAGTTTTGAAGCTTTGAATGAGAGTATAAACTTTTTACTTTTGAGGCATCTTCATTCACTGCTGCTGACTTACAAGGATTAAAAATATTTTAAACTATAATTTAATTAGATCTATCAATTCAAACAGGAAATTAGTTTGTATATATGGATACTGTTAATGTAATTGAATGTCAAACTCATTACATGGTATTATAATTTTGCCACATTTAGGGTAACTTTAAGAAAAAATACTTGAAATAGTTGGCATTTACAGCATATATAATGTCTCTGCCTTTAGGCATAGCCTAAGGCTTAGAGCATTTTTAGTGAGTAGAACTCGTAATAGAATCTATTTTCATAAATAAAAACAGAATTTAAGTTATTCTTCCCAGGGATTAGCTATCTGGGACTGTTCAGGAATGTATTTATATTAGTGTTAATTTCCTTAGCATGCTAATTTGATTTTATTTCACATTTGTATGCTCAAGTACAAACTCCTTCAGGACCATCCCTACTTCAATCAGCACATGCAAATACCTTCTTTTGGTTTTGTTTAAGCTACTCCTGGAAGAAATTTAGAGAAGTAGATCTATAAAGTATTTCCAAGGGATTTAATTTCTCAACAGTTAGCTTTACATTTGCTATCCATATTAACAAAGTAACATAGTCACAAATCCCTATAAGCTTATCTTAATTTTACATATGATGTTAGAAAATATGAGTCTCTTAAAGCATTACTAAAATAGCCTACTTTTTATAGCTGATAAGAAATATTAGCCCCCTGAATTTCCTTCCAACTATTCTGTACTGTTAGAAATCCCTTCACAATCCCATTTTCCAGCAGTGGGGATTATTTGGACAGTACACAGTTAGTTTTCTGCCTGAACATTAGTCTGGATTTCAAGCAACTCTTTGCTTAGCAGACGTACTTCTTTTGTCTTTTAGATTACTAGTGGTATTTCTAGGTCCTCTTTATAAGATGATGAATAGACGATGAATGTCTGTTGAGGGGGATATGAGAAAAGGTGTAAAGGTGGAAGAAGTAACTTTTACAAAAGATAGTAGGGAGTCAGTTTGGGAGAGAGAAAGGAAGAGACTAGCAGAGGAGGAGTTAGGCAGCATAGTGTAAGAGGGTGCTATGTTTACAGGATTTAGGTTAGAAGCAAAAAAAAAGGTAATATTGCATTAAAAAACCATGATATTTTGTTTTAAATATATTTAGGTCAATAAAGATAAATGATGGCGCTCAAAAAATAAGGTATTATAGGTCATGTACATAAATTCTGTGTAATACACTGGGCTGGTTCTTTTTGTAGTATTTCTATTAGCATCCCTGAGATGCATATGAGCTCAATGAGCGTGCAAATAAGACATGGATTAATGATGCACTAGAGCTTAAAGCACGATAAGGTGAACAGCGGTATTCTGTTGCTAAGAACTGCAAAACATATGGATTTAAAGGACTGACACAAAGGAATGCCAGTGCAGTTACTTTCATCTTTTCCTTCGGTATTTCATTATATTGTAC
Source organism: Clamator glandarius (assembly GCA_033459285.1). Classification (NCBI taxonomy): domain Eukaryota; kingdom Metazoa; phylum Chordata; class Aves; order Cuculiformes; family Cuculidae; genus Clamator; species Clamator glandarius. The sequence goes on from JAUNZM010000227.1 coordinate 5,920,330, forward strand.
TTCTTGTTCTGCAACTAGACTTTCAGTAGATTTTCCAAAGATCATCTTCACTACATACAAGTCCCCTATGTCTTCCTCAAAGAGCAGGAGCCATGCCTGTTTCTCTGGCTCATTCTAAGCCTCTGTTCCAGACCTGAGAACCTCTGAGTGTGCAGATAATCCAGTTGACCAGTCAAACCAGTTGAACTCTTAGATGTGTGTTACTGAAGGTCAATCAAAACTAGCTTGTAATTTTTGGTCAGTATCCCCAGATTCATGCAGTGGTGCAAGAGTTTCTTCTCAGTGAATTCTTTATTTCTCACATGATTTATGATCTGGAAACTGTTATTAAACTGAATTATTACTTTTGAGTTTTCTAGTAGTGAGACAGGGAGGAGATTTTTTTTATTCTAATATATTTTTTGTTCATAGAGGAAAATCAAAGTCTTTTCTTCACATTATTTTTTAAAAAATATAAATAGATTTTAAAGATTGCTCTAGTTTCATATCCTGTAGGTTCTTCAGAACCATCAGTAGAAGTCAAATTCTTCCAGAGTCCTTGTTGCATTAGGCCTTCATCTGAAGAAGGTTGTGACATTTGTTCATTCAATAAACACATTTTTTTTTTAGTGATGCTTCTATCAGTTCTGTTACTTGAAGAAGATTTACAGCTGTCATACTAGTTTGGAAATACTAGTCTGTTTCTACGAGATAATAATGTTTGACCTTTGAAAATAAAAAAATGCTGACATTACTGTTCAGTGTCACCCTAAGTATATGATAACCTTTCCTTATGGATTGTAACATTATTAGCAAAGATTTCAAAGACAGGGCAGGCCATAGCTCCAGAAAAGCTTCTCCTATAGAAATGTATGTAATTGACGAATCTTCTATGTGCAAATCCAGTTTCCTGTGCAATAGAACACCTCAGTCTTTTCTTACACTCATGAAATCTAAAATTCAGATGTGGGATTAATAGGGACTTGTTTTCTTATCCCTACTTATTTTCTTCTTAAAATAATTCCCGAATTTTTTGGGCTGCAGTTCTAATATCAAACTGGTGATTGTTGATTATACTCTACAAGATCGCTGCTTTCCATTTTATGAAAAATAAGCTAAAAAAAAAAATCCAAAATCCTAAACAATAGAAAAATATAGCATTTAAATATATGAGGCTTCTCCAAATTTTGCTCAGTTTGTAGGATTTTCCTGATTGAAGAGGCAGCTGTTACGTTTTTATATGAAAGATGAATGGTGAGCCCTTTGAAAAATGGAAAGATCTGCATGGCTGTCAGCTGCAGGAATGTTATCATGTTCCCTTATATCCCAACACAGAGATTGTGATATTTGCCAATAATATTGATTACTGCATTCCCATTATCGTGTTTCACTGTTTGGGAGATCATAACAATCTGTCAGTGAGTTATGAGGATGCATTAATCAAAAAGAACCAGAGCTTTTTGTGGATAAGTTAAGACAAGCTTAATTTTAAAAGCTACAGTTATTTCAATGTTTTTCACATTTTCCTATTCTTTTATAGACTTTTAACATCTGTGATTGTATAACAGATTAATTATGGTTCATTCCACTGTGCACATTGAAGTATAACACTCTGTAACAGAGAATCAAGCTTAACATCCTGACAGAGGACAATCACATCTAACATTGGTTTCTTTGGATACAGTAGCTTTTTTTTGTGAATTTTCTGCTCAAATAATTCACATACAAATTAGATCTGTAAATATGCACTTACAGTCTTTATTCATGCTGCTACATTTTGATTTTAAATTCAAAATTTTAGGTTTTGACAATTTATTGGACATGAGAGTACAGAAAATGATAATTTCTTTTGCTGTTAGTTGCTTACAACAGGTGAGATGGCAATGGCTGAGATGAATCTGGGTGTCTTGTAGCAGGCATCGTTCTTATGGGTTTACTAGTACTGATACTGAGACAAAATATTTGACAATAGCAAGTACCTCACTTCCGGAGCAGGAGGTGGAATGAACAGAAAATCAAAACACTTGGCAGAAGCCATACATTCCATTTTCATTTCTGTATAGGATTATTACAGACAAGAGTGAGGGAATAAAATCTATGTCTATCAAATCTCAGCATCAGTGTAGAAGAAAGACATAAACACCTATCTGCAATAGTAATATATGCAGCACTGGTGCCAATACTACCATAGCACATGCTCAGCCTGCACAGTTTGTTTTTGTTACCCCCAAAATAGTAGCTGGATTTTGTGTCCAGACATACTGTTTCAGTTCTTTAATGTCTAAATGGAGTATCAACATTTAGTGTATATTTGAAAATGGGTCACAGCAAGGACACTGATGTGGTTTTTTGTTTTTTTTTTTTAATCACCGTTAGTCATGCGTTATACAAAATGTCTCCTTAAGTTTAGTATATTTACCGATAGAACTGTATTTTGTTAAGGGACACAAAGAGAATTATGTTAGTCAACTAAATCATCAGATTGAAAAGTCGTTCTGAAACATCATTGATATTCAGAAATATTGCTCAGGTTGTTTAGGAAGGAATCAAGAGTATTTAGGGGATGGGGTAAGTGAAGCTGCAGTTCATGCAGCATAAGGAAGTCCCTTTGTGCTGCGTGCTACCACCCGTTTTGGCTTTCTCCAGGCTAGCACACCCCTCACCTCTTTCATTGCTAGAATGCAATACAGAGTGCACCTTGCTGCTTCTCCTGCCAGGGACTGTAATACAAACAAAGTCAGCAAGGCAGCTGGAGCCTCATTTGCATCTCATCTAACCTTGGCCAGAGGTGCCCCATAAACAGAACAGAATTTGGAAGAGTAAAAGGAATGACAAAATCCTATATGAACAATTTATTTCTGAAGTCTACAGAAATGTTATTATTTTTACACAGCACTGATGGCATTAGCTACAAGGCATGAATGTAAAAATTACTGTGCTTCTAAGTGACAGTAGGATTACTACAGATTACATGTGAACACAGCAATTTCATTTGACTTGATGCAATACTCATTTTAATATTGAGTCTATTTAGTTTAATGCTTGTGCCTAAAATTTGCAACTTCTGATTGAAAATGAAAATACCTGAACAATTTTCTAACATAATATGATATTGATAATATTATGGCTATTCAGAGTCATCGTCAGATATAGCATTCAGTTAAAGTAGGAACTTCTATTACCAAAAAAATATATTTCCTTCCATATTTTATGCAATGAAAGTGAAACAGGTGATTTTCATTCATTGCATTTATAGGAAAACAGATGAGCTTATTTTTTTTCCTTACAGTTTGTCTCTACCTACAATAAGATAATTATTAATCAGTTTCTTTTCACATACTGTCCAGTGAAACAACTACATATACCACTGGTTTCTTAACCAGATTATTACAGACGAGCTGCAGAGAGACAGGTTTTATTACAGTAATTTATCTTGCATTTCATACCTCCAAAAAGGAATGAAATAACCTCTTAGCATAATTGTATTAATATGTTCTCCATGGAATCACACTCCATGATGTGAACAGAAATTCACTATTGGATTAAATCATTGCAATATCCTCATTGCTGGCTGGTAAACTCAGACTGAGGTTTTTAGTGAAAGTATGAATTTAAGTAATGTTAGCTTCAGCAAACCAAGCTGACCTTAATCAGCTTTTTGTTTTATGACTTTGTGTGTGTAGAAGCAGTATTTCCTGAATAGCCTCATAATTTATGATCAGCTTGAGTAATTCCAAAGAAGTAAAGCTAGAAAGAAAATGGAGAAGACAAGGGAAAAATACCACATAGTAAATCCACTTGCTAATGAATGTCTCGGATATCACTGCCCATTAAAAGTGTTTCTGTGATAGCTGAGGTGAAAACACCCAGTATGAAAAATGTCTAAATTTAACTGTCTAAAATCCCCTATCAGGGAAAGCCTAGAGCAAACCAAGAGTGACTATAGGGCTCTAGTGTTGAAGGACGTAGGACCCCAGATGCTATCTCTGTAGTCCCACTGGTAAAATGGAAGATCTTAGGTGGGAGCAGAAGAATCTTGCTGGATAACACCTAGTTCAACAGTTGGTGTCAACAACAAGGATTTGGCTTTTATGACTATGGATTTCCTTTGAACATCGAGGACTCCTGGAGAGAAATAGGGTCCACATAGCAAAGTGGGGCAAGAACATCTTTGCCAACAGTCTGGCCATCCTAGCAAGCAGAGCTTTAAACTAGGAGTTTGAGTTGTAAGTGAGGAAGTGGTAAAGAGTAGAAAGAAAAGGTTTCCAGGTTATGGAAGAGGGACTTCAGAATTGACAAAAAATAGATCAGGGATATCTGCCTTAGGTCTATATACAGAAAAACATGGAACCTGTAAAACAGGCAGGAGGATCCAGAGCACTAGGTGTGATCACAACTTGTAGATATTTGTGGAGGGTCTTGTTAACACCTTTATTAGTGACCTGGAGGAGTTGATGACGTACAGTCAATCTAATTCATCCTGGAGAAGAGATGGCTCTAGGGCAGAACGACAGGGCTAACAACAGCCTATGAGGTTATCAAGGGAATAGTGCCAGACTCTTCACAGAGCAATGTGGGAAGACAAAGTACCATGGACATAAGCTAAAATGGCAAGGGTTAAGACAAGAGATAAGGAGAATTTTTTTTTTTCCCCCATGAGGCTAGTCAGGCAGTGGAAGAGGTTGCCCAGTGAGGTTGTGCAGTCTCTCCATCTCTCTTCATCCTTGGGGGTTTTCAGGACTTGACTAGATAAGGCTCAGAGCTGCTTGGTCTGACCACAGAGCTGACCCAGCTTTGAGAAGAGAGTTGGGCTAGAGGTACCCTATGGTCCCTTCCAGCCTGATTTAGCCTACGATCCTATGAAATCTTATCCATTTATCTACATGTCCTTTTTGACCGTTAAGAAAATCCAGAGTGATAAGCTCAGATTTGAGCATGTTAGCATGTATAAATCTATTATTACATGAGATGAATCACATTCTCATTTTCTGAAGGAACAATGACTGATCTGCAATTAGGAGTATATAAAGTAGAATTACTCTAAGTTTTCAAAACTTTAGTGCTTCATCTCAGCTGATCATCTGTCTTTTTTAATATTTACTGAGGAGAATTAGCTACCTCCAGAGGGCTCTTGATCTTACGTGCCTTAGAAAGTTGTCCTAGAGTGCAATACATTGACTCTGGAGAAGCTCAGCACTTCATGTATTTAAAAAAAAAAAAAAAAAGGATTTTAGTCTAGGTGTCAGTTTTTGGATAGCATTGCAATTTGATGAGGCCTTCTTGCAGCCCACTTTTCTCTATTCCCACTTTCTCTTCCTACCATCCCACCCCACTCAATAGAGCCTATGCAGAAATATAGTTTAAGACAAGGACACACTCCTACAAAAATACTCTTTTTTTTCATAGATTTCATAAATAATTTAGTACTGGTAATGCTAGTATCAGAATGGCTGTAGAAGTTCACACAAGTTTGAACAGTGCTGAAAACTAAAGTTGCATTAAATTTTTAAGGTAAATTCTAAATAAGAACTTTCCTATCATATACCATTTTAGCTTGTAAGGAAAAGAAATGTAGAAGGCTGAAGTAATCTATTTAGAGCATTTTAAGATATTTTCCTTTTTCCTATTTATACAGCATAAAGTACTTGTAATTCAGAAGTATTTAGACAGATTTTTATTCTCTGATTGTTGTATAGGTAAGTGACAAATCATCTTTTGCTTCAGAAAATGAAACAAATAATGCAAATTTTTATTTTGAAGGCATTTAAGAAATATTTTAAAGTTTTTAATATTACTTCTATTTGCCTTTTATGTAGCCTTTAGATCTGAGGAAAATGTTGCTCGGATTTGGCCAAATAACTTAAATTGGTTGAAGTCAATAGGAAAAGTGAAATTTAACATAATAACTCTGGGTCCTTTTTGTGTATACCAATTAGGCATTAATATTCACAAATATTGAGTTATATAAATACATATCTTCTGTATTAGTTATTAAAAAAAGGAAAAGGTAAAATAAGTAATAAGTGTAAAATATACGCCATTTAGAAACTGAATTCTTACTTCTCATCTTACTTTTCATCTACTTGTAATTCCATATTTGAGTTTCTGATGGTTTGCCCAGTGAAATTTAGTGTGAATTCAGTGGATAGGTGTCTATAGACATCTTTGAAATTATTTTCCAGTCATAAGGTTATACCAGTCACCCCACACCTCTGATGGGAACACTTCAGAGATGAAAACATTGATGGTGCTGACATTATACTAACATTCTCTTATCAAAATAATTCCATACTAAGTGCAATCATGTGTGAAAGGTTATAGATACCTGACACAAAAAAATATGTCATTTGATAAAACAAATTGCCATAGAATTTAAAGGTAATAATTACTGAGAATCAGATCGTCACCCACAAAATGTCATTGCTGCATACTTTTGGTCTGTAATTAATCTTTGTACTTGATTCAATCCCACAGAAAGGTTTTAGGTACACAAGTAATGCTTGATGCGTTTCATGATATAAATTTGGTAGGAGAGCAGTATTCCACATATAGTGAGTTATATAAGTTGGACTGCTTTCTGTTTACTTTTACCTTTACAGTTTACCTCCTGGGTTTAGCTAAATCTTCCTCAAAAAACTCTCATTCGTACCAGCTCCTCATGATCTTAATTAGAGCAATTTAACTGTAGTGCAGAATTACTCACTAGCAGCAATATGTAGTGCATTTCTCGCAAGATGAGAAGCTTATTTAAATTGGAGAGCCAAATCATATTTTCCTCTCCCATTTGGTTGACATTTTAAGTCTAATTCAGGACATAAGAAAAATGAGCCTTCTTGTCTCTCTTGTTGACAGTAGTCCACATCATAAAGCATCATGAATTATTCAGTTAAACTGGCAGACTTTTGGCAAGGCAGCCTAAATTCCAGGCAGCAGACAAACTGATTTACTTCATAGCTGCATTTGGGACACCTGTGGAGTTATGATACTAAGCATACTGAAAAAGGTTATCCTTTCTTATGTGCTGAATAGAATAGAGATAAAGAAAAAAATCTGTTTCCACTATTCATAGTTTTTTAACCTTCATTAAAAGTAAATTCACAAGCTCTTGGCAGGTGTCTGATCACTTTGTAATTAAGCTTTAGAAATCAAAAAGCAACAAGGTTTATTTGAAACCTGCGTGAGATTTCCTTTTTTAATTGTTGTCTGTAATGAAGTAGTTTTACAGAATATCAACTAAAAGAACATAAAAGTCTTAAGCATGCCTAAAAAGAGAATTTGCAGTTTTCTTATTAGTAACACAGTTAACTGTCTTGTCTGTTTGTTTTCTGTCTTCGATTTGTCTTCGCTCTGTCTCTCTCAGACATTGCCTTCATCTTTCTTTATAAGTGATCAAGTTATAAGAGGTTTTGATCAAACCACCACTCTATGTACCACAGTTTATACAAGATGAATGAAAATACTGAAGTCCATAAAAGCATTAGAGCAAGAACATGTTTCTGTGTAAATCCCAAATAACTTTACTGTTTTAAGATGTCAAGTTAAATCTTAAAAAATTATGAAATATTTATAAGATTTATATTTCTATGATCTATTCTGAAGTTTGTAAGTAAGGTAGACTGAAGAAATGAAAAGTAAATCAGATTGGGTTCTTACTGATGAGGTAGATTTTATCTGAGATTTACGTATCCATATTGAATAGTCTTCCCAGGGGAGGTTTAGGTTGAACTAGCTAGAGGTCTATCGGTGACAATTTTTAAGCGTCCAGAACCATTTCTATTACTATTAATGTTTACTACTGCATATAATAACATAGTATTCATGATGTTCCTAATGAATTTGCCAAAAACTTCCTACCAACATGTTTAGAAGCACAGAGCATGGCTTACATAGGGATTTTGAGGAGGTAAGGAGTAATGTGATAGTTCTGATGGAAAGGAGAGTATGAGTACTTGAAGGAGAGTTACAGAGATGACATAATGAAACTTAGCTCAGTAGTGATAGATTGAAGCCGGAACAAGTTACCTATCCTTAGGTGTTTCCAAGACTTTAAGATAAAACCACTGGTGATCTGATCTGGAATTAAAGATAGTTATTCTTGAAGCTAGAGATTGAACCATATGACCTTAAAAGATCCCTTTCAAGTCAAATTTCTTTGATTTTAAATGGAAAAAAAAGGGGAAAAAAAAAAAAAAGGAAAAAGCCAACCACTAACCTAAAGGTTGTCTGAGATGTGTAGCATTTGGTAAGTGAGATCAAGTAGCTACTGGTTTAGCACATTTTTGTTTTCCAGTAACCCAGCCTAGAATATTCACATCCTTATTTTAATATGCTAGCATAATAATCTTGAGAAGTACTGTCACACTCTTCTAACTGCTTTAGCTAAATAGTGAAGGAAGTGGAATCATAATTACCTTTAATATAGATTACTATACAGACATTAACTCTCTTTAAGAAGCACACTCTCTTTTTAACTCTGTAGGTATGTGTATTATTTGCATAAGACTACATTAATTCCTCCCATTTTTTTTCCCTTTTCAGGATTTCTTTATTTTTTTTTTCTTCCTTGATTACTATTTTTTTTATTTCACCCACATAAGAGTTTCTGTATGATTTCTGGTCTGTTCCCATCGTTATTCTTTGTAGTTGCTGACTGCTTTGTAGCCAGGAGCTACATTGTCAGAAAACATTGGTGTTTATTCAATATACTGAGAAACAGTCAGTCCTAGAAAATTGTATATATTACACCACCTCAAATTATTTTATGCTGCTAACTGATATTGCTAATTTACAGTTTCCAATAGAGGAAATTGTATCTAATGAGAATGATGCTTTGATGATAATCACGTCAGTATTCTTTTTTTCTGTTCATTAGTAGATATCCTTTCTTTTTCTTTTGCTGTCTTTAAGTCTCACTTTCCTGTTTGCACAAAGTACCTGTGTAATGCCTATTAAAATTTAAACATGGATCAATGAATGTACAGGAGTCTACTCACAACAGCCTGGCAAAGTTTTTGATTTTCCAAAATTTTCATGTAAAACCAGGTTAAAACAGATTGACATCTGTATGTCTGTATAGAAATATGTTGTTCGAATGTGCAAATGGAAAGTTCCTTTTTTTAGACCAAGGTCTAGTTTGTATCTTCAGATTGTATTCAGAGATTGAGTGGGGCATACTAATCAGAACTTTCTGCCTTTCTTTCTCACTTTCTCCCTACAAGGCTTTCTGCCTTTTTTTCTTGCTTTCTCTCCATTAGACTTTAGGATATCTTTCTTAGAACTAATTTCTCTTGGCCACACTCAGGATACTTTTCCTGTGCAAGGAAAAGTGAACTGAGAGAAGTAATGTCTCATCTCTGTTCTGTGCTGGCCAGCATAGAGAAACTACTGTGTAAGAGAAAGTCTATAGATTTTTAAATTTAGACCAGCTTAATCTAGGCACAGGGTAATCTTGATTCTCCCTTCGTGTGAGGGTAAGGTAACATGCTGCAGTTGTTTTCTAAGGCTACAATCTAAACACAAGATTTAATTCCTCATTTACTGAATTAAGTTAATTAAAGGAATTATTAATGGATACACACACACAAAGAAACAATATCATCCCATTACTCTTAAAAAATATAATTCCTGAGAAAGGCATACATATAATATTAATCAAATTGTAGTTAAGAAATGTTTTCTTAGTTTTTAGCTGTAGTGGTTGGTTGTGTCATTGGCTATGTCTGCTCTTCCATTAGATCTCTCCTTAAGACCAGTCCATCTGTATCTTCATTGCAGACCCTTGCATCCCTGCAAGAGCAGCCATGTCTTGTTCAAGGTACTCAATGGAAAGTGGGTCTAGCTCGGGCATGACATGTTTTCCAGACCTGGTTGCAGCATTTGCACATGCCTCATCCTTATGTCAGGACCTAAACTGTCATAGCTTGCTTGGAGCTTCGTGTTGGTTTGCCCTTCAGCACGCTGGTTTTGTTCCAATACATTGCTGCAATGGGAAGAGTGAGGTTGAGCCAGCGAGGGCAAGTGTTAAGACTGAAAAGTATTGCTTGACAAAAATCTAGCTACTATTGAAAAATTGCAAGTTTAAAAGGAAAAAAAAAAAACAAACCAGAAAATACAGGAGTAGACAATTTGATTTTTGACAGGAAAAGAAAAAACTTGGTTTCCATGGTGTTTCTGTTTCAACATAACTGTGGGACTGAGAAAGTGTTCAAAAGAAGAAGAAAAATCATTGTATTGCTTACAGGTCCTTGTTCATTACCTTGTTGAATGCAAAATAATGCTAATATTTTCAGTAAGGCAAAGAGTATTGTTCTTTATTTCTACTTTCTCATTGTGAATGTGGATCATGTTTAGAGGCCAGAGTATGGATGAATCTCCATAGAAAGAGTAATTCATAGCAGTGTTTCTTTTTACAGACTAGATATGCTACATACATTTGAGAAGATTGTAGTAGAGAAGGATGAAACAGAGAAGAAATCACAGTCCAATGAAATGTCAGGATGGAAAAAAAAATATTTATTAATGGTTTTGCTCACATCAGATTAGCAAAGTTCAAAAATAGAGGGCAATACTTGCTTGCACAGGGTTTATGGTTGTTACGTTTCCAACAAGTGTATCTTACTTCAGTATATCCATGCTACACTTCAGTGGGCTGTCTGGATACACTGTTGAATGTGGAGTTGTGTGGTAGTCAGTGAAATTCCTAGTTATTACCAAGTAGATTTCACAGATTAGAATTTACCTGCTCAGCATGTGACACAGTGTAGAATGAAATGGCTCAGGCCATCCTATCACTTGAAAGGGGCTTTTTTGGTTTTCTTTGTGGGTTTTTTCCTTCTTTTTTTTTCCCCTCGTCAGATGTTATTGGTAGTTGGAAAACTGATAAATACTTACATAATATAAATTTATTAGATCTCATTAGAGAACTTCTAGGTTAAACAGATTTAACTCAACAAGCAGAATGCAAATAACAAGGTGACATAATTAAAATAATGTATTCCACATTCTCTGAGCATTCTAAAAAAGTAAGTGATCTGGTATGATATTTGTTCACTGCACAAAAAGCCACTGCTCCCACCACTCTTTGTAGGGCTGGCCTTAAAAGAATGGAGGGATCAGGGAGTCCAGAAAACAGATGGCTGGATGTTACACATGTGGACTCTAGAGAGGTGGGCCATAAGGTGGATGACTTGCATCATCTGCCCACCAACTTTAGACCTACCATATAGGTACAACATACTATGTGCCCAGAGAGGGGGCATTTTGTGAAATGCACTTATTTAATAGCATCTTGAACTATAGACATATACAGTGTATAAACTCAGAGTTTACATTATCCTAAAGCAACACATGGAAGATTGCATCCAATCCAATTGCATGTTTTCCCCTACTATTTATGTTTTTCAAAATATTTTTCACTGGCTTCAACTTCACTGACTTTTGTTACTTCTACAAAAATAAGAAGTGAGTGTAGAAGTGCCCTCTCTTTCACACAACTAACAAAAAGTGTGATGCTCATTCCAAAATAAGCCTTTATTTACCTTTCTTTCTGGGACACGAGCAGTAGCTCTCAGCACTGAGCTCAAGTACTGTAAGCCATGTCAGTGTTTGTCTAATTTGTCTAAGTGGTGATCCTGAGGATCTTTGTTCTTAGGATTGTGTGGAAATACCCTGAGCATGACCACCCTGCACAGCTGTGATTGAATACAGTGTCCCACAGCCCTGTCCTTGGAATAGCTCTCATAGTTTAATAGTTGCTTGTGATTTTATACATCCAATTTGAGGAACTCAGAAGGAAGCTTAACTTCCAAAATATCTTGACTATTAACTGTCTGAACTGTATGACCAGTATGAGAAATTAAGGATCTGACTGTTGACTAGAATGAGAATTACATTTGGAAATTGTATCTACGTGATAATAATACCTTTCACTACCTGTTAACACTGATGCAGGCACTGCAAAATGCACAAGAATTATATTCTAAGTAGTTTTGAAAATTCGTTAGCTAAAAGCACATGAGTTCTAAACCCAGAAATGCATATAATTTTAACCTTTTACATGAGGAGTACACCTGGCAGAATTCCTTAGATGAATCACAGTATGTACATCTTTCTGTTAAAAGTGCACCAATGCTCAGCTATGCTTTTGCAGCCTGGGATTAGTGTGAAGCAAAGACATTATTCATGGAGTCTAGGACTCTATTTTGAAGGCGTCTTAGTTTCAAAAGACATGACAGTCTCTTTCATTTTTTTAAGGAAATACCAGGTTATTAATTGTTTGTATAGTGCATTAGGGAACACAGCAAATTCCACAACAGGTAATATCACAAGGTACACATTCAGCTAAACAGTCTGATACTATGAGGTGTCCTGAGTTTGTTTGAAGCAAAGTCAGCTGGTTTAGATCTGCGAAATTAACTGCTTTTTCCTTTTTACTATTCAAAACTTTGTTCACCAGAAGCCATGAAATACATGAATATTGCATACAACTGGGAGGTGAGTGCCTAAGCAGTTTTGGGATCATCCATGCTTAATATTTTTAAGCGTTATTTCAGATGTCTCTCACACATATGGTTGTCTTGCCCTTGACAAAATTAGTGCACACCTCAGATTTCATTCACTTCATTTTTCATTTGGGTCTTCATTAATTGGGAGGATCAGAAACAAGTCTCACTTAGTTCTTAGCTGATTTACCAGGGCTGATTAGAGTCTGTTCTCAGAAATAAGACAATTTCATGTTTTCATAGTTCTACTAGCAGGGAGTGGTCTTTCCTTCTAATTTTAAAAATCTTTAAACAAATAAAACCGCTCATATTAACAAGATTGGGTTCTGAGCTGCAAACAGCAAGAAAAGCTAATCAAAAAATGCCAGCGAGAGTTGACAGTTATTATTGAAGTCTACAAAAGCTGATGTTGGAACCATTAAACAAGTGTATACCGTTGGCTGATAACAGCCATATGTGTTGGGACACATTGGCATGTAAATCTGTACAGCAGATAAAAATGTTTTAACAGGAAATGTTTGTAAAATGACTTGAGAGTCTAAGGCACAAACTCAGTATTTACTAACAAAACAGGATTACTGATAATATGCCTTAGCTTGTTAGTTTTCTCCCAGTCTTTGCAACAAATAGGCTTTCAAAACACAGAAAGATGAACAAATTTGTGTTAAATGGGAGAGTTCTGTTGATAAGATATTGAGATGCAATTATCTTGACCTGTCTTGCCTATTTCTCTTTATTTCTGCTGCATTGTTATATCAAAAGTCTTTCATATACAGATCTAGTGCTACAAATAATGTTACTATGACAAATGTTTATATCTTTTGTGAGGAATTTGGTAAGAAACAATCTCACAGCTTTTTTGGGGGTATTGTTTTGATTTGGGTTTTTTGAAAGTATATTCCCTATAGATAAAATATATTGAAATTAATTCAGAGTACTCTTCCCCTTTAGAATTTATCTTTCAAAACTAACAACTCCCTCACACCTTGAATCTGTACAGTGTAAGTGTGAAAGATAAAGGTGGTCTACACATAGAGAAACAGATGTGAGTTCACAAATCCTATTTCATGTCCAGCCATTTCTGCTATGTGTGCGAATGTGTACAAAGTTTTTAGTTATTAGTTTCAGTCAGCCATTAGATAAAGCACTGGCTTTTTATACTTCTAAGTTATGATGGGGCAAAAAATGCACAGATTCATAGAAATGCTCTTTAGGAACATTTGATTAAAACTGAAAAACCCTGTTTTCCAAGAGAACAACTAGAACATTTTCCAATTAGATTTCTTTTAATAAAACAGTTTCTCTCAACATTTGATGTCTTTAATGTAATAGCTCGTTTCTCCATGTTTTAAAAAAAGCAGTAAGACATAAATTCTTGTATATTGTTGAAATTTCAAGTATATTTCTGAGATTTTTCTGGAGCCACATTCAGTATTTTTCAGATTCCTTATTTGACCTTTCTGGTGCTTGGCTTGAGCTTACTCAAAACAGATAATGGTAATAACCAGTAAATAACAATAATCAACAGAGCAGTAAGTAATAAATAAAGAAAAATTCACAACAGTGTACTATGTCAAATGGAACTTGCTGTGTGCCTTTGTCAACAGCATCTATGGAGCAATTGTGGATCAACATGATGCATTATAGAAGTGTATTTAAAACAACAAGTTGTTGAAAAGTTTTTTAACATTCAACTATTTTGAACATGGCATGAAAAATTAATTAATAGCAGCTCTACTATTTGTGTGTAGAATGGTCACCAGAAATGATGTACAAAGGAAAGACAACCAGTTTCTCAGATCCTTCTCGTTTATGAAAGGGATATTTTTCCCCCTGACCTTGACATTTTTCTTTTACCTTTCCTGTCTGTTAGTGGTTCTTTTGTAGTTACAAGAATTGATTGTATAGCATTGCAGATTTTATCCACACTAACTAATGGGTATTTGTAGTCTATATTTGCTTTTCTCCCATGCTTTGACAAGAAGGAAAAATTTTCAGAATCAAGCTATTAAAATACAATAATGCTTTGTTGGAAATAATGCGGTAGGAAGGTGAATGGGGTGGTTTGTACCTCTCATAACAAATACCATCACTTTATTTTCAATTGTAGGTTGCAGGAAATATATTTGGGTTTTAGTTTGAATGTATTTATTGCATTATAGTTTTTCAAGGGTGTTTAGTTGGTGTTGATTTTAGTTTTTAAGTAATTTCTGATATTCAGCAGTATAAGAATACAACTTAGAGATAGCAGTAGTTTTTTTCTCTGCATAAATACCTTTACCTATCCCTGAACTTCATATATGTACTTTAATGTCCTGTAACAATTACAAAGTTGGCAGTATTTCAAGGTAAAATATTTGCAGTTGCCCAACTACTACTATTTATGCAGTGTTACAGAATTTCTCTAGTATCACAGGTAGTCTTTCCTATATTTTAGTCAACTTAAAACAATTTAATCGTGTAATGCCATCTCGTTTATGAGGTAGTCTTGGTGCATTCATGAAAAGACAAGTGCCAGACAATGAAATAGAGTATGTAGAATATTTCCATCCTACGTGCCATTGACATGCTGTGAAAAGTAAGAGATCGGTTTTTTTAAGATATAGAAGAGTTAAATAATTATTTTAGCAATGTAAGTAAAACCACTGTTTCATAACATCCAATGAGTAACACATCTCTTGACTCTTCTCACTTCTGTTACCCATTTGTGTGCTCTGATGCAACTGAGAAATCTGAGATATTGAATTTAGCATTCACAGTAACTTACACAGACTTATGATATACACTGGAGTGTTTTAGCTTTCAGATACTCCATTGATTTGATAACTTTATATAAGAAATATTTATTTTTGATACTTTTGGGTTTGACTTTTTAATTTTTTTATATGCAGCAAATTAGTATTTACCATGTAATCAAGCTGCAGCTCGTTGTTTTAATTTTTACCTTAAGTAGTGACACAAAGCGGATAATTTAAAGGATTAAACCTAAAACTCCTTGCATTGGAACTCATTATTTTGTGCAAGTCAGTGATGACTGTAAATTCCTTACTTCTGTAACAATCTTCTTGCATTCTTTAATATGAGCTTAAGTTGTTGTCTCACATAGCATACATATAAAAACTCGTATTTTTTCTAAGATTTTCCAGCCCTTATAAAAATCTTCCCCCAGAGCTTTGTTTTACTGCTAGTTGAGACTGAATTTAGCATGTGATTGTACTAGCTTATTTCATGCTGTTTTAGGAAGAATGTTCCTATGTGTTTGGAAAAAAAAGTACTTCAGTTTCCCTGGTTTGTATAACTTGAGTTTGCCAAAAGAAAAGAATTATTGATTTTTGCTTTTAACAAACTACTTTTTTCTTATTTTTCCTCTTCAAAAAAACAGTTTTCTTAGTTCTTACGTCAATGCTGCCGCACCTCTGTCCTCTGTAGTGGTGCATTCAGCTACATCATGGAGAGGAAATGAGTATCATTTATTCTCCAGTGTCCAGAGGTCCCTTGGCACTGAAAAAGTTGCCCATCAGGGTTCAGTGTGTTAGGTGACCTGTGAGGCAGGAAATATTGGGGTTTTTTTTCCTTTTGATTAGGTTATCTCATTCTATGTTTATTATTTTCCTTCTTTTTGGTAAGTGAACAGAATATACTCCCCATAGCTGTGTTTGCGACTGTTTTTCTGAGCTAATTTTAGTCTCAAAAGTCCATCCATACTATACTGCTGGAAGTATGTCAAGCATAGTTGGGGTTTGGTATTTTTTGTTTATTTAATTAGAGTATGCATTAGGCTATATGTATTTTATGTACATATTTTAGCATATTATTTAAGTTCTAACACAAAGGTGGACCTTTGATTATAATTGTTTACAACTTTACAAAACTCTGAATGAAATTTTTCATTCCACCTACTTGCATGAGGCTAAGTATGGTTCATCTGTTTCCAAGAAAGAGACCAGGGAAATATTATGTTCTGCTTTGTTAAGCATGATACTAGGAATGGATTAGAAAGGAAGGAAACTGGGAGAAGACGGCAGAGAGAAGATGGGAGTTAAGTGAGCAGAAAGGGGTGATAGTGAGGAGCTAGAAATGAATGAACAATTTGTTGTGATGTCAAATTGAAGACAATTAGGCATGTGGGTTTAATTTGGAAAAAATAAGTAGAAGGATATTCCCATATATATATGATTTCCAAACTTTACTGTTATTTCCCCATTAGACAACATCAGTGAAAACCATTGGACAATTTACCACCTGCATTTAATTCTTCTGTCCCTATCCAGCCCTGCCTCCTGCTGGCTCTGTGGCAGGGATCTCTACAGTTAGTAAACCAAGGCTTGCAGAAAACCAACGATCTGCAGAAAGGCGTCTTCCTTGAGTGATACCATGGAAAATTCTTACCAGTGCTACACATTTCTAAGTTGTTCTAGACAAATTACACTAAACTTTTCATAAATCATTCATTTAGATAGTCCTCATTTTCTGGAGGTACCAAAGATCCACGGGTATAGCTACTACTTAGTATGTCAGCCCGACTTCACTTACCTGTGTCAGGGATTGTCTGACATTTCCTTAATGTAAAAAGGTGGTGAACTCCAAAAGAAACATTACAAAATAGTAAATCCCAACCATGACGTTACTGAAGGTCTCCTCAGGGTTCTTTCCTTCTGCTCATTTCTGTTCAGAGGGAAAGTTTCTTAACAGTTTTTCTTATCTCTTTACCAGGCCTCTCAATCCTTCTCTCAAAATTATTTACTGCAATTGTGGCTCTGGCGCTGATCATTGTATGCTTCTTTCTGCTGAAACACCTCACAGCTTTTTTTGTCATTGTACTCTAAAATGCTGTACACAAAATGCCTTTGAGGCCAGCCACTATTCAGGTGACCAAAATCCCAGTCTGGTTCTAGTGAAGTAAATAAGAACTTGTGTAGATTTGTTTTATTTACTTATTTAATATATTTTTATAGGGGCAAAAATGGCACTGGATTTTTCTAAATTTAGGGATAACTACCTGAAAGGGGTTTGTAGAGAGGAAGGTAATGGCCTCTTCTCCCAAGTGACAGGGGACAGGATGAGAGGGAATGGCCACAAGCTCCACCAGGGGAGATTTAGGCTGGACATTAGGAAAAAGGTTTTCACAGAAAGGGTCATTGGGCACTGGAACAGGCTGCCCAGGGAGGTGGTTGAATCACCTTCCCTGGAGGTGTTTAAGGCACAGGTGGACAATGTGCTAAGGGGCATGGTTTAGTGTTTGATAGGAATGGTTTGAATCGATGATCCTGTGCGTCTCTTCCAACCTGGTTATTCTATGAGTCTATGAAATCCTGGTCCAATTGAAATGACTTTTGGATTTTAATGACTAGAATTCAGCATTCCAAATTTTTGTGTCATACAATGGTTTTCAGTCAAAAAATTCTCGAAATAGTGAAAGTCATTCATTCATCTGTTACTGATGTGGTAGTCCACTGTTCCTGTTTCCATTTGGAGAGAGTTCTGTTACTAATAGAAAAACAAAGCGACATTAAGAATACTGGCTATATTTATAATTGAGACTTTTGAAATTCCTTTGAGTGTGATATGTCTTTCATCAGTTCCAGCTGCTGGTAAGGAATAGAGTGTCTTAGAACAACTGCTGTGTTAGATTTTGAAAGATCTTTCTTGTATTTTTTCTTGTTTTAATTATAATGTAAATTGTTAGCAAGTTACATGCATTTGTGTATGCATATGCTTTATCCAAAACATTGATATTCATCTAAAGAGAGTATATGAAGAAATTAAAATTTCACACAAGGCAGTATCTGCTTGGTTTCACAAAGATGGGCAGTGTCTTTCCTAAACCAGAATAGCTCGTTATAAAAACGCAGTGTCTTTTTTCAACAGACTATTTCCTGAAGACTGAAAGTGTTCTTTGAAGTACCCTAAATTTAAAGCCCTACTTGATGCAGAAAGTGGCTGCTCTGGGCTCCTTTGATATCTGTGGTACACATGTTGCAAGAGGGTCCTATGTTTAAATACATTATTTTAATTCTTAGTCACATGTTGTTACTGCTTTATCAGTCATTTTGTCATCTATTCAATAATTTCTGGTACTGTGGAGCACTGAAAACTTTTAGTTAAGCATGTTCAGAAGAAGAAAAATTAGGTTCTTAAGTGGCAAGGCAGAGACAAAAACTGGGGTGGTCCTGTATTTGTGCTCTTAATTTTGATGTGTTTATTGGCCATCAGTGTGTCTTCAACATTGATACTACATTCAATTTGCATAATTGTTTATCACTGATGTATATTTATAATGCAAGCATTACTTGAATAAAAATGTTCTTCACTGCTTGTACACTGCACTGAAATCTACTACTCATTTAGTTGAATTTCTTTTATATTCTCACACAGTTGACAAAAATAATCTACTCTTTGCAGCAGTAATGTAAAGATTAAATTGGGAACTCAGATCCTTGGATCTTAAAAATAATTCTCTAACATTTTATATCTACTAATCAGGTTTTCAGAATGGACGTATTAAGGACTGTGCTGCGGCATCACCTTGTTTCCATGATTAACTTACTCTCCTAGGTTTTCAAGGAGATTCTGCTGCAGAAAAGGTCTAAAGCATTAACTTTAATGGATTAATCAAGATGAAAGAAAGAGAGTGATCTGTCCAAATGTGCATTGATTCATCTCAAAAACACTTAAAAATGAGAATGCTACCAAAAGCCCAGCAATTGTAGATTTATCAGTATATAAAACCTGAGAGATCAAATCATTCTGAATTGTCAGATTAGTGGATCAGACACCATTTTCAAACCCAATTAGTTGCGTTCCTCAAAGAAGAAAGTAATTTCTCTAAGGGCAGATTTTATCAAGTGCTTCTCAATAGTTTCTGGGATTAATGCTAAGTAATAAGTAGATTTATCACATTATTAACTTACTAATACCGTATCAAACAAGCATCACTCTCCTTTGCCCTACTGTAATAACTACAAGTCTGCTGTCATGCTTATTTTTGTTAAAAATTTTAATTAAAATTCCAGGCATAAAGAAAAGAAAATGCTCTAGGCTTGTTAGATTGTATTTTTATTTTCATGTTAGTGTAAACATTCTTGTCTTTTGTCTTACATATCTTTTCTCTAATCCAAAATTATATTATCTGTGTCCAGTTTGTCTTTTCTACAGGCAGGTGGCTACCTTTCACTGTCTGCCAGTCCCTTTCTTCAAACACAAGCTGATCATCAACCAGTATTAGGAAGATATTTCCTTTTGTAATAAAATCTTGCATACCAGTCCTAGGGATAGGACTGGCAGAAGAAGGGGAGACTGTTTCTTTCATAACATGGTCGGTAATGCTGTTGTGGTTGCTACATCTTTATATCAGTAGCTTTCCTTTGGGAAACATATAGTTTATGAATCTTTTGCTTTTTCTATAGACTGGAAGATAGCTTTCTGTGAGTACTACTCTTTTACGTTTGTAAAAATTGATGTTATAAGAAGATGAAGTGCCAAACTCTTTAACAAGAGGGACAAATATGACAAGGATATAATGTAAATGTTCATAAATTATTGGCAACCATCTGGTACTCCTGGTGAAGAACACTGTTGGTATGCCATAATTACATTTTTTCCAGATGTACATCCAACCTGGCCTTGAATATCTACAGGGAGGGGCAGCCACAACCTCACTGGGCAGCCTGTTTGTTAGCAGTGTTGAGAGAACTAAAAGATAGGCTGAGAAATCTAAGAACTGAGAAGTGATCAAATCAAGTATTGGAGTTTCCAGAACAGCCAAAACTCCATTTTATCATTAAAAGAAGGGGGAAAAAGGGTAGTTAGGTGCCAGGTTGTAGAACTTCTGCAACAATAAGAAAACTTTATAATCTTATGTTTTGCAACTCCATAGATCTGCTACCTCATTTAGATGAAGAGGGGTGGTTCTGAGTTACTTTGTAGTCTCTCATGGTCCTAGCAATACCTCCTGAGCTGTATGTCAATAGTTTTTGTTAGATGTAAATAAAATCCTCGTGTCAGTGTGAAGCATTGCAGGCAAGACCATACCTGGCTGGTTGCAAGACCATCTGAAAAGTGCTGTCTCCCACTGTCCCCATTTTAAAGGAAAACTGCTATACATGTTGCATTTTACCTGTTATTATAAGATTGCGCATAGGCATTTGGCGTTTTGCATATGTACGTGTATAGTATGTTGATTCCCTTTGGAAATATCTGCTGTATCATGTGAGGCAGAGTACTGGGGTGTACTACCTGGTCCTAATCTGATTTTGGTGACTAAAAAGAGATGCTTCAGGAGCTCTGTGTTGAACACACTGCACCACTGTGTTGATGCAGTTATGCCACAACTGCACAGGACTGCACAACTGGAGTTTCTTCTAAGACTTACAATACTGCTTGTTTGGATCTAGTCCAGTGAGACTTTAGGTTACTCTTAAGGCACTTTGTCTAGTTCTTTTTTTTTACTGAAGTATAAACTTTCCTCTGAGACTTTCAGTTGTAAAGATTATACATTATTAGCCTCATTAAGAACCCAACAGGAAACTTGCTGGAAAATAAGCTCAGATGAATGAATTATCATAATTATTAATTTATTTTATCCTTAAAGACTGTTACCCTCCTATCTTTTGAGAAAACAGCAGGTGGCTTGTTTTCATTTTGTCTGTTTGTTTTTTCTTGTACGGGATTGTAAGCCATTTTATTCTCTGTAGAACAATGCCACAAATCTCTATGCCTTTTGTCCTGGTTTCAGCTGGGATAGAGTTAATTTTCTTCCCAGTAGCTTCTGAGTCTTGGATTTAGTATGAGAATAATTTAGACAATACACTGACAATTTAATTGTTGCTAAGAAATTAACAATTTTTCAGTTTCTCCTGTCTTGCTAGTGTACAGGTTCAAGATAGCTAACCCAAAGCGACCAATGGACTATTACATACCATAACACCATGCATAGTATAAAAATACGAATTTAGCCAAATAAGAATTAGTCAGGCAGGATGATCCAGGCTCTGAAATCAGTGTTCTGTGTTGTGCTATTTCTGTTTGCTGTGTCCCCTACACTCACTGCTATCACAGTGCTCAGTGAAATCACTGCTTAGTACTGGTTCATCATCAGGCAGGGAGCAGTTATGTTTAAATAATAATAGTAATAATAGTAATAATAATAGTAATAATAATAGTAATAATAATAATAACTATTATTATTATTGTTTCTTTTTATTTTTCTATTAAAATGTCGTTGTCTCAGCCCATAAGTTTTCCTTTTCTTTTCTGATCTCCTTCCTTTCCCACTGAGTGGGGAGGGTTGAGAGAGCAGCTGCATACTGTTTAACTGCCAGCTAAGGTCTAACCATGACATGTTTGTGCTTAGATTTGAGTAATTTTTCCTTGCATCAGTCTTATTTTTAATGTATATGATCTTAATGTGTGGTTCTGGAAATGCATGTTTTAATTGTGATAGTCTACTGCAGTGTAGGATTTTATTTGCTTTATTAATAGAAACTCATCACCTCTACCTTTGCTGTAGGAGGTGAAAGAGCTTAATTCTCTCTGACTCAAACAGTACTAATCTGCAAACACAACTGAGCCAGGAGATGTTATTTGTCATTCCTCTGTATAAACTCAGGCTGAAAAAGATACAGGTATTAATATTTCAAGATAAAAATACTGAAGTAGGAGCCCAAGTCTTTTTTCCTTTTTTTTCCCTAACTCGCTGAGGGATCTCAAAGCATGTTATGTTATATAGCATTCATTGGTTTGCTCTTTTATTTATTGCTGTGAGATTAACTCCAATAATAAACTAAATGTCAGTAAATCAAAATCTCTTTCCTTTTCTTGCTTAGTTTATGACAATTCTGACCTCTCCAAGACTTTTACTGTACAGTGAGAATAAAAACATCAATTTGTATGCAATTTTTATTTTCTGAATAATCTTCTATAGAGCTAACTATGGACAAGTGACAAATAGAACTATTCATGCTTGTAATTGCAAAGAATTTTCAAAGGAAAAAAAAGTAGGTGGAGGAACAAAAGAAAGAAAAATGAAAGAAGAAAGGAGGAAGGGGGAAAATAAACCTAGAATCCCTCATTTCTTTTTCAACATAAAACAGTGCCTGCCCCCTTTAAAGGATTGTGTCTAGGTACTTTGGTTCTTAATTATTATTATGCTTCCATTTGTAACATCATCATTTAAGGAAAACAACTTTCTAAATATCACAATATCTGTGTATCAGAAGGGTGCACGTCAAAATGCTGTATGAAAACCATCCTAATACTGCATGAAACCCATATTATTTTGGACACATCGTATCTCACCAGGTGGATACTCAAAATTTCTATTATGTTTCCTTCAAATCTTATTTTCCTCCCAACTATAAATATGACAGATTCTTTGCTAACTCTGTGGTCTGTTGTGATGAGTTGCTTGCTTGTTTAAATTTACCTTACCTCATCCTGCATAGAGCTCTTTTTCACCTTTGCTTTTACATAATGTTATCCCAGAGAATTTGGTACAAGTAAACAGAAAAGTCCACCTTCAGAGAACTTAAAAAAAGCATTTCTTACAGTATAATAGAGTACTGAGGAATTGACAAAAGGAGATGGCCATACCAGCACACTCAGGTAACCTCAGTTACCTATGTGAATAGGTATTGAGTAGCAGTATTGAATAGGATTCCTATGGAAGTTAGAGTCTTACCTTGTTACTAGAACTCTGTTTATCTTATCGACATACACATTTTACGAGTCTGCATTTATTTGTGCATTGATATGAGTAATCCATATTAATGAAATTATATATAGAAAACTGTAACTTAATTACACGGTAAGCAGGAGTGATGCATCACAAAGTCATCTTAATGTACTTGCACGTCCCCAGAGACTATTGGAAGTATCTATTAATCTACTCACCATTGTATTATTAGTGATTGGCAAAACTAGCAAAAAACAAGTCCTCTCTTCTGTCATTCACATAGTCATAAGGATGTATTGCATTTTACTTTACACTGGAAAACAGTTTGAAATAGAATTGAGTGATACATAAATAATGGAAGAATGAAACACTTACTGGGTGCATTTGAAAGGATATCTCTCCAATTTTTTCTTTGGCTTTGAAATTTTCATTATTAGGAAGTCAGAAATTCAAAGTAAAAGTAGTTAGATCTACTGAGCAGATCCTTGAGTCCTTCCAAACAAACCTTCAGACAATGGCAGAGGTGACAAACTGTTGTTCTTCCCTTAGCACTGAAAAAAAAACCCTAGTTCCAATCCCAGCTGGGGTCACAGAGGTCAAATTTTTATACTGCTTGTCTTCAACATGGTAAGTCATTATATGAAGTCAAGAATTAATAGTTATAATACCTAATATCATGTTTCCACTTAAGGATATGTTTCATCACAGTACATATTAAGATGTTTTCCAGTTTCATAGTACATTCAGAAACACTGATCATTTCATTACATACATGAGAAAAAAACATACTTAGAGACAAGAAGTCAATACAGACAAAATCATACATAGAAAAATCTTTGTGTTTGTTAGCATATATGCTATGATTCTATGGGGGACTTTAACTGATATAGGAACTGATGAACACTGGGGAGTCTGGTACATTCCTACCTAAATTAAAGGAGTTGAATGATGCTTATTCTCTCTCCTCTCTCATTGTCTCTTGTTTTCTTAGTTTACTTTTTATTTTTGATTACCAATCATTCTGTAATGCTATAAGCAACACTTATGAATATTTTTAATATTTCAAAGTGTTAGGGTTTTGTTTGGTTTGGAGGGTTTTGGATAGCAGTGGTGTATATTTCTTGTGAAAACAACAAGGAAAATTGAAGTCTGAAATTATATGCCACCAAGCAAATTAGAGACCATCCATCACATATTGTAATACGGCATGTGATATTGTAATACGGCATGTGATATTGTGATGTGCCTGTTTTAGAAAAATAGTGGGTTTTTTTAAAAAAAAGAAACAACTTTCTGATGGTACTGTTTACTGTTTCAGTGCATATTTCTTGACCTGTTCACTTTTTGCTTTTAGTCCCTCTTAATCATTTCTGTATATTGCAGTCTTCAAAGTCATTGTGAGGGTAAATCAAGGTAAGTGGAATGAAGAGGATACTTATGATGGAGTTCAGCTTGTATAGAAGTGAGTGTGCTCATGAGCCTAGCCTACATACTCATTATAACAGCTGAACACTCTGTTTTGAGTTGTTAGAAATAATCATGAGGACTGAAATTGTTATTCATTCCAGAATACTTCCAGTATTTCACAGAAATACTGCATAGGATTTTTTTTTTTTTGAGGAGACTGGGAGTTTTCTGAGAATGAATACACCTATGGATTTTAGTTCTATTACTTTATATACAAGTCAGATCTCAACCTTCAATAGCTCAGTTATTTCGACAGCTTTTAAATCCCTTTTTCTTGTATAAGGCTTAATACAAGTATTCAAATATTCCCTATTTAACTCTTCATTTTGTTTATGTTTAAAAGAATAAATGGACATGGCTAAGGCGATGCTACAAATCTGTGTATTTGATATAAAAAACTGAAAACTTACTTTTTAAATGCACTTCCATCTTAAGAAAGTGTTTTTTTTTAAAGAATTTTAATTAATAACGTAAAACGTAACTTTAGCTTCTAAAATTTTGAAGAGGATGATAGTAATTTATATCAAATGTTATTCTGAAGACAGTGGGATTTTGTCTCTTAAATTATGGCAGCCATAAACTAAAAGCTCACTTTCAGTTTGTAAGAATACTACTATTAACCCTTTCTCTGTAGCCTGAGAAATTTATTGCATCACTGTACTTTTCAGGTGTTCCAGCATACAAAATATAAACCTGAGATTTGAGTTGAAATGTCTTTTCAGACTTCTTGGATGACCTTGGACAGGTGGACTTGGATTCGTCTCCCTTAACTTCAGATGACTGCATCTCAGCTAATCATTCTAAACTCCCTCTATTCATTTGAGAGAAATGGGCACTACTGAACTTCGTTCATCTGAGCTGTTTTAGACAGCCACTTGTAGATGAGATGAATGTCTGAAGTTGCACAGGATATATTCCACCCCCTTTGTTGCATTGCCCTTCTGGGAAATGAAGAAAATGGTGCAGTTCCATAACTGCCATATCAATGTATAAGAAGGGATAAATAATAGTAAAAGGTGACTGAACCTTGATATTCCATCAACCCCAAAAGATTCTGATTTATCTGTCCCCATAAATGTGCAGCAGTATGGACAATGAGTCACGCAAGAGAGAAAGTACAGAAATGGTATGAGTAATACATGACTGTAGACTAAGAGATTGATCTAAAGTGCCAATGAAGTCCGTGAAGCATAGCAGTATGGGACAGCTGGAAAGTAAAATTTAGCAGGATCATACCATCAAGTGAGGATTATTTTGGATTAAAAATAGTGCTAGAAGAAGCTGAAATGATGATAGAATAGAAAGTGGTATAGAATGCCATAAATAAGCATATGCAGAGATGACATATTTTTCTTAATTATTATTGTTTATTGCTATCCTTAGTGAAAAATAATTTTATAATTCTTATAAATTTGCACCCTAAGAAAAACTAGTTCTGTGTATTATACTGATTTCAAATATGATGGCAATAGTTGAAGGACAATGTAAAATCCTGTGTTACATGGTAAAAAGTTTGGTCCTCACTCTCTGGAAGGTCTTGCTTTGAAGATGTTCTATTAAGAAACTTTTCTCCTGGCTACATTGCTTCTCATTAGAAAAGTCCTTTGTGTAGTGCTCAAGAAAATCTATCATTTACAACACTAGCTTCTGGGGATTATTATTATTATTAATAAGTCCAGATACCTTTTCTGACCATATGGACAAGTGTTTTGTATTAGTTTCTCAAAATGGGAAAACAAAACAACCTAGGGAACTAAGGAACAACAAGGTTTTCACGGTCTCTAACCTGGAATCTACATTTCAATAAACACAATATCAAATTATCTCTGCTGTCCTGTATGCAGAACAACATAAAAATTGAAATGTAATAAAAATGTTAATCTTGGCCATAGCATGAAAACTTGCATGACACTTCATTTGCATATAAAGCTAAATTCTGTTCTATTTAACTATATTAACAAGTTCTTTCTCATATTTCTATGTTCATATGAAATTTCCCTACTAAATTACTCTCCTTTTCATGTACAGTCCTAATGGATTTTATCCTATGCTACAAGAAGTGTGAGGCCTCCTGAGAGTTCATGTGAAAAGTTCCTGTGTAGCTGGTAGGCTTCGGCAGAGTGTAGTTTAGACCAAGTTCACACACTGGAGAAGGTCCTTTTCCTTTCATCCTTCTGTTCCTGGGTGGGGAGGGATATTAGTCCCATGATAGATTAATCTACTTATAGCTGATTTCTTTTCATCTTCTCCTTCTCCTCCACCTCCTTCTCCTTTTCCTTCATTTTCTTCTTTTTCTTCTTTTAAGAGACAATTATTCAACCAAGGAATTGCACTCTTCAAGAAATATACAGAAATCATAGAATGGTTTGGAACATACCATGAAAGTCATCTAGTCCAACTCCCCTACAGGAACAAGGACATTTATAACTAGGTCATGTTGCTTAGAGCCACATCCAACCTGACCTCGAAGGTTTCCAGGAATGGGGCAACCTGTTCCAGTATTTCACCACCCTCAATATAAAAAATTTCTTCCTTATGTCTCTTCTGAACTTCACTTCTCCTAGTTAATGCCATTGCCTCTTGTCCTATTCCTACAGGCCCTGCTAAATAGTTTTCCTTTCTTTTAAGCACACTTTAAGCATTGAAAGTCTTCAATAAGGTCTCCTTCTCTTCTCCAAGCTGGATAGCCGCAGCTATCTCAGCCTCTCTTCATAGGGGAGGTGTTCCAGGCTTTTGATGGTGTTACTGGTGCTCCTCTGGACCCAGTCCAACAGGTCCATGTCTTTCCTGTGCTGCGGGCTCCAGAGCTGAACACAGTATTCCAGGTCTGGTCTCACCAGACCTTCAGCCTGCTGGCAGCTCTTCTTTTGATGCACCCCAGGATATGATTAAATCTATCCATGGATCATACTATTACTGTCTAAAGAGAAAAAAGTTTTTTTTTATTTCCTCATAAGCCTTTTCTTTTTAAGGTCAAGCAGTCACTATCAGGTTTTTGATTTTTCTTTTTGTTTGTGTGTATCAGGCTGGTTTTTTTGGTTTGTTTGGGGTTTGTTTGGTTTTGGGTTATTTTTCATACGTGTATACTCCATGAAGTATGTATAGGCTTATTGTTGTTATCAATACTTAAACACACCAAACTATGAAACTGTAGCTGTAGTGAAACATCAGGGGAGCAACACTTTTCATCACTCAGGTGGGGCTTAAAAAAGTGAGAGGAATGGAAAAAATACGGAAAGGTGGATTTTCTTTTTGTTTCTTCTTTTTTCTCTACCAGTGAAAAATAAATGGAATACTCTGTTAAGGTTGCTGAAGCTGCTTTCATGACATTGATTGACTGACTCTGTTGTAGTTGGGTGGTTATATTTCAAGGCTAAACCAGAAGCTTCTCTGGAGAGTATGGGAATTAGGTCTGTATAGGTAGTGAGCCAAGGATTACAGTCTAATAGATATTATATTCTTTCTCATGGATGATTCTCCAGATGCACTTGTATACTGAAGATAAATGAATAGTAAGAGGGCCTTTTTTGTTGTTGTTAACAAATTCAGAAGTGATTATCAGATCTTTTCTTCTCCAAGAGTGTTAGAGGGAGAAAATTCAGTAACATACAATCAAACTGACAGATTAGCAGAGCTGGAAATGTGAATACCCTTTTTAACAAAAAAAAAAAATAATAAGACAAAAGCCTAAAATCAAATAGTTGCTCAGCCTGTGCCAATGGGAAATTTCTCACTGACTCATATAAAACCAAGCTTTTATGCCTTGTTTTCTCACAGGAATTTCCACAATACAGAATGTCAGTCTATTTTCTGTTGTTATATTCTACTAGAATTAGTTTTAAAGTAGGCATTATTTGGCCATAGATTTTTTTTTTTTTGAATCCAGCAATATTATAATAATTGCTGCACTTGAGTTTTTTAAGGATTGTTTTAGACTGGTGACTTTGTAATAGTATATACAATTAAATAATAAGGTTTTATTTAATTATTAGTATTGAAATATTTTAAAATATTTTGCCAAGATACAAAATTCTTAGCAGGATTTAGAAAAGAGTATACCAATAAAATTAATGACTGATGTCCCACAAAAAATGGTGATTACTGCATACCAATGAAATGCTATTTTCACTCATATGTAGGATATACAACACAATGTTCTGAGCGGTTTCCCTTTCAGTGTTATATCTAGCAGCTTTTTAGTATAATTTCGTAAGTTATGCATAGAATATGCAGTAAGTGTGATTATTCACTCTTACACTGTTCACAATTCACTTAAGCAAATAGCCTCTAGTTGTCATTTTGGAAGTAGATATGAAGAAGATTACAGTTCTATAATTAAGAATAAAAATCAAATCTCTTTTCTGTCTTCACTTTTAAATTGCTGCTGTCAAACTGTAAAAATGTATAAAGAAAGATGATTGAAGTACTTAAACCATTTATAATACTTAATCTTGGACAAATAACAAAAAGAACATTATAAATTGTTATTTCCTCATTCTAATTAGGTTATACAAATCCTTAATGCTTTACATAGTTATATTGTGGTGTAGCAATCATAAATCTCATGCATTTTTACACTGCTAAGCATATGCATGATAGCTAATAAGTAGCTCAACAGTCAATGTAATCTTGCAATTAAATCTTGAAAAGTAATATATTTTCATGATATCTACTTAAAAGAAAAATAATAATAAGGATTATAGTCAATAAAATTTCTTCCAGTATCTCTCTTGTCATATGTTAAGATGGAACCTGAATGTTTTTATTTCCTTGGATCCAGCTGTTACTGTGTTTCAGATTGAAAGTGCTTTTTCTTTGTATATTTTACTTTACTATGATATTTTCTTTGACTTCCAATTAACATTTATTCAACATTTCAGGGCTCACTGATATGTCCTTTTAAAACAACTGCAACTTTAATAGAGCACAGAGCTGACATTTGTCTATAGATCAAACCAATTTCACAGTCTGAGTTATGGCTTCAAATTATATAGTCTGAATACTATCATCTTGTCTGTCTCTACACTTCCTTTAGCTTTAGTAATTGTATTTTGAAGGTAGGATACTTCTGATATCTGTGCGTATATGTGTTTTTATAGTTCATGTGGTTTCAGGAAATACATGTATACTGAATCCTTTAGTTGCGAGAAGGACATCATGAACGACACTTCTAAAGAAACAGGTAATTCAGCATAGTTGTACTAAGATTAGTGAAGATTACTGATTCATGCAGTCTGCAATTCTGGCCAGTAGGGATAACAAGCAACCTTTTCTTGTTCTTGAGTTCTTTTGTGCTTTATTGCTTAGTGCACCATGAAGCATCCAGCTCTAGGATTTAATGTTGTCTGTAGCAGCAGTGGCATCATAACTGACAGATGTGCTTACTACCACCCCCTAAAATGCTGTTCCATGCTCAGATAGACTTTCATCTGCGTCTCCAAAGTGGAAAACCTATGTTTTAATTATACACATTTAATGTCAGAGTTGACAGCCTCTATTTTATTCTATTACAATTACTGTAATGACATTTTCTCTTTAAATTTAAGGTAGATGGTTTATACATTTTTTTTTTCTGTTTTAAATAAGAGGCACATCTGAAATTAATCCTATGAAAATGAAAAAATTATCATCAAGATAGCTTCAAGGCATTTACAAGTGTGCCATTTATTTATCTTTATCTCCTTTATTATTTGTACAATGTAATATGAATTTCAGTGCTGAGGCTGTAATATATACATAGCAAAGGAAGCAAAGCAAGCATCCCATAGGCATTTGAAACAGAGTTAAAAATTAGTTTTGGGAGGCCAGGCTCAGAGATCTCTAACTGGACTTCCAGCTGTGACAGCCTTGCCCACTGAGTAGCTACTATGTACTGATCTATATATGCTCTGAAGGAAGTTGTTTCAGTGGGTTGAGTCCTCTGATTTATAGTAGGCAGGATGACACTTAGGGTGTCTTTCTAAGAGCATTTTTTTCCTTGATTCTCATGTAAAACTACATACTATGAATTGGACAAAAATAGTTCCTAACAGAATGGTGTTATTGGGCATTACAGTTCTATTTCTCTGTAATCACATAGTCAAAATCAGAAATTAGAGCACAGATGCAGGAAATAAGTAATAATAGACTAATTATTTCAGTATGCTGATATCAGTAAATGTCCCTGGATAGTCTCCTGACAAGGTTGTACTATTGATAAACCATCTTTGAAATTAAAGCTGGTATTCATCACAAAATATTTTGATTCATTTGAAATATATTATCATCATGAAATTACTCTTGTTTTGAGTGACATATTTGGAAACAGTGTCAAAAAACTAGGAAGAGGCATGACTGTGGATCTACTGGGATTGCTCATGTCATTCCTGCTTATATTAGTAAGCAATGATACATCAAAAAAGCCCCACCCACAAAACAAAAGCAAGCAAAACACCCAAAAAACCAAACAAAACCCAGACACCCTCAAAAAATCATCAACAAATGAACCTGTGAAGAAATACAAATTAATCTCTTACCAATTGGGAAAAAACCAAACTTTATGCATAAGTGTGATATATTCGGTGATACCTGTAGCATGAAGCTTTTTCCCATTCCCAAAGAAATATATCCTTCCTGTCTGTAAAGTTTAAGCAAGAAGTTCAAGCCAAACAGAAAACTTTTAACAAAAATATATTGATTCTTTTATATCTGTCTGCCTATATTTTGATTTATCTGCTTATTTATACATTCCCACACATGAACATACATACGCAAATGTGTAGTAGATGGGGCAGGTGAGAGAGAGAGAGAAAAAAAAATTATTTTATTTTGTTAGCTAAACAGAACACATATATTTCACTCCTGCAACCCCTTTAACCTTCTAGTTTAATTTTTTGTTTTATTATATCAACACAGGTTTTCCATCTCTAAGTGTAAAACCCATAGTTAGTAAGTGGGAACAGAGGGCTTCCAGAGATAAGCTCTGAACCAATGGACTTTGCAGCCTGGGTGATTTCTTCTCTCAGTCTGCTGCCATTCCCATTTGCAGCTCTAGGTCCATGCATCACATGGACCAATAAAGAAAGCCACGCCTGAAGTGGTACCTTGATGAACACTCACAGCACTCCGTTGTCCAGCTGATGAAGATAAGAGCATGCTGGGGGTCACAGAGTGACACACACACGTGCACACAAATGTCTTAGGACCTGACCCCAGACATGTGATCTGTCCCTGGGCCAGACAGATCCCTGTCTTCTCAGGTGCTGCTTTTGGTGCTCCTGTCCTACATCCATACGCAACCTTGGTATTTATGATACCAGTGCCTAGATAATCTTGGCCTTTTATGGCATTACGTGATGCGGCCTTTCCTCCACAAATGTCCCCATTCTCCCCTTCAAATATCCATACAGTTTGTTTTTTTCTTACAGCAAGCACTTTCATTACAGCTCTGTGTCCCTTTTGTCACCTTCTCACACTGTTCTTTACTATCTGCAACAATTTCTCATGTTGTGTCCAGTAATCTCTGCGTGTCATCTGTCTGCATGTCATAAGCTCACTCTGTGTGTCTCTGTCTCTGCGTATACATCACCTATGTACTTTGTATGTTGCTTGATTGATATGGATGCTGCCTTGGGAACTGTCCCTTTTCTTCCCCATCCAAACATTAAACAAGGACATATCACACATTATTCCACTGTTATTTCCATAATTAGTGTTGGATCCTGCTTTTTTACTGATTTGTTTCAAATTTGATGTCAGAGCACTCTTTTTTTTTTTTTTTTTTGCGCTTCCGCCTCTTTGAGCCCTTTCTCTACTTCACTTTCTGTCAACTCCAGTAATTTTGTAGCTTGGTCCCAGCCAACTGACAACTGTCAGCAATTATGAAATCAGTGAGAATATGCTTGCCAAAGCTGAAGTTTATTGAGGACTTTCTGCACTTCTCCTGCAATATATGCTAACCTATCAGCATTTCAAATTCCTTCTATGCAGAAAATACTCAGAGCTTTAGGACCACTCATACATTTTCTACACTAATGCTTTCCTATTCCCTGGTAAAGGGGCATGGTTAGGAAGAGAAGTCATAGTGGTGATTTTAGTTAATCTGAAGCTTTGTCTAGGAGACATAAATGTGAAACCTTGAGCTCTTTCTAAATTATTTTGGAGTCCAACTCAGTAAACAAATACTCTTGGCAAGGAGGTGGAAATGCAAAAAAATACTTAAATCCACTTTTCTGGGAACACACACATTTCAACTTCTAGGCATGCATTAATTCCAGGCAGATTTATCCAAATTATGTGTCTTTGTGTTGATGAGAAGCTTTATAAAATTAAACATACATTTTAGGATTTTCAGATCTCTTGAGATAGTGCCATTTAAATTTAGAGCTTCCAGATAAACCCTGTCCTTTGGCTAGTCTGTCAGTAAAAATATTTTATATAGCTCCTTACTTTTTTTTCCTTTTCCAGGAATATAACTGAGGTTATTTTCTACTGAAAGATGGTAGACTTAAGCAACTATTATTAATATCGGCTAAGAGCAGTATTACACCCGTACAGAGTATACAGGATAAGTACTTGTTATGTTAGGGTCTACATGAAGGTTTCATTCTTTCAAAGCTTATTTTCTAAGAAATAGGCTGAGGGACAACAGTAATACTGTAAAGAATTTTTAAACAATCAAATATGTAGGAATTTTTGTCCTTATTTTATGTGGTTTTAATTAATCTAGGTTGAGTTTAAATTATTTTAAATGATTTCTTATAGGCTTTAAGTCCAATGTAAGTTTTGACAGATTTAGAAGAAAGTTTTAGAGAGTTTTTCGATCTTTTCAGATATTCCATGGGTAGGAGGCACGGTGTGCTTTATCAGAGATACTGTTGTGGAAAATGAGGAACTTGGGGATAATGTGACACTATCAAAATGTGTTGCATTTATCCAAGAGCTTTGAAGAAAAGTATTGCCTAAGATAATGTTTGTCTGAAGATGCTATTCCTAATACCTAGCATGTTATCCCAAACACTGTCATACCTTTTGTAAATCTTGCTATGGAAAAACAGGTAACTTTGCTCCCTCCACCTTGAGAAATCGAAAGTTTGTGTTTACCTCCAGTCTTACCACCCAAGTTACCTGGCTGGAAAAGTAAAACATCATAAGAATGAGGAAGTTCTTTCTGCCATTCATACATTTACATTGTTTCAAAATACGGGGAAAATATAAAATAGCTACTGAAATCTACATAAGCTTTCAGTTTGTTATGGGCAATTGGCAAGATGAAGCAGAAGAGCTAAAATAAGAAGTATTTCTTAGATTTTTTATAAACCTTCATATGCTTTCTTAGTGGCTTTACTAACAATTCAGATTCAGAATGGGTCATGGGAGGTACAGTTTGAGATCCCACGTTATTGTCTCTTTGAAAGCTATCTACATTCTGACTTGCTTTTCAGCTAAGTGAAGTTTTGTGG
Source organism: Clamator glandarius (assembly GCA_033459285.1). NCBI lineage: Eukaryota > Metazoa > Chordata > Aves > Cuculiformes > Cuculidae > Clamator > Clamator glandarius. The sequence continues at coordinate 5,954,388 of JAUNZM010000227.1, forward strand.
TGAAAAAATATCTTTAGATATGTGTCTTTCAATTGAGACATTAGTTTTATATGTATTTATATTTTCTGTATGTACATGCGTTTACTAAATGACCAGAAAAAGTGCAATGGACGTAGGAAGGTGAGAGTTCAACAGGAATTATTTTAATCAGCCCATCATCAACATTTGTTTTTTCCAGTCACTATTGCATGCATAGTCAGATCTCCATTTTTATTATACCTTCGTTAACCTTTAAATCTCCTGCCTGCGTACAACAGCCTTTCTTTCATTTAATTATCTGTTTAAAATTCACAAATGGTAGCTGCTGCCATTTTTGCTTTTTGACATTTTTCACCTGCAGACTGTAAGAAACAGATTTAAGAGTCTTGTTCTGCTCTTTTATGTTGCATGCTGATTTTAGCTGAAATACTGAGGCTGAAATTCAGTCGTTTCATTGTCATTCAGGAGTTGTTTGAGTTGTGCTTTTGTGCTTTGTGGGATCAGCAGACCTCAGCTGAATTTTGCTTTGCAACCATGTATTATTTTCCTTGTGCTGTCACTATTTCTTCCTCTTCAGTACAATAATAAAGTATCCCAGCTTGATCACTTTATATAGGAATTCTATTTCTTTTGTTTGTAGATAGGATCCCTTGATTTGCAAGTCATTCAGTTCTCTACTTATCAGTGGATCTATACTTGTTTTAAGGTACATTCCACACATGTAGCACACTGTTACCTCACAGAACATATGCGATAGATGTATTTATTACACCATGCATTATTTGATATACTTCATTCCCTTTTTTCTTTGTGTCATTAACAGTGTTTTCAGTTGCATTTCCTAGGACATCAGAAGAAATTATACACAGCCTCATAAGACTTGGTGTAAAATGTTTGTATTACTTTTTAGTCAGTCAAGCAGTTCTTTCTTTTTCTCCTAATCATAGTATTAGCACTTAATAACAGTTGCTATGGGAGCTGCAGAACCAAACAGTGGCTAAACCTCAGTGGCAATACATCTGTGTTAAAGGTAACATCTGGTCTTTGCTCCCTTGAAGGTAAGAGATGTGGTGAGAGGAATTTTAACTACTCATTCACACATTAACTTGTCCCTCAGTACACAGTATGATTCACTGCTAGGGAAGAAGTGGTGTTGCCAGACTTCTGTGATCACATTTAAGGATTAGAAAGGTAGGAGACAGACTGAGTTTCTGCCATGGCTTCTGTCTAAAGTCAGGTGGTTCGAAGAACACATGGTACTTTTTCTGCCTGTCTGGATCATTCATTAATGTTACCACTCTTTGGCTCATCACCTGCCTTCTTCAAACATACTTTCTGTTATAAGTAACTCAGCCTGACTGAAAAAGTCCTTGTCAAAATCTGCCCTTCATCATCCTTGTCAACTTTAGCTTATTCCCAGCATATGCATTTTCTCACAGTCATTCCTTATTATAACACATAGGCACACTGCTTGACAGAATTCGCATGAGATAAAACACTAGTCTTCTTCTACAGATATCAAATATCTCTTTAATAATCTTCTGTAATTCTGATAGCTCTTTTCTCTGTGTGCATTTCCTTGAAACTTATGCTTTAATAGTTTTGAATGTCTACTGAAGAACTCCAAAGTTTAACTCCTGGAATATCATCAAAAACTCTAGCAGTGGATCTGTATATTTTTAACTGTCAAGCTGGTAAAGATTCATCAGCAGTACATTTGTTTCTTTCTTTCCTGAACTTTCTTTTTTTTTGTGAGTGTAATAATAATACTTTAATACATATAAATGTGAACTAAGCAAGCCAAAATAATTCTTTGTTGTCATATTACAGTCTTTGAACCACAATTTGTTCTGTACGTGATGTCATTGACAACCTCATCATTATGACCAAGCTTTTATGTTATAGTTAAAAGTTTTCAATCTTCTTGTCATAGCAGTTATTTTTATTTAGACAAAAATGCCTTATTTTATTGGAAATAAGTGACAGTTTAATAGTATTTCGCATGTCTACTGTACCATTCTAAGAACTGGGCAGTACTTCACACACATTAATGAATTAAACTTTCTAGTAACCTTATGAGGAAGTGTTATTATCTTTATTATACAGACATTGAAAGAGTGGTATACAGAAGATAAAAGATGAGTAAGTTCAGACAGCTTATTTGGAGCAAGAAAGGGAACAAACCCCATAGTCTTCGTCTTTCATTTTGACCACTAGGTAATTGCTTCTGCTCATAGAGAGGAAGCTTACCCCCTTTTCTCTGCTGTGCCTGCTTAGGTAAACAATGTTTTTCCGTTACCTTCTCATCCCATTGTTAAGTGATGATTTATCCTTCTCTGGTAATCAATGTTCTGTCCCTGCTCAACTGGTTAAGGAAGAGGTCAGTTGAAAACCTAGGGGATGAGGGGAATATTTAAAGAGTGTTTGGTACTGTAATCCTGTAAAATAGATGTGTGGGTGTCTGTCTGTCTTTTGTCTCCCTATCTTCTCCTCTCTCTTTCTTTTTCCTTCCTTCCACCCTTCCTTCCTCCCTTCTTTGTCTTCCCCTTTCTTTCCTTCTTTCTTTCTTGAAAACTTTCTTTCTTCTAAAACCTACTTAAAAGTATAGTTTTGAACAGTCAGCCTTTCAGAACTGGAAGACTGAAGATACTCATAGCATGTTATTTATTGGACAATCTGTATGAAATGTCATGAGTTAATCACCCATGTCATAGCTGCACGCAGCCTTTTCAGTATGTCAGCAGTGCTTAGGGCCAAGGTTGATCCCACCTAACTTCAAATGATTTTCAGAGACCTCAGTGTTAGCATCTTGGTTTCTTTAAAGATGCTTTACATAGAGAGACATAAGACCTTCCAAAAAGAACTTTTGACTTGTGCTGAGTTACATTCTGTGGAGAAAACAGCCTCTCTCCACCCACCACAAAGGAAATTTAGTTGACCATGTTTCTCATAAGGGTAATCAGTGAAATGTATAAAATCGGAGGGGCTGCAGCAACAGATTTAATGCAGAGAACTGAATGACTGTGCAAGCAAAACTTTCTAGTACATTCAGTGAAGGCTAAGTATGAAGCGATCTTTCCACAATGATAACAAATCTGCCAGTATGTCTATGCAGGTATGTGGCATCTCCCTCTTATAAACCCCTGTATGTCACGACTGCATGTATAAAGTTATAGAACTTTTTCTACATATATAAGTTAACTTAGTGGAGGAAATAACTAACTGAATAACATCAGGCTCTTAAGTTTTCTTTTTTAACTCTGAGGCATAAGATGAAGCAAAAACAGCATTGCAGAGGAGCGGGAAGTTGTGCAGAAATCAACAGATGAATAAATCACGAAGTGAGAAAAATTGTGGGGTAGCACTGCTTCAGTAAAACTGTTAAGACACTGGTAAATTAGATTTCTGGGTTACATTAGTGACTCAGAAAACCTGCAGAAACACTGATATTTACCTACAATCTAATCAGTAACTGCAATCTTACATTAGTATTTTGGTCACTTTTCAGAACAGAAGGAACCGCTGCTTTCTTGTTTAATGTTTTACTCTAAACTTAAAATGCAATTACATAATATCTTTGAGGGCTGCATAATCAAAATGCTTAGATTACTGTATGAACCATTTTCTCTTGATTATCATCCCTGGAAATTTAGTCTGGACTCTCAAGAGATAAATATCATATATTTTATCTCATTCAAAAAATGAAAAAATGAAAAAAAAAACAGAGTATGCCTTACCTTCAGTGCTATACTCAGACCTTTAATTTGTATTAGTAGCTCTTTTCTTTCCCTACTGCCTTCAGTAGATTTGCACATGTCATTAATTGAAGCACCACAGGTATATCAGTACAGAACAAGCTGGAATGGAATGTGCTTGTTCATTGAGTGAGAACTATTTGCTTCACTTTGGCACAGGCAGGTAATGACTGATGAAACTGAGATGAGTTAGAAGAAATATAGGACTACATAGACATAGAGCAGGATACTTGCAAAAATTTTGTGACTTTAAAATAGATAAAACAGGATCCATTTCCTAGAGATCCTAGTTAGAGACGCTTAGAAATTATATGATACTGAAGCCTTTTACTTTTTTAATAGTATCAATTTGTAGTGATTAGCATTTTTTTTCATTTGCATTGGAACACAGTTGCTTAGTGCATGTCATAATTGTAATGCTTGCTCCTGTCAATCTTGTTCCTTAACATATCAGTATTTGCACTTCGGGTGCTTTCTAATGATGTCATTTATGAATCTGAGAAGCAAATGGAATTTAAATTATAAGAATATTTGAAACATTCTTGTGTTTTATGAAAACCTCTGTTTGTTTTTCTGAAAGTTAGCATTAATAGAATTTATATGATGAACACTCATCACAGTCAGAAACTATGAATGTTCTAGAAATGTTGCTAAAAACTCTCCAAAAATCTGTTTTAAAAAAAAGAACAAGATCAACATTTCATGCAAGTCAAGGAAAATTTCCTTTATTTAAACCCAAGTAAATTTGATATTCTTCTAGAAATTGTATATGTGTGTTTACCCTAAAAGGAAATTTTGAAGCAATGTGTGGCAAAATTTGATATTGATTTACATGTGTCCTAACAGAGAATTAAATCATTATGTTTGACAGAGAATAAACTACACATAGAAATAACATAACAATATATGTTATTATTTCTGAGAGCTGGAATAGATTTTGGACTGTAGAAGTTCAGTAGGTGAACACATGGAGTTAAAACAGGTTTTCGGAATTGTGTATACCTTCTTTTTCTAGCTTTAACATTCTTTGTTTTGGTAAGCCTTCTTACAGTACTGTTAAGCACTGATTTTTTATTTTTATGAAATGATAACCTGCACAAACTCTGGCTGCATTGAAAAATGAGAGGAAATCAGGAACTTCCTGTTAAATGCTTAGGTTCTTTTTCTTACAGAAAACTGAAAATGCAGACCTGACCTATGGAGGCAAATCATGCAGTTTTGTAGAGCAAGAGGAGTATTTAGATATATGTTGGGATGAAAATGAGTACAGCAGAATTTTTATGAAGAATATATTTTCATTTATAGAAAAGAAAAATATATTAAAAGGAGAGGAGTGGCAGTTTCTATAAAGGGCCATGCATCAGTAGCTACAGATTTTCCTCATGTGCAGTAAATTGCAGGAATGCTGCTCAGGCTGTTCCTATGCATTCCTGAACTTTAGTTTCCCCCTAATTTCAGTCTCTTAATTGTCTTTGTTTGTTTGTCTGTCTGCCTGCTTGTTTGTTTGTTTACCATAAGGAAGTTTGATTGAAGTAGGCGACATGAATTAAGTCTGGGCTTTGGTATCAGTCATAAGTTTGCTAATGCCACAGTATAAATGATAAATAATAACAAACATCTAGTAAGTTTACTCTCTCATGTCTACCTATGTTTGTAGAAATTTACTTGAAGTATGTGGATAAATAGTTCTAATTCCTATATCAAAGCATGTAGTTAAATTAATCTAACTCACAGTTTTACTGTTCTGAAAGGGTTTCTAACTCCATTCTAGACTCTACTTGTCAAGACATGTTTCAAGCTGGGATCAAAGACATTTGATGGTCAGTTATCTGGTCTTGTTATGTGGCTACTGATTTCATTTTCATTGCTGACGATGAGTGCTGGCCAGTCAAAAATGGTAGAAACTCATTTACTCTCATTGGGCAAAAAATTGGAGCAGGGGTTTCTGAAACTCTCCCAATTACCACACTGCTTCTAAGCTAATAATTTAGTGTGACTGGAAAAACTAAATAGCAAATAGCGTTAACTTTGTTTGCAACTCTTTTCTGCCTTTCACAAAATGACACCAAGCCTGAATAAAGAAGATTATTTGAAGGGCCAGGCAGGAAGGAGGCAAGAAGGAAAAAGCCAGATGTGATAAATCTGTAGAAGAGGCTTGAAGAGATTGTGTCCAGACTGGGGCTTGTCAGAAGACCGAGTCCAAGGAATAATATAAGGTGTTGGAAGTAATAGGAAAGAGATCTTCAACGGAGATTTTGAGGTTAATGAGGAAAGGAAAGGGGTCGAGGACAAAGAAGAAAAAAAAAAATGATGAATGGCCTCAATTATTTCTTTTAAAAATTCCCTGAAATTCTTGACAGAGATAGAAAAAAAACCTTCAAGTGCAGAGCAGCTCTTAAAGGCTTCTGTCTCCAGAAAAGAAAAGCTTTAATAGCTGTAAGTAACATTTATTATCCCAATTTTACGTGATGTGCTTGACATACAATCTGTGATACCACAGTTATATCGGGCTGGCCTAACAGCAATGGTGTACATGAAAGGTGAGTACTCATTACTCCTCTTTTTAAAAAATCTTTCCAAGTGAGCTGCTTTTGATCAAAGACACATAATTAAAGAATTAAGCAAGTTTACATCTAATAGACTGCCTGCAGTTCTCCACTGCATTTTTACCAAGCAATAGTCTACTTTACATGATTGTCTATTATACTCATTAGGAAACTAAGCAAGCTGATTGTGTTTCCCTGAGAGGAAAGTAAATGAAAGCTAGAAAAGGTGTGCAATGCTCTAATGAGATGTGTGGTGTATGCTCACAGCCTTCTTGTTTTCATTTAGCACACAGATCAACTCGTAAATTATCTTCAGCCTTCACGTGGTGTAATGATCTTTTGCCATTTTGGTTGTGCTGCACTCAGTGGTTGGCAAGTTGTGGAGATGGCTGGTGTTCTGGAAGAGGCTTCATTCTGCCTGACAACAAAAGTAACAGTGATTAGTTCAGCTTCTTAGTTGGGGCTCTATGCTATAACCCAGCTTGACATCATCAAGGCAACAGGTTTTTGTGATTTCCCTCCCCCCTTCTTCTTTCTCTCTCTTTCCTCTGTCTCTTCTGGCATGCTTTCTGAGCAAATTCTTTGCTTGCAGAGGAATGTCACATTCTCTTGCACTGGTTGATAAATATTTATGCCTGAGAACAGCATAAAGCTCTCTTTTGGATGCTTTCCCATTTTACAGTGTGCTGGCTTTGGGCCTGATCTCTGTGTTTAGAAAACAGTGTGTATACCTGCATGCTTTCTTGACTCAATTTCCTATTCCTAAGGGGTCTACAGCCAGTACTGCATGAGAACCATAGTGTATATTGCAATATATTTCAATGAGTTGTCAGAATACTTAAATAAAGCAAAATGAAAAATAGGTGGCTTCTTTTCTAGGTGTATAATCACATTTTATGGAGAACTTTATAGTTATACGTGGAAAGGATATAGTATACAAAATTTAAAAAGCGTTTTGAAGCACTTGGGTACTCTTATATCAAACTGAACAACTATGAATGGAAGTAGCTATGACAGTATTAGTTCAGCTCCATTTCACAATTATGTTTCTTTTTTACCCCTTTTCTTATTTTTTGCTCTGTTTTGCTTTTCTGCTTAGATTTTCTTGTTAAACAAACTCTAAGTACCTCCAGTGAAAAGATATTTTAGTTTTTAAAGAAATAGTTCTACCACTAATATAATGTAATGCCTTCTAAAAGCATTGGTTATGGAAACTAATTTCCTTTTTCCTCTTTAAAAGGAGTAACAGTCTGTTCCGGATAATAGTGGGTGTTCCTTGTTCTAATTAATGGACCTCTCACAGATGGTTCCAGGGGAGAAATGCACACCCTTGTGTTATATACGTACATGGTATGCCATCATATGGACAGATGCTTATACGAAAGACAAAGTTGGCTAGTTTCAATGCTGCATCTACCTCAAGGCTGAGTGTATCTCTCCTTGAAAGTTTTATAAGGCCAATGGGTCATGTCTAGTGTCTCCAGTTTTGTGTATTGGTATGTGACCAGAAAGCTTGTCTGGGTGTCTTCTTAGCAGGGTACTGGTGTCTGTTGTTGCTAGGGCAAAGAGCATTTGTGGGTTACCTGAGACCAGGCCATCTCTGTGAGTCAATATGTCTAAACAGAGCTGTCTGTGGAGCTCCCCAAGCTTCAGACCACTCTCTGATGTCACCCAGCTCAGCTGTGCGGTGGATTAGGCTGGCCAGCCTTCATGGCTGCATGAGCCACATCTTGACATCTCCATCTAGACAAGACCCAGAGCTAAGAGCTATGTGCTTAGTGGGGCTGCTTTGAAGGGTTAGTCTGAAAGCAGCTCTTAAATAGGCTGTTAAAATACTCCTAACATCTGCTCTGCTGTAGGGTAGGGGTGTGCTAGGTGTCTAGCTAGGTACTGGGGCAGACTGCAGTGTTGCTCTCTCAGTCTTACTGCTTCACTTTCTCTAACAGAGGACTTGGATTATACCAAAATCTTCATGTCAACAGACTGGCCACCTACTGCAGTCCCAGCATGGGAACCAGATGTGAATTTCTTGTGAACTGTATGTGGCTACCTGTTTGTCATTTTGAGATTGTGCTGATCGCTGACGGTGCTGTGAAAACTTTGTGGTTATGTACCTAACAGGCAGTGTGATCTCTATGCATGTATATACACACAAACATACATATATACTCCTACAACCAGCATATAGGATCAGGACTTTAGTTTAAGGGTCAAAACTTTTCACTTTAATCTAGGATATATAGCGTGGCCACTTGGACAGGAACCTTCATGCCAGCATTTACATTTAAATAAAATGTTAGCAGAACATTTATTTTAATGCCATTGTTTTTATAACATCATAGTATTAGTTATTTTAAAATAAAAGAGAAATGGAAATTAATTTAGCTTATTTTAGAATTTCACCATCCCTAATTGAAAGTGAAATTATCATTTTACTGAGACAACTGTTTAGAGTGATAGTTAAATTCCAGCTTTTTCACTAATGTTCCTGTTTTGCTGAGTAACTTGTTTGCTAAGATTCATTCACTTTTGAACAGCAGGTCAATAGGGCAAGAAGTTTATCAGTGTATTCTGTAATAAAAAAGGAAAGAGGAAGAGATTACATCTTGAAATATGTAAAATAACAAATATTGAAATACTTTAGTTTTAGTAGAGCAACTATTATTTTCTTACACTTGAATTTTTCCCTCAGCCTAATGCAAATGCATGGTTGATCTATTTGATTTTGCAGACTATGGCTATGTGTTTCAGCAAATCAAAGAAAATTTGCCTCATGCAAATTCTTCCAGGAGCAGATGTGCCTGCCAAGCTGGGCAGAGAACATGTGCAGGAAGGTCACAAAGAAGATGGTTCTTCATTATGGTCTGCCAAAATCTTAGCAGATCATCACTGATCATGTCCAGATGTAAAATTTCAGTCACTGTCTGTTTTATTTTTTTATTATATTTTTCATTTCCCACATTCCTGTCTTTACTGATGGGTGAAATCAGTTTTTCCTCTGTCAGCCAAGAAAAGTATAAAGTTGCAGTCTCAGGGTTTTGGTTTTGTTTGAATTTTTTTTTCTGGAAAAAATAAAATAGATGCACTTTGTATGTGTCTTTAAATCAGGAAGGTGTCTCCTTTCAGCCAGGCTGATACTGAGAGGTTGAGGGAGATGTAACTATGATACAAAGCAATCTGCAGATAATGTCTTGTGGTTGCTTCACTATAAAGCTCCACTAATGATGTGTTTCCACCCCTCCCAATCACTGTGTCTCGTCATGTCAAATTAGTGACTGTCAGGAAGACATTTCTGATTGTTGTTTAAATTACTTTTGGGCTTTGAATGAGCTTTGACAGTTTAAACTGTAGCTGAATGTTTTGAAGTCATTAAAATCTTGTAACAAATGGAAACCTTTTATCAATTTTAAAGGGTCAGTAATGGCTTAAAACAATCACTTCTGACTGAAAAATAAATAACTAGAGATCACCCAAGATTATAGTAACTTCAAAAGATCTGAGAAAAAGAAAAGCTCTTTTCGGTTTATTTTCTTTCAGAGCTAGGTGGTGTATCATATTAAATGCCTCCCCTGCTTCTTTAGGAGTCTAGTCTTCAGGGAAAAAAAGACCTAAACAGATAAAAATTAAATATAACCCAAAATATAACATCATGTGCTTGCAGGGTTGGTGGAAGCAGTGAAAGTGTCTGCTGTACTTCTAAGCCATTGTTTAGTTTCTCACTTCAAGTAAGAATTCTTGTAAGTAAATTTTTTCATGACAGAGATTTTATTATTACTTCATTACATTAAATCTTATTTGTAGGAACTCTAATTTCTAATATAGGTAGTCTTTCAGGCAGCCCCCAGATTTTTTATATGCTGTAGCTTATCTGAGAAAAATAAATGGTATTTGAGACATTGAATATGCTGCCTGCTTATTAGCAAAGACATTTTTCATCTTCGAATTTTATGCACATATGAGCTAATTAAGAGTGTAATATGAAATAAATCCATTGCAGTGCAGATGTTTTAGTTACAATAGTATAGCTTGAGTGATTTCCTGTAGGTTTTAATAAGAATAAATGTGAATCTCAGGCACTGGTCATGCAGTCAGTTATACTGCCAGCATAATATATTAGCAGACGGAAAAAATGCAAATAAGCAGGGAAACAAGCCTATTCACTTCCTGACGCTTGTTCTATTGTTTGCTTGGGTTTTATTTTTTTCAGATCACTTAAGATTGATAATTTCTTTCTCCATTCTTGGCTGAGATGCATTTCGTATTGATTGAATGACTATCCATTGAATAAAAGAAGCATCGTTGGCAGAATTTCTAGCTAGATATCTTGCTGTTGATTAGGAGACAGGCTGCTTGTATGTGTCAGATAAAGAAAAAGTGTGTTTCCAATATAGCTTCATTCTGGACTATTATTTCTTCATTAACTTGTTAAAAGAGAAAAGCATCTGTAAGGCTTTTTTTTTTTTTTCTTCTCCTCAGGCATCCATGCACAAAATGAGTATGAGCCAAAAGGGAAAACGGGGGAGTGAAGGGAAGAAAAGGAACAAGCGAACAGGGAAATGAGTAAATCATAAAAGCCAGACAAAGAATATCAGTATTTTTGGATCTTATCCATGCTTTCAGAATCAGGAAAAAAAAAAAAAAAAAAAAAAAAAAAAAAAAAAAAAAAAAAAGCTGAAATGAGTAGGCATCTTCAGCAAGGTTCATTTGAGGAAAAAATGGGAAGTTAACAAAAACAGTAGCAGCAACTGTGCGATAGCTCCTCAGGGACTTCTGATGAAGTCAAGCACGATAATTTTATATTATATAAAAATATGATATCAAATCTTTTGAGTCAATTATCTTAAGACTCTTATTAAGTATTTTTTCCCCTGTATGATTGTGGAATACATGACTGATCACGTTTCTTAACTTACAGCAGACTAGAACTCAAATGGTTTAAAGAAAGGCCCTTAGGGCTGTGGAGCCGTTTCTGTTTGCCAGTTGTGGGCTGGACTCCCTCATTTATATTTAACTGTAATCATCAGCTTTGAGAAGAGTTTCTAATTTTAAACACATGGTGCTTCCCCCACCCCCTCCTTTTGTCCTCGGGAAAGCTGTAATTTGCTTGGATGGATCTCGACTTTAGCTATCAACACACTTGAGTCCCAAAGTGGGCTTCACACATGAAAACTGTGCTGCCAAAAAATGTTACCTGGTTGTGTTTATGTTTGTTTGCTACTGCTTTTTTTCTTCTTCTTCTTTTTTCAAATGACTTCTACTTGCATCTTGAGTATCATCCAAGCCAGATTGTATGGCTGTTATTCATGGCCTTGACAATATATCATCTCTTTAGTATGGATATTATGATACCTAAATGTCTTTCTTACAAGTCGAAATAATCAATTCCTAAATAACAGATTTGGAGTGTAATGAATTGGTATCTCTTGAACTGATAGAGACCCAATTAGATATTTTCTTGAGCTATATAGGAAAAGGAAATTAACTGATTTTTTTTATTTTTTTATTTTTTTTCAACAAAACCCCAATTCAATATCCATTTTTGCTCTAGCAGTGTTTTATCCAAGCTTTTCGTATGCACACTGCATAGTTAGTTGACCACATATCAGTAAAAGGTTATGTGTAAATGAAACTTCACTGCTCAATTGTAGCATTTGCTTAGTTGTCTATGTATTTAAATATCAAAAAGCTTTGTAAACTGTTTTCCTTTACTTTTAGTACAATGCTAGCCCTAACTTCACTTCCCAGAGGGAGGGGAGAATAAAGAGCAACAGGGTTTGTTTATGTTTGTACAGGTTGTTTTCCTTTTAACAAAGACCAGCACAAAACATACAAATCCATATGTTTGGGTTTGTGGCTGCCACATTAGTTACACATGTGCTCACAGTGTAATACAGTGAGAAACAGTCTGAGATGATATAAAAAAGCAATTTTATGACTGGCCTATTTTTCTTTAGTTAGAAATCCCAAATCTTATACTAACTTTTTTGAGAGTATTTTAACAATCTCTGAGTAAAAAGCATTAAGAAAACACTTCCCTAGTACTAGTTTCATCACTGGCTTTAAGAGTGTATATCAACCACAGATTTCCAAATCAGAAATTAGATTTTTCAGCTTTATGGAATAAGTTTATTTATTTGGCAACTGTTTGGTAGCGAGGCAGATAATTTTACGGATAAATCTGCTAGGGAACCTAAATCTTGCAACATTTAGCATTGTGATAAATCTATCTAGATTTTGGTACTTTAATGCCTAGTTCATGGTCAGCAAAGCCTAGAGGGCCATTCAGCACTGTATAAATGCCTACAGTTGATCAGGTGAATAACTCTTTAGAGGCCATGGAATGTATGGACAAAGGGCTCTCTTTGGTTACTGTGTGAAAGGCACCTATCACACCTCAGATGCTCTAAAATGTCAAAAGCATTAACCTGAGGCTGGCAGCTTTTGTAATAGACTTGCTGGAGATCTGTGGTCTTTTTGAATCACCAGCTAGAGGCCAAACAACCTTAGCGCACTTAAAAAAGCACTAGATACCTCTGTGTAAGCAATTGAATAGGAGTCTGGACTCGTATTTAAATTCAGTTTGGAGTTCAATTCAACTCTAAATCTGCCTTAATATGGATGCTAGTGAGGTGTCTAGTTCTGCTTGTTCTTACTGTTGTGATCCTTGATGTTTGTTGTTTAAAACAGTACAGTAGTTAATCCTGACATTTCAGAAGTATAGCTAGTCAACAATATTGGGCCACCTAAATTAAGTATAGGGCCTAATTATATAATTAACTTATTACATGTCAGTTGCCCTACTTCTGAAACATTATCCTGCAAGACTCCTTTCCTTGTTTCCCTACTGGTAAAAAAAAACCCCAAACGTGCTCTTTTGCCGTCCTTCAGAAATATTTAACTCAATTGTTCTTTTACATGGATCTATAATCGTATATCTGAATACAGTACCAAAATGCCTGTCTACGCAGATGTACAGGAAACTTTAAATGGCTGTACCAAACGTCCTTCAGGTCTTTCCACTAATCGAAGTGTTACTTGTATTTGTTAGTAGAGAGAATTCATAACATACATTATCAAGCCTCATCATCTGTCTAACCAAAGAAATCATTTAAGCAGACAGAAAGTGTTCAGCTTCCTCATTGTTACTAGGGACAATTTTTATTGGAACCATCATACAATATCCACAAGCCTGAAAAATTCATTTTGCTGTCAAATAGCATGTTTAAGTGAAGTAGCATTTTCTTGTAAAGATTACTGCAAATTGATATAAATTAAGGTCTGCTTTCTGAGAAGAATGAAGTTAATCGAAGTGGAATTAAAGCTATAGGTTCCTTTCATTTAGTACAGGTACTTCACTGATTTGTTAAATAATGGGTTATTTGATATACTGTATAGAGAGTGATGTAGGTCACTTTCAGCATGCAGTGCCACAGATTTAAAGAGAAGAAAAGAGGAAAATACAAGTGCTTTCTAGTTTCCAAAATACCATGTAGGAATCTCTGTAACAAACACACCCCTTTTACCCCCTTCGCCCCAATTTTTATATATTGCTTCAAGGCATGGTTTTCTTTTATACTTTTGCTATATTTCACAGCCCTAACGTTCAGTTCAATAAACCTCTCAGGAAGATGGCATTGGCTTTCTTTCTTATCAGAAAGTGTGTTATCACCATCTCACTTGATCAGCAGATTTGTTTTGTGTAAATATGAGCCTCAAATTGTTCATATGACATTGAATTATATTTCTGTTGTTGGTTCAGAATATTTAAAGTGATATTATCCTTCCATGTGTTTTGTGTGGTTGGTTTTGTTTTGTGGATTTATGCTTGCAGACTATATGCAATTCTGTACAATTTTTTGCTCTTGGAAAAGATCCTTTGATGCTTGTAAAAAGATGCAGAACACTTAGAGACTATGACTTTAAAAGATTATTATCACTCACGGAGCTCTTTGTAAGTCATCAGCTCCTCTTCAAATCCAAGTTATTGTGTGTAAGCTTCAAAATGTACCCAGCTGAACTGATGGAATGAGAGGTCAGTTCAGTGGTTAAGAGAAAACAGGGGTGGCTTTCAGCTCTCAGTTAAAAACATCTGTGCCGTTATTTAAATCCAAGTTTCTGCATGTCAGTAGGTGCCTAACCTTCCATGATGATTGATGGAGCTCTAGCATTTAATTTAGGTGTCCGCTCATGGGCATTTCTTGCCAGGATACTCAAGTATTCAAAACATTGGGTTTAGTCTGGCAGATATGAGATAAAATCTGCAAGACTTGTGCCCTTCTTGAGAGAAGGTAGGCAGAACTCCCTGTGCCACTTCAGAAGGCACAGGATGTCCATGTGTGAAAAATGAAGCAAACCTACTTTAGTCAATCGAGTGCAAGGAAAAACTGAATTTACCTAATATTAAGTGTCTACTTTAAGCTAAGTTGAACTGCTGCAAACTACCTGGCTCTATTGATTACATTTTCACTGATAATACTGGGAACTTCAATACCATTTTGTAAGTAAAATGCACTAGTAGACACTGGATTCCCCACTGCAAGACATTACAGGACACCATTTCTGTTAATGCAAATTTGTACTTCTGTTGACTGTTTCAGTTAAGAGACAAAGACTGACTATAGGGTTTTAGCATAAAGACAAAAGACGATACTGGGAAAAAAAAAAACCTTCCCCCTAAGAAGGTTGTCTGATGGCACCCAGATAAATGCTCAGATTTGCTAGTAAGCATTATAAAAGAACTTATGAGCAGACTCATCTCTTTTGTTCAGTAAAGAATCTAATTTATACAAGAATAGTTTGTGCCTTCACCAAGAATCTGAGCAACATTTACTTATTTCTGTTCAGGAACCAACTTTGGCTTAGTATTTGTCTCAGCTTTAAAATATGCAGTGTAAAAACTTTGTATATTTACTGGAGTGATTTTCCTGACTAAGTAGTATATTTACCATGAGAAATAGGAATTTGCTGGTACAGTCAATCGGTCCAAATTTAAAATTAATAATTTGCATATACAATTTTATTGTCAAGGTTACCAATGGAAAAATAAAGACTTTTTTTCTATAATATGCTATAGAGAAGCAATAAAAGTAAAAAGTAGCAATATTTTTATATACTGAATTAAAACAAAAAGTTGTAATAAAGGTGCCTGTTTAAATTAATTCTTTCATATAATTATAGGATTATTTTGAATTATTTCTAATCTAGACAAATATTCACTGTCAAATTTTCTATGCAATAAGATGTTGATAAAGTCTCACTTGGAATTATCGTTTAATTTTACGAGATGAAACACAAAGGAACTTTGTTACACATGAAGCCTTGGTGAAAAGCAATTGCCAGAGAAGCTACTCTGGCTTAAGTAGATATTTATGCATACTTATATAAGATGACGAGAATTACAGAGCATACTTATCTCTTACAAGGAGATTGTAGAGATTAATTCATTAATTTATATCAGGGTGTATAAAAATAATACAATTTGCATTAAAAATAATTTTAAAGTGGCTATACATCAAGCTGGGCACAATGTATTTCCCTTTCTTTACTGTTTAAAAACATTCTTTTTCAAAATCACACATAATTATTGATAATCACTCATGGTATTTTATGGCAAAAGGCTCAGCAATAGGTCTATCTAAATGAATCTACTTTTACATTAAATTGTTTCTGGAAAACACAGCCTATTTAATTGACCACCCTTGTAACTGGTTTCAGGCAAAGCGATGCTGACTCTAAATGGCCATTTTAATCTAGGAACTGGGAAAGCTGGCATGGTTTCGAAACAGTATTTACTTCATCAGCTAAGAAGGGGTTTGCAAAATGTGCATGGAGAAATTAATCATCAGATAAACTGCTTTGTGGCAGTGTCGCTCAGTTTAAGGGAGCCAAATGGTCGTCCCAAGCCTTATGTTGGAGTGGCATTTTGTATTTCCCTTCTACTGACTATAGGGTAGATTCAGTCTTTCTCACTGTCAAGAATTCAATACCTGAAAAGATTTCCATTACTAATACCAGATTTCAGGCTGACTTTGGTCGAAGCCTGAAGTGATAACAAGATGTAATGAGATGTTAGTGTTGTGTTCATTATGAAACAAAGTGCCCTTTGGAAAAAGACTCCATACTCACCTCAGTATGGGACAGTCTTCCCTTCTTTATTCACGGCAGCAGAACCTTACTGTGCTGTTTCATTGCCACAGTGTGCCACAGTGTGAGGATTCACAGTATGTGCCCTAGTTTTCTCTCCTTCTGAAATTGTATAGCAACAGTCATGGTTCACAATAGCTATGTTATCTTGTTTCATCAAATCCTGTTGCTTCCCTGAGACCATGGTCAAAATCTTCCAATTCAGGTAAATGTAAGGAAGAATGAATCACCTGATTAAAGCTGACAAGAAGTTAAGCATATTTTTTCCATTGGTTGCAATGAATCATGGATCAAATTTCACATGCATTAAGATTCAGATATTAGGGCAGAAGTTAGTATCCTTCCATATTTACATGCATATATGTAGGTACTTTTTCTTACTGGATATTCCTCACAATGTCTGAATTCTACACAGTTTAAAGGGTACATTTGTATATTCATAATCTGTTCAGAGCCTGAGTTGTTAGTACACCCAATAGCCAGTAATTTTGTTCACAGACTTTCTGGTATGTGAAAGCAAATAATTTCTTTTTCTGCAGAGAATTCAGTAGTGTATAAAAAAAACTAGTCTCATTGTTATGAAAATTACTTACTCAATGTAAGATAAATCTTTGAATTGCTTTCTAGTTTGATATGCAGAAGAAGCAATTTAATTTGAGTTCAATTCACTGTAGGACAGGTCTAGAGAACTGGAAAAGGGCAGATCTTTACTTCCTCTTTGATTGCTTCCAGGATGCTTCCTCATCTTTTTTATCAAGGTGCCAGATATTTTTATGGCTATGTAACACAAAAAAAATCTATAAGATGCCTTCTCTTCTCTTCCCTTTATTCCCTCATCATGAACCTTTGGTCAAGTGAGAAGTGCCATTCTCCCTCCCTTGAGTCATCCATACATAAATTTGCAGGTTAGGATCTCCAGTTGGTCACCTCCAGCAGCCACAGCTCTTATTCCTCTCTTACGTCCTTAGCACTTCTTGCTTCTCTCCACCTGCTTCTTCAGTGACTCTCCCCATGTCCTCTGCATTTGATGCCAAAGCTTGCCCCTAGCTTTAATTCACACTTCTCTGATTTGTTAAGGGCTTGGGGAAGAAAAAAAGCCTTTCACACCAAAGCTGCACTTATTTAGCTATGTCTAACAGAAGGCTTTTTGGGGAACTTGAGGTCCTTTTGGTCACTGATTATCACTGATGTCTTGGCTTCTGTTGCCAAGGCCATAGTGGTCGTCAGTTGTGGAGGAAGCCTTGCAGTTGTGCGGACATGCAAGTAAGCTGCTGCCTTGCTGTAGCTGCTAATTCAGTGTGAAGAGGTGTTCACATTGGAGGCATGATGTTGATATGTCTTCACGATGTATTGGAAATGGCTTGCTTGAGTCCACCGGCATGCACACTTACTCACACACAACTCTGCATCATTTCTAAGCATCATTGACCACAATTACTGCTTTGCTACTGAGTTATAAAACATGTTTTATTCTTGAAGGAATTACTGTATTTGCAAATCAGAACAGTGGCAGGTTATATCTCATACTTTGAGGGAAAGCCACAGGTAAATCAGTTTAATTAACATGAGAATAACATTTGGGGATACTTGCAAAAACTGGGCAGAAACAATAGGTCATTTATTATTTCTAATTACTAATATGTATATTAACAATTTTTTAAAAACCTATCAAAGTGTTTTAAGTAGTTGATAATTCTGTTTACTTGATGAAGACTCTTTAGGAGACCAAAACCAAAATTTTAGAATAAATGACATAACCAGTATGATCTGACAGCATCTATATGAAGGCTGCATACAGGTTAGTTCATTTTACAGTGTATGAACTACACAAGTCAATTGAGGCCCTTCCATTCTGAATCGAGACAAACTACTAAAATACCCAAAGCTTGTTTTCATTAATGATTTAGTGAATGCCCAAAACAACATAAAATACCAGGATTATGAATCAAACGTTCTAATGTTAGGAAAAGTAGCGAGTAGGTCCTTTAAGTGATGGCAGCCATTGCAAATTACCTTTTCTGCAATATCTTTTCCCTACTCACTATGAAAAGCAGAACGCTGTCTCTACACAAGTTAAAAGTTATGGAAGAACCCATAGGGTCTATGCTGCAGTGTTTCTGTTTTAGGAGGCATTTGATAAAAAGCAAGGGATTTCAGGGGAGTAAGGTGGGGGAAGAGTAGCCTCAAGGCATAGGCAGCAAAAACAAAACTGGGTGATCTGCTTGCTAGTGCTACAAGGTGACTGGTGACAAGTTTAGGTTATTTGTACCAGGCCCAAGAAGTACATGACAATTTTTTTCAAGTGTTTCAGGTTATCTGTCACTGGAAGGATTCTTTAGTTTTGTAAGGCAATATTGTGCATGATAGGCAAGATCATCCTTGTCCTCGTTGCCCATCTGAATCGTTCTTGTGCTGAGTTGTTCCACTACATTGTGCCAGTTTTCTTTTCTTTTCTTTTCTTTTTTTTTTAGATTTCAATAATAGAAACAGCAAATTGGGAGGAAAATCCTTCTTTGGAATGTGGCTGTTATCCTGAGTCTGTTCAGAGATCATTACTATGTAGGTGAAACATGAAGAAAGGGAACATATTCAGTAATGACTGTATCTTAGAGAATTTAGCAAACTCCTTAATTTCCTGAATAAAAACAAAGTTGGTTTTTTTTTCAATTTCAAAGGTGTATTGAGGTCCTTGTTTGATTGTTAGTTTTTTTCCCCACAGAACATCTCAGACATAATTATCAGATCTGAACTATCAGTTGCCTGTTGAAGAACACGGTGCCATTAGAAATCCGCAATGAAAAAAAATGACATTTTTCTTTCTTACTACAGATGACATTGTTTTTTTCTTTTCCTAATTTTACTCCTAGAAAAACTCAAAGTGATGTTCAAAAACTGATTGAATATTTTTTGTTTAGGTTTTATAATAAAGTATTTTATCAAATATTAATTTATGGGATACTTTACAGTATCCAGAAGTTATCCAGACATTTTACTTTGAATCATCAAAATTTGTGATATTTGAATTTCCTTTGGATTACAGAGTATTTTCCTCTGGACCACTTTGCGTATCTGTTTATTAATGCCACCACAACCAAAGGAACAAAAGCAGGGCTTTTATGAAGGGAGAGGAAATTAGTTGCTCAGGCACAGTGATTTTTCACACTGAGATATCTCAGATATTTTTAGATAGCATCTCAGACAGAATTCCACACTGAGGGAGGAAAGTTTGGGAAGGAGGCTAGTACAGACTAAGGTTTTGTTACCATTTTGAAGTAAAGATATGGAGATAAATTTAAAATATATAAATATATCCTATGTGTATATGTCAGTTGAGTGCTGGGTGGAAATACCAGTTGCTTACAGAGGGATTTTACCTTGCTGTTGAAGAACTCGTTTTCCTTATCTTTCTGAATTCTATAATCAGATAAAGGGCTTAGGATATATTGTGGAGATGGAAAGCCTAAATTATAACTGAAACTAGTGCTGCCTCTATTGCAGACACCTTGGTTGCCTGTTTTTGAACTATTAGTAGTTTCTTCAGTATCATAGTTAGACACAGTGAGATCGTTGCAGCTGAGTCACCGGTTTTCAATTTGCGTTCAAAACTAAAATGGATTTTTTTCCTTATTTTTTTTTTCCTCTGCGAGCATGTATTCTCATTTGTAAATATTTGTGTAATCCTTAACAAGTAGAAATAAGTGTACTTGTGATTTTCCAGCATAATTAAGTTAGTTAGGGATACACTTTCTGCTTTACAACTGTCAGTACAAAGCTGTATGTACACGTTTAATGATATAATTTATGCCAGTCAGAGGATCCTTTAGCTTGTATAGACCGCCAGTGTATATGTTAGATGGGTAAAATCATAGTATAATAGCATCACTGTTTAAAAGTTTGATTAATTTGAATATACCAATATATTTGAAAGGAAAAATGTCTGCTGGTATAGGCAAGGTTCAAGGTTTCAAATTATTGTAATTTCTTTGACCTTCTCTCCTTTAATGTTTTTAGTTTCAGAGGCTTGAATTGCTTTTTGCCTTTATTTTTAAGAATACACTAGCCAAGTGATGGACAATGGGCAATATGATAGGCAATAATTTGAACTTGGAATTTTTGTATCCAGTAACAATAGCATACTTTCTTATTGAAGAGTGGAATCAGACAGCAGTTAACTCTCATTTTAAATGTGAAATTTTAAGACAGTGTGGACTTGTTGGTTATTTACTTTATAGGTAAAATCTTTTACCCATTTAAAAATACCAGGCTTTTTGGCATTGTCTTCAAAAGGATAAAAGCAAAAAAAAATTAAGATGAATACTTTTGCTTGCTGCATTGCAAAATGGTCATAAATTCTAGGAAAAACAGTTAAGGTATGTTTATGTTGGATCCTTATGGCATTAACAGTAAGACTGGCATTCCTTTCTGATTTTACTATCATTAAATTTAAAAATAGTTAATTATGAACTTTTGTCCTAAATAACCATCACAAACGACTACAGGTGATTAGTACGTATCTGTGTAGATTTGTATATTAACCACAATAGAATAAATTTCTTAGCAGCTAAAAGTATGCCTGATGATTAATTATCCAGTGGCCATAGCTATGTGCAAAAGGATTCTTCCATCTTTAAATTATCTTAAAAAAAACTATTGAGTTTGTATCATCTGCTTACCTTTGGTATGATATAATCTTAATTATTCTTTAAGCTATTGCAAATGGAATCAAGATGTGAAAAAAAATACATTTCAAAACCGCAAAAATACAGTTCTTGGTAAGGAAATTCTAAGTAGTGTAATCAAGCATAATCAAATCCTAATCAAACCATATAAGTCAATGCTATAGCCAGCTTATGCATAAACAAATTTCAAGTAGGAAAGCATCACCTCTTTCACAATAACCTTGCTGTTGTATACACTAGTACTGAAAATTACTCATTATTTTAACAGAAATGCTAACACAAACATTGAAATATTGTTATCTTGAAGAATGAAAATTATTCAGAAAATTTAGCTTTGCAAAAAATGTCTACTTCCTTTTTTTTTTTTTAACAGTTGATAGAAAAACAGATGAATGTGTTTGGGGGATTTCTTAAAACTGTTGTGGAACATCACTAAATGTCACTTATTTGAAGTGGCCCCATCTATCCTATCTTTTGCTATTTCAAAAGAAAAGAAGGTTTGTTGTTTGTTTAATTTTTAACCTTAGTTATTCCTTTGATTAGAAGGCTTAAATAACCAACGGACAGTATCCTAGTTTTGCTAAACAATGTAGGGATTAAGTTGTTATCTATTCTAGTGCTGCACAGGATTCTATCACATAAAGAATGAAGATTAAAAGAATAAAATCTTTTTTAGTTAGTCTAATGTAATAATAAAGAAAAACAAAACAAAAGCAACTTACCAGCTTGCAGTCTGGTAAATCACCACATTGATTAGAATGATTTGTCTCTTTAGGTAGTGCAAACTACAATTGATTTATTTTTGGCCATTTGCTAAGACAAGCTGATGTAGCACTCAATTGCAGGTAGAAAATGCTTTTCTCTTTTCCTCACAGCTAGTGGTGAAACTATACCAACAAATTAGAAACCATTTTCGGGGACTTTTAGTGGGAAAAGATATGAATGCAACTAATGAGCCAACAATAGCAAAGAAATAAATCATGATCGGCAATTTAGAGCTATAACGTTCACCAGCTACACAATAAGAACTGGAGATTCTTCTTCAACCTGAGTTTTCCAGCATTTTTCTCTGAATAAAAAGATGGTGTGCCTTGTGCAAAAGGATCAAATGTCTTCAAAATAAGCATAGATCTAAAACTATATTATGACAAAAATCAAGGATAAAGTTGGGTTATTACAAAAAAAAACAAAAACAAAAAAAAAGAAAATTCTATCCTGATGAACTACAAAAGAATAAGTAAAGACTGAATTTATAAGATATTAAAGCCAATGCTTACTAAGGCCATGCCTTTTCTCAATCACATATCCATCTTTTTTTTTTTATTGGACCCTTCGCCCAAATCCTCTTTGATTTTTGCCAGAGAAGGGAAAGATATTATCTGTTTGATGAAGAAAATAACACCAGACAATTCTTTCTAGTATAAATCTAGGAAGGCACGCTACATTTAAATTACTAACCGTGAGAGGTGGGAACCAGGTTATGTAAGAGTCAAGCCTCTGTATTCAGCTCTGGTAAAATAAACGTTTTATATCCACTTCCAGGCCAGTAGAGGGAGAGAAGCTGAAAGTCTGGAGACAGTGACCCTCTCTAGCTAAGTCAAACAGTGTATGGTATGAAAAAAAACAGTGGTAGAAATTTTAATCCTCTTGCAATCCATTCTCTATAATGAATGAAGGACCAAAATACTGGCATTGAATCTTTTACAAATTAAGGCAGTGGCACCACTCACCCACCTTTAACTTAGACTGATGGAGCATCAGTCTAAGAAATGAGACAGAGTTACAGCATTCTTCAGCCTGGTAAGTTTTGAATCAGCATTAGAAGGTGTTGTTCACTAGTTTCTAAGGTATTATGGTATGATGAAAACATTTGCTATTTGTAATCTATGAAACTCAGCTGCAGTGGTGTCAGAAATGAATGCAGACAAAGAAAGGTGAGGTCTGTAACTCTCACCCACTGGATCAGGAAGGCATTTTTTAAGATTTTCAGTGGGTCTAGAAATCTTATATCTCTCATGAATCATTCCTCCTATCATTGAATACAAGCTAGGGTCGTAGGATCAAGATATTCTCTGGGTATTTGCACCCAGAACAAGCACAGATGGACTAAAGCAGTTTCAGAGCATATCTCCAAGTCATCTCCATTTACCATTATTTACTTTACATTGCAGGCCAGTCTGAGAGCTTACAAGCTAAATTCTTTATCAATGAAACTCAAGTGGAAGGTGTGTTCCATGACTGCATCTAGTGCAGTCCAGTTATGAATGGATAGTCAGTGTGTTGAGCCAGGATAGATCTAGTTTGGACTAAACCTCTGAAATTCATATGTGGTTAAAACTAGGTTCTTGGCCCCAGCTGAAGTCTTGGTTACTTGAATATTACTGGATTTTTATTTTACAGCCTCTCTGTGCTCCCAAGGACTCTTCCTTAGCTGAATTGAACTACCTGTCTCCTTTATGAGGGTTATTTAAACTTTACGGTCTCTCTAGGTGCAAATCTTGCTGCAAAACGCAAAATAAAAAATTCGTAATGCACTGCATTTATTGTTTTCTAAGAAATATATTCACTTCATTTAAAAATATTTGATATAGTAGTCACAAATCTGAAAATATCAAAATTTCTGTGGCCTGTTTTGTAAGCATTGTTGTGCTATATTTTGTATTTCTATCATGTAAGTCAAGAATGCTGTTAAGAATGCTCAAAACTGAATAAAAATTTAGTAAAATAATTTGTTATGAATACTGCTATTGGGACTTCACTGGTGACAGTTTTTAATCCAGAGAAACCTTATCTGAGATTTATTGATAGCCAGTAAGCAATAAGAGAAATAAACTTCTAACTGCAACTGTAATATCTTGGTTTTGTTAAGTCAAGAAAGCAATGTCAGTAGTGCACCAATAAAATTATAAGCTTGCATCTTTAGGTCTGCATTCCTTTTGTTAAAATAGAAAGCATTTCCAAGGAGCCAAATCACAACACTTGCAATCTTTTTAAAATATTAATTTAAAAGATTAGAGTCTAGCTTTGATGTGCCATATTATATTGATGGATTACAGGGGATAAAAAAGCCAGTGAAATGACATCTAAGATACACGTTTGAAGTGTTGTGCTCTAACAAGTTGCTTGTAAGCCAAGATTTTTTTTCCCCTTTATTCCTTATGTTTTTGCTTAAATTGACAGCTACCAGATGAAATCCATGGCCTGACCCATGTTGTATCCACCCCTCAATGGAAAAAATGTCTGTTATTGCTGAGCAATGAGTGTGTTGTATTTCATTATGCAGTTCTTTTTTATCGCTACAGAATATATTTTCTCAAAATTCTTTGAGGCTTTATGCTGTATTATTTTATAAAACCTGTAAAAGAAGGTAAAAAGGAAAAGCGTCAGCTTCAAAAGCCCTTAGAATTCACTGTACCTTGCTACTTTGCTTTCAAGTTCTTGATTTCACAAGTAGTCTTGATTTGAAATTGATCCTTGCAATGGTTAGAAAGAGAAAATCCTGATTTTTATTTGCACTGCAGCTCTTTTCCAGCTGCCACGGTATGAAGCTACTGCAAGACTGCATGAACTGCATTACAAGACTGCCTCTTAGCACACTGATACACTGAAGCTTTACTGTAAATGCAAATTGAATTCAAATTAGTATTTTTTTTGTGGTCCCATATTGTCTCAAAGAAGAGGTTTTGAGTCTGCTGGCTTATCTAGATAAGCTTGATCATTAGAGCTAATAGAATATATTGCTTCTCATTACAAAGCTTGCTTTGTTAAAGTGTTATATGGCATTCCAGGCAACCTGCTTTGTCTTTAAGCAGTGGAGTGGTTCCTGAGTGGTGGAAATATAGTTCAGTGATACTGAAAATCTCAGCAATGTAGAGAAAAACTCAGAAGGAAAAAACTCAGTGTATTTCATTGGAATGTAGTGAATAGTTAAACAGGAATGTTTCATAGAAATGGTGCTATTTGGCCATAATATGAAGAACAAATTATACTGGCAAATTGCCAACAGAGCCTCTTAGCTGCAGGAAATTGGAGCTTTCTAAGACTGCAGCCTTTCAGGAGCTGACCTTGTAACGGGGAACTTTTATGCAAACTACTCCAGGGCTTTAACGTCCAATAAATGTATTCCTTTTAGTGGAGGCTTTCAGTATTTTAATTTTGTTGTTGTTGGTCTTAATCAGAGTGAAAATAGATTTTGGAATATTATAGTCTCTCACGAGATGGAGTGACCTTCTTCTGCATAGATAAGATGGGGAATAATTTTGTGATACAAGGATAAGATTGTCATTTACAGCAGCTGTTAGACTTTTCAAAGGTACCTGCTTTTACTCCCAACTTATTTATGCAGGGGCTGGTGGGGTTCCCCATCGAACATGCATAGTGAAGTGGTTGCTGACAACCAAGTCCGTATTTCACTACATGTTATTTCTATGGCATGTTAGTAGCCAAATCATGGTATTCAGGTGCCTTTACCACAATTTTATTAGGTCACTGCATTGTCCGCGATGTTCACAGTACTTGCAAGTAAACATAAAATTCAAGTCAGATTTTATTCTTCTGCAGCTTAGTGAAGCTAGGAATTGTGGCAGAGGTGCTGGAGTTGGCTGTTGTGAGGTTCACAGAGCCCCAGCTATATCCATTTACACTCAGTTCATATTTGGGTGGCTGATGCTACAAAAGTGACCCAGAGTGCTTGGGATTTTTTTTTCCAGATTAAAAGGAGATCCTGCAGAATTTGCACTTGACTAAGAAAGAGGTTGCAGTGAAGGTGCATGCAGGTGAGCCTGTAATTCATGCCAAATCTTGGTGCCATTTTGTGTCATTGTTTTGTTTACACGTTCAGATACTGTATCACAACACAAACAGTATGAATCGTAAGAATTTCAGCAGTTCCCTAAACTTAGAGGCGTGTTTGAATATCGGCACATATATATCAGCAACACATCCTCTCCTGAACCGAAAGGAGGAAGAAGATGCAGGAAAGACTATAGGTAATCTGTTAATTACCGCTGAACATAATTGTGAATGAACCGTGTAACAAAGGCAACGAGAAATTCTGGCAAATGTCTTTTATACCCAAACCCAGAGACTATTGAAACTGCTGTCTTGTTTATGCTGTCTCAGTTTTCCTTCTTCTTTGTCAGAGAGAAATCAAGGGTGATGCTGTATGTTTATGCACTACCTGGGTTCTGCAAAATGGGATGTGAGCTTTCTGTATTGACTTCTTAGCTTGTCTGAAGAACAGAAAAATACTGCTCTTTGGCAAGGCTAGAGGAAATATGTGTACTTCTGTACATTTTAATGAAGTGTGTGAATTTTCCACATTTCAGAAAAATACTGGCAGTTTTACCATTTATATGACATATATGAATTTAAGACTGTGTAATGGTATGTACAGAACTTCAGTGCAGTCTCACAGGTCTTGTTCTAGATGATTCATCTTTTCTACACATTGGTTAAAGTAAACAGATTCATATGTTAACAGAAACAAAAAAACAATGAACTCCAAGGGGATAGGTTGCTTTCATAGCACGATGAAATATGATGTTGCTTTGAAAGAGATAAATTTTCCAGTTCAAGAGTATTTATGTATATACTGTATTTCCAACATGTTTATTTAATGCACTTGTTTTCTTGTTACATTGCATTCTCGTAATATTAAGGAGCAGAGACAGGTATGGTTCTGAGGTAAATAGAGAACTGAAGAGGAACACAGTTGCAGCCTTGGCCTGTGATGCAGGAATATGTACCACTGTGGAAAATAAGAGTAGTGGGGTGAAGAAATAGAAACTTTCCTTCCATCCTTGGCAAGTGTGTGCCCAAGAAATATACTTGAGAAGCATATTTTGCCATGTATTCAAATATGTATATGGAATTCTATGTATATGTAATTCTATGTATATGTTACTTCTTCCTATCAATGTAATGTACTTCACATTGTGAATAATTAAGAGACTTGGTGGCACTTGGAAGGATAGTAATGACAGAACTATGGTATGACATGGTATTATATGGGAACTGTAGAGGGAAATGTGTCTCAGACAGAAAGGTGAAGCTGGGACAGGAAAATACAGACTATGGATAAACTAATAATCTAAAGGAGAGGTGCAGACTAGGCGTGGGGTGATCAAGTAAGTAGTACATCAGCCTGAATGTCTTACCCTGTTGTGGTTTTTCTCCTCAGTTATAATGAATCATAGAATAACCAGGTTGGAAGAGACCCACAGGATCATCGAGTCCAACCATTCCTATCAAACACTAAACCATGCCCGTCACCACCTTGTCCACCCGTGCCTTAAACACCTCCAGGGAAGGTGAACCAACCACCTCCCTGGGCAGCCTGTTCCAGTGCACAATGACCCTTTCTGTGAAAAATTTTTTCATAATGTCCAGCCTAAATCTCCCCTGGCGGAGTTTGTAGCCATTCCCTCTTGTCCTGTCCCCTGTCACTTGGGAGAAGAGGCCAGCACCCTCCTCTCTACAACCTCCTTTCAGGCAGTTATAGAGCAATGAGGTCTCCCCTCAGCCTCCTCTTCTCCAGACTAAACAACCCCAGGCTAAACAACCTCAGCTCTCTCAGGTAAAGAAAGGAACCATTGTCAGAAACTATCTGATCTTAGTTCTCACTTGTACTCACATGTTTGTGTATTTTGTTCCCAAATATGATGGAAATATCCATGTCTGGGTAGACAGGATCAGGAAGGGTGTTCTGCATACCCTTCCCTGTATACAGTTAAGCATTCTGGATTATTTCTAGGTTATTTCATTTGTTGGTATATAATTACAATACAAACTATGAGATTTAAGGTAGGAATCAGAAGCAACTCATGGCATAACACAGGCTTAGTTTGAGAATGTACTAATTGCTCTAAGGTAATTAGCTTTGTGTCTACTCAGCCTGCTTTTACTGAAGATAAGCTGTCTTCTATTTATCAAGAGGGGGAAAGTGAGTAGATTTGCATAGGTTTAGGCTACTCCATAATAACAGTACATGTTGTTTAGTATACTGCAAGTCCTCAAGTTTGTTTCCTGTGATAACTTTTTCAGGAAACAGTATCCCAAGAGCACTGTCGATATTTTCTGAAGGAGATGTGATCTCAAAAACCACCCTGTAAGTTGTAATACTTAAATTACTGATAATTAATACCTCCAAGCTAACCTAATATCTAGTAGCTCCACTTACATATTTAGGATTTGATCCCTTATGAGAAATTAAAATCCTAGCAACATCTGCAAAATTTTCCTGCCCCTCCCAATCAGAATGTTAGCTCTCTGAAGTAACAGGGGGATCTAGATAGTAATAAGCCATTTCCATAAAAAGATAGAAGCTTTAAATCTAAGCACAGATACATACCAGACTAAATTCTGGACATCTAATTTTTCAGTATTCTGGGCTTAATTAAAATTTCTGCCTCAATTTCCCCATTAAAAATGAGAAGCAATAAAATGCTTACCTTTATAGTCATAGAGATGCTCTGTTGGTAATTAGATGCTGTCAGACAGAATTGCTGTAAATTACAGTAATTACTGTTCATTAATTAATTCTGGCAGTTTTATGTTTTATTGTAATGCACTGTCATAGCACTATAGTGTTTAAATTGGATGCCTTTAAAATGAACATTCACATTAAAAAGGAGTGAAAGAGAACCTTTTATTGAAATTAAAAAAAGTTCCAAAGAAATATTTTATTATGATGTAATTTTGGCTATGGGATTCTGAAGCTTAAAAGTACTACATGCTGGTAATTGCGTGTATTATTATAATTAAAAATGATAGAAAAAATATGCAAGAGACAGTATTTAAATTGATCTGCTTATTTTAGAGCAGAATTCAGTATTTAATTGTAGCGTTCTCTATTGAACCAGGTATATTTCCAGGGAATATTTCATGCCAAAAAGAATTAAAGCACAGAAGCTGACATTTCCCTTGGGAACAGAAGACTAAATACTAAATATGTGTCTTCCACTGCTGGAAGTGAGACTTTCTTTCACTTATACAGTGCTAAGATACTGTACATGTTGTTTAATTGTTGTAGTAGTAGTAGTGTAATTTAGACTATTGCCATGTAGACATGATAATTACACTACTTCTATGTAATAACATAATTTCTCTAAAATTATGTTATGATTTTATCAATATCACTGATGTGTAAACATGGAGATAAAAAGACCTGCTGTTTCCATGCCTAGGTTAAGACATGGTTGGCAGAATATATCCATTTGAATTGTGCTAGTTAGAGAAGGACTGTGGATGTGAAATTAAATGAAATAAGTTTCTAAATTAGCAGAGTAGTAGTTGTGTGTTTCACGTAATGAACTAAGCAAACAATATAGTATGTTCTACAGAAGGTAAAAAAAACTTGAACCCATCTTCTGCCCTTGGAATCTGTGGTATAATTTAAATGAGATTAGTAAGGACAAAATAAAATTATAACTACCCTACACAAATGAATCCTTTGACTGCTAGGGAGTTCTGTGACCCATCAAGTAAGGAGGAACATTTGCCATGCCAAGTGGTGCCAATGTACGAACTGCATACAGACTGTTAAGTTTCTCTAGAATATCTGTGTTTATGTATCTCCAGTACTAATAAAACAAACACCTGTTCCAGACTTCAAACATGAGAAAAACTTGCAAGCTGAAATAGCCACTTAAGCAAATAGTCAGCCAAAGTCAATATTCATAAGCACCACACTTCACTCCACAGTATATAAAACAATGAAGTTTTCTTAAGTAGCATGCAAAAATAAATGTTATCTTGCTGTGTGAACTAAAGGTAGGAGGTACATGGAAGCATGTTTATTACTAATAATAGAACTGTTTAATGCTTATTTTATAGTATGTGTTCACGTGCATCATGTTAAAAAAGTAGTGTTATTTAGTAGAGAGCAGTATGGATCTAGGCCAGCTCTATGCGGGGACAACTCTACATGGGACACCTCTAAACTAAACCTTAAGCCTAATCCTATGCCTGTGTCTAACCCTAAACCTAACCCTATCATAAACTCTAGTGACTCTCCACAGACATTTGTCTGTGCAGAGAGGGAGAGCTGAGGTTGTAAGTAACGTCTGGAGATCATCTGGTCCAACCCCACTGCTCAAGCAAGGCCACCTAGAACAGGTTGTCTAGAACCATGTCCAGGTGGCTTTTGAATACCTCCAGGGACATCTCCACAACCTCCCTGTGTCAGTTCTCAGCCACCCTCAATGTGAAATAGTGTTTCCTAATGTTAAGACAGAACATCCTGGTTTTCAGTTTGTGTCCACTGCTTCTGGTCCTGTCACCGGGCAGCACTGGGAAAAGCCTGGCTCCATCTTTATGCACCCTTCTTTCAGGTGTTCATATACATTGATGAGATCATCCTGAGCATTCTCTTCTCCAAGCTGAACAATGCCAGCTGTCTTAGTTTTTCCTCATATGAGATATGCTTCAGTCTCTAAATCATCTTAGTTCTCTTTGCTGAACACCTTCCAGTATTTTCATGTCTTGTACTAGGGAATTCAGAACTGGACACAGTACTCCAGCTGGGCGTCACCATCACTGAGTAGAGGGAAAGGATCATGTCCCTTGACCTGGGGGCAAACCGCCTTCTAATGTAGCCCATGATAGCATTAGCCCTCTTGGCTGCAAGGGCACATTGCTGGCTTATGGTCAGATTGTTGTCTACAAGGACCTCTAGGTCATTTTCTGCCCAGAAACTTTCCAGCTGGTTGGCTCCCAGCATGTGCTGGTGCATGGGGTTGTTCTTCCCCAAGTACAGGGCTTTGCACTTCACTTTGTTTAGCTTCATAAGGTTTCTGTCAGCCCATTTCTCTAGCCTAAGGTAAAAACTCACTAAAGTTATTGCACTGCAAAGTAGAGCTGGAAGAAAGGTCACTTCATTCTAAGAATAGTGAGCAGGGATAGGTTTATTTACAAGCATCTCAAGTTTCATGCAGCAGTTCAGACTTTTCTGTGTTTTGAGTTATTTTGTTCTGGGATTTTTATTATTCTAGTAAAAAAACCTTAAGGGAATGAAAGCCAAGTATCATTTGATGTGCTCACATCAAGAAGACGAGGGAGGCAGAGGTAATTCTACTTCAAGGGTCTGGTTGATTTAGGTCCCATAGAGCAGAAAGTTCCCATAAAAAGCAATGTATTGACACTCAGATTCCTTTAAACTGTAAGGAATTTAGGTTAAGCCTCTCTGTTGATACTAGCTGTAGTATCATTTCATGTAGGTGTAACTCAGCACATTTGGAGTTTTTTGGATCAAAGCTTCCTTTAAGTTAAAACCAAAGTGGAAGTTGTGCAGGTCATGAAATCTTGGAGCCATGCTGTGACTGTACCACACTACTATTACCCAAGCCAAATGGCACTTTTTGTTCTGATTTACTTTCTAAATTGATCAAAAGTTAAGGCATTGATTTGAGTACAGGTAACTGAGGCTATGTGGATATGAGGTCCTAGTGCAGTAAAGACAAATGGTAAAATGCATTCTAGAATATTGCTTTACTGTCCAATCTTCTAAAAGGAGCTGTGAAGGGAGTAAAACTACTGGACTGCCAATATAACTCATTACTGGTGAGCACTTCAACAGTCAGTGGGGAGAGAATCCTGACAACCCAGCTATCTCAAACACAGAAGCACATTCTGTTTTATCTAAATGGGCATCACACTTTCACTGATATTCCAGTCTCTTAGTGATGCAGGTCAATAATATTTTTATGTATTCCAGATTGTTAGCACTATTTTCAATTGTTTACTAATTTTTTAAAACAAAATAAAATAAAAATATATAATGGAAAATAGACTTTTCTCCATGGGAACTTGAGTTTTGGCCTTCTTTCTTTGTTTTCTTGTTAGTGTTTTGTTTTCCAAACTGATATGAACCTGCTATACTAAAGATTATGTATGTCTTCTTAACCAGCTTCCCCAAAGCTTTGTTTTGATGCCAGATGATGATAGAAATTATTACTCCACTAGTTTTCTAAAACGAATGCATTGCCTAATTTGAAAGTAAAATCATATTGAACAGTAATAAAATCAAATCCTCTTGGTAATCTGAGTTTTTCTTAAAGGTTTATTTTCAGAGGCTGAGAAAAATTGCACAGACTGATCTGTTTGATTCTATGTAAAACAAAACTATTTTTGTTTATACAATCTTCTGTTCAAAGGCACCTGTTAAGTGAGGTGGAAGGCATTTTTATATTTGTCTTTGTTGCTTTGTGTTATATTGCTTGCATGTGTCACCTCAATGAATGACAAATAAAATATTTTTGTTTGTATGTATGTAAATAATGGTATGTAAACTGTTTAATATTATCAGACAGCCTTTACTTTTTTTTATCTTATTTTTTTCCTTAACAAATTAGTGTTACACCATAAATGCTATCTCAACTACTAAATAAACTCAATGCTTTTCTTGTAGTTTACCCAATAGTTCCAATTATAACAGACCTTTACATTAAAAATCTTTTCCTTTTTTGTGTCAGCAGTTATGGAAAAAGATAAACTCATATTAGATGAAGATGATAACACTGAAATACTTTGTTATATCAAAAACTGGAATAGTTTCTTTTTTAATTAGTAGTTACAAATAACTTCTTCCTTATAAGTTTAGAATATCCAAGTAGAAGACTTTCTTCACTGGTTATCAGTATGATGTTTAGCAAGTCTAAGAATTAAGGAAAAAGAACAGGAACAGGTAAAATAATTCACGGGAATGGAGGTTGAGCTTGGTTATTTTGTCTTATAATCTAATGGCAACTTGGGATAAATAATGCAAAGTCTGGTACACATTTAAATAAATAATTCCAGTAGACAAGAAGGTTATTTCAGGTGATGCAATGTCTATAAGTTTAACACGACAAAAGACCGCTTGTCTCAGTGATTATTCTGAGAGGGATGTCTTAATCAGTCCTGCTGTAATCCTTTCATCTTCCTTAAATTACCAAATGTTCATTGAAAATAAACATTTGAAAATTATTTAGAGAAGGTGTAGGGTAGCATAGTACTTGCTTCAATCATATATCAAAAATAAATTAAGATAGTTGACTTCAATTTGTGGATCTTGTAGGCTAGTTTAAATTGCTGGTTTTCAGCTAGTAGGCTGCTTCTCACCTGTTTTTGGGGATTTTTTTCCAAAATCTATTACACTTTTATGTAATAGATTGATAGGCACAAAAATTGGAGACCAAGAAGAGCATTGTGAAATTAAAAATAATTATGCCTTGTAAAAAAGTGACTAGTAGGTCCTGGTAAGTAAGTGTAAATGGAGGATCTCATCAAATATCTGTATTTTTGATGGAAGTATTTTAATCTGTACTGGAAGGAAGTGTAAAGTCAGTCGTAGTGTTTGTAGATGTCTCACAAACTAAAAGGAGATAAAAAAAATCCTCGATGGCTGCCATAGTTCTAATGGCTTCACCTATCCTGCTTTGCAAGAAAACTTCTTTATATGACCCCTGTGATGGTACTACATGATAAAGTGCCTATTTGCATTCCTACTGCAAGCCCTTAAGATGATCCCAGTGACTACATGCTGCAAATGAGAGTTTTCAGGAGTGACAGGTACCTTACAATGCCATTGCTGAAATTTTAACACAGCCTTTTCAGAACCTGACCCTCCATTAGCTCCTCTGCATGCTTCAAGCCGTCCCTCTCATCCCTCTGTGAATGCCTGATACATGATATTGTTTAGCAGTGCCTACTGGCAGACCTAAATGGGTAGAAACAAGCATCACAGGAAGTGGGTCCACAGGGCATCTAACATACAGACAAAATAAGGATCATTTCTGCTGGCTTTTCTCTACTGGATGTGGCTTTGGTCAGTGCTGCTGGCTGTTGAAAGTTGGGTTGTAGGTCCAGTTGGCTTCTGGTTGCTAGCACCAGGATCCAAGGTTCAGCAGGCACCATGCGCATCTCTTTTCTGTAACTGCCAAGGAACAAGATGATGCCATGGGAAACAGCGAACATGCTGTGATGACCTTGTTATGCATGATGACATGGGTGGTTGCTAGACAGATTTGAGTTGCCTCGGAAACGTCCATTTCTCAACCTACAATGTCAGGGCAAAGCCCAAGACTAACATTTATAGAAGCTAAGCTGATTATCTGTAGAAGCTAAGCACTGAAAGATGTGAAGTTGTTCTATTCTTAGTGATCATTATGGGCATATCTCATAGCTGTGACTCTTAACTGTCGTCACATATGTAGTGCTTTTCCTGTGCAGTCTCATGTAGTGTTTCATGCCGTATTGGGCTCTTACAAATGAGATTTTTACTACATCCTGCCTGTAAAAAGAAAAAACATATGTGAAGTCTTGAGGACATGGAAAAATGATATGGAAACATGGTTGTGTGGGATATGCTGCACTGCACTGGAGGGTTGTGCCTCCATGAACTAAAGCAACTGTGGGAAGTCACTTCTGAGCATGGGGTGACACAAAGTATGCAGTGGAGATTGCTGTTAAGGCTACCCAGATCAATTTCCTCCAAAATGTTTTAAAGGCAAAGACTGGGAATTATAAGGAAATTCATCCATGAATGCTGTGATTTTATTGTCAGAAGGCAGAGTGTATGTAGTGATGTGAATTGTATCTTTTAATATGTTGCAGTAGATTGACCCTTGCTAGTAACTTAAGGGCTCGTCAGTTGCCTGCTTACTGCCCCTGGCCCCCAGCACCTGCAGAAGGATAGGTGAGAAAAGAGCAAAAGCAAGAAAAACCTTGTGGGTCAAGATAAAAACAGTTTATTAAGTGAAGGAAAGAGGGGGAGGGAGCAATACAACAGCAGTTCCTCACCACCTTCCACAGGCAGATAGATGGCCAGGCAGCATATCTACCTTGGAAAAACTACCATTTTTTTTTATTGATGAGCATGAGGTTATATGTCGTATAATATCCCCTTGGTCAGTTTGGATCAGCTCTCCTTGCTGTGTCCCCCACAGCTTTTGCCCATTCCCAGCCTACTCACTGCAGGGAGGTAGAGCGAAAAACAGAGGAAGCCTCAATGCTGTGCAAGCACCGCTCAGCAGCAGCAGCTAAAGCACTAGTGTGTTAACAACACCGTTTCACTAACAGAGCTGAAGTACAGGACCATGCCAGCTGCTATGAAGAAAATTAACTCCAGCACAGCCAGATCCAGTACATACACTGAAATGAAAAATCTGGACGACAGACAATGCTTAGAAGGATGAACATCTTACGGACAAGAGCCTTAAAAAGTTAATGATGAATATGGAAAATCTTACTGTTAACTATCAGGGACAGAGGCAAATTTTAATAGACTAGTACGCCTAGTTCTGATGTTCACAATTCAAGAAAGATGTTGAAAAAATGTAAAGTTCAGAGGTGAGTCTTGGTGATGATGAAAGAAAGCTGCTTTCCTGTATAAGGCTACAAGAGCTCATTTTGTACTTATCAAGCCATTGATTAACAGTTAAGAGAACTAGAAATCTTCTGAGGCCTCTTCTAGCCCTAACTCTGCAATACAGAGTTAAAGGGACTAGTGTTGTTACATTGCATTTGAAAAATGCAGAACAAGCACAAGACTTTTCTAACAGCAATTGCCATTATCCTTTGGGAAAAGTCACTGAAGTTGTTGTTTGAAAATTTTAAACTCAAGTTTTTCTGTTTGTTTCCAAAACAGCCCTCTAGTTCTTCTACAGCTGCAGCTAGCTGTGGTGCGTACAGTGATGAATGAAAGGAATTCCTATGGGTAACATTGTACAGGAAGTCATAATATAGAATTACAATGGATCTTGTTGGTCTTACAGTCTGTCATCTGTAAAATAAATTAATAGGTCCTGTGTTTTCCAGTTTCGTATTTTTTACTCAACTTGTATTGGTTTTATATTTCCATATATTTCCATATTTCTCCTGCGCTTGGGGCACAACAACCCTATGCAGAGCTACAGACTTGGAGAATTCTGTCTAGAAAGCTGCCTGGAGGAGAAGGACCTGGGGGTGTTGGTTGACAGCCGACTGAACATGAGCCAGCAGTGTGCCCAGGTGGCCAAGAAGGCCAATGGCATCTTGGCTTGTATCAGGAACGGCGTGACCAGCAGGTCCAGGGAGGTTCTTCTCCCTCTGTACCTGGCACTGGTGAGACCGCTCATTGAATCCTGTGTTCAATTCTGGGCTCCTCACCACAAGAAGGATGTTGAGGCTCTGGAGCGAGTCCAGAGAAGAGCAACGAAGCTGGTGAAGGGGCTGGAGAACAGGCCTTATGAGGAGCGGCTGAGAGAGCTGGGGGTGTTTAGCCTGGAGAAGAGGAGGCTGAGAGGAGACCTCATTGCTCTCTATAACTACCTGAGGGGACATTGTGGAGAGGAGGGTGCTGGCCTCTTCTCCCAAGTGACAGGGGACAGGAGAGGGGGGAATGGCCACAAGCTCCGCCAGGGGAGATTTAGGCTGGACATTAGGAAAAAATTTTTCACAGAAAGGGTCATTGGGCACTGGAACAGGCTGCCCAGGGAGGTGGTTGATTCACCTTCCCTGGAGGTGTTTAAGGCACAGGTGGACGAGGTGCTGAGGGGCATGGTTTAGTGTTTGATAGGAATGGTTGGACTCAAATAACCAGGTTCTGTGATATGTAACAATATTTTCCTTTTTTCTTTCTTAACATTCTTAAGTTCACAGATTATAGTAATTGTGGTTGTTTACACAGTTTTGCATGGAACTGGTTTATGCTTTTATTTTCTGTATCAGGATCAACTATTGTTGTTAAGACATGAGCTGCAGGCTTGCATTTTCTCTCAAGTAACAGATTTTGAATCTTCTATGTTCTGTGAATAATTAATTTTGTTAATTGTAAGACATGTTCATGTGTATGTATAAATATAAAGTCAAAAATCTCAGTCATTGATAAGCACAAGTGGTTTTGGGTTTAGCATTGGTATAAACAAGTTTCTTTTGTTCAGTGGAATTATTCTGGTTTATACAAGTTGGAAAAAAAGGGACAAATACTCTTTATATCGATAATGATAACTATTAGTGCCGCATCTTGTTCTAGTAGCTTGCTAAAAGAGATCACGAGGGGTATAAAAGTAGAGGTCTTAAAAAAACATTGTGAGAAGTTTGGGATTATATTTCAGTGATTCTTATTGTGGAATAGTTCAGAATTTCATTCCTGCTAAGCCTTTGATGTTAAATCAGACTCAGTAAAAATGTGAAGAGATTTTTTTTCCTAACCAGGGCTTTTTTTTTATCCAGTTATATTCAGACATGGTTTTACGTTATCTTAAAACTCATCCTTCAAAATCCTTCTTCAAGGTTACTCCTGGCACACTGTTTTAATGAGTCAGTTTTGTGATGACAAAATACTTATTTAGTTGACTATCTGAGTTAAGGCTGTAGATGGTTTTACTATCTTTGACTGAAGCATGAATCCTGAAGTGCTTGAAAAAGTCTTCCACTGATAGGTAATTTTGGCAACATACTTAATTGAAACACAAACAGGCAGACTTATCTTCCAGTGCCTACATCACCTTACCAGAAAATGTCAAGGTATATTTACATTTTACACAGTATCTTAAAGAAACTGAGTGATACAGTCAGAGTATCTAGTGCAGGTTCTTGAGTCCAGGCCTCAACTTCACAAACAGCTGTGAAAGCACAAGCTCCTCATATTCACCAAAGAGGAAGGAGAGGGTGCAGTCATAGGACATGTTCTAAATGACAGAACTTCTATCTGAAGATGCCAGAGCAGAATCAGAAAAAAAAAAAATAGACATCGAGAGAGTTCCTTAAGGCAGTTCCACTCTGTTAAATAATGTGGTAGACCATTATCACCCCAAGTAGGGTAAGATACTAGAGTAACGCAGTATGAAGCTGGATGTTAAGATCCAGACTTTAAAATAAATATTTTATTTTCATATCCCCAGTGTAACACTTTGCTTTCTTAGAATACATATGGTTTTGTCTTTTTAATAGTCCCTGCATTAAGGGTGGGTGCCAAAGAAGGTGATGAGAGCAGTCATGCTCTTTCTCCTGAAGCAATGAATCCAAATAGAATCAGTCTGTGCAGACAGAGCTTTCAGATGCCTGAAACATGGGGCATCTTTAGGAATTCCAGGAGTTTAATGTGATTTCTTTCAAAATTTGAAATCTATTTTGAGAGCTGCTGTGGTTGAGAGGATAGATATTTGAAGAAGTATCTTGAAGTTAATATAATTAAACATTTATTTATTTACAAGAGTGGGCAGGAGTGAGAATGCATTTGGCAGCCTCATTTGGCATGTGGCCGTGCTAAGGGAAGCAGTCAATGGCCTAACTCAAATAAATTTTCCAAAGAACTGAGAACAAGCCTCAGCGCCTTCCACTCCTAAGTACAGGATTTATTTCATTGAGCTGCTTTCCCTTAATTATATATATGTGCGTTAAAAAAAAATCAACAACAAAATGTTGAACAAAATTTTGATTGCATATACTTCTTGCCCTGGAGAGTGAAATAGCACATGATAAATGAGTCACATTGCTCATACCCTACCAAGAGGTACTTGTATCCAGGATATCTGGTCTAAGTGCTGGGTGGGACAGAATTGTGTTTTACTAAGTCTGGCTTATTCATGAAAGATTTCATATCGGGAAAAGGTGGGGAGGGATCGGGGGGTGGAATAATGTGATACACGAATGACATACCTCTTCTCAGGAAAAACGACATACTGTATGATTCTATCGTATAGTCTATATTTTAGGCAAGGGAAGGTATACAGTAGGGGTGATCCTTCTGTTGTGTTTAAAGAAAAGTGGTACAGGAAAAAATAAAGACTGTTTTTATTAGCAGCTTCATGATGCAGCTGCATGTTCACACATTTTTGTGGAGTATTAATGGCAAGCACAGTAGTTAATGATGTATACAGGCCTCATGCTGAATTATATCTCAGGCAAAAGAATGTGTGATTCATCATATTTGTTTTACTGTGTCCTTAATTTTTCTTTGATTAATGTGTGATGCAAATGCAGTGCTCTTGTTATTACTAAGGATAAAAATTATACTGTTTGTTTATTGTTTGGTTTGAGGTTTTTTCCCCTGAAATTGGCAATGCGAAATCCTTTTTTTAAAAAGGAGGTACTTTTAACTACAAATTCATGAATATTTTTTAATGCTGTAAATTTAGATCTATTATGACAAATTCTCCTTGGGATAATTTATGGTATTATGGCTTACAGTACACCTCAGGGGATCAACAAAGAAGTTAATTGTTCCTCAGAGATGTACAATTTCCACTCTTTGCTCCTCAATCAACAGCTTGCAAAGCACTAACTGAGAAAATGTGGAGAAACAAATCTGAGCCTATTATTTCTTTTTGGAATAGCTCTTGCTAGAACATACAGAAATAGAGGTGGCTGGCTAGTGTGGGGTTATTACACACCCCTCTGGCTACTCACAGAGGATTCAGGTCTGATCCAGTGTAGTATTTTCTGTGTTGCTTCCCCTTAGCCTTTGTTATTCTGGGTCAGTTGATCAACACATTAGGAGCTGTAACTAAGAGTCCATCCATGTTTTGACCAACTGGTAAGGAAAAGCTTAGCAGCAGGCTGTACTGTGGCTGCTTATTCAGTGTGAAACAAAGGCACACAAGAGCCTTTGAGGGGTTGTTTCTTTTTTTTTTTTTTCTTGTTTTAACAGAGTGTGTTATGCTAATGGAAACTTGGGGTAGAACATTCTAGACAATGTTACAGCTTCTGCCAAATGATGAAGTTTATTAACATGTCACAGGGCTGTGTAGTTCAGGTATTTAGAAACATTGTGAGCATCTGATATTGAAGATGTTTTTGAGGGAGTCAGATTCTGATATCTAAACTATATCTTTACACTACTGTAAAATGCTTTGATAGTGTTTATATGCTATTACTGTAAACAGGTTAGTGTTCTGTGTTTTTGACCAGCTCTGTGCCACTCACTTTTTTAGTTTGTGTTCAAAACGTATCCATTCTCTCTTGTTCATCTAATTAATATGGTTATAGCATCTACAGCATTCTATAAATGAAGTGTCTGACCTCATGGGGAACCTCAGCGTTCATCTTAGTGCCAATGTGGCAACTTGATGTAGTATTTGCAACAAAATCCACCAACTTCTGGTGTTCAGTAGCTGCAGATTCTCCCTCCTTCTCACTTACTGCACCGGGTTAGCAATATTTTTTAGGAACAGCTGCTGTAAGTGACTCAACAGTAATTGCTGTCCTTTCTGTGTTTTGTCTATTTTACTTTCGACAAACTTAAAATTGTTTTTCCTATCCTTTATAGTAGGGAAAATATAAGAAAAACATCCTGTGGAAGCACTCTGCCTTTTCCATACAAAATCCTGCATCTGGTTGTTAATATGCAATTACCAATACTGTGAACTTCCATAGAGGTTAGAAATGAGAAAGATCTTTTAGGTCACCTAGTCCTTTCCTCAGTTGTACATACAGTAGATTCACATAAGGCACAGTCATGCCCCTCTGCAGTGAAAGGGACTATTCTTTTCACATGACATGAGAGCGTCACTGATACTGGAAAGAAGAAAAAAGACCTTTTTCCTGTAAAGGGTGTGCGAGATGAAGTTGTAGCATGTTGGCATAAAAGGCTCTTTGTTAATTACTATTGTGCTAATGATGCTTTGAATATGAATGTTTTGTAAGCAAGAAACAGGCAATGATTCAGATGTGCAGTGCCACAAAGAAAACTTAAGCAGGACTGGAAGTGAAAGAAAGTCTTTGGCATTTTGCAGTCTGTTTTTGAATGGGTTGCACAGATTCAAGTAGTCAAGACCATACACATAATAAACACAGTACTGAAGCTGTAGTATCCACTACAAATGTGTAAAAAGAAAGCATTTGTGTCACAGTAAAACTGCTGAAGGATTTGCTGGCAAATTTGTATGTATGTGTGTATGTGTGTTATACATGTCTTTGTCACAAGTGAAATGAGGGTGAGACATTTTCAGCAAGCTGAAGTGCTTGTTAGTCCATCTAGTAGAAGTCACCAATCTCCATATTATCAAGCAATAATGTCTGTTTTCATGAAATGATTCTCCCTTATCTGGAATATTTTAGAGTTGATGAACTTAGAAATCTTGGTAAAATACAGTTGAACATAGCTAGCTTTTCAACCTCGCTAGTCAAAATTTGGGATTTGTAGATTATTCTAGGATACAGAATATATTGGCATAAGGTATCTGAGTAATCTATTTACCAACAAAAATATACATAAAGCTGTTCTTGAACAAAAAGGAATTAAAAAAAAACCAAAACCTGTGACCATTTTCCTTCCTACTACCAGAAAGCTAATGCATTTACTAGCCCCTCTCCTTGGATTTAATCTACATGATGCAAATTTTAGAGATAGGGATACCTGATCTATCTTTAAACAGACTTGCTCAGGCATGGAAAGCTGTCTATAAAAGCAGCAGGTAATGTATATTGATGAGAAATATGCTACCAGAACTGTACCTGAAGCTGTAAAAATCAGAGTTAGTGAAGATGGCTACTGTGCTGTAAATTCACCATTTAATTTTCCAGCAACTAGGCCATGTAAATAGGGTCTAAACTTTTGAACACAGTTGAAATTATGATTTTTTTTTTCAGTTCAACAGGAGAAAGTGTGCACAGCAATTTTATTCCTAATAAAAGAGATGCACAGATACCTGCTTATATACTTGCTTGTATAATTATCCAAACAGGGATAATTAAAAAGGCCGGGTTTAGATCTGCTGTGTGAAAGTGTAGACAATTTGTGATGTTTCCCTGGGAAGACCTCTTGAAGATTATTTTATTTTGTTATGTTTAAAATGTTGAGACTATATGAACAATTAAGTAGTTCAGTATGGTACTTATGAGAGGCATAGAGAAGTAGCAGTTGTGGTTTCTTAATCTGCAAGGGGCTATTTCCAAGCTGTGGACTCAGTCAAGCAGCACTTTGTTGAGAGAAACCCCCAAGAAACCCATTACAAGTTTTACCTGAGTCAGGACTGCAAACTTGTACTGTTTATATTGTTACACAATATAGGTATTTCCAGTAAGACTTCCCCATTGCTTTGGTAAAGCAAGGGTTGGTTGAGTAAGCTCTTTTGCACACACTTACTGTCAAAAGAAAATTCTGGCAGGTGGTATATTTTAACATGCTCCCATCAGCAGGTTTAAAAGCTAGCATTACAGATACCGAGTCAGGCTCAGATTGTGGTGTTTTAAACTTTTGTGTCCAGTGTTGATGTGCAGTTTCATGTATTTTGCTTAAGATTGTTTTCAATGTAAAAAAAAAAAAAAAAAAAAAAAAAAAAAAAAAAGGAGCAGAAAGATATTTAGAATTTAGATTATTTTCCTATAGGAACACTAAGTGTTTTGTAAGGGAAGACAAAACTAGAGTTTTGTATGGGAAGACAAGCAGCGTCCTGCGAGAGTTAAATAGGAGTACACAGAAATAATCTATAGAACTGAGGACATTTGCCTTTGCCATGAGGATAGGCTGAGAGAGTTGGGGTTGTTCAGCCTGGAGAAGAAAAGGCTCTGAGGAGACATGTAGCAACCTTCCAGTACTCGAAGGGCGCCTACAAGAAAGCTGGGGAGGGACTTTTTAGAAGGGCATGTAGTGACAGGATGAGGGGGAATGGCTACATATTGGAAGGGGAAGATTTAGATTAGACATTAGGAAGAAATTCTTCACAATGAGGGTGGTGAGGCACTAGAACATGTTGCCCAGGGAAGCTGTGGCTGCCCTATCCCTGGAGATGTTCAAGGCCAAGTTGGATGGGTCCTTGGGCAGCCTGATCTAGTGGGATGTCCCTGCCCATCACAGGGGGGTTGGAACTGGATGATCTTTAAGGTCCCTTTCAACCCAAACCATTCTATGATTCTATTGATTTGTATAAGCTGCCTTAAGAGTCTGTGGAAATGTATTTTCTCATTATCACTACTGGATGTCTTTCTAAAAGATAAGTTGTATATCAGCCAGAAATTGTTAAGATTATTACAGAAATTGCTGAATTAACTTTTATGGCCTTTGTAAAGCAGCAAATCGGACAGATTAGTGTAACCTGTTGTTCTGTCCCTAAAATCTATTACTCCATCATATTTCCTCTAAAGGAGAGCACTACAGAATAGTAATTTTAACTCTCAGTGACCTGTCCTGGTCGGTTGCTTTGTGTCAGATGGTCTGATTTTTAACAATGGGAGGAGTTGGTTATGGCACCTTATTTTCAGAGTTCATAGTTAAAAAAGTAAGTCTGTGCTATTACTGTGTCCTTTCGCCCAACCAGCCTCTACTGTGCTGCTTTTGACAGGGGGCAGGATTCCTGCTTGCAAACATGGTGGCCACACTGTATGAGCACCTGCATTGCCTGCCCTGGGAAAGAGGCAGCATTTCCCCCTTTTTCACCCTGTGAGCAATCCTTTTAGTTTCACAGTGAATAATTTTGAAAATTCCAAATCATATTTTGTGATAGTGAAGGAGGCAGGGAGACTGTTGGCCTTTAAAATATCTTCTGATGCTGTTCATAGGTTTGCCAGATGTGTTCCAGTAAATAAAATATTGCCTGTTACATGAAGAAAGACTTTTCCTTCTAATCAGTAACTATTTCTGTTATAAAGCTTCTTATGAACTGTAAT
This sequence comes from Clamator glandarius, assembly GCA_033459285.1. NCBI lineage: Eukaryota > Metazoa > Chordata > Aves > Cuculiformes > Cuculidae > Clamator > Clamator glandarius. Next base: position 5,998,056 of record JAUNZM010000227.1, read on the forward strand.
GTATTTACTACATAAAACATCTGAAATATTTTTTTATGAAATAGAATTTGATGAATCTTCAAAAATCAGTCCCTCTGTGCGTTAGACACAAGGTAGAAACATTCACATGCTAGCTGAGATTTATAGATGACCTGCATTGTTGTACTCTGTAAATTATCTGTGTCCTGATATTATGTGCAATAACAAAAAATTAAAAATAAAAACTTATATAAATATCAGGCAGTCATTTGTAATTTTTTAATTTTTACCATACTTCAGTGTAAACAGAGAAAGCTTTGGTAAATTTTCAAACCAGTAACTGCCCAAATTAAAAATGAAAAGGAAGATAAATATTTCATTCCATTTAAGTTTTGGGTAAGGAACATTAATATTTTATGTATATATTAAAAGCTACATTAAAAAATTCACATGGCTTTATCTGTCAGTCAGAAATCATATTCTGTGTAGTCATGATGTCAAGTTGCTGTCTGCCAAGATGTGTGATTGACTGTGCAGTCAAGATCTAACACATCCACCTGTAACAGCATTTCCCATAGACAGTGTATCAGTTCAGTGCATGTTACCTAAACTAACATCTCTGCTGTATTTGAATATGCTTGCTCTCCTGTTGGTCAAACACTAGCTAATGAAAGTAGAAGTTATGAAAAATGGCCGGTTTCGAAGCTGGCTAAAGGTCAACATTAGAGTTCACTATGGCAAGTTTTCTGGGGCTCTGACAAAGTAGTATTTATGAACACAAGTTTCAAAACATCACCAGTGGCTATACTAATTGTATTCTCACTGTGGAAGGTGATACTATGTAGTTGTCTTCCTTTCTCTTTGTTTTCATCTGTTTCACTCGTTTGATTAAAGTTTTTAATTTTCATTCATATAGCATCAATTTATCTTAAAATCCCCAGCATAACCATAGCATGTCTTAAGTATTTGATCAAAACAGTCACAAGCTTACCCCAAAAAGGATAGCATTTACTCTAACACAGCATTTCGTCATGGGAGTAGGGGGAGGTCACATTAAGTATGGGGTAAGTACAGCTTTGTTGCTGAGTTTCCTTTTCTAATACTCTTAATTGTTCTCACAGTGGCAGCTGTTCGTGTCCTGTGCTAGTCATCGAGTTAATTTCAACTCAGTTTTCTTGCATGTTCTGTTCTTACATACATGACAAAAGGAGGGCAGAGTTTCCCATTGCTGTGGTTCTGGCAAAGGAAGCCCATTGTCCTTGAGAACAGCTGAATTATTCTCTCGTTCAGTGCACAATAAAATGTCACCACCATGTCACAACAGCAGTGTACATGCTGACACTGGATTTTGAAAGTACCAAAAGCAATGAGGACCAGAGCAGAAATACTCAACTAAGTTCTTGTCCTTTTAATGTGTGTGGAGAACATTAAATAAAATTTCCAGAAATATTTTTAAAAAATTTTAAAATAACAGATTTCAGTTCTAGTGCACATACTGTCATGTTCTGATTCTCACTGCTTTGTCCATGCACAAGCAGATACCAAATGAAGAATGCTTCTTCCCCCCCCTTTTTCTTCTTTTTTTTTCCCTTACCAACCACGTGCAGAATTCATTAAATATACCTAGTCAACCTCAGTACATGAGCATTCCACAGCTGAAGTCCCAAGAAGGACCTTTGTTCTTGGCCACCATTTTAGCATGTGTTTTCATGAGTACAGAATCAGATGTTGTGCAGTCAAATGTGAAGCTGCAGTTAGGGTGAAGTGCCTAGGAATGCTTTGTCACACATATCACACATGTCACACATGGATAGTTACACTCTGAGGCTCAGTCTGTTTTCAGACACTCGTATGGTTTGTTTATAACCATCCTGCCACCCTTCTTTCATCCCCTTTCTACTAATAGCATCATAAGCTTTTATTCCCTCCTTCTTTCCATGGCGCTAGTCACTCTCTACTATGTAAGCGAGAACTTATTTTATTTCTACTGTGGCTTCCTCCTTTAAATTCCTGCTTTGCTGTCTATTTGGTGGTTACCCTGATATGTGCACATGCTTAATAGCTAGGAGTTCTTAGGGTCCTTCTCTCTCTCACAACTGCTGGGACTTCCCTGCATAAAACAAGGAGGGTCATGAATATCTGCTGAGTTCTTTCACATTCTTTTTTAAACCATGGTAAGTCTGGTTTTCCACTGCAGTACTCTGCTCATATCAGGACTGAAACTGGTGTACTGAAGATAAAAAAAAAAAAAGAATAAAAAAAGAAAAAAAAACAAAACCAAACCAAAACAGTTCTGATCTTTAGCCTTCACGCTTTGTCCTATCAACTCTCCTGAAAAAGTGGCACAAGTTTTTGACCTTACCCATTTGCTTCAGTATCTATGACACAGAGCTGGACTTGGTCCTCTTTTTTCTTCCTTTCTTGCCTTATTCTTTATTTTCTCTTTTTCTGTTATCTATGTTCTTGTTGCTTTCCATTATATCTTTCCTCTGTCTCTATCCTTTACTGTTGTCATCAGATTCTTTTCTTTGGGTCTGAAATTGCTGTCCCTCTCCAGTTAAATTTGCTCTTCTCAGTCGCTGGCAGCAAAGTGAAATGTGATGAAAACCTGATCTCTGAAGGGTTCTTTGCTGGCATATCACTGATCAGATTTTTAGTAATTTTTACTTTGCTTCCAGCACACTAATTGAATACAGCAGAGCAGAACAGCAGGGGATAGCAACAGAAGACACTGAGTCCTGACAAAAGCTTTCTCTAGGGGTAGGTGTTCAATTAGCATCTCTTATTAGATGGCAAACACTTACTAAGTACAGACAATGAAGCACTGGAACGTTCACAGATTGAAAATCAGTGAGTATGTACAACTGTGGATATTCAGGCAAATGCTGAAATCTTGGGTAAAGTTGTGAAGCAGGTTGTCTATTTAAAGGATTGGCATTTTAATATACAGTTAGAAACCACAAACTTAAAAGAGGCTAGAAGCACATGTATTGTGCCTAAATGAAATTCATCACATAGATTTTATCTGTATTTAGTATTTATTATGACTCTCATGGTGCTCGTGACTGTGAGATTTGATAAATGATACTGGATTTTTCTTTTTATATATTTTTGTGAGATTGCTTTATAAGCAGTTGAAAAACTTGTTTTTATTTGCTGTATCACTTTTCCATGTGAACAATTGTAGTAATTGCCAGAGAAAGGCTGGGGAGTTGAGAACAAATGTAGAGATTTATTACAATCTCAGATGAGGACACTTATAAGCAGAAGAAAACTACCCCTTGAAAATTAAAATGGAAATAGACATGAGTTGGCTGTGAAGCTGATTTGTAGGGTACTTTCCATTTTAGGATAGTGCTTCTATCATACAAATATTTGAACATCTGGGTGTACACAGATCTAAGACACCTATCACTAGATCACTGAGTCACATAGTATTAGGGTTTTCAAAGAACCGAAAAGAGAGAGGCCAGATAAATACATGCTTGTTTCTACACTACAGAAAGATCAGATATCTTGTATTCCTGTCCATTTACTCTCATATGCTTTTTTTTACTGTTTGTTTATTGTTTGGGACACGATAACGAGGAAATTCTGCTACTTGGAGCCACAAACAGGAAAGAAGATGAGACATGTTGCTTTTCATCAAAGTGCTCCTAGAATCTGGATTCTACTTCACGTTTTGTTTGCTTAAATATTCTGTTTGTTTGTGGTTTTTATCCTCTGTCCTGTGTTCTGGGGGTTTATTGTGTATTAATTATAATTTCTGATATCTGGAATACCTTTGGACTTTCTCCCTCCTAAAGTGTCAGAATATTTTTCCAACTCCTATGAAGATTTGACAAAACGTTAGGTAACTCCTTAAAACCAAACAGATGCCCGCATGCCTTGCTAAATGTAGGAGCTTTAAAGTTAAAGCTATGCTTCTGTGATTTGCTAGGTTCCTATATTCACACGGCTCTATCCAACTGTTTCCTATGCCACAACTGAATTCCTAGGGACCATTCATGTAATTTGCAGGAGTGCCCCTCAGGCAGTTCTAGTTTGGGATGATATTGATGACTGTATAATTTGGAGATCCTCTTCTCTATGTTATCATGCTCTTCCCAAATATACGTTTTACATGGTGCAATCTGCAGTGCTTATGGTAAACCAAGGGTTTCATCCTGTTTCAGGGAAAAGGTCAGTATTAAAGGTCTCTTCTCAAACCTGATGTTGAAATAAAATTTTTCCTTCACTGGAACTGTGATTGCCTCTTCCCTCATTCATTTTTTTTACCTTCATCTAGTTACCCAATCTCAATTTGTATCTTCTCTGTGGCCTACAGGAGGTCACTTTTTTCCATATATTTCTCAACTGCAGCTCAAGTATCCCTCCCAGTCTTGACAGCAAGATCTAAATGATAAAATGAGTATCTAGACATTGCTATATTGCTGTTCTTAGAACTAAACAGCCTTTGTTCTAGATGCCCTGTAAGTAACTGAGATGAGCTAACTCTTTGTGAGTTAGCACTGCTTCCAAATTTTGAAGTGGAGCAGAATGACTGCTTTAAATGGTATCCAAGCTTTGTGATGTTACCTTGTTGTATAGTAAAACAGATTAATATTTGGGGCTTATACACTATTACAGTCAAAATGCTGCTCTAAAGACAGTTCATGATTGCAATGTCTTCTTAAAGTACTGTGATTCACTTTATGTTTCTGCTGGCTTCTTTCCTTTTACTGCAATTTAACTGATACATGTTTTTAAAAACTATTTCTTTACATATTTTCATCGTTGTCTGATTTCTTATATACGTGTATTAAAGCACACGCTCTTTATGAAGGTAGATGGGACAGAGGAAGGTCTCCAGGTTGGCAATCATTAAAAATTCTGAGGTTTTATGTCCAGATCTGCATCAAATTTTTTTTGTGTGACCTTGGTCAAGTTGATTAACTGCTGTGCAAAATGGAGACAGTAAACAGTATTTACCAGTTATAGGAAAAGCTAGATAAACATACTAAATTCTACAAAGTGGTTTGGGATCTTATTAACATCAACTACGTCATCTTGTTTTTACTTGACTTAGGTTCTTGTACTATGGCTTTCATTATGATTTGTAAATATTTCATGCACTGCCTTATATGCATAGGAGCATGATATATTCTGAAATAATAAGTCTCAGTATCCAAGTGTTGTTTAAACTGCTATTATTATTCAATGACAAAACCACATTTTTACTTTTATTTCTGAGTTCATTCTTCATTAAAAAAAAGAAAACAAACTGTAACTATCTGAGTGTTCTATTCAAGTGTATTTTAGATGGTTCTAAGTTTTTGCATTTACTGCTGCTGAACAAGATTTATCTCACTTTTTGCTATCACAAAAGGTTTATTGTTTTCAATTATGAGATTGAATATAGATGAAGCTGCTGATAACTGTCTGGATGTAAAGTGAACATGTGAAAATAAAGTATAGGAAATTAAGCTGATTTTCTAGGGAAAAGCTTATATATAATGTTAAACCAGGTGAGAAGCTTAGTGATAAACATCTAGTTGCAATATTTACCAAAAAATAATCTGTGCTGTTCTGAAACACTACTCAGTTAAGCAGTCTTAAATTGAACTATATTAATCATGAACAGAGACTCCTATTTATTTATTTTTACTAATAACTGGAAATCCATTGCTAACTATTTGGTCTTACAAAACAGTTAAGAACCCTTTGGTGAGTATCTGGCATCATGTTGCTATAACCTCTGACTGCCTGCATCACCTCAGATGCATTTGTATGAAAAACCTTCAAATAGACTCCATTTGTTATCCAGTTCAAACGATATTACCCGGGAAAGCAATTCTACCATGTGCTGAGCACTGTCAGTTCCTATTAACTTCAGTTTAAGTGAAGGGGCATAGCCCTTCTTAGGAGATGCAAAGTAGTGTCAGCTCAGATCCTTACGATGAAATTTCAGTTCTTTGCAGAAGGTCTGCACAAAGCCTATGTATCATTTAAGTGCCACTTAATTCTTTATAATGGAGGTTGAAGTGGATTTGAAGACTCTGATAGGCTTTTTGCTGTCTTGTGTGCAGAGGGCTGAATTTCACCCCTGGTGAATATACACAGTAAAAAGGCAACTAGACTGCCTCCGGAAATACACTGCATTCCTTTGCTCTGACTAGTGTAGCTCAATTTCAATTACTGATATAAATGCATGATACTACGCTGATAAATCGCTGCATACTTTGCTCCCTATGTTTATATATTTATCTTCACTGTGCTACTTTGCTATCACGGGCAAATGGAAAAGTGAAAATGCAAAAATAGACATAATCCCACAGACAGGAATATGGCCTCTGTTTTGCAGCTGTGGCTCTATGTGTGTAACAGAACGGCGAGTCTGTACAGCCTTCAGTTTATACCTAGGCGTGAGTGTGCCTGCCTGCCCTGCTTGTGGCCAATGGACCACAAAATATCCTGCTAGGGCAGGAATATGAATGCATGCATGTTTGTGAGGATTTTGAAGCAAAATTGACAGCCAGGTTGAAAATCAGAATAAAACAACTATGAAGATCTGTAAGGATAGGAGAGACCCCGGGGCAATATGATGCATGGAAGAGGGGTGCAGCAGAGCCTCCCCTGTGATAGGGGTGAGCCTGGAGCCACAGCACCTGCTTCTGCTCAGGAGTGCAGGGCAGGGATGGGAAGAGCGAGGTTCATGTGTGCGTGTTGGCAGTGTTTGGTGTTAGTTCTGGAGGGGGCCATTGAGAAGTTTCAAGCGCTTACGAACATTTTGTGTCTATCGTTTAGTTTTATGTATCACTGGTATTGATCCTGCATGTATAGTTCATTGTTGCTGGTTATGTGCCACTAGTGAATTAATAAAACATTTTGATACTGATTTGCTGAGCAGTTTGTGAGCTGAGAAGTTCTCCCCTCAAAATAAGTTGTTCCAATTCTCAAAGCTTAAATGCATGAGCTAGTTTAGACGTTTAACCCAGAAATGTTATACACTTTATGTTCTGTAAAAACTCTCAGTGTATTCTAAATTTGTGTGGATATAGCCAATACTCAGAGCAAGGACTGCATATATTTGTGATATTACAAATAGCTTCATTCTGCGATAGCAACCAAGGAAACATCTAGAGTAATTCATAAATGAGAACCATATCTTTTCTAAGGATTAGTACAAATTATGTTTCCGGGAAAACCTCCCACCTGAGATAGGAGAGGCAATCCAGTACATACTTTTTAATTTAACTATTTAGTCTTTCAGTGATCCTTCATATTGTTGAAATAGCCGTTTGATATGGCTATTGACAGAAATATCCATTTCAATATGTGAATTGCAAAATATATGCATGCAAATAGATGGGATCTGGTGTTAACATTTTACTGAGCTTTTTCAGTAAAGCCTGCAGCGGGATGCATACCTTCATTCACAAGGGATGAGGCTGTCTATTGTACAGATGTTAGCCTTGAAAACTGGTATGAATCAGTTCTCAGCAGAGAAGCACCTATGGACCCCAATCACAGTCCATATTTTTGTAGATTATGGGCTATACAAACTTAGTGGATTTGCTTAAAAAAATGGTAGTTATGAAAATTGTTTGGGTATCATTCCTCCGGTGGTATATGCATATGTAATGCCTAATAAGCAGCGCAAATTCCTATGTAGATGTTTGGGACCTAAAAAGTTTTGGTCTTTTTTTTTAATTAATATATTAATAGAATATCAGAATAAGCTTCCACTAAAAAGAATCAGTGTTTGTTGTATTGCGAAAGCTAACCCACAATTGTACAAGCTCTGAGGGCAGAGGTTGTTTCATGTCAAAATGTAGGAAACAATTTTATTAAAATGGTTTAAACAACAGTTCTATTTCTTGTCATGGTCCAGTGGCATTGGGAATTTTATTCTTAGATAATTCCACATAGGGGTGTAGGGAGGCTGAATCACACGTTCAGGTGAACATAGAGCTGCAACTGCCACTGGGTATAAATGCCTGCTTTTAAGCTACTTGGACCCAAAAAATAATCTGGAGTATCATAAGTTTTTGTATGCTTATTTTGCTAAGTATTTCTTTTTGTTGGGCTTATGACTGTTGGAGTTCTATTGTGTGTATTGATGTCACACATAAACATAGAGGAAGATGTGACAGGTGTCCCTGTTATATGGAACTTGTTCTTCCCTTGAGATTGAGATGGAAAAGCTTTCTTGTAGTTACATCATGCAAGATAGTGCACCTCTGTATATGTATTTTATAAAAAGTTTCCCAAACTAACGTTCTGCCATACAGGGGTGGAGTGAAAGAACAATGAAATACTGGATATTAGTGATATTGGTTAATATTCTATGAGACGGAACCCAGATACTACAGAGGTGAACTCAAAAGTGGTAGAAAGAACTCTACAGGAATTAAAACCCATTTTCTCCCTGCGTTGAAAAAAAATTTGTCCCTACAACTCCTCTGCATCTACTTTAAGTATCTACTGTCTGCATCTACTTGCAGTCAGAACTCTGTTCCAAGGATTCTTGCTGCATGGCCTTGAGGAAATTTTGCAGAAGCAGCATGCCAGACACACAAGCATTAAGAGGAGCCACAAAGCACACAACACATACCTTTTCAGACAGCTAGGGCCCTTCCTAACTAGACTTTCTTTTCCTTGTAGGAACAGAGTAATAGGATGTTTGTTCCGGTCTTTTCCTTCTGCTTATTGTCCTCTTTCCTGTGATATCCCAACCTTCATTCAACACTCATCCTAGTTCCTGCCCTGAACTATGCCCCTACCACTGCAATTGCTGTCATTGTGTTGACCCCTCTACCTGTTTATTATAGCATTTCTCTCTCCACTGCGTCTCTCGTGTATTTACACTATAACCACTTCAGGATAAAGAGTGTCTGCTCAGGTTTTTACAGTCTAACACAATGGATCCCAGTCTCATGTCATTTTTAAGCTACCACAATGATTAATTAGGATAGTAAGTCTTCAGTTTTTAGCTCTCCTAACAATATCTCCTTTACTGTAAGGAGCATGAAATTAGAAAATCAGCTTCCTTTTATGTTCTTTTGATTTACAGCAGAACTGTCTTTTGTTTTATTGTTGGTTTTTAAGTTCTGTTTTTGTTATGAAATCTGTTGGCACAGCAGGTGTTGTAAATAATTTTCCAAATTGCCTAGGGCTGTATGCATTATAACCTATGGCTGCATTATCAAGTGATGAAAACAGACAACTCAAATGAGAAGGTGTTTAGAGATAAGTGAAATGTGAATTCTCCTGCCAATTGTTTTTTTTTCTTTTTTTTTTTTTTTCTTTCCTGTTCCATAGCACGAATTATCAAAACAAAACAGTGGTGTGAAATGCTTCCATGTTTAGAAGGAGAAGGCTGTGATTTGCTAATCAATAAATCAGGCTGGACCTGTACGCAACCAGGAGGACGAATAAAGACCACCACGGTAGGTCACTTCTCTGTTTTATATTTCTTCAGTTTCTCACTCACTTTAGTTAATTGCAAAAATAAAAAGTGTGAGATTTCTAAATGTTTTTCGGCACAGATATGTAAAGTCTGTTGCCTTTGAATTAAGCTATGTGCCCAACTGTGCTTAGTGGAATACACAGCAATGTTATCACAAAGATAAGAAAAATGTTAGATTCCCATAGCTGCTAAGAATGGAAATTATCCCAAGGTTTCCTTAAAAGGCACCACTGGTTTAGCTAATATTTGCATTTAGCCTGAAGACAGTATCTTATTGCTTCACTGGACAAAATTTTTCTTATGCTGAGAAGGAGTAGGGTATAAGGTTGCAAACATGATCTTGCAGGGCAAAAAGAAAGTTTTCATTGGGAACTAGGAAGAAAATATTTTTGCCATTCCTACTGTATTGGAAAAGCAAGTTGCACAGATAGATATTTAGTTTTCATTGAGACAACCAGTAAAACCCATCAAAAACATAGTAAAAGATCATTTCTATCTGTGTGCTTTTCATCTTGATTTCTTGATAAAACCCACAACTCTCTGATTTGGTGTGTTGAGGCACGTGCTTGTAGTGAAGTTGAGAATATATATGACAGTAATAGTTTCTAGGGCCTGTAATACACCAAACGGATTTCTAGAAAATGTTCTCAAATGCCAATAATTCTTTGACTTCAAAAATGAGAAAAATCTGAAGAAATATAATAGAGCAATATTCTGATAGCTTGCTAGATCTCTTGAAATGACTTCCCCTCCTATAATCTTTTTTTAGATTTATATGGAGCTTAAGTGTAATTTAAATAAGTGCAATTTCAAGAATATTTAGTCTTAAAAGTACATATCAGTGAGGACTAAATTAAGGCCCATCATCCTCTGCACAATTTCACTGTCTGAGCAGGAGAGAGACAGCAGTACAAAACCTTTTATTGTTTTAGAATGCCTATATTTTTAATATTAACAAATTTTTCACCTTTTAAAAATTAATAAAGATTTGCTAGTGCTTTGTGAGACATCAACAAAGCAAACTTTATGAATTGTGATCAATGTTTTGATGCTCCTGTATTTACCAAAATTAATATTTGTTATGGACAGGGCTATTAAATTTATCTCCATCTCTCAGGTCTTACTTAGATGTCGTTTGCCTTTAGGTGTTTTGCATTCAAGTTATGTAAGGGTGACATAAAAAAAAAAAAACAAAGAAAGGAAATGATTTTTGGAAACATTAGTGTCAACTTCCAAGGGTAAGGAGACGTAATGCAGCAACTTTGTCATACTTGAAATGTTATCCTAAATCTCGTTAATTCAGGGGTATTTTCTCTACCTGAGGTAAACAGAAACCCCATGCACTGTGACACATTGCCAGCTGTCATTACAGTTCTCTATTGGATGTTTTATGCTAATGGTGTGACTGAGTAACATGAACTAAGCAGAGGATCTATCCTTCAGTGTCTGTCGTTAATGAAGTGATTCAAATATCCTTTCAGATTAAAAACCAGAAGCCTAATTCTGAACTCTCACTTGTCTGCATAGCTCTTTAATGCTATTGACATGAATGGAATGACTCATGATTTTGATTAACGAACATGAAATCATAATCATGCTCCATCAGTAAAATTAAGGCCACGGCAACTGCAATATTATAAAACAGACTCTCCCCCACACAGAGGGATCATTGTCATTGATGAGGAGAGATTCTGCCAGAGAGTCAACTGTAGAACAGCTCTGAGCATAAGCCCTCATTTAACATCAAGCAGTTTTCAACAGTTGGTATCACACATGCAGACACACAGCAAACACAGAGTACTTTTCAGTCAAGCCAGACTAGCAACTCAGAATACTTAAAAAAGCTCTGAATCCAAAAGGGGAAGGGGAAGGAAAAGAAGAACCCCCAAACTATAATACAGTATTACTGAAATACTAAGAATGAGAACAAATACATCTATTTGTTCTTTAGCCAGTTGGTAAAAGGATAGGGGAACCTTTGGACAATGGTAATAGGTTCGTGAACTACGTCTTAGGATGACTCTATGAAACACATGACTGTGATTAACAGAAAAGAAATCTTCTAACAGAAACACCAGGAGATATTATTTACTGTAGCAGTACTTTTAGGTCAACAACTGCTGATACAGTCAAATAATTTCTATTTCTGCTCCTAATCAACATACTTGAGTTGCCAGACCCTTCATGGTATGACTATAACAGGAAGGATTTCTGTCTAGGAAGGGCCAGAAAAATCACCCACAAAGTAGTATGGGGAAATAAATGTCAAAAAAACCCTGAACTGATTATTATACACTAAATGGCTGTTACTAATTTGGAATAATTCTTGACCACATCTCCAGCAACAGACAGTTTGGGTCCTTAATTTGTTAACTATCAATTTTGTTAACACACATTTGCTAACCTCGTATCTGGAGGCCTTTCCTGCTAATATTAGTTGGTTTCTTGAAGATACTTGGCAGTAGATCTTGCTTTATCATAGTGGTGGTAGATCATAGAGCAGAAATATTGCTATTCACTAAATGCTGAGACTATGATTTTCTACCCATACTAAAGCTAGAACAGTATTGAGCTCCGATGGACTGACACCAGCTGTTGTGATAATACCAACATCTGCATTGATTTTAGGAGGTTGTGTAGAAGTGTGAATTTTTAAGTACTGGGTTTAGAGGTACCACGTGAAGAGGCAGAATTAGTATAATCTTATGTAGGACATGAGTTCCTTCTTATGTGAGAGTATACTTTAGGACTCACAGTTAAATATGTTTCTACCAAAAAAAAAAAAGGAATAAATAGGATTAATTTTCTGTATATAAGTTTAACATTTAATATTTTTTTCTCTGAAAATACCAAGCAAATAGCAAATGGAAATACCTATTACTCCAAAGCAGGAGTGCAATTTCTGTAAGTTGTTTGGAAAGCGTTGCTGCTTTGTGCTTTGTGTCAAAGTTTTTTAGACTTTCTATGCACAGACAGTTTTTCTCACTGCCTGGCACTTTTTGTGATCACCCCTGGAAATAATGCAACCAAATCAGAATTCTCTCCTAACATGGGTAGCAACGTTTTGTGCTCACTTTGCACAGCTATAAATGACAACACAAGATGCAAGGCAAAGGAAAATCAGACTCAAAGTATACCCTAAATGCATCTGGATGTAACTTCTGCCCTGTCATCCTTTCTACAAGGTGTGAATGAACCAAAGATTTTTCATCTGCTAAGAGGCTTTTAGAATTGAGGATTGACCGGGCTAACGGCCAATCTACGTATTAGGCAGCTGACTGTCGATACAAGGAAACAATATGGCAACTTGTAAAAGGATATAGCAAGAGAATACTACACAATTGTTAGCATTTTCAACATGCTAAGGACTTTTCATGTAACAAATGGCCTTACAGGCACTTTAAAATCGCCTGCCTTGAAAATTTCTTCTCCTTTTGCTGTTTTCATAAATGAAATTGTATGACTTTTTAAAATAATGTGTAGTTTCAATAGTGCTGAAAGAGATGCCTTTTTTGTAAGATATTGCTGAAGGGCCTGTCCATTTTATATTTGAAGTATAGCACTTGCCAACATATAGATCAGAAGATACACAAAGTATTGGATTTCCTGGGGAGATTAATTTTAGCACCAAAGTGTATATATGTTGTCAATGATCCATCACTACCTAATTGCTGCTTAATTAATTCCTTCTTCTACATGATGTGATTTCAATTCATGGAGCTTAACAGAACATTCATGCACCAGTTCCTCAGTAGCTAACCTTTTAAAAACCTTTGCGATTTTACTGCTAAATTAGCTGAAGTGGGAAATTAAGGAGTATGAAGAAGCTAAGAGAGAGCTCACAGTGGATAAAAGGTGTAATTACTCTGACATGGAGCACACTGCTTAGCTAGTAAAATTTACTAAGGATCTAGCTTCACCAGGGGACGTGACTTTCTTAATAGAGTTTACTTACACACAGAGCAACTTAGCATTCCTCACCATTAATATAAATGACACGCTGACTGGGTTGGAAAGGCAATTTGTTCCTTACCCTGAAAAATACAATAGGTGTTTGTATTGGCTGCAATTTAAATCAAGATTTTTCTGCAGAGCTTTATCATACACATGAGTATGATAAAGGTAGCTCAGATAAAATGTACTGGTTTGGTTTTCATCACTGATTTACGAGCAATGTGTTCTCATTCATACTATTTCATTCAAAGTAAAAAGAACTATATATGTTACATATTTGTAACATACTTGAGAATTTACTTTTTTTTAGACTGAAGACCAGCTGGAAATGTCCTGAGGCCATGGTCTACTGGTCTGAGTTTGGGACTGGGAGCCAGAAACTCCTGAGCTCTAATCCCGGCTCTGACAGTGACTCTCTCTGTGGCCTTGGGTAAGTCACTGAATCTCTCTGCCTCAGCTTCCCCAGCAGTAAAAATAAGATTAAGAATCCTTAGCTAACTGCCTTACTGAATTTGGGAGTCCTGAGTTAATATTTTAAGCGGTTTAGAAATTCAGAGTAACTTAAAAATAAAAATACTGTTATTTTTAAATCTCCTTATTGGCAATATTCATGTTGTTGTTAGATATTCACATAACTCTTGCATTCCTGCACTTAGCCTCACCTACATTCCAGCTCCAAATGTTTCTAAATGTGCTTTTCACATTTGTACAGGTCAGCTGGTTTTATTTGGTTAAGCTGGTTTTGGAAGTTCTTTAACACCCCATCAGTACTAGCTATGTGTCATTCCAGGACATAATACCTACCAAAATGAGCTTTTAGGCAGCACCATGTCACATGTCACATCAAGTCAGAGGAGGCACACAGCCTTCTGCACAATTCTAAGCAGCATTGATCTGCCTTCTCAGTTTGGGGCAACACTGGCTGGGGAAGATTCCTTTGAGTCCGTTGGACTGGGGAAAACAAAAAGCACACAAAGAGTGAGGCAGAAAGGTTGGTTCCAGGGAATGATACAGCCATGCGTGCCATTCCAAATTAAGTTTTCCTCTTCCATTTCATTAGAAGTGGTCAACTTATGGAACAGATACATTAAATCTAATTGTCAGCAGTTCATCTACCAAGTTCCTTTGCTTTCCCACCTGCAAGAGGAACAATACATACAGACCAAGATTACGGAGGGTAATTTTAGGAAGCTGCTGTATCCTCTCATCCCAATCAAGAGAAGCTTTTATAAAAAAGCAGGAAGTTGTGATACTGAATTTTCTGTCATTCGTAACCAAAACTGTTAGGGAATCAGAATCTTTGGCTGTATTTAAGCCATGGAACCAGGAGCATATCATTCTTTCGAAGTCCATATACATGCACAATTGTCTCCCAATGTCTTCTCTGTCTTCTCTGTCGTCTCTTTTCCTATGTGGCTCTCTTCATAATGGCATGCTTGCCACTGCCTTCTGAGAAATCTTTACAGCAACAGAAAGAGTTCTCACTAATACCCTTATGTGGTGAAATAGATCATTAACTCAGTCTGATACTCTTGCAGATCATCCTCACTCATGCTCACTCTGAATTTCTTGTTGGATTTCTAGAAAACTAGCTTAAGGAAAATGCTATCTCTATTTTCACTAAGAACCATCTGTATTCTTAGCTCCTGTAGTCAGCCAGTTAGAGATTCATGAGCTCTGAGATCATTGCTACATCAAGCACTGTGCGTCACAAAGTCGTCTAAAACTAACTCAGGTCTTAGTAGAGAGGTCCTCAAATTGCTGTTTGAATAAACTATTCCAAGACGGCTGCCACAAATTGTATGCCATCCTGAAATACTGTTATATGTTAAAACTTCTGTACTAATTTTTATACTTCTATATCAAGTTGAGAAAAGGTGGAACATGAACACCTTCTGCAGACTATCTCCTCCTGGTATGGTTAAGATCTAAATGTCATGATATTTGGATGTGTGACTTGGCATATAAACTACCATATAGACTAGGTTGCTTATAATTAACATCTCATTCTAATGTCATTACATATCTACAGGATCAGCCCTAGTCATGGTCCAGTGATTAAAGTGAGTCTTCTAATGTGCTTTATTGATTTGATATTCTTCACTAGTACTAGTATTAAATAGAAGAGAAATTACCAACTCTTGATGTGTGATAGACATTTGCTTCAGTGTATACTCTCTAGGCTTGTACATCAAGACCTAAATTCAGCCCACTGTTTATTTCCATGGCTTTCAAGAGATTTTTATTTTCTAAACAGAGGTTCCATTGCTGTAATTGTTTACAAAAGGTATCACAATTATTCATATGGGTCATCTTTCCTCTCTGTTAATTTCCAGGTAGGTTAGTCTGTGAGTTGGATGTCTTGAGTCTCAAAGAGATTAAAAGTCATGTTTCTAATTCTTGTGTTAGAAAGAATAGTAGCTCAAGACAGGCCTACAAGTAGAGTGGTGGATAGTCTTCATGGCCCTATGTCTAAAGTGCTTCATGCACTGATGAAATGAAAAAGAAATAAAATCCTCTTGAAACTGAGGAACATAAATAGAATGGGGCCATGCTATTGCTTCATAGTATACAAGTTGTCAGAATAGATTTATTTGTGACAAACAACTGATCTTCAAGTCCTACATTCAAAATGCCAGCAAAGGTTTTGTGATTTTTTTAGATTTCATGTTGAAAGGATCGGGCAGAAACATGAAGAAATACTGTAAAGAGATTTAGGTGCTTTCCTCAGTCCTGAACACTGAATACTGGTTTGACAGATCTTCAGATGATCAGGCTGCCTGAAAAGAGACCATAGTTTAGTCCAAGAATAACCTGTAGTACAATGGCTAAGTTGAAGTCGTAATTCGTTAACGTCTCAAATAATTCCATGCAAGGAAATAGGGAAAGACAGGTTTTGTTTTTCTCTTAGAAAACGTGTATTTTCATATTTTAATGCAGAATTACGTCAGCCTTACATGATCTGCATGGTCTGTTTTAAAGATACTGCAGTTCCTGTACAAATACATGAACTCAGTTTTCAGATAGATAAGATTTCTAGAGATATCTTTTCTTTCATGATTCCTTTTTCTTAACTCATATCTCAAATCAAGTGGTTGCTTCTAGCATTCACTCCTGGTTCACTATGCTGACTTAGGAACAGGACAGATACAGATTCAGTGAAGTAAAACCGGTTTACTGATTAATGCTTAGGATTTTTTTTTTTTTTGTGGTACCGGTTATATATCTAAAACCAGTTAGTTGACTGTACAATGAGCTACATTCTGATCCTTTTGAGGTATGAAATGTCACCTTGAATAAGTAAACAAAAGCAGACTATACTCGAGGCAATAATAATGAGTTTCCAATCACCTATTTCATGGTTTTATGGATTTTTTTTTTTATTACAAAAAAAGCCAAAACCTGCTTGAGTTGGTCTTCTTTTCTCTATACTTTGAATATATACTTTCAGAATTCTGAAATGTGTACAAAACCACTGCTGTAACTCAGAATTCATTGACTACTACGTCACAATGTGAACCCATTCAATAAACTGTGAACATCTCAAAATGTTGATGTGTACACAAGCCTTTAAAAGCTGCATTTTAAGGAATATCTAAATTGTTAACTTGGTCCTGAAAAGGAAACCAAAAAAACCCCCCAAACCCAAGAAACCCTACAATTTTAAATTGTTCCCACATTCCATAATTTTGCAGTGCATCATTAAAAATATTTTTTTATATGTGTGTAAGATTCACATCAGTTGCCTCAAGACCAAAAAAAAAACTTGAGTTCTAAAAATGGGAGGCCCAGGGCATGGACAATTGAGATACAAAATGATTCAGGTCTCTGTGTCGGAAAATGCAGCTCCTCAAAGACTGGATCTGAAGAGGCTGATAGTAGATTTTGTTACTGTTTTTTAGCACTGTAGTCACCATTTACATTTAGGTAGGACTTTCCAAATAATGAAATAGCATTGTAACTGATCTAAGAAATTTATGTGTTTAGAATTAGCACATTAATAAAATGAGATTGACTAAAAGGGGACAAGAAGTTGTTTTTTCATATGGTAATATTTGGTCTTTTTGTGTTTTGACAATTACTGGCATAAAACCTAAATATTCTAAATGGGATTCAGTTTCCTCGATTTATCATTTTAGTGCATTTGGATACTTAAGGTTATTGAAGACACCTTGCATAGGGTGAACATAAATGGTGTAGAACCTATGGACCAGTGCCACTGTGCAGTGGCAGTTGGAAGCCATGCAGGAGGTGCTAGTTCACTAGCTATCTGTGTTAAGCAACTAAATCTCATTCCTCATCTGCTAAATAATACAATTAAACACAGTGTTGCCCACTCCTGCTGTGTATGCTTTGTAATAGATTGACATTGTCTAAATGTTCTAATTTCTTGCATGAATATGAGAAAATCAATTTTCATTTAATAAGTGATTGCAAAGAGGGACTGTCTGAGGAAACAACTCTGAAGATTACTTCTGCAATTTCTTCATCCACTGTAAATAGCACAACCCACTGTTTCTAAGAAGTGATTCATGTAGTTGAACTGAAGGGAACTATAGGATACTTTTTACAAAAAAAAATAGATTTAATAATGCAAAAGAGGAAGAAAACTATAAAAGACAACACTGAACTTGAATATATAGCTAAAATATTTTTTTCTTTTTTTGTGGGCATGTACTGGAAAAATATGAAGGTTGGAAACTAGTATATCAGTATTAAGAGTTTTAAATGATGATAAAATCATGACACACATGTTTCACACAGTGAGAATGTTCATGGTACAAATGTTAGAAGATGATGCTGCTGCACATGTATATCCATTTTGGAACATTCTTTTTTAAGAATACCCCCAAAGATTTCTGATATTAATAGATCATGCAAAGCAAGCTAGAGTTGTTGGACTGAACAAAACAAGCAGTTAAAAAAGAAAAGGAAATTGGTGTTAGAGTACAGGGATTTTTACAATCTGTTTGACACGTTATTTCTTAAAATCATACTTGAAAATTAATTCAGAAAGACCTGTCACATTGAAAATTGCCATTTCAACGAGGTACTGATGGAGGACCTGTGAACAGTGCATAATAACAGTTAACAGGAGTGTATTGATCTAGGCCAGGGTGGCCCAGGAAGTGACAGATTTGTTAAAGGTCTAATGCTATTTTATTAATAATAGTTTCAAAAGCATAAAAATGTTAAGCTCTTAAGTGTTATTGAAAATCTGTAGAAGGCAGGCACATAACAGACATGCCTGTTTTCTGATATTCCCCTGCTATATTAAGCATCTGAAGTAGACTTCCAGTACTTAGTACCTATAAGTCTGCACAGAGGTTTCTTTACCTTGCAGGCAGACCTAAAGGATAAAGTTAGTTGTTTTTCATCTTGTTAATTCCTACCTATGAGGCTTTGTTCTCACCTGCTCCTGCTCTTCACTCACATATGAGTGCGTTAGGATATGCAGAAACTGCCAAGTAAAACCAGGCAAGGGTGGGACAGTTAACTGAAACAGCAAAAGACAGAATAGGACCTTTTATTACTATTGGCAGTGCAGCTTCATGGTAGTCTAAACCAACCCAAATCCAGACTTCCCCGTCCCAAACTCCCACGCCAGTCTGGCTGCATATGCCTCACCTCTGTTTGGGGCAGGCACTAAGTGCTTCTGGAAATGTCTGGGATGACAAAAAGGCATCACTTTTTGCCAGGTTAGTTTTGAGCCACATCAGCTTCTGATAACAGTACTGCAGATTAACCCAGAGTAACACAGATACAGAGCAGTTTAAGTTGTTCTAGGCCAAAACCTATGGGGCATGTGTGCCTTTATTTCATAGTGCCAACACCTGTTTGGCTAGTAACAACTGTTGCTGTATACCTAATCAAGTTTTTCAGCTAGCATTCTGCCCCATTTGCACTTCCCAACGAACTCTAAGATGCAGAGAAAGCATGTGAAATGCATTCCTCTTATGAAATACACTGGTCTACCTTACAGGGAATGAGATATTTGAAAACCGATGTCCTTAATTGTAGAATCATAGAATCACTAGGTTGGAAAAGACCTCTTGGATCATCAAGTCCAACCATTCCTATCGAACACTAAACCATGCCCCTCAGCACTTCGTCCACCTGTCTTTTGAATACCTCCAGGGATGGTGAATCAACCACCTCCCTGGGCAGCCTGTTCCAGCGCCTGATGAACCTTTTCATGAAAATTTTTTTCCTGATATCCAGTCTGAACCTCCCCTGGTGGAGCTTGAGGCCATTCCCCCCTGTCCTGTGCCCTGTAACTTGGCAGAAGAGGCCAGCACCCTCCTCTCTACAATCTCCTTTCCAGTAGCTGTAGAGAGCAATGAGATCTCCCCTCAGCCTCCTCTTCTCAAGCAAAACAGTTCCCTCAGCTGCTCCTCTTAAGACTTGTTCTCCAGCCCCTTCACCAGCTTCATTGCTCTTCTCTGGACACACTCCAGAGCCTCAACATCCTTCCTGTGGTGAGGAGCCCAGAACTGAACACAGGATTCGAGGTGCGGTCTCACCAGTGCCGAGTACAGAGGCAGAACAACCTCCCTAGACCTACTGGCCACGTCATTTCTGATACAGGCCAAGATGCCATTGGCCTTTTTGGCCACCTGGGCACACTGCTGGCTCATATTTGGTCAGCTATCAGTCAACACCCCTAGGTCCTTCTTGTCTAGGCAGCTTTCTAGCCACTCGTCCCCTAGTCTGTAGCTGCACAGGGTTTTTGTACCCCAAGTGCAGGACCCGGCATTTGGCCGTGTTAAACCTCATGCCGGTGGACTCTGCCCGGCAGTCCAGCCTGTTCAGATCCCTTTGCAGAGCCTCCCGACCCTCCAGCAGATCCACACTTCCTCCCAGCTTAGTGTTGTCTGCAAGTTTACTAAGGTTGTAATGTGAATAATGTGGTGACATTGATTTCTGGAGAAGTATTTATTCCTGCAGATGGGTATTGGACATCTCTAGGATCAGTAAAGAATTCTGGACTTCTCCTAAGACTGAAAGATATTCCCTTTAGAAAATAATTTTGGTAATTTGAAAGGAAGCAGGATGTCGCTATGGGGAAACTCTTTTGGAGGAATATTCCTGAAACTTAGCTTGGCATGTGATAATACAGCCAAAACCAGCTTGCTAGGAGCCAGTTTTGACCAGTGAGTCATAAAAATAAAAGCGGGGGTGGGGGAAACATGATGTCAGTGAAAATTAAGTATTTAATCTCTGTGAGTAGCTAAAAAGAAGTTGGCTGAGATCTGCAGGGCTTAAGTGTGTTGTAAATTTTGGAGACCAAACGCAAATAATAATTAAGACTTTAAATCTTGTGAGAGGGGGCCAAACTTAGGAAGGTAATACACTTAGGGAGGGGAGCGTGTAGGCCCAGGATTATGTTTCCTTTAGTACCTGAGATCTATATCAATCCAGGAGAGATGAAAGGTGAAATATAAGGACATTCAGAGTGCATCTGCAGAGTAAGTTGCCAAACCACACCAAAAATCAAATGACCTGCCAGAGTGGTGTCTGTCCTAGATTAAGTCCCTTTGTAGTCTCTTTGGATACTCTTTTGCAGAAAGCAGTTCAAGACTGATGGGTCCAGATGGCAAAATAAATAAAAAGGAGTCTGAGTTTGTAGTCTAGTAAGAAGAGAGCGCCTCTGAGCAAGAAGAAAGTGCTGAATATTTATTTTGGATTCAGAGCTGTGTAGGTGACTTAAGCATTGTTTGTACTTTGGATGTAGATTAGGTGTCCTTTTGGGGACTCAGGCATATTTTAGGTGCTGAAACACACATTTCAGATAGTATTGGAACTTATTTGCCTGGCTTCTCAAACCATGGCATTTCTGAATACCTTTGGTACTTGTCATGCATTTATGGAGTTTTGTGTCCTGTTGTATGTCCTGCAAATTATTTTAGTCTAGTTTTCCTCAAATGGAAGCTTGGTAACTAAAGTCGGACTAAGTTAAGACTTCCATGGAATTTAAAAGAAAGATATCCATAAAGATTGAAAGATAATGTAAAAATCCTTGAGGGAGCTAAAATGTAACTGATGATAGCTCCTGTGAAGATGTGGGTAAAGCATATACTCATCTCACAGGAAAGTCAAGGAGAGACTAAACATATGTAAATTGTCAATAAAGAGTTACATACAGCAGAAAAATTTGTTGAATTGACTGAAACAGTGGCTAATAGGGGAGACAGAGATGAATGAAGCCAGTAACAATCCATGACTAATTCAACACTGTAAAATCATAAGAGGAAGAGGAAGCATATAAGGTGACCTGCAGAGATGAAAGTATGCATAGAGGAAAATACAGGAGAAAAAAAAATGTAGTTCAGTCTATTAGGCTGTGGAATAGTTTCTCAGAGTTGGAAACTCCAGCAATTGTTCATTTCAAAGCTAGCTTGAGCAAAGATCCAGAAAGAGTACTGTGAGGACGAGTCTTTTATTGGTAGGTTATGAAATAGATTAGCTGATTGATCTTTACCAGCTTTAATGGTCTGATTATTTTTTAACCATCTTTATAAAAGCCATAGTGGAATAACTCATAAACTGCATGAGGTGAAGAGCTGTGATACTCTGAGATTTCTTTGAGTCATCTTACAGTCTTAATTTTTCTCACAGAGATTAGTTGTCTCTTTAGCCACAAAGAGAATAGTTACAGAAACTTGTCATTGAATTGAACTGTGGAGTAATATTTCATCCTTTTTTATGTGACTGAAAGGGTATGGACAGTAGGGTTTGTTTCAGTATTACATCAGTCCTATGCATCCTGCAGCTAGAATTAGGCCTTCAGTAGAATAAGTCTATAATCGCAGCAAGTTTGGACTTGGCATTAAAAAATGCGTAGAGTTAAGTCTTTGAACAGTGTTGAGTATGTTTCCACTTAATTGCAAGAAACTGAATACACAGCGATGTGGTAGATGTTCCCTTAAGGCAGAATGAACTCACTTCTTATAGCTTTGAAAACATTAACAATAATGAAATGTCCAACTGATTCCTTTGAAATAAAGTGAGAATCAGTAAATCTCTACTTAGGCTAGTATCTCTGAGGATGACTTCTTGTCAATCTTTTTCTTCCTGCCTCCTTTCCCTTTTCACCATGAAGTACTAAGAATCTCTTTTGAAAGGGTTTGGGTTTTTTCCCCCTTTTTTCCCCTTACAGAACGATTCTTAGAATTCTTCCAGCCACAAAAAAATTATGAACTCTATGGTGTGGCAATATCAGATATGTAAAAAGGGGGGAAAAGTGTTGTCAGGGTTATAGGAACACTGATACTTAGTTCTTATAGCAGCAGATGTAGTCTTCTGAATACTTTTCCCTCTAGATAGCCCTTAAAGGAATTTTGTCACTCATTTGGAGGACACTTTAGGTTAGATGGGACGAGGTTGAAAGATGATTTTTATTATTCCTAATTACTAATATATATTAATGAAGGATGGTATTTTGCAGAATTCTGAGGTAAGTTATTGTCTTCCATGTGAGACGAGGTTGTGAACTGAAGGTGCATTTAATGATCTAGGAGATGTCTTAAGGAATGGTACTATCTCAGATATAGGGACTACTGTAGCTGAGAGGTATGCAGGGCTGCTTTGGGTGAAGAGGGAACATCCTGCTTCTTTAATATCCTCTAGATGTTTGACATACAGCACTGGAGAGGGAAAAATCAGGTACAAGCCAATTATGCGAGATTTCCACTTTGCCTGTAAGACTTAACACACCTGGGGCTTGGACTAGGGACATAAATTTTATGATGAGATTTCTTTCTGAGAAATGCAAATTTTTAACTGAATTCATAACTAGCAACAGCCTAAGTATCTGAGCCAAGGACATGAGCAAATGTGTCCAGCTTTACTACCCAGCCAGAGGTGTAGGTGGCTATCTAGATCTTCACAGGACATTAAATTTTCTGTCTCCAGTGGCTATGTAGACAGATTATGTATCACCAGTACTCAGCTAAATATCTTCAGGCTGTTTTTCACCCACTGACAATATAAAAATTCATATATGTTTCATGGAGAGTGATCTATATCCTCTGCTCTGTTCCCTGATGAGTGTCAGCTATTGGGTGTGGACAGATTGTCCTGGCTGTTTTCCGTGGGACTTCAAGATTTGCTGCACAGTGGTTTACATTTTGGAAGAGGAATGAAAAATAGTTTGATTAAAGATATTTGTGTGGTGATCATGGCATTTACCTGGACTGCAGGACAGGAGATTCAGTCCCCTTGGCAGTAAATGTGCCTAGATATGTCCTAGCTGAATGATCTAACTACTGGAATGATACGAATGATATGAAAAAGATATATGGCCCTGTTCTCGTCCTTGGTTGAAGTAAATAACTCTACTGAAATTATTAATATTTCAACAAACAGAATTGTGTGTGTTAATGCTAGTTAATAGGTCTTTTAATTACAGAATGAATGCTTTGTCAAATGACTCTGTTTTCATCAATAATCTCTTCAACCTTTTTAATAACTGATATAAAATGTAAGATGACTGGCAGATGTTTAGAATTCTATTAGTAAGTCATGCCGAGAGTACTTTGGTAGTATATTATGCAGATGTTCTGCTCAAGGGAGTGTGAAAATTTCTCCACCTGCATTACTGAAATAGTCCCGCAGTTCTGATGGGTTGTCATCTGAATATTATGAAATCAATATACATATTTAGTAATGCAGAAATCCACTCCCCTTCCATCCCCTAGAAGTAATATTTTATTTTTCATTTAGGAAAATCAAAAGAGCACTGAGCCAAAACATTCCCAACCTGCATGAGTTTTTTGCCAATTTTTTGTATGTTTTTGATTCAACAAATAAAATGTAACTGTAATAAAACAATAGATATGTTGTCTCTTTAATGGTGCACTTGAAGGAAATAAAAGGAAACAACAAAATCACATTCTCTGCAATAGAGACATTTTAATAAAAGCCAGAAATGCAGGATTTTGTAATGTATATATATTTTAAATGTGTCAAACTAATGAACTTTAAAATGAAACAAAATATTTTGGACCATCTCCCAAAGTGCTGCAGAAGTTGCTGATAAGGCAGTATATATTTCAGTGTTATTTCTATTGGAAGATATATTACTGAGAGTATTTGTCAGCTCTTAACAAAATTGTTGAAGTTCAGGGAATTTGCATAAACATAACACAATTTTTGAAAGGAAAACCAAAAATAGACATGCACAAAATATCTGCCATATAAATGTCTGTATTCATACAGAGAATTCTGCCATGAAAGCAAGCATTGCATAGAAACTTGGCACCACAGCACAGAAGGGTACTGTAGCTAGGTTGTAAAAACTGAAATATCTGAACAGCAGAGTTTATATGACTTTTCAAGGAAATCTCCATAACAATGCTACAAAACTTACCCAAAATTACATAATTGGAAAGAAAAAAAAAAACCAACAGACATTTATTTGCAGTTACCAGATGTAAAAATATATTTTTATATATATATGTTACATTACACCCAAGACCCTCAGCCTTCTCAAAACATATGACTGCCTCTAGTTCTCTTCTGCGTCCCCAGCCTTCCCTCCCTGCTATGTCCTGTGATCTTTCCCTGCTACAAAATCCCAGTGATAGACTATTTGTCATTACTGGCCTGCTGGCATTAAGAGCAGGCTGTTTGTGCTGACTGACCATACAGCTGCAGTCTTTCCCACATTAGGTGCATCAATAAACATTAATGTATTTTTTTTTCTCCGCCCTATTGCAGGCCTTTCAAACATTCAGGCAGTCAGTATTTTTCAGATTTCTCTCAAAAGTAGTTGAATATGATCTTCAGACTCAAAATTTGAGAAGGGACTACTGAACGTCTAGATCATAAAACAAGTGAGGAGTTCAAGTAATAAAGATAGTGCATTACTATGCACTGAAACTATAGATAGTTTTCAGACTAATTTTTTACATGGTCACAGCTTTGCTGACAAAATGATGCACTTGTAAGATATAATGGAGCTCCCCAAATATTATAAATCATTCCTATTTTTCTTTTGTTTATTTTTCTTTTTTTAATTTTTTTTTTTTTTACTTTTTCATTTTTTCAATTTTAGTGAGGCATCAGTCCATGCACAGCCCACTCACAAATCATGTACAGGTTGTGAAATTAAAAAAGCTGGGGTTGTTTAGCCTGGAGAAGAGGATGCTGAGGGGAGACCTCATAGCTCTCTATAACTACCTGAAAGGAGGTTGTGGAGAGGAGGGTGCTGGCCTCTTCTCCCAGGGGACAGGGAACAGGACAAGAGGGAATGGCCTCAAGCCATTTCACGGAAAGGGTCATTGGGCACTGGAACAGGCTGCCCAAGGAGGTGGTTGAGTCACCTTCCCTGGAGGTGTTTAAGGCACGGGTGGACGAGGTGCTAAGGGGCATAGTTTAGTGTTTGATAGAAATAGTTGGACTCGATGATCCGGTAGGTCTCTTCCAGCCTGGTTATTCTATGATGATTCTATGATCAACAAGACTGAATGCATACTGCACTGTATTGACTACAGCATTAACCTTGAATTCTTGGTATAAGTTTTAATTTGTCAGCACACCGCATTAATAAAATTACATTCAATTCTCCATACGTTAGTTCAAGAATAGACTCTTAATTCCATATTCAGAGCGAATGTTCCCAAATAAACCTTTCCATGAGCCAAGTTTGCTTTTTGTGCCTGCTTACAAATGC
This sequence comes from Clamator glandarius, assembly GCA_033459285.1. Taxonomy (NCBI): domain Eukaryota; kingdom Metazoa; phylum Chordata; class Aves; order Cuculiformes; family Cuculidae; genus Clamator; species Clamator glandarius. The sequence goes on from JAUNZM010000227.1 coordinate 6,024,095, forward strand.
AAAGATATATAATTATCATGTTAGGAATATAGACTTTTGGTTGTAACCACATACTTCTGTGCATTAGGGCATCTTCTGTAGACCTGAGAGACTCAGGAATTAGCCAGCCTCCTCTCCTTGCTCCCCAGCTGGGTCTGGCCTATGCTGTGGTCCAGCCGTATAAGACTTGACCCTTAGCGTGGCTAATAATTCCAGGGCAGTGAGCAAGTGAAACAGAAGTGATTGTGGACTTTGCATGACTTTTTCTCAGCAGCGTGGGAGTAGTTTTCAAACACGTTGTATGTGAATGAGACAATAATGTAGCAATTACTGAGAATTTTTCTCCCCCTTTTTTTTTCATTTTTCATGAGATCAGGACTGAAACGCCTTTCTCTCACCTTATTTGCTGATGGTAATAGTGTTTCCTCTGACTCTTACTAGATGTGGAAGAGCAGAATTTGTTTGGCTTGGTTCAGTAATGTGCTTTTGCTCAGCACTAAGTATGTGTGTTGTATCATATTGCACTGATTTATACCAATCACACTGTATAATGGAAGAAAAAACTAGGGATTTCACTGCTGATGTGTAATGGTAGCAGTAACTGAATTGCAGCAAGGGATTTGGTAACCTTTGATATTGGCTTCATTCTATTACTTCTTTATGTTCTGGGTATGATTTTCAGGTCTTAGAGTTTGGATTTCTTTTACTTCATAGAATGTGTAAAAATGTTCTGTTATTGATGAATAATCAACCACTTTAGAAGTTCTTCACATTTTCCAGTAAACAACATCCATAAACATAAAAAAGTTCTATAAAAGCAGAAGACATAATATTGCTCACAAGTTTTTTCTCTGTGAGTTATTCTTAAGTGGCCTACTATCAGTGTAGAAAGAAACTAATAAGTTATATTTTTTAATTCTGCGGTACTGTCTTTGTGTACTATGAATTCTGGAACAATTCTTTTTATAAATGAAATTCCACAAGGAGCCAATAAAGAGAAAAAAGTTAAAGAATAAAATAACTGCAGAAAAGTTTATTAACCCCTTTAAATAAGGTTAATGTCTGTGTTTGTAGTGTAAGTTTCTGTAGGACATTTTGGTCCAACTGTGCCTCTTAGCTCCAGGAATCATTACATACCTGTTATGATATTAATATAATAGCCACCATGAAACTATATATTTTCTTGCACCTTACCTCTAAAGGAGACGCCATGGTACAGGTGACAGGAGTAGGAACTGAAGTGAGGGTTTGGAAACAAGCGAAAAGGGAAGCTGAGGCTGGAGCTGGGGTTGGAGCGGGGGAAACCGGAGCTGGAGCCGGGTTAGAAGAGGAGCAGCCGGGACTGGAGCCCAGGCTGGGGTCGGCTTGGAGCCGGGGAAGGAGTCGGGGCTGGGAGCGGGTTGGAGCAGGAGAGCCGGGGTTGGAACTGGGTCCGGAGCCGCCGCCCCGGGGCTGCAGGGCGGGTAGCTCTGGTTTTGCAGCGCGAAGAGCACACTTTTAAATTTGCCCTGGTGATACTGATAACCATGTCTGGTGGTTTAGGAAGGCTGGGATCTCTCGAACAGACTGGAAAACCATTGCCAAGTATGTACAGGTCTATCATGAGCTGACTGACAAGCAGAACTGCAGGGCTGCAAGGTGGGTCTCTTCCAACCTGATTATTCTGTGGTTCTGTGGTTCTGAAAAGGCACTTAATATATTAATACAAAAGAAGTATTAATTGAACTACATGCCCATCTAAAAATTTTCTGGAAAACTCTTTGTGAAAGTTTCCTGAAGAATCTTCGATTGCCTTACTGCTGCCTTAAGGTAATGCAGGATCACCTGCCGGCTTTCAGACAAGTTTCAGGTGAGGTGGCTATTTGTTCAGATCTAGTGTTGCTTCAGTTAAGGTCTTGCTATAGATCATGCTTGGTGTTTTATCATGAACAGCATCTTAAATATTGTTAATCTCATTAACCTTCTTGAGTCCTCTGAAGATAGCAGAACTGTGATAAGGGCTAATCAGATAATTTTCAACTACAGCGTGTGACTACTCACTTAGATCCTTTGCGTTTGAAGCTTATATAGGACAGAGACCCCATGACCCTACTATGAGGACCTGCTGCTCTTCCAGTGCTCTGCCTCCCCTAGAGCATAAGCATGATTGAACTGGATGGTTTTGACTTTGTTGCAGGAGCAGTTTGATCTTTCTAGGGGAAATGGTTTATCTTTTACAATCCTGTGGAAACAATCTCAGATAGGATGAACATGTAAAATGCAGAAAGCACAATAAATACAGAAACAATATGAGAAGTTCAACAACTATAGATCTTTTAATTAAAAAGGGGGTTTTTTTTCTACTTTCTTTGCTCTAATGAAGCTATTTTTCTCTGTCCTAGTGGTGGAGAGCAGCCTGCTATTAGCAGTGGATATGGTACTGCTGTTAACATTTTTGGGCGTAAAAAGTTTGAAGAAATCAGTAATAAAGGATCCATCATTAATGTAATCTTAGTAAAACTGCTTGTTAAAAAAGGAAGGATGTATTTTATATGTTATCAGTAATACACTGTAATAAAGGCAAATAAGCAAGAGTTTGAAGAGCCTAGGATTAGGTCTTACATTCATTTGTGTGAGGAATGATACATTTACATTAAAACCAGCTTTTGAATATGTTTCATTTTTGTCAATTTGCAAAGATTAGGAGCTGAAGGTCTCAGCAATTCAGCTGCAGATTCCCCCTCATTTTTGATACGGTGACTTTGTGGGTTTTGAGAGGTTGTAAATGGGTAACTTTTTGCATTCAGGTTTTCTGAAATACAGAGAGGCATTTCCCTAGCTCTTTAGGAAGCAGAGAGATGCCTGGGGCAAAGGTTGTGGACAAGGTAAAAAAAGCAAAGAGGCAAAAAACCTTGTGGGTGATAGATTGCTGCCACAGTAGGTCTATGTAAATAAAGAACTGCAGATTTAAGAGCTTGTCAACAGTTATTCGCTATAGGAGCAGAATGATTTTTAAAGGCTTAACATTTTGTTGGATGAACCTCTACAGACCTGAAGTGGATATGAATTGTGTGCTTTAAAAAACTTCAGATGGACATACTATAATTTCAAAACAGAAATCTCTGACTATTAGGTATGTTATACACTCCAGTCTCAGTAGGGGAAGACTATAGGTGCTTTTTCAGCATGAATAAAGACTTCAGTGTTTGATTTGTTTGTACAAATGGACATTGTGTAAAACAGATTGACTGAAACAAAAAACTGCCAATTGCAGAATAGAATAGACCAGACCAGACCTACAATGATCATTAGGCCAACTTCCTGAAAAATTCAGGGCTGAACAAAAGTTGAAGCAAGTTAAGGGCATTGTCCAAGTGCCTCTGAAACACTGACAGGCTTGGGGCATCAAGCACCTCTCTGTCCAGTCTAAATTTTCTCTGGTGCAGCATTGAACCCGTTCCCCCACATCCTATCAGTGGATATCAGGGAGAAGAGGTCTGCATCTCTCTCTCTGCTTCCTTTGCTCAGGAAGCTGGAGAGAGCAATGAGGTTGCCCCTCAGCCTCCTTTCTCCAAAGCAGAAAAACTCAAAGTCCTTAGCCATTCCTCATAGGAAGTTCCTCCCAGCCCTTTCACCAGTTTTGTTGTCCTTCTCTGGGTGATTTCAAGGACCTTCACATCCTTCTTAACTTGTAGGCCCAGAACTGCACACAATATTCAAGGTGAAGCCACACCAACACTGAATACAGTGGTGATAATCACCTCTTTTGAACAGCTGGTCATGCTGTGTTAGATGCTCCTCAGGATGGAGTTCACCCTCTTGGTTGCCAGGGCGCACTGCTGACTCATATTGAGCCTGCTGATGACCAGGACTCACAGATCTCTTTCTGCAGGTGTGCTCTCCAGCCACTCTTCTCCCAGTTTATACCTGTACCTGGCATTACTCCATTCCAGGTGCAGAATTTGGCATTTGGAATTGTTAAATTTCATCCCTCTGACAATCACCCAGTATTCCAGTCTATCTAGATCCCGCTGCAGGGCTTCTTGCCCCTCAAGAGATTCAACAGCATCTTCCATTTTGGTATCATTAGCAAACCTGCTAATGGTGCTTTAAACTCCTGCATCCAGACCATTGCCAAGTAGATTGAACAGAACTAGCCCTAGAACTGAGGAACACTGTTGTTCACCAGCCAGATACAGCCCCATACACTACAACCCTTTGAGCTCTGTCCTTCAATCAGCCTTTCACCCAGTGAACCTGCAGCTGGGCAACTTGTCCAGAAGGATGCTGTGAGGGCCAGTATCAAAAGTATTACTGAAATCCAGAAAAACTATATCCACCACCTTCCCTTCATCCACAAGACAGGTGACCTTATCATAGAAGGATACAAGTTAAACAGGACTTTCCCTTTGTGAACGCATGTTGTTCACTGTGCCTGACTGCATTATTCCATAGCTGCCTTTCAATAGTGCACAGTAGGATCTTCTCCATAACTTTTCTAGGAACTGTGGTTAGACCATGGTCTGTAGCTCCCTGGATCTTCCCTCACATCCTTTTTGTAAATTGGAATAACGTTGGCTAGTTCCTAGTGAGTGGAGGCCTCCCGGTATTAGGCTGGGCTTTCTTTTTCACATGCTGAATGAGCTAAAATTGACCATATTCATTGCACCTTTTTTTGCAAGCACAGTGGGAATAGGATGATACTTATTTATACTTTAAAAATTACAGTTTAAGAACACTTTGCATTCTTCAGAAAAAATGTAAATTTTTTGAAGATTTTTATTATTTTCTTGTTTAAAAAAAAAAAAGAAAATTCCCATTTGAAAAAAAAACAAACGCCAGTGTGCATCCAAGGAAACCAAGACTTAAATGTGAGTCAGTCATAATCAACAATGATGGATTCAGCGCCTTCTGTGTGTCAGTATGCATAAGTGTATGGTTTTTTCTGAGCTTTAATATGTTGTTCCTTGTTCATATCTCCACTATCCTGTTCCAGTGATGGAAATCAGGAAGTATGAAAAATGCCAAGGGAGGGGATACTATAGTCCAGGTTATTTATCTTAGAGTCTCCTAGAACAATGAATCTGTCTGATGGAGGTAATTTCTTGTTCTAGGTCCGAGGGTAATAGATTATTTGAACTCAGCATCATATTTCCATCTTTTCCCTTTCAGTTTTCTATGCTAACATGCTGAAATGACACTCATAGACTCATCGTTAAATGTGAAATAGAAGAAATACACTGTTTTATTTATTGTATCATATAAAAAAAAGGCTGTTTTCATCTTCATAGTGTGAAAGATGTTGGAGGATTTTATATCACTGCAGATGTTAGCAGATTTATGTCATGTAAATTGGGTATGTTGATTATGTTCCAAAATGTTCTAATCAGTGTTTATTCTGTCATATTTTATTTATATTTGTTTTTTAAAATGTATGCATGTGTGATACAGGAAATTTAAAAATCATAATAAAGCAGGCAAATTGAAATACAGATTTCTACTTAACTACAGAGATATGTTTTTTAATTAAAATAGTTGGTAAATATGTATTATAAATACTCAGAGAAGTCCTTCTAATTTGTTTAGCAAAGTAGTATTTGAAAATTTTTCTTCTGCAATTATAACAGAATTGCTTTTCAGAATAAAATGGACAGTGTGCTTGCTAATGATCCTGGAAAAATGCATTGATGTGCTTGAAAAATATCTGAGAATTAATATTTGCGGGTTTTTATTCAAACTCTGGAAACTTTTCATTATATTTCAGGCTGGGAACATAAAGTTGTGTAGTTATATTGCAAGAAGGATATGGTAATGGCATTAGGTTTCTACCTAGAAGTTAAACACTGCATTTTCCATTGCTTTCCAGATTGTGGCTGACCATAAAACATTTTGCAGGTTTTCTGGGAAGTCAGGCAAAATTTAGATTATAGATAATACACAATATATAATTACAATGGATAATAGAGAAGCTGAGGCAGAAGAAAGATAGGTTTCTCCCCGGAACACAGGTCTCCAAGTCGGTATCAGCGTATACACATTGATACTTAATAGAAAAACAGAGGGAAGGTTGAGATCAAACTGAGAAGTGAGCAAAGAGTATATGTGATTTCAGGATTAGGTAAAGGTGAATATTAGATGATGTAAAAATGCTGTCTGAATGTAAGGTATCTAAATATTTCTTTAGGCATAATTTAATTTAGCATACCGTTAGTGTAATTGTAGTAATTCCTAGAGAGAGAAATAATTTAGTCTGTCTTCTGAGTATTATTGTGCAGCTCTACCTTTGAATCTCTGCCATAGACATTGTATCACAGGAAGTCCAAGGGACACAAGTTCATATACTGAACTTGCTAGTGAAGTGTTTTTGTCATCCTAAAATAGCTTTTTTGAAAAAGAAGTGTTCACTAAAGACTGCAGGATTGTTCAGCATTCATGTACTTAACTCTCACACAGAAGAAAAGGGTATATTTTTGGTGACCTTTGAAAGCCAAAAAGACAGAATCTCTTGCTTTTTATTTAATAGGCAAGTGTGCTACAATTTGCCAAACGGCTTGAATTGTATTTTGTTGTGTGTGAAAGAAATTACTTTCAGTTTGCCTCCTCACTTATGGTGTTCAGTTGGGGGTGGGGGTGTTTTCTTTGTTTTGTATTGTTCCTTTTGTTTAATCTGTATCTAGTGCTTCACTTAATTATTTGCTTAAAGATTGTCTAATTAATTGTCATTGGTTTAATCCCTTTTTTAAATGTACAAATTAATTTACTGAACGCTAATGTATTGAACTTGTTCAGGTCACTGAGCGATAACAGGATTTATGATGCAGACCCTAGAGATGTGTTTTACATAGCCTGCGTGTTAAACCGTGATTCCACTGGAATCAATGGAAATCTTCCTGTTCACTTCAATGAAGTCAGAACTTCACTCAGCTTGAAGAGCAGCACAATCCACATGGAGTCATATGGATTTGTCTCTATGAGGCAACTGAAGGTGCAATACCAAAATTAAATATAACAACAAGGGTATTTGAGGAGCAAAAGTGATGGGAGATGGGTTTGTTGAAATACTAACGCAGTTCCAGAGAACAGACTAAAGCAGTAACTGGCAGAACAGGACAGGGTAGTTTAAAGTCTTGCTGCACATTAGGCTCTTGTTTTTTCTCCTGCAAGTTTGATAGAAATGTTATAGCATCTTTGGATCTATCTTAGGCTAACACTGCAGACACTCGCTTAGCAGATAATCTCTACAGTGACTTTGATAACATTTTAAAGGTAATATTTGTGCAAGGATGAACTGTTCTGGAATAGTTTCTCAAGTGAATGAGAAACAAACTATTTTCTCTGAAGATCAGGCTATTTGTTTTCACTTTTGTTTCGAAGAAGCGTATTTTTCTAATCGAATAAAGAAGAATACTATAATATTTTGAAATTATTTGGCTGCCTTCTATATTTTTTTTTTGCCAGCCTGGACTTCTTTTGTTACATCAAAAGACAATTTTGGACTTTTTAAATTCAGAGTTTTCATTATAATCATCATTCTTCATAACAGAAATGAAAGGTAAATGCAAATAAATAGTTCAAATGCAAATAAAGCCGTTTGAGTGTTTTCTATACAACAAACAGATTCTCATCCCATATTATTTACTACTGTAACTCTGCTCCACAGCTGTCTTCTGTGTAACAAATAGAAAATGAAAAATCACACTTCATATTGTGAGAAAACGTATTTAAGAACATTTGAGAGAGCATGAAAATATTTTAAAAACGAGGCTAATCACATGCAAAGTGCCTGATCTCAGTGGTTTCCCTAGAATTCCAGACAATTTTGTTTCATCAAATCACCTTTTAGGACATGTTCAACTACTTGATTCCCTAAGAAATAATAGTAATATATAGAAATATGTTTGTGGTTTCTGATTTTAGCAAACTGAGGATGGTTTTCTTTACCTTAATATATTACTCTATCCACATGTCCAGACACAGACCCAAGACAGTAACAACCTGGAGTCTTGGTAGGACATAGAATTATGTGCAGTATACTTTATTTACTCTTCTGCTTGATAATGTGAACTTTGTTGATAGCTACATTTTCTGTCAAATAAATTATTTTGTCTTGGTTTACCAAGTTCAGATTTACTTGCTTTCATTTCCAGTTGCCACTGCTGTGTTTGGTACATATTTAGTATGCTTTGCTATTCTGTTGGCCAACTCACTCTTCCACTGCAAACAGAAATAAAATAAAGCAATGAACTGAAGTCCTCAAAATTTAAACTGCAGTCTTGTGCATTAGAACAAAACTCTGGGTGCTCATCCTTCACAAATGTAAATTTGAACACTTATTTTCCTTGTAATGCAACTGAATTTACACAAAAATGATGGAAAAAATTCATCTTCTAATAAATTTTGGATACCTTTCTTTCCGTGATTCAGACTGGAGTTTCACTGCAGATTTTGAACTTGACTAAGATATCACAATTGTAAAGAGAGTGTAGGTGTTTAGAACACAGTATTTTATTACTGCAGAGCACAAATTTTAGGGAATTGATCATTTTTCTTCTCTTCCCCTTGTGGTTCAGCTTTTGGCAGGGTGGCTTGCTGCATACAGAGACTGATTGATCTCTCGCCGCATGGAAATGGCAGGTACTTGTTAGGCCCCCAGTGGGACTTACTTCAGTCTGCAGTGATTTCTCTTTCATCATACAGTATTGTTAATAGGCTCCATCTTTTGGTATGTCAGATTTTAACCAAGAAACAAAATTGAATCTGATAAGTATATCCAGCATTGCATGTTATGATTGTGGTGCTTTGGTGCACGATCACAGACATCTAGGATTTAAAACTGAATGAGTGCTTGCCAAAGGATAGAAGATATTGTTCAAATTATCTGTAGTCCACATCCCACCACATTTAAACAAAAATAAAGCCTCAATAGACAAGATGTTAACCCAAAATATTGCCTTCCCAAATGATGAAATAACAGTGGACGATGTTTCTTAAAGAACTGTGAACTCATGAATAAAGAAATAGTTCTTGACAAGAAAAAAAGATGAATCTTCATATATAAAGCTTTTTTTCACAAATGTGTTTGAATCACAGATCTATGCATTAAATAGAGGTTTGTAATACTGGTTTTTTTCAATTAGGGCATTGGTGAATTAGCTTATATTTCCTCTGAATCATTCACTGAATTAATTTACCATCTAATATTAAAAGCACCAGTTATTGGTTAAGTTGTCTGTAAATTATTAGTTTGGAAAGGATACCATGTTATTAAACAATGCTTGAAAAAGCAAATTTTGAGGAAACTTAGAAAATTTATTTTGAAACATCAAATGCTGAAACTAAGAAGTAATACTAGGTAAATCAAATAGTCTTCACTTAAAAGATTTTGCTATAGGGCAAACTTGTCTGTCATCAACTGTGGATCATGGGATCTTATTTTACCTTTGTCTCCTGGGTGGGAAAATTAATGATAAAAACTAAAGGCCATGACCGAGCCACTTCTTCTCCATTAATGTTTTTCTTTGTTAAGATATGTTGGCATCTGAGTTGCTCAGATGGTCTATTTTCACTCTTTCCATTATTTTCTCACATGTCCTCTTAAACCTCTCCATTTTACCAGACACCTCCTAGATGACAGTTTTAGTAGAACTGGATAGACTATTCTAAAATTGGTTATATCTTGGACAGCAGTGTTCTATTGACTCAGAAGTTCTTCCCCTTATATGCACATTGGATAATTCTCTTACAGGAAGGTAAGAAACAGACAGCCCAGTCACAGTCTTACAGCATTCTGAAGAGTTATTTTCATAGAATCATAGAATCACTAGGTTGGAAAGGACCCATCGGATCATCGAGTCCAACCATTCCCATCAATCACTAAACCATGCCCCTCAGCATCTCATCCACCCGTCTTTTAAACCCCTCCAGGGAAGGTGACTCAACCACCTCCCTGGGCAGACTGTTCCAGTGCACAATTGACCCTTTCCGTGAAATATTTTTTCCTGATGTCAAGCCTGAAACTCCCCTGGCAGAGCTTGAGGCCATTCCCTCTTGTCCTGTCCCCTGTCACTTGGGAGAAGAGACCAGCACCCTCCCCTCCACAACCTCCTTTCAGGTAGTTGTAGAGAGCAATGAGGTCTCCCCTCAGCCTCCTCTTCTCCAGGCTAAACAACCCCAGCTCTCTCAGTCGCTCCTCATAAGATTTGTTCTCCAGCCCCTTCACCAGCTTCATTGCTCTTCTCTGGACTCGCTCCAGAGCCACAACATCCCTCTTGTGGTGAGGGGCCCAGAACTGAACACAGTACTCGAGAAGCGGTCTCACCAGTGCTGAGTACAGAGGGAGAGTAACCTCCCTGGACCTGCTGGTCATGCCGTTTCTGATACAAGCCAAGATGCCATTGGCCTCCTTGGCCACCTGGGCCACTGCTGGCTCATGTTCAATCGACTGTCAACCAACACCCCCAGGTCCTTCTTCTCCACAATCTAGTATAAGATCATGTAAGAATGCCTTTCATTCTTTATTCATGTAGATATAATCTTATTTTTGGCCATACTAATAGACCTGCTCATTTACCTGCTCACATTGTTTCTGTTAAGGTACATTGTATCCGAGAGGATGTGAGATGTTCATTGTGTTGCAAGTTACTTACATATAGGTTAGAAATCATAGGGCCAAGAAGTGACCTATTTACAAAAGAAAAGAGTTAAGGCTTCTAAAATCACTGTCAGTGAAGGTGCTCCACTTATATTTGCAGTCTGATAAGCAATCAGCTAGCTAGCTTTATGTTTCTTTTTTTTTTTATTATTTAAAACCTTTATTACTTTTTAAAATCCAGGTGGCTTTCACATAAGCACAGTTTAGAAACTGAAGGTTATCAGCATTTTGGTTGAATCAGGCATTCCTTTGCATTCACAAAGAAAATGTAAATATCATGAAATAAAAGTTTTTGTATAATGTATCTTTCTTTATAATCATCTGGTTTAAAAGTTGACTGAGTAGAAATACAGTTAAATGGGACTTTATATGACATTAAAATTTTCTTGTCTTCTACTTTTTAGAAGCTGATGGAAAAAATTATTCCTTTGAAAATTAAAGGTCGTTGTATGACTTTTAGTAAGTAAGAATGTAATATAATAACTAGAATTGTAGACTGGGTCCTGATATTTTCCCCATGAGTATTTTTATTATCATTGACAAGGTATAAATATACATTGTCAAGGTGTGTGTATATATATATATATAGTCAATGTATAAAACTTGACAACACTTCATGTAACAATTAAGAACATTCTGCTTCTAAAATGAATTCTTTACTAATATCTTAGGTTCTGATTTTGGTTGTTTTGTATTTTTTTTTAATTTAATTAACAGATTTATAGATATCTACATAAAATTCATAGGGTAATCAAGATTTAGTTTTGCTGTTGGAGTATCTCATGCTTTCAGCATAATATTACAACTTAACACACATGTCTTTTCATTTGTGGAAACGAATAGATAAATCCGTGAACTATGAGTCTATAGGAGATATTATCTACATTCTTAAAATGTTGCATTAAAAGTAGGGAAAAACCTATGCAAAATCCTTGAGGAGTGCTTAGGGAATCTTGACAGTCCTACATCTGTCCATCCTGATGTTATTATGGGAAAATCTATTCCGTTAGATAGCTAACCATGACTATAAGAAAGGCAGTAACAAACACGAGTTAATCTACCAAATCAGAAGTTAGACTGTGTGAAATATTGAACTTGTATTTAAGATACAAGAGATTGAAAGACTTTATCAATGAGGCTCAATATTTCAAGGGGATCAGTTTCATCATTGCAAAGTAGAACTATTTCTTTTACCCTGCTAAAAGTGGTTGCCATCAAAGTATGACATTGCGATGTCTGCCTGTCTGTATAGACTTTCAGTTTTATGCCAGTGAAGGACAGAGTCACAAACATAGTTACCGTTATTTTTATCCACTTACGTGCATAGAACTGCTGTATTGAATTTCTACACTTAAGGTCATTGATGAATCTGAAATTCATCACTGTTCCTTGACCAAGACTTCCAGAATAACAACCACTCCTGCTATGTTTAAGTACCGAGTACAATGAACTTTTCCTCTTTTTGCAGAATGAATAACATTTAGAATGTTACCACGAGTTTATAAATGTGCAGCCCTGAACAGAAACAGGGACGTTCAAAACTGTGTAGAAAGATTGATATTCTTCAGAGAGACAGACATCCAGACTATGGCACACAGCATTACAAGTCCTACTAAGCCAAATGTGAGGTTATAATTCATGCTACTGCCCATGGGAACTGGCTTGAATGAGAGCTAAATAAAAATGAAGTAAATTCCTAGGAATCTGGTCCTTGCTTCCTCTGTTAAAATAAAATAAATTAATCTGGACTCTCTTTCCTATAATTTGTGTCATTTTTAAGGTAGCTGTTTGGTAGTCTCCACAGTTGTGCTGCTAGTGGTATGTCTGTGTGCCAGCTTGGTGAGTCCACAGTATCTTAAATTCCTAGAACAAAAATTGCATTAAAAAGGAAATAGAATGAGATCTCTTCAGGCTAATATGAAGAAACTTTGCCTAAATTCTCAAAAATGTCTAGTCTTAGCTAAGTTATTTCTCCTTAACTGGCTTCATCTGCATTTCAAATACAAACCTAATATTGACCAAGTAAAAGAAATATTGTTATCAATATAATAATAGGTTGTTTAAGAAGTAATGCATGCACTTTTAGCAAATGGAATAATAGCTGGTTTTATCTTTCAGTTTTCAAGTTGTTGTTTTGTTGTAATGTTTTATATTCTTTGAATTAAGAAAGATAATTTAAATTTGCTAACTGCATTATTTATTCAGACAAAAATGTACATTTTGAGCAGGGATTTTAAGTTTTAAGATAGAAAAAACCACCTGATTGTGATTGATCAAGCTGACATTCACCTATGCTCTAGTTTGGGATAACACAGAGATGGAAAACATTGCCACTCTGTTCCCAAAGACTGTTTACAGTAATTGCACAACGTTAGTATCCGTTTTCCATAAAACAGGATTCTTACAAATATTTTTAATGCATAAAAGGTAAATAATTGCAATACATGAAGACATTTATAACTCTTCATTCACCAGCAGGCATTTTAAATACAAACACTTTCATTTTATGCTAGACAAGGCAATGCACATAAAGTGCTTAGCTCAGTAAATAAAGAGGGATGATCTTCTACAGGAAAGTAAATCTTGCTTGAAGGTATAATCAGTACTGTACTGTTAGTGCAAATCCAGCTTATGTACAACAATATCGGAATTGAGTCAGCTCACTGGTGCCTTCACGCTCAAGACCATTTTCAGCAACAAAAGGCACTGCACTCAATAATTTTAACCTCCTAATCTTTTGAGTCCACCTCAGAAACAACAGATATGTGCATGTTTTAATAAAACGTGCAAGCTGTCAGGCAGTAAGTGTACTTAACATGCTGCACTGTATGAGGTGCTATCAGGACACATCTGTATAGTAGAACGCACATGTTCTTTGCTGTACTGAGAATTTATTTTGATTTAACCTGAGGCAGCAGGATTTTATTCTAGCAAAATTAGAATGCAAAGTCACTTGATTTCTGTCCCCTTTGGGCAGAGCATAGTCAGGAATTCTTCATGGTGTTCATTTTAAAGCTGAATTTAGTGTGGTATTAATACAGGGAGTGCTTTCACAAAGAAGAATATGATTCTTTCTTATTTTGAGAAAGTTAATTCAGTCATCACTACTGAAATTGATAGAGCCAAAAAAAATTATAAAATTTTGGAATTTTGAAGGATTTTGGAAAATTATTGGAGTTTTTTTAAAGTTTAATTCCTGATAAAGTCGTTTTTTCTATCTTACCTACTTACAGTATTTGTATTATAATACATATATACAGACTACAGGAAGAGCATCAAGGTGTGTTCTTCTTATTGCAAACAGGCATCACCATTAAATCAAGATTTGCCAACATTTCTAAGTGCATTAACATACCTTAATTACTTTTCTGTTCTAGACATAGAATTGGGTTGTAGCTCTTGGCAAATTCAGATTTTTTTAATGGTGCCTGCTTTATGTAACAGACACTCAATTCTATGCACTAGCAAAAAAAGATGCTGATATTAACCTAGGTATAAAAGAGCATTTTGAAATACCACCTGCAATAAGATTGTGGTGAATAATAAGGAAATATGCTTCAGGAATCACTTTACTGTTGTTACTGTGCACAATTTATACAGGAATAGCTGAGGGCTGGCATCTGTTTTTTAGCTCACTTCTGTGCACTGCAAGCCTAGTATTGCTGTTTGCCTGAAGCTATTCTTGCAGTTTTTAAGACTCAGTCAATACTATACCTCCTAAACAAAAGAAAATTATTTAGTGTCTGCATTTACTTAGATAAGTCTCCAGATGTCCAAATTATGTTTTTTGCATGCAAAGTGGAAAAAAAAATAACTTCCTACATTTCTCCTGGTGACATTTTTTTTTTTTTTAAACTTAACTACATACCATTAATAAGTCTTTGTAACATCACAATTTGACTCATGAAGAAGAGAAGCTTTGCTGTTAAATAATCAACTACAGTTCTTATTTTAAAATGCCTTGCTGTGCTTTATCAGTATTCACCCAGCAATTCCAGCAGTATCTTCTCTCAGGTACAAACTGATGTAAATTATTTCCAAGAAATCTATCCTGGTTCCAATGCATTTTTGCTTTTGCACTTCTTCTTCTTCTTCCTGAACAGAGCAGACTTGAGAGGTTAGAGGGTGCTATATCTTTTCAGTACTTTTCATTTGGAAAATGATTTTTGAGAATTTTATAAAATGAGTGTTTGGTCATAGAATTCCAGGAGTTATTTTTTCAGGTAAGACAGATGAGCTATGCAGTTATCTATATGCAGTGTAAGGCTGCATACTGACTTAGGTCTTCATTTTACCTTGTAAACTGTAAGCTGAACAAACTCCATTTGGAAGATGTTTCTTATTTCTTGAAATTATACCATCTCAGTACTAATGCTTAAAAAAAAATCTGTTTATATTGAACCCAAACCAGACTCAAACACTTTTATTTTGGAAAAGCAGAGTAGTAGATGAGCATTTTAAATTATCAGGGCCATTAGTATACAGTATAATTCCTGGTCCATGCATTCCTAGACTTCAACATCAGAATTTCTCTACTTGGTCTTCAACTTACAAAAGTCAAGGAGAAGGCTCCTCTAGAGCTGATATATCAGGAAAGGCTGATACTGTGATTTGGAAAGGTCCTTGAGCTGATATTTGATATGACAGTTTCTTTCTAAACATTCTAGAGTTTGTTTTCAAAGGTGAATCAGGAAGAACTGCAATTCTGAAATCAGCATGGTTAAATTGCCTAGTTAAATATGATAAGAGGTTTTAGTTTTCAATTGTTGACAAGACTCCTGTAGAGTGATAAAGAGTTTAATTGCACATTAGGTAACTTGTGGGTGAAAAAGACTGACATGGAATGGGACTCATCAAAGTGCAGTCATCAAGAATCCTATTTAGATTCTACAGAGAGAATCAGGAGAAGGAGTTAATTCTTTCATCCTTAAGGTATCTAGTGTATATGGGTAAATTAATATAGGTTTCTACTGGTTTTTGGCTATAAAGAGAGTCTGAGTGTTTCTATCTGAGGATAGGTAAGGTGAAGTCTAACTTTAGTGAAAACATAATGGGATATACAATTTAAAAGGCATTCATATTCCTTAAAAAAAATTGATAAAAAAAAGGAATATATGTGCAGTGCAACAGGTGTATTGTCTGTAATGCACAGAGTCTGCAGAGGCAAATAGCACATGGGATTAATATGACATCTTTGAATGAAATAGTTTAATGGAAAAGGAGAACATGTCCCAGACTTGATAGCCTTAGTCAAGAATAGCATGACTGTTGTGTAGTTCCTGTACTTTTTAAATTTCTCAGTAAGGACTGATAAAAAGAAATCTGAAAAGAGTGTGTTTTTTTAAAATTAGATCAACATCCAGGTCTTAGAAAGTTTAACTGTGTTTCACTGTCTTTGATGATTCTTATGCTGATGAGCATAAGGGTGAGATAACTGATCCCACTTTTTGAATAATCAGAGATAAAATGTCAATAACTTTAAAGACAAAACCAAAACCTCCTGCAGCTACTCACTTATGACATATCTTCAAATAAAGTGAAACATTTCTTTGACTTTGTGATTAAAACAGAACATGATTCTTTGCCCTCACTAAGAATCAACTGTGCTCATGGCAAAGCAGGATTTCTGTTTTTCTAGTGGAGTAACAAAGAGGAATTTGGTGAAGCCTTAACAGTAACAGTACCAAGAGAAAAATACTGCTAATGCATTTGGCCTTTCCTATGTATTATTATGTTGTTATTTCTTATGGACTTAAATAAACCAAATCACAGTCTGATTTAAACTGAAGGCACTGCGGGAACAGAACACTAATGCAGAATAAAGCTGTTGGATGCAGAAAATAAATACTGAAAAGCCAGATTTTTTTTTTTCTCTCTCTAAGGTGAAAATCTTAAATATACTTTTCAAGAAAAATAGCTAAAATCAGTTGATACAGAAGTGTGAATTTTACACTGTGTTAAAGTATACCTTACTTATTAACAGGCAGTCTGATGGAAACCTGCATTAGAATTGTGTAGACGTAATTAACTTATATGCATGATCATGGCTGAAGGATACCTTGGATACCAAGGACAATAAAAATATTAAAACAAATGCTCAGCCATTCTGTATCACTGAAATAATTAAGCCCAGTAAAATGACTCCTCAGAATGCCTTACTTATGCCAGGGGCCAGTTTGGTTCCCACCAGCCTTGAAATTTTCGGATGAGAATATGACATAAAGGTGGAGGACAGCATGCATGACTTATAATGACTGGTCTATCTCAACAGCCTGGTTTTGGCATTATATAGTGTATATTGCACAAGCTGACTTCTTTTCAAAAGGAGTCGCACCTCTGGAGGGGCGATGCCAGCGGCAGAACTCTGTCCTTTTTTTGAACGGTTACTGAAGGCCACTGGCTTAGTAGATGAAAAAATGAATGAGAATTTCAAAACCTGGCCTTACGGAACAGTCTGCGTAACAATTACTCTTATGACAAAGTTTTTGGGAACATGAGCTTCAGAAGAGTCTAACATAATAGGATTCCATTAGAAAATCCTGCCCTGAAACAGAACTTCTTATCATGAGTAGTGGAGGATTTCTCACTTTAGAGATATTTATTTACAGGAGCTGTTGGGAGCAAGGATAGTTGATTCTTCGTTTTTCCTTTTGCATATAAATTTCTACTTAGTCTAGTTGTTCCTTTAGTCAACACACTTATTCTTCATTCTTCAATTTTTCAAAAAGACCCCACTTGTCATACAGATTTGTAACAGAACCCTTACTTTAATTACAAGTGAGTTTCTTGTTATGATTTTAATGTAAAAGTCTATCATCAGACTTTAAATTGCCAAGGGTAACATAAAGATTGTTCAATGACTTGTGCATATGATAAAAAAGACCCTTTTATCTGCATTTGCTTCAGAAAAAAATAAAAAATCAACTGACTTAAGTTCTCTTCTGTCTTTGCTCAAAGCTACCATTACATGAGCTCTTAAAACTACTGAAAGGTTGGTGGAAAAATAAGTTTGTATGAAGCGAACTTTAAACATATATGGTGTGTGTGAAAAAAATCAAGGCAGACTAAAGGTAGTGAGTTTGACTGAATGTATGAATAGTGACTGTTTACCACATAGGATTTATAAAATATCCCAGAAATACCTTTACAATATCGTCACTAACAATGTAACTTTTTGAAACATTGGATAACCTAGCTAAAGCCTAAAATAAGATAGCAAATAAAGAACATGCCTCAGAGAGAGGGAAAGTTGTCACTTTGAGGAGAATCTGCATTTTAAACACTATGGATCGAAGAAGAGCTAAGGACTGTATTTAGTAGAGAGTTAGTATCCACATTCTTCTGACATGAGAAAGCATAAGGCATTAAGAGTGAATTTTTGTGATGCAAGCAAACATGTTCAGCATAAAGGGAATATCAAATGCTGTCCAGTCTGTGATTGGCCACTCATGGGGAGAGAGAAGTAACCCCTTCTCTCAGGCATTACTTAGTGGAATAGAGGGATGAATTGCCCTTTGAAGCAGTTTCAATCTTCTACTTGAATGTGGAGATGACATAAGGAATGGATTAATTGACTTCTTGACAGCTATAATGAGTTGAAGCATTAATCTTGTGAAGTTCAATAAATAAACTACAGGGGTTTGCAGCAAAGGAAGAGTAGCCCGTACACCAGTACAGGCTAGAGGCTGACTGACTGGAAAACAGCTTTAGAATGAGGTCCATGAGTCTTGATGGATAGCAAGTTGTGCAGAGCTCCTTTGCAGCAAAGATCAACAGCCTCCTGGGCTGTGTTAGGCAAAGCGTCACCAGCAGGTAAAAAGTAGGTGCCTTCCTCTCTGCTGAGCACTGGTAGGACACATCAGGAGTACTGTGTCTACTACTGATCTCCGCAGTGTGGGAGAGACATGGGCATACTAAGGCAAGACAAGCAAAGCACCTCCAAGTTTGTTAAGGGCTCGGAGCAGGCTGAGAGAGCTTGGAGATACCTGGAGCTTGGAGATCTTGCATATAGCTTGGAGATGAGAAAGCTCAGGTGGATCTTACCTGCTTTTGTAAGTACTTGATAGGAGGATCATAAAGAAGAGGGAGTCAGACTCTGCTCCATGGTGTCTGGTTAAAGAGACAATCAGCACAATGGAAATCTGGGAAAGATAGGAAATTTCACATATACATAGGAAAGAAATTCTTGAGGATGGTCAAACATAGTGGGGCTCTGAGTTTCCATCCTTCAAAATATTCAAAACCCAACTGAACACAGCCCTGGGCAATCTGCTGTAGTGGGCCCTATACTGTGCAGAGGTGTTGAATTAAAGGATTTCTAGGTGTCCACACCAACCTCAACTACTGTGCAGTCCTGAGATTCTCTGATTCTGTAATGAAGTCTATGAAAAAACGGGGGAGGGTGAACATAAAGGTGCATTTTTTACGTGGATTTAAATGGGATATTTGGGTTTGTGCTGATTCCTCTAAACACAGATATCAAAAGTGTAGACATACACATCTGAGATATCCATCCTAGCCTCTACCTGTAATTTACACAAAGAATTGAGTGCTTAGAAATGTGCTGACCTATCTCAGATGCTTATCTGAAAATTAGATGAGTTGCTTTCTGGAGGTGATTTGGGTTTTATTATTTTTCCTCTAGCGACTGCAATGTAAGCTCAATGTCCAGTTTGTTCCAAGGTATTTAAAAGTCAGACATCAAGGAAACTGTATTCCATCAAGAAAAACATTCAGATCTCCACTGTATTTTATTAACTATCATATATCTGCTGTAATACCTTTTTCATGCTAAGAAATATACTGGATGTACCCTATTCCAGTTTGTGGAGCATTAAAATAACCCCAACAGGTAAAACCAACAACTTGGTACAACTGAAAGACATTGTTACTTTAATAGTTAAAATACGTGGACTGTTGATCTGAGCATTGTTCCATGAAGTTTATATGAAGTAATAATGTGCTTACTTCTTATTAAATCAGATGATAAAGGCTAGAGTCATTGTGATCTTACCCTAAAACGTGGAGGTGTATTCATTGTGCAAATGCAAACATAAGTATCTGTGCGCAAATCCGGAGTCTGAATTTATGAACATGGTAACTGCATACACTGTGTTACACTAGAGGGGACAAGAGACAAAGAGGAGCCATGCAGCAGTGGAATTCCTTCAAGGAATACTCTCTGATTCATCTGTCACATACTGAAGCCTTTTCAGAGGTTGCCAGACCTCTGGAGGGGGGATGCTGGAGGAAGAGCTCAGCCACAGTTTGAAATGGTTCAGCGCTTGTTTATCACTGCTTAGCTCAATTCTGCTAACCTCAAGTGCCCTCCCCAGTATTTCCATGGGTCTCACCTGCAAGAGCAGGTTTTTTTCTGTCATCTGCACACCTACACGTGGCCAGCCACAGCCTTGAGAGTATTTGATGTTTTCTTTATGCTGAACATACCTGATTAAATGAATTTTCACTATAATCCTGATGAATTCAATACCACTTGGGTTTAGCTCATTTTACCATGTAGTCATCAGTGGAAATGTAACATCTAAAACCAGTTAAACAATAGCCACTGGTTTTGGAGGCTTCGGTTATCATGTCCGTTGTATTGTCTTTTGGTAAACTGCAGACAGAGGGAACTAAATTTAACTAGCCGCATCCAGCAGCAGTGTTGTGCTGACATCAGTGTTGATGTGCAGAGTAAATAGGAAAGTAATCTTAACATTGAGCATCATTAGAAATGAAAGCATATAGATAAAAAAAAATGCACAGCAAATTTTCCAGATGGAAAATAACTTGTATCTTAAAATATCCAGCAGGTGATTGTAAGCAAAAGACGGAGAAACCCTATGAAAACATAATTGAGAGATTTATTAAAAAGTTGTGTTGTATTCTACGGGAATAAATCAAGTGACTTAAAAATATGCAACTATTACATAATTTTTGTCGTAGTTTGTTCCTGCTTTCAATTACAATGAAGCTAGTGCTTTTATTGTACTATAACAACCCTAAGAGAGCAAACTCAGGCCAACAGCAAGGTCTCTGTTTCTCAGCTGTATTTTTAGTTACATTTTAGTCTTCTATAGAACAGTTTCTTTACATTACCAACATAGCTTTTCAGGTTAACCATAATGCAAGTCTACGTGTATATGTGCACATATAGGCCAGTTTATGTGTTTAAAGCTGA
The DNA here is from genome assembly GCA_033459285.1 of Clamator glandarius. NCBI lineage: Eukaryota > Metazoa > Chordata > Aves > Cuculiformes > Cuculidae > Clamator > Clamator glandarius. The sequence goes on from JAUNZM010000227.1 coordinate 6,044,884, forward strand.
TAAATATGTGATATATATCATGCAACTATAGAGGTTTGGGGGAGTTTTTTGTTTGTTTGTTTGTTTGTTTGTTTAATGCATGCCAGGAGCAGAGATTGGTGGCGAAAAGAGAATGAGGGGTGTTTATTGGTGGAAGGTATTTCCTTTGAAACTTCACACTCCAGCAATTCCTGTTACTCACCTGACCTGCCTATACAAAAGTCACTCTAGCTACATTATTTATATGATTCTTAAAGTGAATAAGTAAAGAGTAAAGGAAACAGCATCATTTTATCACGTATTTTTAACATAGTCTCTCAGGCAAAATCCTGAACTTCATTTAAGAAAAATGGTAAAAGATGTATTTGTACAAATTTCAGCCCATTTAAAAAAATAAATAAAAAGTGCATTATAAGCAATTGTTGGAAATGTCATTCCCCTCCCCCTGCTCCTCCTTCTCGGGTAAGACCTATTTTTGAGCTGTTCTCATTCAGAGAATGAGTTGCTACTTTTGGCTTTGTTCCCAGAGTACTGCATACTTGGTGGTGTGTGAGGCATTGCCTCGTGGGGAAAAGGGAGGAGGGGGACTGAATCACAGCATTTAATTCTTAATGATTGTTCTGCATGGTCAAGAGGACACAGAGAAGGCAATGCTCTTTATTCATTACTTACTGTTATAGCTATTGGCAGCCAGCCCTTTTAATTTAGTTATAAATACTCAATGCCTTTAATCTTTTACTTTAAAGCCAGTCCAAACTAAGTACTAGCCAATGACCATCTGTTAAGCAGAAATATTGGTGGATAGGTATGATTTGAGGCACCGTTGCTAAAAGCCTACCACTGTGAGTTCTGAGTAAGAGTCATTTGGTATTCTCTTGACGAATCTTATTTCTTTGTCAGAATAGTGCTTTTCTGACAAAATATCTGACAACTACTAGTGTGTGGAAAAATTCATAGGTGTTGCTAATAGATGAGCTTATTAAATTATCCCATACATCTCCTTCTTGATATAAGACAGCCTTCCAAAGTACATTTTATATTACTAAATCAAACATGATTTCAGTGTCTCATGGAGAGGGATTCCCACATTTCAGAGGTTACTTAATAACTAGAAAAGTGTCACTGACTGGGAAATTTCTCTTTATATTTCTTGTCTTTGTTTTCACTATCTGGTTTCTAATTACATCCCAGAGCACTATGTGCTATAAATCCCTTCTTTACTGGGAGTCATACTACCACAAGCTGATACTATTCCTCCTTTTCATCACTTATCCATAGTAGTTAGAGTGTTGAGTTCTTTGGAATATTTATGTGACTTAAGAAGTAAAGATCTAAGCATTTATTCCTAATCTCTTTTACTCTGAAGAACTTTCTCCATTTTGCCAATCCATTTCTAATAATGTAGTTCCTTTATTTGAACACAATATCCCAAATAATGTGGCTTCATAAGACGAGACAATAAACTTCCTCCAATTATTTGCTTGCTAGACTGTAGAATTCACTTGTGTGGAAATTCCCTTGGTTAACAACAAATCCAAGACTTGGCTCATTTGTAGAGCACAGGCATTGCAGAAGAACCTTTAGCTAACCACTTAATATGCCTTCAGGGAAGAAAAGAAGGTGGACACCATTGAATTCAAATTCTGATTTTATCCCGGTCCTATGGAAGAGCATATAGCAAACAATTCAGTTGATCTGATGTGGGTCTTTTCCACCTAGTTATTCTATGATTCTGTGATTCTTGCTGTGTTTCTTCTCCTTGATCACAATATGCAATTACTACTTCTACTGCATTGCACATATCGCAGGTACTGTGTTTTGTTCTCTTTGTTGCTTATTTTGTAAAAAAATTCTCTAAAGGTGAGGTCAAACATGACAGCTGTGCCACTTTAACAATATAATCTGGTATATAATAGCTCTCAAATTGTCCCCTCTTCGTTCTTGTCAAAATCTTGTCTTCACATTGAATGGGTTTCTCTGATAAATTTAAGTCATGTTTTTCATAGTAATTCAAATAACACTTGCAAAATAATTTTCTCTGACTTCCACTGTGTATGTATTCATTTGTCCATTTCTTTTCTAACAGATAATTTCTTTGTCGCATTGTGAGTTCAGTACTGTCAGCTTGGAGTCCTAAAGAACTTAATAACAGCTTCACTCAACATTTTCTATAATCAGAGAGGCAGTATCAACCACACCAAAGGGAAATTTAGGGATTCACAGTAACATTCATGTGTTTTTTTAAGAGCTCTAAAACATATCTTCCCATTCCTTCTAAACTTCTCTGACTGCAAACTGGAGAAGAAAACACAACAGCAGTTTATCACTAGATTGCATTTGAAAAATTGGCTCCAAATCACAAAGATTAGAAAAAAAATAAAAAAGCAGTGAGTGCATGGTGCTACAAAATCTGATTTTCTCAACTGAGAACATTTTCTAACTTCCATGGCTCAGTTGAATTTTCAAGGAATCTTGTCTGCTTTTTCTACATTTGATCTACCTGAAGAATCCAGGCCATTAACAGTGACTCCAGCATCTTTTGGAGTACTTAAGCCATGAATGGAATCTTATGCCCTGTTTCACACACTTCTGCGCTCCCACAGTGTAGCACTTCTGTCCCAGTTGATTAATTGATTATCAAGAGTTCAGTCCAAAGAAACACTTGTTTCAAGTCTTGTGTAAAATATCATTTAAACGCATGTTTCAATTCACTTAAAACATGTCTTCTTATTAACATTTTTAAATGCATCAGTATACGGATGCATCAGACAGCTATCTTCTTTGTAGGGTAAAGAAAATACTGGTGATTGTAGGTACAGATGTAGATTAACAAACTAATTCTGCTCAAGTTTGTGTGGCTTTTCACTTCACTCTTTCTTTTCCTACTACTTACTCTGCTTTTTTCCCTTCATTCCTGTTTTAAATGTCACAAGTATCAAATACCTCAGCTCCAGTAGAACTTCTCTGACAGACAGCTATTAGTTGTTAGTCCCTCTAAGGAAAGGGACAGCTAACCAGTCCTGTGAGTGTCACTGGGCAATCCTTTGTCAAGAAGAAGTCCTTTTTTTGTATTACATGCTTTTTCAGAGAGTTATTTATTGGATTTTTTTCCCATCCACTATTTAAGTTGGAATAATAATGGATGGCTTCTTTAAGAGCCTTACTGACAGCATCAGTTTTAAACTGAGGGTCTGCATTGAGTTTTCCCTTTAGAGAATTTTTCAAATATTACTTCTTATACCTTTTAGAGAATTAACATGTACAATGAGGCTAAATATGACACATTCAGCTCTTAAAGATCTGTGAGTCTTCTGCAGCAGAAAAGAAGTAGAAAGAATGATAGCACAGCTAAGAGAAACTGAGAGAAGCTATTATATATATATATATATATATATATATATATATATACACACACACACATTTTCTTAAGAAAATGAAACTAGTTTAGAATTTTTAGAATTATCCATTAAACAACAGAATGTTGGTCGCTAGGAATTACAATGGGGTTGTGACCTGTCAACTTCAGTCCTATCACCTTGGTTGCTCTGACTGAAAGAACTTGTGCATAATGCTGCAACTGACAATGCTTTGGAGCTCTCAGGGCTACTGCAGGGAGCGCTTGTGTATAACAGCCTCAGAGGCTGACATTTATTACAAGCAGAAATCAGTGGCATTTTCCAGCGAGGCATGCAGTTAAGTGTGGCTTGACTGCCCTCTAGTTAGGGGTTGACTTCTTCCCATTTACATAAAGAAGGCTCCATTGACCCCCCAGGATTCCCAGGAACTCCTGTAAATACATTGTGGTCTAAATATCATCATTTCTCCTGACTGCTCTCCTGTCAGTGCCAGACTCTCATCACAATGTCCTGTTTAAAATAGTTGGTTTTAAACAGCTGCCAGTAGACGGCACTTTTTTTAATGCACTTCAAACAAAAGTGTTTCTAAAGTTATTTGTAAGAGAAGTACCTGTTAAAGTCTGAGGAATATTTTGAATTGGATAGCCCTTTCTGTAGGAGCAGCAAGAATCAGTACAGTTTGAATCAGTTAGCATTTAATGCGCTTGTTCACTGTGTTAGTTGTCCCCAAGTAAATTTTTAAAGCTAAAATGATCTCTATTTGTCTTCATGTAGCCAGCATTATAACTGTAGACATTTTTAAACTAAGCTCCCTTTATTGTCTATGCATATGTGAAGTAAGGGATACTACACAAAAAGCATGGGCTTAAATTAGCTTGATACAAATACATATTTAAGAGCTTAGAGAGATAATAGGCTTGATAAACATTAGAATGGTTCACTTGCAAGCCTTTTTGTTTAGTTGTGTTTTCCTACTTGCACTTTCAAAGGAATGCTGAAATGTATAGGGTAAAGAAATACAGCCTATTATAATGTCCCAGTAGAAAAGGAAAGTTCATTTTAGTTCCACTAACAAGTTTAGAAACTCTTAAATTATTAGATTTGGTATGAATTAGAATGTGAGGCACCTATTGAAACAATTTGGGAGATTCTCTTAAGCGTGTTATGATCTGTTATGCTACATAAATATATCTGTATCTATATCTATATAAGAAACATTTCTCCAAACATGCTAACTACAGAGCTAATTAAGAAATGTAGACTCCTATTGTGTATATGTAATTTTGTCTGGACTTCTGTTATAGTCAGTAATTAAATAGCATAGTGACGGGTTTATTGCAAGTATGAGAAAGTGCTAAGCAAAACAGAAATTATAATGAAATTTGAGATGTCAGTGACAATTAGCTTTATTATGAATATTCATTTAATATTCATTCTGGGTAGTGCCATTTTTCACTATCTTTAATGACTGAATAGTGTTTCAAGAAATAGAGATATAAATAATAGTCATGTGATAATTAATATGGTCTTTCCTGAGTGTTGTAGCACTTGTCAAGTGCCACGTGGGCTGGAGCAATGACTAGAAAGTTAATTTTCAGACATGGCCAGCTTTATGTGTTTAGCACAACCATTTGACATTCTTGCAGAATTGCTAATTTACAGGAAGATAAAAATCTGCTTGTAAGGGGTTTTGCTCATACTGCAGTCTCATTACAGAGGCTGAGTGCTACACTGGAATTACTCAAGTGTAAATCGGGACCCCACATACTGGGTGAAAGGAAATGGAGTAATATTGAAGCAATGCCTCCAAAGAAGTCACTTCCAATTAATTTCGGAAAACATAATTCACTGTCCTGCTTTCAAACTGGCCCACATGTATTGAAAGAAAACTAAATGTATCTAAATCCTTTTTGTCAATGAACATTGAGGCGTTCATAATATGAAAGGGAGCAACACTGTGCAAAAGGTAGTCGATAGCTATTTGATCGTCATCTATTTTGAATACTTCTTAATACTGTTCTTCTAGTGTTCCATACAAAAGCTGTGGTATAAACTCCCAATATCATGCTAAGAAGTATGAGTTTGCACTTGGATTGATGAAATGCATCAAGTCTTTACTTCAGTACCAACATGTGAAGCCACACAGTCTGTAGTCATAAAACTGATGATGTGATCTTCCCTGAGTCTGACTGAATATTTTGAAAAGAAAGTCAAGGTTTCAAAAGAAGAATTGCATAGCTGAAAACCCAAAGCCCTCAGACAAAGAGCATCACATGGAAATGTTCCTTTTAGATTACAGAGTGAGGCAAAAGAGCATAATATTTGTTAAATTAACTCTGGAGCACCTCCTTTGTATAAGCCTAGTATGAAAATAAGGCAGGTGTATTACTGCCACTCCTTCTGCTTCTCTTAGATAGCAGTCTTTTATTCAGTGTCCTGCGTCATCTTGCATGTAAGGGAGTTAGAAACAGCCTGGAAATTACTTTGTTACAGCATGACTAATAAAAAGTTGATGAAGCATATATATTAGTTGATTATGTCCATAGTCTCTATTGTTTAAAACTCAGGTTTATATTTTATAGTTTATTCCAGAATATGGGTTTTCATTGTGTGAAAGGAAAAGGAAAAATATAAAAGTAAAAAAGATAAAAGCAATAGGGAGAACATTCTTTCTTTGCAGTATGGAAATCTAAAGAAGCAAAATATAACATAAAGGAAACTTCTTCTGATTATGTGGGAAGACTGTAGGTAGAGCCCAGTGATACTATTCTGAGCATCCCAAGAGATTCCGGAGTAATTGCCCTGGAGCATTCAAGAACCTTGACTCTCAGTCAGTGAAGTGAATACCTTAAATAAGCAGATCTGTTATGAAAGAATGTTATGCCACCACACTGACTGATTATAAGACTGATTATGCAAAATCTTGTCAGTGTGTACCCTGGGAGAATCACATGCAACAGCGTTCTTTGATTTCCTGGCTAGAGCTTCTGACCAAAAGCTACTCAGAATGAGACCCCTCAGAATATGATCAGATTCCTTCACCAATGAACCCAAAAGAGTGATTTGATTTTAAACTTGACTTTTTTAGGTAGTGAGATTATTGTACAAAATGTCAGTTGTATTTTAGAAAATAGACTTGGATTGCATGATCTTAAAATATCTGAGTTTTTATTAAATGGAAAAGTAAATAAAGGCCTATAATGGAGGATAACCATGTTGGATAGGATCCTTTGCTTTGCCTGTCCAAACATGTTCTTGAACACATATCCCAAGCAGAGAGCTAGAAGACATTGCAGGAAAGCTCAAAACTAGAGAAACAGCCAATACAAATGAGATATTAGAATTAAACAGAGAAACTGCAAAGGATGTGAAGTATTACATCTTGTAGAATGAAATGAGAACCTACAGAAGTCAACCTAAAATGAAAATTTTATGAGGCATTAGACCTGACACTGTGCTTATTCACCATGCAAATACAAAACTAAAGAAAGAAAGGGGGAAAAAAAATGCTAATGACATTAAAAGTAGTACAACTGTTGCCCTCAAATTAAATTAATTTGGTTTTGTTTTCAGTACAAGTATTGTTGAACAGTGATTGTAGTATGGCTCTAAGTTTCAGTGTTCCAAATAGAAAGCTTTTCTTATTCAAATTGTTCTGTTTGAGAAGTGAAGCTAAATTGGAAAGTGAACACTACATCCTTGTTAGAAACAGCAGCAGCTAATCAATCCAACAGCATAACTAAGCAAGGAACTCAAAAATGTCTAACCCCTGGCTTCTGTTATAACCTCATAGTCATAATGCGGGACTGTTCCCATTCCTGGTTATTTGGTTTAAACTACTTAGCTAATCTTACTTTTATTTATTTATGTATATCTGTAATAATAATTCTTATTTCCCAATTTGCTACTTTTCTTTTTCCAAGGCTAAAACAAATATTATTTGAACCTGGCTTATCTGACCCAAAGCCTTAGCAACACCACTTGTCTTTTATTTGTTTTCTCCTTTAACTCAAGGTTAATAGCCTTATTATAACACTTTACTCAAACTCTTCAGTAGTATATTCTGTTCTTATGCTTTTTTTTTTTTATTAACTCCATCACTTCTGCATCAGGCCTTACAACAAACATGAGTTGCTATGATAAGGTAAATGTTACTTAACCTTGTAAGCACCAGGAAAAACATGTCCTGGAGTTAAAAAGAAGCCCTAATACCATTAGACAGGACTAACAAAACTTCATCTAGAATGCTGTGGTTAGTTGTGCTCACCATTCAAAGTGATTTCAAACTGGAACATGTGAAGAAATGGTTGCTGTAATAATCAGGAGAAAGCCTTTTTGTAAAACAGGTTCTTTTTTTTCTCTTTTTGAAAAAAAAAAGGGCTTTGTGTCTCAGTCTAGAGAGCTGAAGTCTGTGAGGGCATATAATGCACATTAGACATAGGCAAGAAAGTAAACACCAAAGAGAATGAACTGTTTCAAGGACAATACTGGTACAAGAGCAAATGCATGATAATAGTAGTGATCTTAATTTTAAGAGGTTTCTGATTTTCTGTGGGTGTAGGCTTTGGAATAGCATCTAAATAGGAGAAATAAGCTAAGAGAGTATAACAATTCTAATGTATAGTGTGATTGGTGTGAAGGGGTTGAAATTGTTCTATATATATTCAGGAGTCCAATGGACCCTTATCGTCCTGTATTCCTTTGCTCTTTATAAAGGTTACAATTTGTGATCCTTGAGCACTGGCCTTTCTCATAGCTTATACTGTGTAAAAGCCAGAGGTTCTTTTTTTATTTGTTGATTGAATTAAAAAATAGTCAAGAGAGAGAGTCAACTGTAACAGAATATTTCATTTCATTTTATTTTATTGTATACTTTTTTGATGTTTTACTCAGGGTTTGGGGGCTTTTTCTTGTTGTTTTTGAACTGTGGGGTGAAGTTAGTCAAGAAATTTTAATTACATTTGTTAGTAGTTTTGGCCTTTTCTGGATTCTGGGTGAAGTTCATAAAACTACCACCTCGCTCCATTGCTGGCCCAGTCCAAAGAGTGGCCTTAGTTCCTTTTTTGGTACTTAGTTCTTCTGTGAGGTTAGTGTGAAAATAATTGCCATTTTACCCATCAGCTATAAAACAGTATCTCTCAGATTAGAATAAAATTCATTATTGAAATAAGAACCATTAGATTCTATGCATTTTTGAAAATAATGCATAGATGCAGATATGAGTCTATTTATTCCATTAGCATAGAATTGGTTGTGGAAAAACTTTTCTTGCAGGAATAGTTTTAATGCTTTAAAATGTGGTAAATGGTGGGAGACATGTGGCCAGGCTTTGTCATGGGGAAGAGTAGTTCCTTTTGATTGGTATATAACCAATTTGATTGATATAAATCAATTTCTGCTGGTTTATATCCCGCTTTGAACTCATACAACAAAATCATTCAAATTGGCTTTTTTCCCATGTTTAATTTGAGAGCATAATATAAGAAAAAATAAAGAGTGAAACAAAAAACATTAGCATAAATAAATAGAAAAAATTACTTGCTTTAAAATGTTATGCTACGTGAATACTGATAAAGAAAAGTTTTATCCAAAATAAGTATCACATTTTACAATGACAAAAATGGCAATTATTTTTGTCCTTGTCCAGGTCCAGTCCTGTTTAATGTCTTTATCAACGACCTGGATGAAGGCATTGAGTCCTCCCTTAGCAAGTTTGCAGATGACACCAAGCTGGGTGGAAGTGTGGATCTGCTGAAGGGTCGAGAGGCTCTGCAAAGGGATCTGAACAGGCTGGACTGCTGGGCTGAGACCAACGGCATGAGGTTTAACAAGGCCAAATGCCGGGTCCTGCACTTGGGGCACAACAACCCTATGCAGAGCTACAGACTAGGAGAAGCCTGGCTGGAAAGCTGCCAGGAGGAGAAGGACCTGGGGGTGTTGGTTGACAACCGACTGAACATGAGCCAGCAGTGTGCCCAGGTGGCCAAAAAGGCCAATGGCATCTTGGCTTGTATCAGAAACGGCGTGACCAGCAGGTCCAAGGAGATTATTCTCCCCCTGTACTCGGCACTGGTGAGACCGCACCTCGAGTACTGTGTTCAGTTCTGGGCCCCTCACCACAAGAAGGATGTTGTGCCTCTGGAGCGAGTCCAGAGAAGAGCAACAAAGCTGGTGAAGGGGGTGGAGAACAAATCTCATGAGGAGCGACTGGGAGAGCTGGGGTTGTTCAGCCTGGAGAAGAGGAGGCTGAGGGGAGACCTTATTACTCTCTACAACTACCTGAAGGGAGGTTGTGGAGAGGAGGGTGCTGGCCTCTTCTCCCAAGTGACAGGGGACAGGATGAGAGGGAATGGCCTCAAGCTCCACCAGGGGAGATTTAGGCTTGAGATTAGGAAAAAGTTCTTCACGGAGAGGGTGGTTAGGCATTGGAACAGTCTGCCAAGGGAGGTGGTTGAGTCACCGTCCCTGGAGGTGTTTAAGGTTAGGGTGGATGAGGTGCTTAGGAGCATGATTTAGGGATTGGTGGGAATGGTTGGACTCGACAATCCAGTGGGTCTCTTCCAACCTGGTTATTCTGTGATTCTGTAAAATATTAACAGAATCACTTGAATGACTTTTGGGCAGAATGTCATTCAGGCCTTCGAGAAAGAAGCAACAATGTCCTATGCTGTATTTGCAGATACCTGAGATACAGATGGTACTTAAAGCAAGCTCTGTGATCCAGAGCTCAGAGTCTATATCGAAACTCACTCTCAGACCTTAATAATTTCTGTTCAGTTGAATAAGGCTGTGCAACTAGCAAGATGGTATATAGTTACACATTAGAGTCCAGGAGACCTCTATATGAAAAAAGACTACAGGTAATGCATGCTAAGTAGCTTTCTTTCTATGCATATCTAATAAATCCACTTCTATAAAAGCTGAAATTATTCTTACATGGCAGAATATATCTTGATTGTATGTGGGTACATGTGGGAAATGGAGGACTTGCAGAGTTTTCCAAGCCTGCAAGGACATTTTAAGGACTGAGGGAAATTATAATTCATGCATTCAGAGAAAAATAAAGCCTTTTTTCCAATTGTACTTGGTATCCCATAACTTGGGAAAAAGGTCTGGGGGCGATTCAGCTGGGAGTGACTGCTATTTCTAGTATCCCTCTGGTTCTCAAAAGGGCATAATGTGAAGCAATTGGTAAAAGAGCAAGAGCTAATAGAGGCAAAGAGCATCATGACCAATTCTGCCCGTGGAGGAAACTCATGTGTACTGTCTGTGGGAGCAGTGAATCAAGTGTCTTGCAAGAAATGTCAGCCTGAAATGTTACAGTACAAAATGCTGCAGTGCCAAAGCTCAGGAGGTTGCCTTAGAACACTGTAAGAACAACAGCAACACAGCTGTGTGGTCAAAATCTCCGTGTTTTATATATGGACTTCTACACTTAACAGCTGACACTGTCAAGCTAACAGGGCAGAAATCATGAATGATCATTGCAGTAATCACATTTCCACATGACTAGCCACATACACAGCATTGTCCAGTATTCTGTACCAATATTCACACACAAATCACGACCTGAGCTTTCAAACTAAGGCTATGCTGTTTTCTTAGTATTCTGTTTGCATCATCTCCTACTTTCTCTGTATTTATGAGATTACTGTTCTTTTTATCTTTGTTCATTTTTTCTAAGAGCACCTCACAGTTTGTATTATGGAAAGCTGATGCTATTAAAATTTGTGTTATTTTACATTTTCACTTCCAGTTTATTTCTTCCACAATGTTGTTTTGATATTGTGTCTTTACACTTTCTCTGTGCAACTGTGAGAACTTTGCTGTTACTTTATGTATATAGGATCTTTTCAGAGAAAAGATAGTTCAATCAGAATGGTTAATGTTTTCTTAAGAGACATTCCAATGTGCAAACCTCCAAAACATCATAGCCTGATCCAAAGAAAAATTAACCAGAAAACTTCTTTTACAGTTAACTCTTTTCTCTATTACAGTTTGTTGACATTTCTTCAAGTTGTGAACTAAAACTGGTAATAAATCGAGCAGTGCTAGAGAGCTTGCATTTTCCAATTAGAAAAAGAGTCTGACCAAGTCACAAAGACCAACACAGAATCAAAGGTGTCAGCAAGCCAAGAAATGGGTTAGAAGGTATATAGATTTATTATGGAGAATAAAGTTTCTTAAGATACCTTGTATCAGTAGTGATGAAGCTTTGATAAAAAACATGTTTCATGAAGATTTTTCCCTTACATTTTGTCATGAGTTCAAGAAAACACAAAGAAGATCTCATTCAAAACACGTAGTGTGTTTAATTGTTGGCAGAAATGAGAAATTTGGTGCCGAATAATCTCATGACTTAGTACACATGCCCAAAAAAATGCCTCAGGAACACTGTTGGGATATAGCATGCTGTATGTGGTAGATACATGTAATGTATGGAAATCAGTATATCATCTCAGCCTGAAAGTACCATCAGAATGTAATGTAGGAAAAAATAGCAGTGAAATTATGCAGAAATGAATGATGCCAGAGGCTTACTAATAAAACAATGTTTTACCTACTTGGTCAGTATGCCTAGTATACCTTACAAATAAATCCTTATCTATGACGTACTAATAGACTACAAGTAACCATGTGTACAAATATCATCCTGAAAATTACCACTGAGTTGGAACACCAAATGTACCCATTGTAACTGCTAACATCCACAGCACTCATTACAACCTATGATGACCATGTTGTATTTGCCTTTCAGTCTTCTTGGCAGCTTGTTCTGTTTGAGGGGTGATTTTAAAGTGAGTGTTTTCTAAAACGACAAGGAAAAATTGTTGCAGTGGTGGGCCAAGGGAGAAAATGGAAATGCATAAATATGATGATAAATATGATGTTTGCTTTAGTCACTTCAGTACTACAGTATGTAATGTGCCCAGAACTGCCAGATTCTGAAAGAATGGAGGTCTCAGTATTGTCACAGTGTTTTAAAATAAGACATCCAACAGTGAACAAAAAAAAAAAAAAACCTCAACATTTTTCAGTCTTTGTGCATCAACAAGATTGCTTAAACAGGCACTGTTAACACAAATGCCCTTCAGGTATTTTCTTTAGTGTCTCTATGTGTTGCATTAGTGTAAGGTATGTGCCATTCCAGAAGTTTATCCGATCTCACATCGTAGAATGGTTCTTAAATTTATACAGCCTAAAGTGGGTATTGAATTGAAAGCAATATCTTTTTCAAAGAACAATGCTTTGTGTCATAGAAGGAAGATATAGTTGATCTTGAATGCAGGAAAACTAGCTACATAGTAATTCAACTCAGTTAACTTTTAGGGCAAAACTTCTAGTTTGAAGCTTCTTCCTGAAACAGTTTGCAGTTTTGAAGGAAGGTTCAAGTAAAATATTTCAATAAACAGGCAAAAATTACTACCTTTAGGTGATATGACAGTAACATGGTATGTTACTAAATGGTAACATGTATGAATAGTAACCCAATTACATGGATTTAAAAGCATCCCTTCCAGTACTTTATGTACGATAGCGCCAAGTTCTTCTTGTAATGCAAATCAAAAGAAGCATTAAAATGATCATTCGCATGCCAAGTTAATAATTCTTTGAGTTGCAATGAACTTCATTTAAGGCTATGTGGTACGTTCTTAACTGTATTGCTTTGTCATGACAAGAGTTCTTTCCAACTGAAATACCTCTTTTGGACTGGAAGGTAACATGATGGACATCAGGAAAATTTTTTTCACGGAAAGGGTTATTGGGCACTGGAACAGGCTGCCCAGGGAAGTGATTGATTCACCTTCCCTGGAGGTGTTTAAGGCACAGGTGGACAAGGTGCTAAGGGGCATGGATTAGTGATTGATAGGAATGGTTGGACTCGATGATCCGATGGGTCTCTTCCAACCTGGTTATTCTATAATTCTACGATGACTTTTTGAATTAAGGGCAGAAGTGTCCTTTTTATGCTTGATCATCCATGTTCCCTTGCTTTTTGCTTCCTGTATTTATCTAGTGTGTTTACTCAAATATCTTGATCAGGCAAACAGAACAAATTCGCTGGAGTGGAGTATGCTGTTCATGAACAGCAAAACTGTAGCAGCCATTGAACAACTTGGTAATTAGGCTTCTCAAGAGCAAAGAATATATGTTTTTTTCTTAGTTCAAACTATAGTGAGGGAATTTAAGAACTGACAGGAACACATTAGTCATTGATTATAATCTGACCAAACTTCAGCGACATCTGTGAGACTCTTTTATCTATTGATCCAGATAGTAGAAAGAGGTGATCCTTTCATCCCAGTCCTTTGGACAGTCCAGTACAGGTGGAGCTACCACAAGAATTGTTAGCAAGCTAATAAATTTGAAGTTCTGTACCCAGGATCTGGATATGCTTAGTCTGCCTTTGAAGAAAGATTGTCAAGCTTGAGTTGTAAACATTTTATCCTGTTTCATCTACTGCAAATCAGAATGTTCTCAGTGCTGGCAAAGAAAAAGAAGCATTGTTAACTTATTTTAATGAAAAGAAACAAAGGCCAATGCTACTTCTTTTCATCATTAAACTTAATTTGGAACATGTTTCGTGGATGCTGGATGACTTTTGTGAATCCTCTTGAAAATGACAAATTACCTTCTTGAGCTTTGAAATCAGATGTTACTTTTCCTATTAATATAAAAAATCAAATATAGAAATAATCTAAAATGATCAGCAGCAGTTATGTCAGCTTTTGTACACATATGACATGAGATATTACATGTCTCCAAAACTTTTGATTCCAAATACATGGGAAGCAATGTCAAATAAATAGAAGGGGAAAGGGCATAAGTAAAAGTTAAGAATCCACTTAATAACTGGTATGTAACATTTGTAAACTCAAGATAATTTTAGTTGATGAATGACTATATAGTGAAATATATAGTAGTCTGTGAATAGCTATCTGGTTACTGGAAGAAGGGAAACCCAGTCCTCAGGAAAATGGCATTGTTTGAAATTGTGTAATAATTATTTCAAATGTAGTAAGCTTCTGCTGGATTATGGAAAGGCGATTTCCAATATGGGAAACCTACTGATCTGATGAAATGGTCTACTTTAAGTCCTGTATGTACAAGGTCTCTGTAGAAAGCAATCTATTTTGCTTATGTAAAAAACTTCTGTTCACTAAGTTTCTCTAGAACATTACTTTGCTCAATCATTACTGCTGTATTTATCTTTCTCAGGCTGTTCTGTAAAGTTGCACCTAATTCACTACAGCTATATGTTGCCTCTGAAAAAGAAGTACATCTAGGCTTGGCTAGAAATTCATGTCCATCTCTTAAACCTAACAACAGTGTGCATAAATCACTTGGGCTCACTGATCTGATAGAAAGTCTTTTTTTCTCTTTTTTAAATGAAATCATATTCTACTAGATCGGTGAGCTGTTTCACTTCCGTCTTTGATTGCACCAAAATTCCATTTGAAACAAATGAATAAGCAACTGTATATGATGCCAGAAAGAAATGGGGAAGAGTGAACTATGTAGCTGTACTAGAGTAGCGTATAATGAAATGACACCTTTGCTTCTGTATGTGGAAAGTATAGTAATCAAAGTAAAAGTTAGCAGACTGGCACTGGCTCTACTGTTGAAATCAGTTATCCTGTTTTATCCTTTTGTTTTATTTTGTGTACCCTCTTTTGTCTAAAGATAGTTAAGTGTCAGTCCCTTCAAATTATGGTTACAAGGCAAAATACTGCCAAAAACTAGTTACCATGTCCTTAGTCTTATTTTACTTCCTTTCAGAAACAGTGAACCAAATTATGTTGTGTAAACAAAGAAAATGGTTTTATTACAGGACCCTATACAAATCTGCTATTTGTGTACATCGGTGTTTACTCGTGTAACAAAGTTCAGTATTATTTTCCATACTGTTACCAATCTGGCTCATGACTATGCTTTAGGTATTACCCTATACAACCCAAGTAACCCTGAGTTTGTACTCTAAATCAGATACAATGTTTTCTGGCCTTGTTACATGTCAAAAAAATACATGATTTCTATTCACATAAACCACTTTAAAGTGAATCAGCTTCATAGTGATGATTATCTGACAACGGAGGATTTCAACCTTCATTCACCAGCAAGCTCTTCACCAGAAAGGAAAGTAGTAATAATAAAATTACACCAGATGTTTTGTTTTTTTTTTTTTTTTAAGGATTGGCAGTTAGGAACCACACAGACAGTTGTTGCTTTAGTATTAATATTCTTAGGACAAACTAAAAAATTTATTGGATTATTAAAGGAATAGATATTACCTTATCTGTCACTGGTTTCTGATATTTTAATCCTGTATTTCTATAATAAACTATCAGATTTGATAAGTTATTTAAGACTGGGGATAGGGAAGATGCTTTTGTCTTCATGGTCATAATCCAACTTAGATCACTACTTCTGTTAATCTTCATATCCACTTTGAGGACCAGTACAAACATGTTCAAACTTTGCTTCCAATTTTTTGGACAGTGCTAACTGTCTTAGAACAGAATTGTCATGATTTGCAAAAATCAGTAAATGCTGGACAAATTTAGTAAAAATATAGTAAAATACTGTACTATGGACAGTATCAATTAGGTGCAAAGGATGGGTTGCCTAACTCTATTTCCAGTCCCTTAAAACTTACCTCAGGATAGTATTACATGCTACATGCAGTAAGGCTTTCCATTTTTAATGATATTCTTGCAGTGTCATTTATTTTGATTTGAAAAAGAATCAATAAATTCTTGCTGAAGAAATATTTATACAGTTATTTTAAATGTCCAATGATTTTGTTGTATATTTTTCTAAGTAATGATTTTCTTGATTTGTTTTGCAACACATGACACTAGAGAAGATAATTGTTTATCTATTAATTGTTATATGCAAATCTTAGGAAAAAAAGAATACTCACAACATTTATAAGTATATTAACAGAGGAAAAGGTTCAGAAAAGATCTGTTAAAATACATTTCCCTTGAGGAAATATAATATCAGCTTGCATGATTAATTTACAGCATCTCAAGAAAAATTTCCTTATGTGATCAATTCCATTTTATTGCTGGGAGATTTATGTAATAAACCAAATAAATGGTTGATATTATCTCTCTGTTCCACTTGTGTGACAAAGCATAAGACAGAAAGGATGAAGAGAGAGATGAAAGAATTGATACATAAAAGAATTGATTGTAAGCTAATGGTGTGTAGATTTGTGAAGATAGTTACTCTAGATTTTTTTCATAATTTTGAATGTTTTCTTAACATATCGGGCACATCAAGTAAATGATTGAAATAATTTTCTTTTTTTGCATTCAAACTTGAATGACGTGTGTATATATAGTCCCAATATTTTAGAAAGTTCAAGAATTGTGTCTTTCAAATGGAAACTGATGTTCTCTGTTTAGGTCAAGAGTACATAATGCAATGGGAATAGGCTATAAGCTTCCTAAGTGTTGTCCACAGTGTCTGAACCATGTACTGGTGATACCATCACTAGGAATGAGTGTCACCTACTTGCTCTAGATATATTATTCAAAAAAGGTTTTCTAATTCTGTCATAAGAAATAAGAATCAGTGGTGATGGTGCTTGTCAGAAAAAAAAAAAACTAAGTTCAGATAACATTGAAATTTGAAAAAGATCACCTTGTAGAGCTTGTTGAGAGTGTCTAGTTGAGCTCTTTGAAAGCAGGTCTGACCTTAGTCATTTCAGTCAGTCCTGCATGCCTACAGCATAACTTTGCTTTGAAAAACATCTGCAAATTTACTATGTAGATTCCTGCTCTCTGTGTGCTACAGCAATTACAAATCAAGTTAACTTCATTAAGAAAATAAAAACAGGTCTTCTGAATTCATTCTTGTTGAGAAACATCTTTTGTGGAGAGGTTCTTCAGAGACAATGTGGAAGGTGAGATTGGAGAATGGTGAGGATGAAATGTCTGCTTCCCCATCACATGCAAAACCTGTCAGCATTCCTTTTTCCTAGAGTAGACATTCCTCTTGAATCTTATGAGGCTGTTTTTATCATATAATAATAATAATAATAATAATAATAATAATAATAATAATAATAATAATAATAATAATAATAATAATAATAATAATAATAATAATAATAATAATAATAATAATAATACCCATGACTGGTACAAAGATGAGTGCTTTCTAACAGTGAGATCAAGTATTTGTATTTTAAATGGTTTTGAATAGTTTTGGTGTGGTGATTAAGGCACAGATGTTCATGGAAACAGATTATTGGAGCACACTGGGAAATTGGCTTTCTTAAGGAGAGCCATGCTTCTCTTGCATCCTCTAGCACACTGTATTTGGGCTTATATTGTCCCCGTTTTATTGATGATGCTTAAATCCAAAACACTGTTCAACAAATATCCTGCCTAGTATGTTTGGTCCTTATAATTTTATAAACAACCTATTTTTCCTGGTAAAGTTGCTTACAGGCATATCATTTCACTTCTGCACACAGCCAGGGTTGCAGCTACTGTGGCAAAGCTGAGCAGTTTAGTGCCTTCCTGTAGGTAAATGTGTTTGATATCCACTAAGTGCTTGTTCCTTCATTTAAGGCTGAACTCAGACTGATCCTGGTGCTCTGGACTGCTGCACAAAGCAATGAATGCAAAGGTAATTTTCTCAAAAACCAGAGCAGGAGAAGAAGGTGCCAGCCACCCTTTTTTGTAACAATACCACAGAGAACTCAAATGCAAAGACAGAACCCAATCCTCAGGAACCTGAATGTCATTTTGCAGATTAACTGTCTGGGAACTAATAGTTCTAGGAATCTCTCTTCTACAAAATCAGTTTATCATAAGTCAGATATTGTGCTCTGCCTCTCCCTATGCAGACGTATTTTCACATAATACATGTAAGGCAGAAGATGTACCAGATTGATTGTCTTCAAGGAAGTGGCTGATCTGCTGCAATGCATGCCTGTGTGAGGCAGTTCACAGTTGTTGCTCTGTTTCACTACTAGGAGCTGCAGTTCCTGGTGGAGAAAAGTAGGAAGATGTCCGTGATCACTGGAGCCTGTTCAGGTCCATCAGCATTCAGTACACCTAAGACATTTGCCGAGGTTAATGAATTGAACCTATAGACTTAATGGTTAGGCTTAATTAAAAGTAGTTACTGATGGGCAAGAAACTAATGTTGTATTAGCTTTTCAATGTAGGAACTGAAATCTACTTTGTCTCTAGTCTGGAGTTGAGGTAAGGGAGAACAAACACTAAATTTTTCTTGTTATAGATGTACCACTGTGCAGCTGGTAATGTTGCAAGGAGGAGGGAGAACATGATATTGCAAACTAGCACAGAGGATGTTCCTTTGAAGAGATCCTAAAAAAAAAAAAAAAAATTACTCTCTATGCTAACAGCCCCACCGCTCCCAAATACTGCACCAAAATATCTCCTTAGTCCCCATATTTCTTTCAATGATTTAAAGTGTTACAGAACTCTATGCCTTATTTCTTCTTCAGAATCCCAGTGAACAACTTTCTTTTCAGTTTATAGGTTATAGCTGTGAAATATGCTTAAGGTAATGTATGGCTGTTAGCTAATGTTTTAATGTTACAACAGACCATATGCCTTGTTTTCAATGGGAATTGCATTGCGAGACCCACAGTCTTTGTTCATACACTTGATCAGTTATAAAGATTTTTTTTATTGTAGATATTAAACAGCTGAATTTTAATCAACAAGTTAAAAAATTCATTTATTTGGGAAAAGGACCAAGGAGCATTTGTTTTAATAATGTGTCACGTTGTAAGCCTTAAGGTCTTAGCTAAGAGTTGAATTTGTCTTTCTTATCTTGAGATTGAAACAATTCTGTCCCCTAATTCACAAACTCGCCAGACAGATGTGTTCTGCCACACTTTTCACTTTAGGACACTATATGTTGTATTTTCTATGAGCAGAGTATCCCTCACAGAGAGGTCTGAGGAATAAGCAATTGAGAATGGTCTCAGCAGTATCTACAGGAATACAGGGGGAAAAAAAAGTGTACTAATATTTAAGTACATGAATGTCTCAAATTAGCTGAGCAAATGGCAATTGACAGGTTTTAATGAGTCTTGGCGCTACTTTCAAATCAAGCTGTGTATGAGGCTTAAATCAAAATGTATTTATCACTGTGTTAACTATTACAGATCTGAATCTGTAGCTGCTGAATTATGTCTTCTTATAATCCATATCCTTTTTTTGCAAATTTTAGTGCTGTTTGTGTGGTTTTGACCTATCGGACAACTGTATATCTCATCAGTAAGTAGAGCAGTGTCATTACAAGGAATGATAGAATCATTTTCAAGCCACCCTGTTAATTAATTTTGATGTCAGTGTTCAATTGCAGTTTATATGTGCTTGGCCATGAGTGTCTGATCCATCTTTGAGAAACATGACCTCTGGTCAAATATGGATTTTTATTTTTTTTTCCATCTGGATGCAGACCAAAGCATTCCAGATGTCAGAGCTCTGACTTAACGTTGTGCCAGGTTTTGAACAAAAATTCCCAGGAACTGACCTTGTTGGTGAAATATGCAGATACTCTACTATTTATAGAAGAACACCAGTGTAATCAAATATCAGAATAAGTACACATTAAAATAGAAAATTATGGTGAAAAGTTCTTCTATTACCTGTTGATAAAGCTCTTCTGCATTTTGAAAGTCTATATGAAGAACAAGTACTGTAGGTTAAGCACAGATATCAGAGCAAGTTCAAAGACATCACAGTGCATATATTGTAAAAAAGTGAACCTTTTTCACCTCTGCCTTTTAGTCAGTGTGATGGTACAGGGTTTTTAAAGGGAAATGAGCAAATTTAGAAATATTTTGAAAATCTCCATATCTAAATGTTAAATTGAAAAACAATCGTATTTGTTAAAACTTGGAATTTCTCCCCTCACTTCAACATTGAATTATTTCAATATTTTTAATTTTGCAATCAGAAATAAACATCTACTTGTATCACATTTTTCTGATATTCATTATGACATAGTTTTATGGCATATCATATAAATTATAAAGTGTTTCATTCCTACTGATGTCTTATAATATAATGTATTGATCAAATCAGTTTTTAGGTATGCATTTTATTTTGTGATTGCCTTTTTTTTTAAATTATTAAGGCTTAATGCTACTTAACGCTGATTGAAATGTCTAGATCAAAGTGTCCCCTGTCTGTGCTGTAATGTAGAGAAGCTAAGCATCAAATGTACTAATTAGAAAAGCAGCTGTTTTCCTATTAATATCTTAGCTTGAAATATTTTTCTCTAGGAAGATGAAAACATCATCTTATCTTTTGAAGTTGCATAGCATGCAGTTGTTTATTAAAACAAACAAACAAACAAATAAAATTCAACACGTGACATATTTTATAAAATAAATGTTAAAACATATTAGTGACATCCTGTATATAAGATACTTCACAGTCACATTACTTCAGAAAGCAGTAGTTGTTAGCCTTCTCCATCACAATGAAGAGACAATGGTCCTTCCAAAATGTAGGGTTTCATTTCATTTACACAATAAAAGCAGTCGTATTTTTTTCCTCAAAGACTACAAATGTACACAGTTTTAAAGTATTTGATATGATATATATATTCCAACTGGAGGCGCATAGATAAGATAACCAAGGTATGTGTACATAATTGCAGTATGAGCTGAAAAAACTGTATTGCTGCCTCAAAATATCTTTTTTTTTTCCCTAAAAAGTGTCCTTGTCTAATAAAGTCCTAAGTTCAGTTTTCAAATGTCTAAAGGTCAATGGATAATTATTAGAGACCCGGGTTTTATTTTTCGGATAGAAGTATCATATAGTTTCACTGCAGCACAGATAATACTGTGACACTGATAGACGTCCCAGTTAGTTCTTCCTAATAAGCGATGCTAATTATTTAAATAACAAATATCAGAATTAATAGTTTTTACTCATAAAAACATCTCTTACTACACATTACTGCTCCTTGGATACAAAATAAAAAATTGTTTCACTTTTAAAGTGAAAGTTTAAATTTTTGAAATATCATTTTTTCTTAAGCAAAATTATTCAAAATAGTTTTTACATGTTCTTGTACCTGTTAAGTGTGGTAGTGATAAAACATTTTACGACTAGAGTTAATCATTGTATGCAGAGAAGAGCTGCAGCTAAGCCTTACAATCAGATGTGTCTGCTAAGGGCAGATTTTATGATTGTACCTTGCAAAGTTGTCTTGCAAATGCACTTTACTGCCTATGTTGTCGTTCACACAGTGATCCCTGTGAATCTTACAGAATCTCTGGAACACACCCACGTTGTCTCCTACACAGAGCAGATTTCCTCTTCTACTTAAAAAAATAACTAAACACATAAAATTCTTTTTTCTATTTCTGTTTAATTAGAAAAAAAGGGGCCTGTGTCAGAGAAACACAAACTCTTTCTTGTTAATTAACCCTGATACAATGATATCTCCAAGAAACTCATAGGCTGAGCCAGGGCCTATTCTGAGGAGAATATACGACTCCTATCTGACAGGGAAGTCAAACCATATGATGTCATTTGTGCGTGAGTCTTGTTCTGTATGGCATATAATCCCTGACCTCAAAGGAAAGATTGATCATGACTTCTTCCATCTGATATTTATGAAATGTTGCCTAGCATGTCTGGCAAAGTCAGTAATACATTTTATTTTTTTTCTGTTTTGTCTCTTGTTTCTATAGCATCTGAATTTTGTGTGATTTCTCATAAAACATTCTCAAGTTTCACCCACACAGGCCATCTGGACTATAGTTAATATTTTAGGACCTATCCCCTTAACTTTGATGTACTTTCATGTAACTGCTAAAACATGGTGATATCTCTTCCTTCTGTCTTGAGAACCTCCCCCTCACAAACCCAGACATCTCAGAGGAACCAAGAGCTTGATACTGCCAGCAGCTGAAATCTTTCAAATCTCTTGTACTTTTGTACATTTTTTTCAAATCTGAGAAAATCTATGATGAGAAAAAGAAATCTGTGAATTCTCAGTAGCAAAGTCTTACCATAATGAAAAGAATAAACTCCTAAAGTATAAAATAGTATATTAAAAAGCAAGTTTCCTGTTAGTGGTTCCAAGTGATGGCTTGTTGCATTAGATTATGAACTCAGAAATGGTACTGTGATGAACAGCACAAGTTCTGTGTGATCAGCCACACTGGATTCACTACTGACGTTGTCAATACTATATCTTGATCCCTGTATTCACTTGAAGCCTGTTTGCTTGTAAGGTTCATTAAATTTCACCTGAGTAACTGTTTTATGAACCAAAAATGTCCATTCCACACTTATATGTTTAAAACAAGTGAGGAATGGAAAACTACAATTTAATCTGATTTAACCCAGAAGTCTATCTTAAATAGCTCAGTCATCTTTGAAGTATTCTCAGGGTCTGATGTTGCTATTTGTCAGTCTTATAATGTGAAAACAAGCTTGAAAGATAACAAAGGTTAGATAAATGTTTCTAAGAAACAAATTGACAGCTCTCATAACACTGGCAATGACATGTGTTTAGTGTAATAAGACCTCTGTGATCCCATCCTCTTGAACTTCTAGGATGGTGTGATCCCTGCAGTGACCTTTTTCTCTTAAGGGTGGACCTACACAAATGTTTCATGGTCTGTCTCACAGCCTGAAGTATCTGAACCATGATTACTTGCTTCTTAGGCACAGGAACTGATGACAAGATTGGCGTCTTATTCCTTTTCCCTGTCATCTGGATGACTCAACCCAGAGGAAACGCTCAGTCACAGGAATGTGATTTGAGTAGTGGTGCATATGGAGTTACACTAGGGTCTGTCAGGTCACTCATGACCAAATGAGGCCAACTGAGTCACAATCAAGAGCTGCTTGGGACTCTTCCGCTTGAAAAAAGAGAATAAGGGAAGAATTTAGTTCCCTGAACTTCTGTGTCTGGGGCAGCCTAGATGGTCCAGGAGTCTGAGATGTGTTCAGGAGGGCAAATATATGACACACTGATTTTTGAAGCAGCATCTGGAGATCAGGGGAGTTGCCCAAGGACATCCCACAGGCACTAAGCGTCTTTATTTAGGCAGAAATGAACTCTAGATTTTGTTGACCCTAACTGAGATCACAGTTATACATGACATATAGATATCTACATGTAGGTCACATAATCTCTGAATTTGACCCAAGGAGACTGTTATAATGGAGAGTTGAAGGACTGTCAAGGAAAAGACACTGGGCTAAAATCTGATTGAGAGAGGTTACTACAAAGTAGGAGATTCATACCACTTCTATGAGAGGCTTCTGAAACTAAATAAGGTGATAAGATCTTCCAAGACTGATATCTGTGTGTCAGGAGGTCAAACTCACTTCTTCTCCTGCTCTCCAAAGGTTGTATTGCAACTGCTTTTATATAAGTCTGTCTTTTATGTATGTAAAATGTATTAATTATAGAAAATTCCTTGACATTTGCCACAGTTTATTTTTCTTCTTTTGTTGTTTGTTTTCGTTCTACTGCAAAAATCTGATCACCACAGCACTGCTTGCCAAATTATCACAGAAACAGACTAGGAAGAGTAATGGTGATCTTGCCAAAGAATTTAGATCCAATATGCTGCACAGTGTACAGAGCACTCTGCCTCCAATAGACAGTGACACTGTGGTTAATTTTTGAACTACTACATTTTATACATGTAGTTTGTTTTAGGTTTAAATACATTTGTACTATTAATCAGAATGCTACACAGTATAGTGCATTTAAGTGTCTACTTTGCCACCAGCTGATTAAAAATACTCACAGTCATGCGAAATTCAAAACTGGTGGATGGGCATAGATATACAAAAGCATATTTTAGTTTTTGTAATATATTACAAAACAAACATTAAGTATTTGCTGAAAGGAAGTACAAGAGGACTTGAAAACCTGCAAGGTATATGGATATATTGTAACTAAACAGAGGATGAACATATACTGGTGTATGCAAATCCCCTATTCTTATCAATTTTCCCCTTACCCTGTTAAGAAATATCCTCCCCCTCCCCAGATCTTGAAGAAAATACCTTGTTAAGTCACTACATTTTCCACTGTCCTTTCAGAATGTTTATGGTTGAATGATGGATTGAAGGATATTTAAAATCCTTGGTTTTAATCTGATACAAGACAGGAACATTGACTTTTTGAGGAATATACATTTCACTTCACTGAAGAACCTCACTGTTTCTGTGACGAGGTGTTTCAGGGAGAGATTTTTCACGTTATAATGTGTCTTTGTGGCTAGGAACTAAATCTCATAAACCTGTTTACAAGCATATAACAATCTGTTAGGCTGGGAATTTTTGGTTTTGCATTGAATTGAAGTTTAAACAGCTGAACTAATCTATGCTGATACGTGCTTGTGGGGTTTTTGCATATGTGTATTTGTTTTCAGACAGGTCTATGAGAGAAAAAAAACCCTCCTGCATTCTTCTTACCTTAGTTACATATGTATATTCCATCTTTACTCCAAGTCCCTGCTGTTGTCCACTTATTCCTTTCTCCTCAAGAAGTAGACAAAGGCTAAGGAGAGTAGTTTAAATACAGGCATTTCATTTCCATACACAGCATATTTATAAAAATTGCTTGTTAAAAGTCATCTGCTGTACTGCTGCTGCAAAATATAACTACTTTGTTCAGCAATAAATTGTGAGATGGAATACATAAAGCAGACATAGTATCTTGCTGGTGAACACTAGCTGTTCATTTCCTTCACTAGCAGTTGAAGATTATACTTTGTAAGTCAGCATTACCACTTCTAATGGATGAATTATCTTACATATTTCATTTAAAAGCATGTTGCCTTCTTTGACATATTATTCATTTAAGTTTAAATATTTTCACAAAAAGTATTAGGAAGTCACTTATTGTGAGTGTGAGACACACCTTGCGTCAGACTAGCTGCCTGTCAATCACATGTTGCTCACAGATGCCCCTAAACATTCTTCTCCTCTAATTAGAGATCATCAAGTAACAGTATAGGATTTTGTCTGGACATCAACACTGGCTGATGTGGATTGTTCAGCTTTTTTTCTTTTTTTTCCATTAAGTAAACTAGCAAAATTGAACTATAGGCAAGACCAGTTTTTAAACCTTAAATTAAAACTCAAATCATCTACTTCCTGAGATGTTCTGTTGTGGTAATACAAGATTACTTTATGGAAGATCATTATATTTAATAGATTTGTATTGACAGAGAAATATTTAAGGCATTTTTCACAAGAAGGTTAAATGTGGTTAAGTTTATGTCTTTGTTCAAATTTGTTAATCTATTAATAGTATGATTTCACTATATGTATATAGGTATGACTATTCAGAATTTATATAATTAAGTTACTGCATTTAAATAAGAATAAAGTCTTAGACACATTGATAATGTAATATAAACTTGTGTCCTACCTTAGAGAAAAGTCTCAGGAATGATAAGTTCAGATCATTTATTTCAGTACCCTGAGGAAAGCCCCTCTCTATTCTTATACATCTTCAATTGTGCTAATATTGCAGTTGCTTTTATTTGAAGAATAAAAAGGAGGCAGACAATTAGTCATTTTTCAAGTTTACAATTCCATGAAGGTTGTAAATCTTTCACAGTTTTACCTGTTGTTAATCTTCATATAGGTGCACACCTCCAACCATTTTAAAAGAACAAAAAGAAATGAGATACAATTGGATTACTTGTTCAAGATCTTTCACTGGAGTTATTTTAAGTGTATTTGGTTTTTAACTGGCATGTGAGAGATGAAAACACACTGTTTTGCATTGTTGCACCTTATAAGATGTGTGATCCCGTTCATCAATCCCCATTTCGCTCCATATTGATTCAAGGAGATTGCTTTAGACTTGCATGGGGGACAGAATGAGACCTGCCTGATTCTTCTGTTATCCACTATAGCTATAAACGATAGTCTAGCCAGAAATGCTCCATGATCACCTTTGTGCTGAAGGGTTTTGAATGTTCTGAGCACAGATATTCTTACTGCTGTCCCTTCTTCCACCTTCATTGCTTTTCCTTAGAAAATGTTCAGATGCTGCAAAGCGAGTTTGCACTATTATGTATGACTAAGCCTGAGCTCTTACGCATAGGTCACCTACATGACCCAGGGTCATATGCATTTCAGCTGAGTTACAATGTATGATTTTAGTCTTTTCATTCATTGTAAAGATTACCTAATTATAAAAAACAGTCCTGCTGCCTTCACCAGTACAGTTTATGAAGAAATGAGCAATTCAGTGGAAGGAAGTAGTGTGTGATCTGACCCAGCACATTCTAAGATCTTGGAAGTTCAAAAAAGGTAATATGAGACAAACTGGATTTTAACAGAAATGAAAATTAATAATCAAGATAATAGTCCTGGCAGGTAGTATGGGGAAGTTGAGAAGATAGGGCTTGGAGTGTTATTTAAGGGGAAACGACACTATTTTGTTTTAGTTCTGGAAAAGACACTGGCCTAAAATTATTAGTAGCTTCCATGCTTCTTTTTCTTATTCCTAATAGCTGTAAACACTTTGAAGTTATATTAACTTGTCTTTTTCTGAAGACTAAACAGTTCAATTTGCATATATGAACAGCATGGAGAAAGGAAGAGGAAGGAAGGAAAACAATACATTTTCAGGAGGGACTATGAGAGCTCTCATAAATACAACAGGTTGTTGCTACTGCTTGGATCACTACCAGAAATTTACATTTTTATTCCTGTAAAGCATGAGGTATCTTACAAGGCAGTGTAAGGTTTTCCTTAAATGTCTTAATGCTTTTATATCTTTCTGCATGGTACATGCTTAACTATTCAAAGACCTAGAACAGACATCTGCAGAAGCAGAGGGGAAAGACATGCTGTTTATCTGTTTGCAGTCAATTGGTAAAATGTTCGGAACTGTTTCCATTATGAGTAGATTTGTGAGACAGAGACTGGCCAAAACTACATCCATCTCTGTGAATTATCTTTGTGCAGAATGGTGTGGAGTTTGTTTGGATTGCTCGGGATTTTTTCATACAATAATACAGAAAGAAAAAAAAACAAGTCCAACCCAAAAGCCATTTACGCAGATAGGTGCTATGTAGTATCCTAAAACTCAAAGAGGAATTTTTAAGACTGTATTTGAAAATGTAAAATAAACATCTTGAACAAGTAGTTCAGCTGTTAGGTAACACTGAAGCCTCTTTAATATGACCAACTACTTTGTAGACAATCACAAAATTTTCAGAAATAAGTTCTGGAAACATGATAGATATGACATCACAGAGTGCCAGTATGACCTCAACACGCAGTCATGTAGAAGCACCTGGTTACTGCAGCAAAAAATAATGACTTTACTTTTCTTGGACTTTCATTTTTATTCTAAAAATACAGAGTGGGAACTAGATGACACTGCTAGAGCTTTACCAGCCTGACATGGAATTGTTGGTATTTATTTAAATTCTATTTAAAATAAAATTCAGACCAGATATGCTCAAAAGACAGTCCTAGTTCTGAAAATATTTGTGAGTTACAGTGAATCTTGCTCAATATTCTGGTTTGAGATGAGAAATTCAAATATTTTGTCACTAAATTCAATCCTAGATACTATGCTGAAACAAAGACAGAGGGTTTTGGATGGGTTTCTTTTGGTGGAAAGCCTGTGTAAATTAGCAAAGCTCCACGTATTCCCATCTTCTTAAGGTGACATGAGATGGTGCATAACATGTTGCCTTTGTCTTTGATCATAGGAATGAACCAATGTATTATTTTATTTTATGTGTCATTAGGGCACAGTTGGAAATATGCTGTCCCTTATTCTACTCCCTCCAGACTGAGACAAATTTTGTGGACTGTGTTATAATTGCTCTAATAAGGCAAACATTCCCGGGACATATTCAGGCCATCCAAGAGCTATGAGAATATATATGTGGTCATATGAAATGTATTGTTTCTTATGCTTTGGACTATCTATTAATATGCAGTCAATAAAATTATTTTTCCTCATGAGCACATTTCAGTGTTGTACACAAGAGCTCAGGCTTCCATCACATAAACAGTCAGATAACATACAGTTTTATTTAAATCTCTGGTACTAGATGCCCACACTGTATCTCTAAAATTGAACAAGCTAAAGAGTTCTCCAGACTTACACCAGAAGAACTGTCTCCACTTGTGAAAAAGATATAACTTCATTGAAGTCAGTGACAAACAGACTTTTGCAGTGACACCTAGAACTGAAATGAGATGGCAGAAAAGAAAATCGTGTTCGAAGTGATTGGTCCCCAGTCTTTCTTTAATTTTATACTGCTGCAGATTTCCTAACTGAAGGGAAAAAAAAAATGAAATAGTGCCAACACACCTTTCCCAAACTTTAAAGCAGTTTTGTGTATATGGTTATTGAATTTACAGTTTTCATTGCAATTTTTTGACCTAATTAATATTCTAGAAATTGCTGCCAAACAGTCATCAGGAGCACAATTTTCCCTTAAACTTGCCTATCAGAGATGTGGTATTTCTCATTGTTTGAACTACAAGTATAAATAGTAAACAAGTTCTTTTAATGGTCATTTTGGAAATCCCTCTTTTCTCTTGACTGATCTGCCTGTTTTTTGGGGAGAGTGATTAATTTACCTGTGATGAGAATTGAAAGGGGAAAAAACAGGAGGTGAGATGGTAGGTTTGCATTTTCTTCCTCATTCTAGACTCTTCATACTCTCTCCTTTTCTCTTTCCTTTTTATCTGTTTTTCCTATTACCTATCTTACTTCTTTATCATGCCTTCATTAATAAATGATGTTTAAACTTCCCTGGCTAACCTATGCCTATTTTTTCCCCTCTCATTCCATTTTCTCCTGTCATTGTCCAAAGCTGTAAATTCACCTCCTGTTCTCTAATCTGTTCCTCTTCCTGTCATCGCTGTATTTCAAGCCTACTTTCTGTGCTGCCTCAGCATTTTTAAGATGCATAATTGTCTCCCCTCTTCTCTCCTTCTTTTAAAGTGTTGCTATTGTATTCAAGCAGCAGAGATGTGCAAAGTGGAGAAAGGGATAGCAAATCTGGAAGGAAGCTTTTATATCCATAAAATGAGAAAGCAGCACTTATCTGGAAATGAATGTAGTTATGCCTGAATTCTCTCCCCATCCTGGGACCAATATGGTAGACAAGCACACTATGAAAACACCTGTTTACACTGTTGCTTTTAGCTTTAGGCCATTGCAGCATAATTCAGGAAAGATGGAGCTAAGTCAGCCTAATTCTTAACACAATAGTAATTTACTTTCATATAATTTACTTTCATAATAAACCATAAATCTTTTGCTTTGTATCGCACTGTCTAAAAAGTATTACTACCTTTAAAATTGTGTTCTTTTCTAATGGGAAGAAAATTAGGGGGCATAGCATAAACCCCAAGAATGAGTACAGGGGAAACAGAACAGTTGGTAGAAGAAAATCTTTAAAATAATTTATCTTGCTGAATGTATATTTTAAAAGGGGAATATACCACAATAATCAACCAGGTTTTTTGCCTTCAGCCTGTCTGAGGCCATGTGGTTTGGAGATCTGATCACTAGTCCGAAAAGGAAAGGCTGTTTGCAAGATTTCTGGGGTGTTTTTTCCTGGAAAAGGTGAGAGGACAAAAGCAGAAATATATTATACTGTGCCGTAAAAGGAAAGTATTCATCCATCCATCCATCCATCCATCTATCTATCTATCTATCTACCTACCTACCTACCTACCTTAATACATACATATATAGAGAGATCATATTTTTAAAGTTGTCACTAAACTGATTTGGAGGCAGGTATTTCTTTCATTTACTGCTCTGAGGGTTAGGTCAAAACCTGTACATTTAATACATGGCTTGAACAAAGTGAATTGAATTTTCTTGTTTTTCTCTTTCACACTCACAATTCAGTCTTTTCTGGTATTATGCATGATATTTCCATTAGTAATAAAATCTCTGACTATTTGGAGATAGAACATTGCCAAAGCAGGAGATAGTATTTGACCCTTCAAACGGCATTTTGCAACAATCATGCTTGCTTAATACACCACAAAACATTTGTCTTGTATATCTGTATAGTTTTGAAATCATTTCTACAGTGATATTTTGGGTGAGCATGAGTAGCTGGCTGCTTGTTGTATAAACCGGTTATTACTTTCTTCTTTCTTATTTGTTTTTGTGCTGTCTTCTGTACTCTTGTTTCTTTAATAGTGTGAAATTTGGTTCTGTTTCTTTTTCAAACCACTGCTTCCATTCCATTTTCTTTTAAACAGGTTCATCAGGCAGTCCTATGCTCATTTTAGTCTTTTGGGTTTTTTTCTACTGTGTAACTAAAACAATTTTCTGATTAATTTGACTATTAATAAACATTATTTACATTAATTTGCACTAGTTGTAGCATCACTAGAGGGCAGTATTGATTAAATCAGGTGCATTCTAGTGCTCATCGGAAGCCTAAAGGCAGAAAAACCTCCAGCGTAAACATGTTTGCATTTTTAGTAAACTGTCGTGGCTTTCATTTCCATTTTTTGTCATGTCCTATACATAAATATTAATAGTCATCTTAATTGCTATGTGTGTTAGATACTGTTATATGTAACTATAATGCAGGTAAAAGAATATTCTGTGATATTTTTATGAAAAAGAATGAAATGAATGTGCATGGAGCTTGGTAAAATGCAGATGACATTGAAGTTATAGCAAATAATCATTTATATTCATGACTTTAATGGAGATAATGATTAAAGTGGGGGGTTTATAATAAAAATACAGGGGTTTTTTCATGTGTTGTTTCTCAGGGAAAATGCTGTGCAAAATAAATATTTTCTATATTCATTAACTATGTCCTTGAAAGATCTCAATACAGTATATTTTAAAATAATGGACAGCAAACATAACCAGGATTGTAAATTTAGACACTGACTAATTTGTTCTTATTGATTTACAGGTCTCCTGACAAATGCAGCAACACAGAATCCTCATAGGAGTGGTTTAGGCTCTGTGTGAGCTACTTAACTTAGTCAAGTTTCACTGCTGTGGATCATCATCCGTTATATGTCATCAACTCAACTGTCTATTTCTCTGTATCTCATGAATGACAGCATAATTCCTCAACATTATGAGCTAAAGTTTGTTCTACCATACTAAGGATCATTGGACTAAGGAATATAGGAAAAGAGAGATATGCTTGGGCATTAGCAATACAAAAAAGTTCATGGTTAACGTTCCATCTCCGTTATACACCACTGCTGGACTTGCTGTTACCTACATGTTTTAATCTCAAGAGTCTGCAACGATGAAGAGCATCATCCCAATCAGCCTTAGAGAAGACTGTTTTGCCTATGGGAGGACACTGAGGTGCAAAAGAGAAACTCTTCTTGTGCCCTAAACTGTCTGAATTGCTTTTATTTTCTTATACTTTCAGTATATACAATAGACCAAAGAGCAAAATCTATTTTAAAGTGGACACAATCTTACTGTTAACAGAGTTATGTCGTTAAATTGTAGGAGGTCTCCACAAAGACATGATTTCAGCTTTCACAAAGCTGGGATGTTGTTGTCCAGCAGAAGTGTTTATGGAAAGCTGCAGTAAAAACTAACTCAGAGACCTGCTCTTGAAATGTCATGTTCGAGAGAACATAATGGAGCACTGAGAGAAAATGACGTGTGTTTGAGAATCTTGGACAAAAAAGAACACAAACTGTCTACGCGGCACCTTTATTCCTCTGTACTTAGATTGACTTTCTCGTACTAAAATCATTTTCAGTTTTAACCAGTTAAACATGCCTCTTCTACAGTTCCATTTTTGATAGTTAAAGTTGGATAATACAGTATTTGCAAAGAGCATGTTTGGTCATCTGTGGCCTATGTCTCATCTGATACACCATTTAGCACCAGAAAGCAAATTAAAGAGAAAACAAAAGTAACACTTGTTTGAAAGAGATCATTAAATGTATTTTGAAAAGCCTAAAGTTATATATTTAACAGTTTTTATATGTTGTATATTTGTAGAAAATCCTATTTAACAATTAACGTGATAACTCTGACAGTCATGACAAGTGGTTCAGAGTTAAGTTGTGTTTTATTACTTCAGTTGTCTCTGAAGTGACTGGTGTCGTTTGCTTTCTTCCATTGGGACATTCTGGATGTAAAGCATGACCAGAGAGGACTGTGTAGAAAAAGCAAAGAATAATGTTGTTTATATTACATAAATGCATTCAACCATTGCACTGTTGGAAGGCATTTTTTTATTTTTATTTTATTTTTATTTTTTGTCTTTATGTACTGATAAAAATAGAGTGTAAAATATTTTACTCATTGCTCTTCATAGCAAGGTTCGTTTTTCTCTCTTTCTTCCTTTTGCTCTTTCTTTCTTTATTTCTTTCTGGTTCTCTCTCTTTCTCTCCCCCAACTTTTACATAAAGGTCAGTTTGAAGTCTATCCCTTGATCCCATTTTCAGTGTTTTACCTCATTCTTAGAAAACCCACTTTTGCAGCATTATTGATTAGTGAAAATTTAGCAAAGACAGTATAGATGAGGCGGAAATTCTGATAAAACAGAGAAACAACAAAATCTTGTTCCCTTTTATTGTACCTTTTGGTACATAAGTTTAGTACATATTTGTATGATGCAATCAACAAGGGAGCTTAATTTCTTCCTGGCAAATGTATTATGGTTTCAAGTATACTACCTAATACTCCAATTAACTTTTAGTGTTATGCTAGTTTTATTCTAATAAAGAAAAATATATAGAGACTGTTCAACTGACCATAGATGAAGGTACAAAAATGAAAAGTTGATTAAAGACTTTGTTGTAAAGCCTGCTCTAATACTGAGGCTTATTTAATGCAGAGTTTGCAGGAAACATGAGCTATAGATAATTTCGTCTTCAAGTAAAATAAATATATAAAAGGTTCTTATTTAATCTTAGGAGTTTGACCAGTGTTAAAGTAGCGATTAAAGGCCAACCACTTGAAAAGTGTTATGGACTGACTGCACTATGAATGACCAATGTCAGGTTTAATATGTCATGCAATAAATGATGGTAAATACATTTAATGTACATGTAGACCTCAAGAGCCAGATCCCTCACTCTAGCAACTCTCTGTTTTGATTTACTTTAAAGGGAGTGTAGTCGCCTTATTTAGTAAACACAGAACAATTAAAGATGTTACATCATTTTTATTGCTTTACAGTATTCAGTTTTGTGTCGGTTCAACTAAATTATGAAAAATAAAGAAAACCCTTTTATAAGTGAGACTTTTGTTCCCTGAGCATGACATCACCAAAGGAATTTGTAAGTAAGGTGGGGGCACAGAGAGGAAGACTTAGGGATGTATGGAAAGTTGAGGACAAGGGTTGTGTTTTGTAATTTAAATTAGACCCTTCCCTTTTCAGGTCTTGGGTACCTTCATTCTGTTATGCTTAGTTATAGGTCAGACTAAAGTCATTTATTTTCTGGAAACCAGATCCCACTAGGTGATCTAAGAATGGACATCTGAAATCTCTACATATAAAGTCATACCATCCTATCAGTTCTGGATATGCAAGCTTATGCCTTTATTTTCTGAGAGCTTTAGATGCTCAGCAAAAGGTTGAGCATGTGTTACGAAGTCTACTCTGGAAAATAAATTTCAAAAACATAGTATTCTGATTATTTATCAGAGACTAATTCTAGTTGCTGAGTCCCCTGTGTACAATAGACACCTCAAGGCACTTAAAGTGTGTTTTGTACTTTTCCCTCCTTCCCCAAAAATGTA
Source organism: Clamator glandarius (assembly GCA_033459285.1). Taxonomy (NCBI): domain Eukaryota; kingdom Metazoa; phylum Chordata; class Aves; order Cuculiformes; family Cuculidae; genus Clamator; species Clamator glandarius. The sequence continues at coordinate 6,078,966 of JAUNZM010000227.1, forward strand.
CAGTTTCAAACGAACAAAATATACTGGCTGCCTTTGTCACTGTGAATTACTACTCTAAAAGATGTGGTGAAATGTCTCTCTCTCTCAGGAACAATACATTTTCAGAAAATTGTGAACTTCTGATTTTACAAAACTAAGTTACATAAAAAATTGTTTGTTTCTGAAAGAACTCTATCTGCCTCTTGCAAAGCAGAATTTTAAACACAGAGGGGAATGACTTATTTGAATGCTATTAAATATCCTTTATTTTGCAGCTTGGCAAACAAGTAACTTTTTCAAAACACACTTGAAAAGGAACAGAAGAACACAGAAAACCACATAACAGACTAATAAAAACAACCTCTAGAAATGTAGTAAACCTTTAAACACTTTTTTTTTTTTAAAAAAAAAAGCTTCTCTGTAGTTTTCTGTTAGCCCAGGCAAGAAGAGATGTAATTACTGCTTTAAACATCTGGGATATTGAATGGAGCAAATACTAACACACTATAGCAATCAGTATGACACATCATCGACCAATTTTATAATTATGCTTTTTTTTCCAATTAATTTCTTCTCTGCAGTAGCTCACATTTTATACATATAATGCGGTATCGTCAATCATTCACTTGTTTACTGCAACTGTACCCACATGCTATTGCATAAATCTTTAACCTAGCCACTTACTATCTAATATAGCCCATTCATCACAATTGTGAGTACTAATTAGATTTTCCAAAAGAAAATAAAGAATTCAACACTGCGTCTGAAGAGCCTATATGGCTGTAAGGAACAGATGAACTAGAGTTTGGGAAATTGGTTGGTTGACAGGAAAATCCCAGCACTGACTCCATGGGTCAATGAAATGCTGAAAGAAAAAGGCTACTAGATGTAAACATAAGAAGCCATAGGAAACAAAACAAACCGAAAAAAAAGAAAAAATAATTTGAACATTTTTGAAAATTAGAGTCATCTTTCATCACATAAGCCTACATATATGCACCATCTTTCCTAATAAAGGTTAGAGAAGAATGCATTTTCTTTTAAACCTGTTTTTCTGATTTTTATTAAGAATAGCGTATATATTTGTAACAACAAAAGATGAGGAACAGGTTAACTGAGCTGTTTTTTATTTATCTCACACTCTAAAGAGAATTGATGTCAACAGAATGTAGGAACTGTTAAACCAGTTCAGCCATGTGCTTCCACTTGGTTAATGCCATGTCTTAATTGGAATTTTTTTTTTTTAAATTATTGGGTTCTTCAGGTGGCAAAACATGCCATATCCTTCTCGAGAGTGAAGTTTCTTCTGCTCTTTCAGTTACTGTTTTGTGTATGCTTCACACCCTTGAAGAACACAGTCTATATATATGTTTGCCTCACATAATTATAAAAGTTACCACTAAGTAATTATCCTTTTAATCTTTCTTCTATTTTTTTTTCCTACACATCACAGAATTGGTGCTACATTGAAGCAATGAATCTCAGACTGGTCTTAGGCAAATAGGGATGTACAGAAAGCACAATATTTTACACCTGAATTCAAGTTAGGGCTTGAATGAAAAAGGAAGCCAAGAAGCAAACTGAAGAAAGAAATCAAGACCAGATTAAATTAAAGATTTTTCATTTCAAAGTATTCAGTATTTAATAAGTTCCTTTTAATATTTAATAAATGCTAAGGTAGCCAAAAGGAGTAGAATTTGAAACAGGGAAATAAGAAAGCAAATATTTTAACTGCAAAGATGAAAGTTTTATTGATAATGTAGTTGTTTTCTTTCAACATATAAATCACATTAAAACTGGAGGCCCATGGGTAATAAGTAAAAGGTAAGTCCGACACTAACTAAAAATAAATAAAAAATAGGAGAAAATTGTAAGTGTATTAAAATAAGTCAGAATAGATAGTGACTAATAATGAGCCATTCTGTGGGTGGATCGACGCAAGTTTTTTTACTCCTTTTGACTGAATGAATGAAATGTGAACACTGAAATTGCATGGTTTGTTAGTATCAGTAAATTACACAGGGTAGTGAAGATATGGGAGGCATATGAAGATCTGCAGAGACAAAACAGGCAACAAAATATTAAAAAAATAACCCTGAAAATCAGGAGTTTCAATTAATCTTTTCTCATTCCAGCAAAGCTATTATGGCCTCAGTTGGATAGAACTTTATGACATATGTGAAAGAGGGAAAGACTTTTTTCATTCTGCACCTGAGGCCGACGTTAGTGGTGGTTTTGAGCTGCTCAGTGCCTAAGTCAAGTCACTGATTTTATATGATAAACTTATGTTAGTTATTCCTTTTCAGAACTCAGGAAAAACACTGGAGGACCCCTAATATACACATCCATAGGCACAGGGTGCTAGCGTCACTGACGTCCTCCACAGCTGGCTTGGACAGACCATGACCACAATTTTCTTGGTTTGATGTTGCCAATATTAGGCTAGTGAAAGTGATACCAAACGACTCTACTGTGCTGAACTGATTCTGTGCAAAGCTGATTAGCATGTAACCAAAAAGCAACTTTCCTAAAAATATTAAGTAACATGCAAAGAAAAGCAAAATTAAAAAAGAAAGAGATTGTTAATATAAGTAAAAAAAAAAGTAAATGGCAAAAAATGTAATAAAGTGAGAAAAGTTCTGTAAAGAACATTCAGAACAATGAGTAAATTCAGTAGGAGAAATTTTGAAAGTGTCTATGGCAGGAGAATAGAGTCTGATGCAATCAAAGGAACAATGTAAGCGTGGGCAGAGAGCAATTTAGATGAGCTAAGGAGCCTGAGCTACCTCAAACAATAGTTTAAATCACCATAAGCAAGTGTTTGTCTTCCTCCAGTGCATAGGAAGAAGCCTATGTATGTTCCTATACACCTAATGAGACAGAAAAGTGGTTTAGTAAGGGTTCTTATGCAGGCATAACAATACATCTCAGCCACCTAAGGCAGAGACTATGACAGGAAATGTTAACTTCAGCTGTCATCCAGAATTACTCACTGACTTGTGCAGTTGGTAACAGAAAGTTAGCAATAGCAAAATGAGCCAGATGTGAACGTACAAAAACGTTGCAGAAAACAGGAGCTCGCAGAGCCCCAGTGGCAGAAAAGAGGACCTTCCCATCACGACGACTAATGCAAATGCAAGGGTAGTATATTTACTACTGTTTGTAGGGTAATATAGTTACTCCTGTATATGCACATCATTTCCACACAGATCAATGAAAACAGATGGGCCACTTGGGTCCACACTTCCTAGTCACTTCTATACAAATGTGCAAGCTGCCTTCAGAGCAGAAAAGCAACACGGACTACAGCTTTACTAGATATTAGCCTGATAGAAATGCCTTTAGCAAACAATTTAGAAATATTGTGAGGATTAGAGAAATGATGTTTGATGTCCCCCGCCAGGGGAGATTTAGGCTTGAGATTAGGAAAAAATTCTTCATGGGGAGGGTGGTTAGGCATTGGAACAGTCTGCCCAGGGAGGTGGTTGAGTCACCGTCCCTGGAGGTGTTTAAGGTGAGGGTGGATGAGGTACTTAGGGGCATGATTTAGGAATTGGTGGGAATGGTTGGACTCAACAATCCAGTGGGTCTCTTCCAACCTGGTTATTCTGTGATTCTGTGATTTGGCATAAGTCACAGTTCTTTCTCAATGAAGACATGTAGCACTTGTTTTCCGCCACAGACAGATTTGTTTCTTCCCAGGAGTTTGAAGAGAGCAACGTGACAGTGACAGTGTAACTTCTAGCACTCGCAGAACAAACCAAATGAAGAAGGGCAGGATTTCCAGCTGTGTAAATAACAATGACCTTGCTTTGCACAGGAAATCAACACCCACAAAAATGAGAAAAATCACAAACAACTGTAATGCTACTTAAGCTCCTTGTTATCTCATTCTTACTCAAACTATTTCAATGACAGAAGAATCTGCAATATAATATACTCAAAAGAACTTAGAATTCCATACAATAATGTGTTTAATATTCATTTGAATACTAAAATGTGTCCACTCTGTGGAGGATAAATGCTGCACATGTTACAGGTACTTCCCACTACATGGAGACATCAGGGCAAATGAGGGAAGAGTAGAAAGCTTTGATACACGACAATTGAAACTTGTAACAAGAATAAAAAAAGACTATTTAAATACTTGAAAATAGAAGCCTGGCAGATGGATAAGTCAGCTGACTGTCCAACTGGAAGGACAGGGAGTATGTGCAACATTTAACACCATTATTCTGATTTTAGAAATTACATATTGTTCTTATCCAACTGATTTGTAGACAGAAAACAGTAACACAAAGTCAATTCAATAGCATCCACTATCTTCTCAGGTAGTGTAAAAGCAAAAAAAGGAACACGTGAGAGATCACTCTAATTCTGAAAGGCTGGACTTTTCAATAATTATTTAAAAAAATAATATTTTAAAAAAATCATAGAATCATTAAGGTTGGAAAAAACCTCTACAATCATCCAATCCAACTGTCAGCCCAACAGAACATGCCTACTGAACTAAAATGTAGCAAGCAGGCACATAATGTTGCCTTAATCTGCTTTAAGAAGTATAATACTGAAATTGTTGCACATGGTGGTAAATGTCTCCATAACTTCCTCAGGAAAAGCTTCTATATATACACCTAATTACAGTGAAAAAACCAAGTTGCTCCCATCAATTCAGCTGTCTGGATGTAGGGCTGGGACCTTTGAAGATACCATATGCAAATAGGAAATACCTGCTGCTAATATATTAACAAAGCAATCAGATCTGTTATATATTCATTCATACAAAGTCTTGATGTCAAGTCTTATTTGTTATTTAGTCTTCAGTTGAAATAATATCACATAGTCCAAAGCCTTCAAGTCAAAAGGATAGCTCTCTGAATCTGAAGTATTACATGTGACTTATTTATTTAGGTTCCAATGTTTCCAGGAATTATTAGTAACTGCAATCATACCTAAAAGTTTCTGTCACAGTAGAATTGGATGAATGCCTGATTCCTGTTCTTCTGCTAATGCAACAGCCTGCAGCATCTGCTATTTTAGACATACTGAGAAGTGATGCTTCACTATGACTGCATTTCAACTGTTATAATGTGAAATTTTCTTTGGATAATATTGTCCTGTAAACCTCTGACTCAGGAACATGTTGCTTTACAATGGGAAGTAATTTCTGATGCACAGTTTTAGTTGTCTTATGCGTGCCCAGAATTGCAGTGAGCCATGCAGAAATCCAGGTGAGTTAAACTGCTTCTCTGTATGATCAGCTGTAAGTGTTCTGTTGAAAAATCACATTTTTCATTGAGCTAAGCCACTTCCAGAAAAACTCTTAGTAGCTGGTTCTAGCAAAGATGGAATCGGAGCAGCCAAAGATAGCCTGAGTCCCTCTCTTTTTTAGATCATCGCAAATGCCAACATATTTTCTTTAAGAAGGTGATTGCTAGTAGATTGACGACTTCTAGGTAGTTCTTTTCCAAAATATTTACTTTACTGCTGAGTAGACCTTATCGGTGTTTGAGAGATGACTGAGCAATTTAATTTAAAGTTACGTTTAACATACTGTTTGTATGCTAAAAGGAAGAGAGAAAGGCTACTTTCTAGATGGCTATACCTTTTACGTGTTGAAAAGGAGACTCCTCTAGGAACCTACCTGCATTGCTATAGAGCTTCTTGCAACCCAGGAATATATGGAAACTTCCTAAACTAAGAGATAAATACAGCAAATCAGAGAAGAAAAACTGTTCTGAAATATTTGTTATTCTACCCATTATGTCAGAGATTTTTTTTTTCTGCAGAAATGCCTTGTTCTTCAGTCTAACAAAGCCCAATACCATGAGATGAAAGCCCTGCTAGACCTTGTGTTTGCTTTCTTGAAGAAATTTGTGTGAATGGCTCCATGACAAGGCCAGTTTTTATTATTTTGATGGTGACTGTAGTTTCCTTAGGCAGTTTCAGGCACTCAGCAAGCTTCCTCTTCCTCTCCTTTTCCTCTCACCTGGGAGCCACAGAAACAAGTCAGATGATGGGTCAGGAATGATTGCAGTCCATAGTCCTACGCACCCACACCCATTGCAACAACTATGAGCAGTTCTAAAGGAGTTATTTTAAGCATATTCAGCCTGATTTAGCTACTAGTATAGTTTAGGCAGTGGGCAGGGCAGTACAAATCAAAATCCCAGCTCATGATGTTGCCCCTAGCTGTATATTCCTTTTACAGGTGGCTAGTGGGCCCCAGGTTTGTTACTCCAGGGAGATTTGGGATAGGCTTTGGATAGCACAAGCTGAAAGTGCTGTGGGTTTTTTGCCTTTCTGGAGAGAACAGGGATGGAGCATTTCTTTACCTGCTCTCTCTTTTTTAAGAAGATCACTATACTTTTCCAGAAGCCTAGTATCATTCTTTCATTGCCTGTCTTGTGGAGAATAATTAGGAACATGAAGGCCAGAGATACGCACAATAAAACTTGTTGACTTTCTACTTACTTATAATGATGCCCTGAGTTGGAAATAAAGCAATTGGCTTCTAAGGCAACTATTTACATCTAACAGTATTTTTGGATGCTCTGAGAACTGGTCTTCCTTGAGAACCAATTTGAACTGGAGGTAAAAGGGAAAGAAAAAGCTTGTTGATGCTCATTCCATTTCTTAAGATTACAGCCATTGGTGAGAGCTTTCCGAAGTGCAAACCTCTACTCCCTCAGTGAAATAATTCAGAAATCTGTTTATAATGATGCCATCTGGAGACACCTGTCATAATGATATTTAGCTTTGTCTATTATTTTTTTGAACACAATATAAAACCCATACCCCAGCTTCATCAACTGAACAGTGTTCCTACAAATATTGCCATCTACAAAAATTAATATATTGCAGAGCCTTTTAACATTAATAATGAGAGGCATGTTTCTGAGGACTATCCTCCTTTCATTTTACCTTCAGAACTTTCCTTACAACAAGTACATCAGTTCTAAGAGCATTAGGAATTTACTAGCTCCTTAGTCAGTGAGTTGGCTGCAAGGAATATATGCTGCACAGTAATCTATTGCTCAGCTATAGTATGTATCAAGTTCCAAAGCAATACTGTATAGCTGTATTCATTTCACTGAAATGCTTCCCTTACTAGAGTACACTGACAAATATTTCGGTCCTACCATGAGCTAAAAGAGCATGCTTACTACTTTAGTGAAGTACTTAATTAAAAATGTAAAAAAAAAAAAATTAAAATAAACCTATACTTAGTCATTAAGAAGTCCAGCAGAGAACCCTTACAATGACAGATGAAATTAGCCTATAACCCTTTATAAGTTACATGGTAATAAAATGGGGTTACATTTTTGAATTAAATTTATAACATGACCAAATCGATTTCATTAGTGTATCTGTCATATTTGCTGTTAATGATGGCTAACAGTGAAATGGAAACTGACAACAATTCCTGAAAAACTGTGTGGTTTAAATTTATGTTATATTGGCATTCATGAATTTTAATACCCTTTTTATCATGTTTTTTTTTAACTTCTTTTTCGAATTTGAAGCTCACAAGAAGGGAATTAAACTTTCTGCACCTGTCTCAGCTCCTATTATTTCTATTGTTACTAGTTAATAGTCCCAAGAAAGGAAGATCTTTCCACTAACTAAAACAAAGAAGGCATTGCTTCAGAGTCTCTTGCGAGTGCTTATGAGGGAATGGATGAATCTTCACTGCTAAAGTTCTGACATCAGAGTCTCTTCCTTTGAATGACTAGAGAGCTTTAGGATGCCCAAATTGCTGTTTAGAAGACTGTGGAAGATGCTGTTCATATTAATAGACTTTGGTCCTCTGATGTGTATCTCCCTTTAATACTAATGGAAGTTCTGCAAAAATCTACAGGAGGATACACCTACTGTTATGAATCGTCATAGTTCTCTAATCCCATTAGGAGGGCTTAAATGGATGTGAGTTAAAAGTGTGCAAGTAATGAAATGCTGACCTCAGAGCAGCAATTGAGAACATCAAAATACTCCTGTGTAACAAGATAACTTGACCTCTCTGCTACTTGAAAATGTGACAAGATATTAGATAGGTGTCATATAAACTAAAAGGCCATTACTCTTTCCTATTTCAATTCCAGATTAGGACCTCTTTCCTGGGTTAAAATTATGTGACAATGGAATAATTAACAAGGAGAAGCTCTGGGGTTATCTGTGTGTGTCAGGTAAAACTTTATCTTAAATATTTTATTAATTATGGAACTTTCTCTTAAATATTATATATGTATTCACACGTATATATACATAGTGAATGGCATTGTGTCTGGTTTGAGCTTGTCTTTCTTGCTCTCGTGGATGATGTCTGTTACATTCAGGAGCTATGATAGCAGCATGTGTAAGCAAATTCAGCGACGTAGTCCATACAGCTTGGGTAGTAGAGGGAGAAGTGTTTGGCCTGACATATTTGGGGACTGTTCTGGCCTTGTGAGGATGTTGGCCTTTGCAAGAGAAACTTCATCTTCACATCTTTGATGCTATTATTAGCAAAATCAGTGAGAATTTTGTGAGATTCTTCCTGCACTGCACATACACTTACAGGCTGCAGACTGCAAAGAAAGAATATATTTCTGTCTACATGTTGACAATCTGTACTTAAATATTTCTGCTCTTAAGATTCAAAGTAATATTATTTGCATTTTAAATATGTAATGGGTTGACCTTAGCTTGCAGTCAGATGCCTGTGCAGTCTCTCTCTCACTCCTGCTTCTCAACAGGACAGGGAGAGAAAATAAGATAGACGCAGTAAGAGAACTACCAGTTAATGTCATGGGTAAAATAGACTGAACTTGGAGAAAATTAGTTCAGTAGTTAAAACAGGTTTGGATAGTAAGTAAAAATAAAAAAAAGACAAAATTGAAAGAACACCTTCCATTTTCTGTTTTTCCTAAGATCCAGTTTCACTCCTTCATTCCCGATTTTGCTACCACTGCTCCATCCACAATTGGCACAGGGCTGATGGAGAATGAGAGAGTTGTTGTCAGTTTATAACAGCTCCTCTCTGCCTATCCTTCTACCTCACATTTTCCCTTTCTTCGTCATCAGTTGTCCCAATGCTGTACTCCTTGGGGAGAAATCTGCTTCTGTATAGGTCTTCCACAGACCATACCCACCTGCTTCAGTGATCCAGGTCTTCCACAGATCACGGCATGGACATCTACTCCATCATAGTCTCCTCCACAAGCTGCAGGGGAATCTCAACTCTGGCACCTGCAGCACCTCCTCTCCCTCCTTCTGCATTGACCTTGCTGTCTGTGGGGCCGTTTGTCACGATTTTTTCCTCACTTTTCACTGCCATACATTATTTTGCACTTTCTTAAATCTGTCTTCCCAGAGGTGGCACTATCTTGGCTTCTAGGCTCAGCTTTGCCCTGCAGTGGTTCAGTTCTTGCTGAAAGTGTTATTTCGTTGGTATCTGGCACTGCTGTAAGAATATGAAGTAAGGAAAAGCAAAGGAATTCACCAAGAGGAGATAAAAGGACAACCTTGAGGAGAAATTAGTGTTTCTTCACTGTGGAACTGGAACAATCTAATGCCCTGGTGGTGTGCTCTGCAGAGACAGTGACAACAGCATGCACATCCAGCAGTGCACGTCCAGCAGTGATGTTATCTCACTTGAGTATTGCCAGATATATGGATGTTCCCTCCCAGTGGTTTCACTGGACAATTTCATCAAAAAAGCTGCAAAAAACCACATGCTTTCCTACCTGCTGTGAGTGTGTTTGGGTGTTTTAATTTTTTTTCCTTTTAATCGCTTTTTACTCCCCTCACAGCTTTCTTCATTAACTGCAATACAGGGGATTTAGCCTATAACCCAGTACATTTTAACAGCAGCTGTCTTCAACAGAAAACTCTACTAATCCTCAGTGCCACTAAAGTAACAACTTTAAAAAAAAATAAAAAAAAATCCAAACTGTAGATACCAACGTAAAAATTTATGCTAGTTTCTTAACAGAGGCATTGAGGCCTGAAGGACGCTCATAAATAAATAAATTAGTGAAACCAATAAAGTCTAGTTTAATTTCCTTGACAAACTCATTTGGACTGACTAAACTTCCCTTTTCCCAAACCTGTTTCATCTCCTGTCTCTGGGGATAATTGTATTTTCACAGGATTATATACCCAATAAAAAATGGAACTTAAAGTTATATTGCAATAAATAAGGAAAAGCAAGTGCCTTTGAAAAGGTATTTACCCCTTTTGCTCCAGGGATCTGAGACATGGACTTCAGAAATCCTTTGACGACACATTGCAGTCAATGGAGAACTTTACTGCACTGATACAGAGCAGCAATCCATGACTTCTGTTTGCCTGTGTTTACTGAAGACTAGCCACTTTAGTCTACTCCATTCACACAATCTTATTGAGTTTATTTTAATGTTTAGTACTACTCCCTATTGCTGTATCCATTCCATGTGAAGTCAATAGCAATAGGAGGTACGTAACAAAAAACACTGGGAGATTAAACATTGATATTCACCTCCTCCTCTCTCCCTCCCAATTCAGTCATAAAATGTCAGATTTGGTCTTGCTTTGGGAGAAAGGAACAAATAGGTAGAGTATATATTGTGTGGATTAGATGTGAATGTAATGAATATTATTTTAAAAGGAGAAATCTGTATTTAACACCTTTTTTTTTTTAAACTAGATGGCTTTGAGCAGGAGTCTCTGCAACTCATTTATGCAGTACGCTGGGATTTCTGATCCGTCACACCATGGTGGGCATTAAACTAGTTTTAGAATAAATAAACAGCCAGTTTTGACGCTCTATTAGGAAATATTGGAAAGAGTGGCAGCAGCATATTCCTGCAATACCCTTCAAAGAGAAAACAAATATTCATATATCTTAAAAATCTTTTGACTTATTCACTAACATGTATGCCCTTTCATAAAATAACCAAGGTTAGCAGGGACCTCTCGAGACTGTCTAGTCCAACATTGCTGAACAATACAAGGTTAACCATGGCAGGTTTCTCAGAACCCTGATCACTGGGTTTTTGAGTGTTTTATTTCTTTGTTTTAAACAATATTTAAGTTGTCTTTTGAGATTAAAAGAATAAAGACATGTCAGAGTGACTAATCCAGTAATTGAAGACAAGAAAGAAAGATGCAGACAAAGGAATAAGCTGACTTAACTTAGGTTTCTGTTTTTCAGAAAGGAAACCCTTGATCCAACTCACTTTTGCTTATGTAGCATTTCAAAGTCTACTCACAAAGCTATCTTTCACTCTCTTAGAATCATAGAGTCATAAAATCGTTTGGATTGGAAAGGACCTTAAAGGTCATCTAATACAAACCCCCTGCCTTGGGCAGGGACACCTCCCACCAGACCAGGCTGCTCAAAGCCACTTTTAACCTGGCCTTGAACACCTCTACAGAAGGGGCATCCACAACTTTCCTGGCCAACCTGTTCCAGTGCCTCACCACCCTCATTGTGAAGGATTTCCTCCTTATGTCTAGTCTAATTTTTCCCCTCTTCAATTTATAGCCATTGTTCCTAGTCCTATCACTACATGCCCTAATAAAAAGTCCCTTCCTTTCTTTCTTGTATGCCCCCTTCAGATACTGGAAGGTCACTGTAAGGTCTCCACAGAGCCTTCTCCTGGCTAAACAACCCCAACTCTCATCCTGTCCTCAGAGCAGAGGTGATTAAGTCCTGTGATCATCTTCAGGGCCCTCCTCTGGACCCATTCCAACAGTTCCATATCCTTCCTATGTTGAGAATTCCAGAACTGCACATTACACTCCAGGTGGGGTCTCACAAGAGCTGAGTAGAAGGGCAGAATCACCTCCCTCAACCTGCTGGCCATGTTTCTTTTGATGCGGCCTAGAATACGGTTGGCCTTCTGGGCTGCCAATGCACATTGCCAGCCCATGTTGGGCTTCTAATGGACTAGCATCCCCAAGCCCTTCTCTGCAGGGCTGCTATGCATCACATCACCCCACATCCTGTATTGAAATCGCAGATTGCCCCCACCCAGGTGTAGGACATTGCACTTGGCCTTGTTGAACCTCATGAGGTTCTCACAGGACCACTCCTCCAGCTTTTCCAGGCCCTCCTGGATGACATCCTGCAACTGCACCACTCAGCTTGGTTTCATCTGCAAACTTGATGAGGGTGCACTCAATCTCACTGTCAATATAATTGATATAGATATTAAACAACACTGGTCCCAGTACAGACCCCTGAGGGACAGCACTTGTCATGGATCTTCTTTTGGCCATTGAGCCATTGACCACTACTCTCTGAATGCAACCATCCAAGCAATTTCTCATCCACCCAACAGTCCACCCATCAAATCCATCTCTCTCCAATTTAGAGATAAGGATGTTTTAAGGGACCATGTTAAAGGGTTTACAGAAGTCTAGATAAATCACATCCATTGATTTTCCCCTGTCTACTGCTGCGGTTACCCCATCATAGAAAGCAACTAAGTTGGTCAAGCAGAACTTGTCCTTGATGAAGCCATGTTAGCTGCCTCTAATCACGTCCCTGCCTTCCACAGTTTTAGCGTAGCTTCCAGGAGGATCTGTTCCGTGAGCTTCCCAGGCACAGTGGTGAGACTGACAGGTTGGTGGTTCCCAGGGTCACCTTTCCGACCCTTTTGAAAAATGGGCACAATGCTCTTGTGCAATAGAATTTTGTGTTAGCTTTGATAGTGATGGTTTCAACAGTCAGATTGAGGAAAAAGACTTATCTGGCAATATAGTCTCTTAATAGATCTCTATTCTCTGAAAGACATTAATCTGCAGTATTAACAGGAAGAAGTATAGTGATCCACAGAAAGGAAAAATAAAGCTAATATTACTGCTTTCAAACAGAAGTTGTCTCTATGTGGAATTCTTGTGTCTCTCTGCAGGGAAGTCCTGAATCCAGGCTATCTTAGTAACTGATTGCTAGGATCACCTGTGTGCTGGGAATTAGAATTGCACACTATGAAGTATAATTACATTCTTACAGAATGGATCCCTTGCTACTAAACCCCTCCAGAATTTAAAGTGTGCAGGGGAGTTATGCAGACTGCTCAGATGTTTGCTTGGGGCTGCTGCTGTTCTGGCAATACATAGGAGCCTGGTATCATAATATGTCAATATGCTTTACTGTAGCAGGGAGCTGGTTCTAAAATAGGAGTGCTATCCCTGTGTGACAACTGATCTAAGCTGATAAGCTCTGCTGGATTCACATCCTCTCTGTAGATAATAATTTGGTGATATGCCATTATATGTGTAAAATGGAGAGGCAGTTAGTCGTTTGCTTGGTACCAGCTTGGTAGATGATGATGTTGCTACAGAGACAGCAACGGCATAGGAAAAGCACAGAAATCATGACTTATTGCTACCTCTGCTAGTTTGTATTGTCTGCATACTTGGAAAGTAATGTTTAACAATGCAGGCTTGTAGGAATTCCTTGGCTCTACTTTCTTAAAAGAGAGATTAGTATATTTTCCCATAATGCATTTAAAAATGCATTCTACTTTAAAAATAATGTAATTTTTAATAAACTTCGAAAATGCTACAGACATATATTTCTAATGCACATAAATCTCAAGCACTCAATTTGACTAATATTTCAAAATATACGTTGTTCAGGCCACCGTTTAATGTATCCAGCAACAAGACGCAATAGCACTGTTTACAATCTAAATCTAATTAAAGGGTATGCAGGAATGAGAAAAGGATCAATATTTAATATGTTTTTTTCCCATCTGCTTTCCTCATCACTGCTAACATGTCAGAGAAAATGCCAATACTTTGGTCTCATACATGTGGTCTGTCGCTTTTTCACAGATATAGGCAAGGTCATTTGTGGTACAAGATGCCCTAAATTCTCTGAAAGTTCCTCCATTAATAGGTGGTTATCAGACAGCATATTCAAGAAGTGACAGAGAATATAATAGATCTCATATACTAACTTGAATACCTTGGAACAAAATACATCTTCGATTTTAAGCGTGGAAAAGATCACCGGAATATCTGCATAATGACAGTCCAGAGGTTAAATGCTTCTTGGATGTTTTTCTGTTGAAAGTATCTAAAGGTTGTCAGTTTTATAATAAATTTCCATGAATGTAGTTTCACAGTAGGTCTCAGGAAAATCTTGTGGAAAATTTCCTGTGATACAGCAAGAAATTTATTCAGAACACAGGAATGTAATTTTGATTGTTCCAAAAACTTCCAGCTGACAGTCTCGATAGTGATAATCACCCTTTTCCTCATGCTAATGGTTGTTTTTGTTAAAGTGAGCTCTTTTCCCAATTGTGCAGAGTCTTGTATGATTATTTCATGTGAACCTTTTATTGAGGATGACTTGTGGCCATACAAATATAATAAATACTGTCTGCATTAAAGTTATTGCTCCCCACTTACATTTCCTCATGTTATTCCTCTAGTTTGTATGGCATCCTACCTCTTGATTCTGTCTGTGCTTCTTTTCCTTCAGTATTTGGATCTTCATTTTTTTAAACGCAATGCAGTATTGATAGAATTTAATATAATGTTTAGGAAGAATTAAAAGTGTCCTTATATGACTGGACATCAGCACATTTGCAAAGAAAATTTTACAACATACGGAAAACAACTCTATGTTGTAAAAGAAGGCAAACTGTTCATAAATCTTCTATGACATCAAATGGACATAGTTCTGACACAAATACAAATCAGATTTCTTTCATTGATTTCAGAAGTTCTGGGACTTCCTTCTTCTGCTTCGACTTCCCTCTACTTGTTAAATATTTAGTTGAGTGCTGATAATAGTAAAGGAGTCAGGCCCACAGGGACCACAGGAGTAGCACTAGCAATGGTGCTTCAGGCTTCCTGTGGTAAACAATCCATGAAAGGCAAAATAATACAAATAAGGTGAAGATCAATGAAAGGATATAAATATATGGGAGTATATGGAAAGTTAATGAGTCTGTTTTCACAGTAAGGGTACCAGTCTAACCATGAGGTTGTAAAGGGTGTGAAATAATAAAATGCACCATTTGACTTTATTTTCTTGTAACCTTGGACTTCAACAAAAAATCTTGCAGCAACTATTTTGGAAACTTATGTTATCATGCATACAGAGTTTTGAAAATCAGTTCAGGTGACTGCATGTTTTCCTCTTACACTGAGCCGATCATGTTAGGGAAGACAAGTCTATACTAATTTCTCCCCTCTCCCCCAAAAGACGTATAAAACATACTGGCTAAATTAATACTTTATATTGTTGGCAGAATTTTTATAATAAATAGAATCATAGAAACATAGACTCATAGAATTACCAGGTTGGAAGAGACCCACCAGATCATCGAGTTCAACCATTCCTAAATAGATAAATAAATAAATAACCAACTAACCAACCAAACAATAGCATTTTTATAATTGTTACTACTATTAGACCTTAAATGTTGCACACAAATAAATGACAGTCAAATAATTCTATTGTGAAATACATTGTGTTTGATTAAACCTCTTATGGGTGCAGCATGAAGCACTGTAACTGAACTAACCTTTAGAATTTAAATGCATGGCAGGAAAATAATAAGTTCGCACTGCTAATATAATGTGAGTGTTGATGTATATGAAGTGAGGGATAAAAAAGTGAAAGAACAAAGTGGAAATAGAAGCCATGTGATATGGAATAGTAATATAAAAGAACTTTCAAGATAATGAGCATAGTGTGAAATGGATAACGGGTAAAGTTTATCTAATTTATGTTTATGTACTTTAAAGTTAGGAATCTGAGTAGGACTTTTCTTGCCTCAGCTTTAACTGCCTCATGCACAGGTGAGTTGTTATCAGGGCTCCTCTTATAACCAGTGGAGAATCATAGAATCATAGAATAACCAGGTTGGAAGAGACCCACTGTGTCATGCGAGGCCAACCATTCCTATCAAACACTAAACCATGCCCCTCAGCACCTTGTCCACCCGTGCCTTAAACACCTCCAGGGAAGGTGACTCAACCACCTTCCTGGGCAGCCTGTTCCAGTGCCCAGTGACACTTTCCGTGAAAGTTTTTCTAATGTCCAGCCTAAATCTCCCCGGTAGAGCTTGTGGCCATTCCTTCTCGTCCTGTCCCCTGTCACTTGGGAGAAGAGGCCATTACCCTCCTCTCTACAACCTCCTTTCAGGTAGTTATAGAGAGCGATGAGGTCTCCCCTCAGCCTCCTCTTCTCCAGGCTAAACAACTCCAGCTTGTACATAGAGTTAAAAACATCCTTAGAACAATTTACCTTATCATAAGCATGACACCAATATTTGTCCCAGTGAATTGCCTACAAATTACTAGCTTGATATCTGTTGACTGTAATGACAACTTATACAATTACTTATGCAGCTGCTTACATTCTACATTACTAAAATTAGGCTACAGTTTGGCCCCACTATAAGATGCTTACAACCCTCTTCTACAGCCTCAGATCAACAGATAATTGGTTGTCCAGAAGCTATTACATACTCTAGTGCAGGATATGTACCAGTTACAAGAGAACTATATCTCTTTGTAGAGGAAGCTTAAGTGTATCACTTAAGTGAGATACATAACTTGGATTATTTTTGCTTCTGCATTTCAAGAGTGGTGGATAAAACCAGGTCAATTTTATTCTGCCTTAATTTACGGTGCCTCAGTTCCCATAAGCGTGTCCCTTCCTTTACAGGCTAAATCACTCTGATTTTATGTTTGATTTTCCTGACTAGCCACCTTTACATAGTTATAAATGGATTAAATAGATCCTATAAAATACAGAAAGTAACACAGCACTGTTAATTTCTACAGGAGTGTTTGTTTTTTTTCTGTAAAGCCTTGTAAGATGGAATGTACTTTTACACTCATGGAATTCGTGAAACATTGAAGGGGATAGATTACCTGAAACATGAATTTTATCCTTCAAGCTGTTCAATTAGAGGAGAAAAGGGAACAGAATTCTATATGGAGTTTCTGTAGTTCCTTCCAGTGATATTAGAGGTGCTGAAGATGGCTAGTTTGTTTAGTGACAAACCTGCAATATAGGATAGTTCTTTTCTTTTGTTAGTGTAAATGTTCTGGTAAAAATGATTTCCATAAAATTTTTAAAGATGAAGGATATTTTTCCAATCAGCAATGAACACACGTGCATGTGCACAAACACCCCCCGCCAAAAGCCACAAACCGAACTGTGAAAAATCTCTTGTTCTACTCTTGTAAATTACTTGCATAACAATGGTGACAGGACCATAGTTCAGTCTACTGAGTAGGAGCATATCACAGGACCACCAAACCTAGAAGTATGAAGTATCTTTTCAGTCTTTATCATGTTAACTCTTCAGTGTCATAAAAGCAGTGTACACGGAGGCCCAGACCCTGCAAAGCAGTTACATGCATTTGAGAACTTCAGAAGCTTTGCTAATTTCAACAGGAATTACTTATGCTTTCAAAACTGAGCAAGTGCTAAAGTCTCGGCTGGATCGTAGTTCCAAGCTGGTCGTGAAAAATATAAACATACAGTCTGGCAAAAATTACCTCTTCTTCTTTCCACTCCCTCTTTCCAGTCAGCTGTTTAACTGTAAAATAGCTAGCTGGTTGCCAATACAAATGACATTTTTCTATTGTATAATTGAGTCAGACAAGGTAAACTTGAAATGTGTTGCACACATCATTGGATTTCACCATAAGAGTCTTCCATAACTTCCTATTCCTCCTAAAGACAATAGAAAAAAACCCCAAAACAGACAGCCAAACGTATTAGTCTTTCACTCGCATGCTCAATGACTTAAATGGGAGTTCTTTGTGTAGAACAAAATCCATAATCTGTGATTCAAGCATATAACACGATTAGCCTTCTCGATGAGTATTGAATAGCAATGTAAATCAGCAGCTTCTGAATCAAATAATTCATGTGCTGCTTTCTTTGTAGATTGAAATAAATGAACATTAGGTCTAGAGGTTCAGTAAGGTGTTGTGATTCGAGAATAATTTATTGCGTAAAAGAGGTACCAGTCACTGTTAATTATAATATTGTTGAAAGTTGAAAAGCTTAAATCTAAATAATTTAAAAGTTTTGTGATAGATATTAAACACCTCTGAGGTGGAAAAAATCTGTAGGCAAGTGTTCTTAATAAGTCTAGTTTGCTTAATTACTGCCTGAAGCATTTCTGAACTAATTATTTACCTCCAAAGGGGACTGCATGTTTTCATCATTGAAGTGCCAGATATTGATTTTCTTTAATTGACAGGGCATAGTACTAGACAGACCACACAAAGCTGAAGGTTAAGCCATTTACAGAAAGTGATAGCCAGGTCCTCCAGTGTCACATACTGAATCGGTGTGAAAGGGAGACCCAGGCCCTGAAACTCTGCACTTTCAGACAAAAGGATTGTTTGTCTCTGTCATCTGCCCTTTATGGTTCATTTAACAACTTAAATAGGTTGTGTAAATTAAGTGTGTTCAGTAGCTGCTAAACTCCCAGATCAAAGATAGTGTTCTCTTCAACAGGAGAACTAGAATATTTTAGCTTTTTAGTTAACAAGATGTACATTGCTCAACAAATAATAAACATTGAATTGTGTGGTTAACCAGTTTTACTGTAGATGGTTTAAAACTAGTTTAAGATTCTTTTTCATTTTCATCGTGTTTTCACCCCCTCCTCTTTTAAAGTGAGTAAATACGCATATTGCACAAAAACTATGCATGGGAGTTTTTGCACTGGTTCTCTGTAGGGCAGGGAATTTACCAAAAGTTCTTAGAGAATTTTTACCTGTCTGGATGAATGTAATTTTTTGGACATAATTGGGGCTGTTCAAAATGTTGCAAGTGCTAGCACACTTCAAACCATCATAAGCTTTATAGCTCATCAAACCACGTGATGCATCAACAGAGATTTGCCAATTAGTTAAAATTATTCCATCCTGCTGTAATATAAAAATAATATAAAAAATCATAAATGTAGCATGGACTTTTAATTCACCCTATTAGTGCCACTCTTGCTCATTTAAACTTACAAATAAAAATAAAAGCATTTTTCTTGTTCTGAATTCCTTGTGACTTCTTGCTTTTTATCTTTAGTTCTTCAGTTTCTTTTGCGTGATTTTTCTCTTCCACGGTGATTAACTTGTGCTTATCATGTACTTTAGCTTTTACTCATTCTTTGGCTATAAATGTCCTACTACTTTCTTGCCACTTTGCCCCTCTCTTGTTTAAGCTCAAGTACACCTACGGGAATAAAACCCTAACTGGAAGCAAGGGGCCTTAAGGTTTTCCCTGTAATTAACAGTGTGAGACATACGAACATAGATGACTTGGTACTTAGGTGGGATAAATTGCTCTCTGAAGGTTCCTATCTCTAATTTGTTTTTCTGTAGAGGGAACCTAGGGTGACTGATGTGCCTATCCTAGCAGGCTAGCTCAAGTTGAGCGGAATGAATTCAGCCTTCATTCACCTCTTTTTATTTTTAATCTTTTTTAAACCAAATAGTATTCTAACTTTTGCTAGTTTTGTACCTTCTTTTCTTTTTTTTCCCTTTCTTTTGTTTCTTCCTCCTTTTTTTCTTCCTTTTTCCCTTCTGCATTCCCTGCCTTCAGCTGTGGTTGTACAAAATGAACTCAGACTGCATCAACCCTTTATTACTCACATGCCCAAACTGAGCATCTTGGCTGAATTGAGGTATCGTCAGCAGAGAAAACAATTTAGATCACAGGTGAACTGAATCCTCCCTTATAATGTCTGCATCTCTTCACTAGTTCCATATGGAACTGCTAGAGAGCTTATGATAATGATTTAAGCAATTTATTTTTGATGTGAATAATTCCCACTAATTCCTACCCAAGGTGTAAAGGCATTCATTCTCCTGGGATGTATTAAACTGGAAAATCTGGTGAAGAAAATGTATCTAATTCAGGTCATCTAAGTTTTACCAGTTCCATTAAAGGGAAACAACACCATGTATTAAATATACAGTTGAGATACTATATTGAGGAAAAATATAGAAATTTCCACAAATACACAAAACAGGAAAAACATTCTGCAATATATTTCCTTGTTAAAGACATGACATTTGAAATAATGTATGAAAATAGCAGGCTTTCTGGAATATTATGCTTAAATAATAACTAATCCATCATCATTATCATCATCTTTGTAACCTATATAATTGTTTAATTACTTAGGACTTTTTTCCCCATCTTGTCAAAGTGAAATGTATTAAGGAGATTTCAAACTATCAACCTTATTAGTCATTTAAACATACACCCACCCCCAGCTCCAACATTTATGTTTCTTTTTAGTCTTGATATTAATTGAGCCACTGCTTTCCTTTGATCCACTCAGAACTTTTTTTGTGGAGGACATACACAGTAAACACAAAACCAATGCTAAATAAAGGATGTCATTAATCCTTTCCTATTCCTTTAAACTGGAAAGTACAGCCAAGTTTTATGTTCATAGCAATGTAAAAAAATAACTACAAAAACTTATCAGCTCTGTTACAATTGCCAGTTGCCCCATCTTTAGCACAGAAAATGGTGGCAGAAAGAAAAATATATATTTGTCTTTTATTTTTGGTATATAAGATGGCTCTTTTTTTGGTGAAAAATGTGTTATGTATAAAGTAGGCTGATCTCTAAAACAAACCACAGGGCATTTTTTGAAGACCTTTGGATATGGTTGTTATTTCATATTTAGGGTCCATCTTGACCTAAACTGCATATGCTCATACAAATGGTAGTGTAAATTCCACAATATGCTGAAATTATAGCATCTTAAAGAAATGTTTGATCTGTTAAGTGGCAAACAACATTGTCTTTGAAATTTACTCCTTGAAGACTAAGGTAGAAACAAAAAAAAGACTGTTAAACATCTCTTAAACCTTCATTGGCTTATGGCAAATGTAAACTGTTCCTGGGTAGCTACTAGTACCATGGCAAAATAGACCTTTGATGCTCTGATTTGTTCTATAAATAGTATGATTTTCATTTCAACCTATTGTATTCAATAAAAACTCAACCTTTTTTTTTCTTAAGCTATTCAAATCCCTTGATTTTCGTTCACTTTCAATGAGGTACCCACCACGTTCACTAACAACACCAGGATTAAGAATTCGACACGCTGTCACAAAGTGATGATATAATTGCAGAGATTGTTCTCATACAAAGGATTATTCATATACTACTGAAATAAAGGTGTTTTCTATTGCTCTCAACTAACGAAAACATTTCAAATAACCTTATGAGCTTCAGTAAAGAGCTGACGCATTGAGATCTCATGATGATTCACTTTTACTCTAAACACTTCCTTCTGAAGACTATGCATTGTACTATCTGTTGATATCCCAGTCAATATACCAGTGTAGAGCTGCGATTGTTCATTTTGGGAAATGATGGCAAGAATAAAAACAGTAGCCAAAGATAATTTCTTAGGGGAAGATTTTGTGGTAGTTTGTGAATTGAAGTGTACAATGATGTTTCAGATTGCAGCAGAATTATTCATATAAATATCTATTAAAAAGAGCCATAAATCAACCAAGTAAACCTCACTGTTTTCTTGTATATTTCATTTTCCGTAACTGAGTACTGTACCGTGTGCAAAGTTTGACTGTCTGTTGTCATGCTGGCTTGTTGCGTGGCCAACCAAAGCAGTCTTTAATTTAGAATCAAGAGTAATAAAGCGTACATGAAAAAGCAAGATATCAAGCAATACCAACTGTCATTCTACAAAAAATTAAGCAAAAAGAAATTGAAGTGAAACAATCATGAGTTTTTCACCAGCAGTTTAGGAGCAGGAAAAGAAGCAGCATCTAAATGAGTTATCAGTCACAAATATTCAAAATACGAGTGTCAGAAAGCAAGATCCATCCCCAGAGATTCTGTTGTTTTTCTCTGAAGTTTTATGAGGCAAATCCACGAATGACTTCAAAATAGTTTGCCATTTATATCTCTGGATTGATAATTCTTCTCAGAGACTCCTAGAACTTTATGGAGATTATAAATTCTTTTTCCAACAGTCCGCATGTCATTTTGTAGGGTGCTTTTTAAAAAAAAATCTAAAACCAATATAAGTGGTCTTTGAAGAATGTATCTGGTTTTGTAGGATGAGCCTTATTTCAAAATTCCTTTTCTACTAATATCTATTAATTCTAAAGAACTACAGTTGTTCAAAATACAGAAAGTATTTTGAATTCTTGTGTGGGTTGAAAGTTTTGGATAATTAGTAGATTAAAAAAAATCACTATTAGACTGTAGAACAACACTACATGACATAGATATTCAGATTGACAATTCAAAACTGAATGCTATTTTTCTCCAGTATTTCTTGTCTGCTCCTTTCTTTATTAGCTTATTTAATTTCCATTTAATAATGTAGCAGTGTTTTTTTTCTGGCAGTAAACAGACGAAATCTAAAAATGTTATTTTAAAAATCAATTAAAAATAAAATTCTAGATTCTTTATAATCTTCCACTTATCTCATTTTCTAGTGCCCATCTGATTTTACAACACACCTAAGAAAGTGGCGATCTCTTCTTTTAACACTAGGTGGAGTTAATTTCTGAAGTTAATCCCCAGAAGCCTTAAACATTTTCTGGTCTTCAAGGTATTTTTCCACTGACAGTACAACTGCAGTAGGACTAAGTGAAGAATCACAGCCTTTTTTTTTTTTCTTTCATTGTAAACTTAGATGGTGTAAAGGCAAAGACAGAAAATAGTTCTGTCCTTCATTCATATTTAGGTCTGTGCTAAGGCCCATAGAAATAAAATGGGAAAAGGTGAACATAATTCATCCAATGATGATGCTTTCTCTTTAAAACATTTTCTTGATGGTGTATGGTGGTACTTTTCAAGCATGTCTAATTCTGCTGTGATATATTTCCAAAATATTAACTTTTATAAACAGTCAGCTTGAATTCTTATCTATGGGAATGGGATTGTTGTATTTTAGATTTTTTTCTGTTATTGAGGTGCTAAGGGGCATGGTTTAGTGTTTGATAGGAATGGTTGGACTCGATGATCTGGTGGGTCTCTTCCAACCTGGTTATTCTATGATTCTATGATTGACTGTGATGGATTGACCTTGGCAAGCTGCCAGATACCTACCCAGCTGCTCTCTCACTCGCCTTCTTCAACAGAATAGGTGGAGAAAATATGGATAAGTGAGTGAGTCAAGATAAAAACAGGTAGAGCATTTCACAATTTGTCATGTGCAAAGTAGACTTGACTTGACTTGGGGAAAATTATTTAATTTTTTTGCCTATTAATATAGATTTGGGTGGTAAGAAACAAAGACGAAATTAAAACAACTTCTTCCTTTCCCCAGATTCAACTTCATTCCTTCGTTCCTAACTCCTGTACCACCTCCACTCCCCCACGGAGCAGCTCAATGTGGATGAAGGGATTGTGGTCAATTCCTCTCTGCTGCCATCTGGAGAACAACAGCCAGATTGTGAGCAAAATCAAGCTTGGTCCTCAGCAGAATTTACTCACGCATTCCCATCTTTGTTTAGCAAGTCCAATCCACAGGCTAGACTACAACATCATATTTCATTAGGGAAATTTATACTTCGGTCAAATAGGTTCTACACTTTCTCCACAGTTAAATAATTAAGTATCACATGGTGATGGAACAAGTGATCTAGTGTATACATGTTTACTCCACCATAGTCTCCTTAAGATATTTCTATAAAAGATACCTTTACTTTTGTAAGTTAGGGTTGTTCCCATGAATTTCATTCCACCTTCTACCCCTAGAAGAGCCCCCCAAAAAAGAAGGCCATATCAGATTTAGCTCTAAGCTACCTCACAGGTTAGTATAGCTATACAAAAAGTTGTCTACTCTGGTCTGTACATCACACATCAATGTATATATCCACATTAAGCTACTACTGAAGATAATCAAAGGCTGAATGCATCCACTGTTATTCTTACAGCTGTGGATATGTGAAAAGAAAGGCTTGCTGTAATAAAATGTGCAATCCTGCATTCTTCCTGCTATTATTTGACAGGGGACAAATGTAGAGACAAAAATTGTTAAACTCTGGAAATAAAGTTAACTCACATTGTTATTGAAAATATCTTTGGGATGAAAAAAGTTTCACTACTTGTTTTAAAACAGCTATTCAAAACAATAACAAAAGGAAAAGAACATCTGTGTCTTTGTATTCATGCACCACCTCATGCATTGCACAGAACATTTGCTAACAACAGTCCCTTGCGTTGTGTACTCAATAGCATAGTGTTTATACGTGTAATCAACTGTATGAAGCATTGAGAAGTGAATTCTCAAACACTGAGCTATGGAGATGTCTTGAACCTGATGTGAAACGACATAATGTCATGTGCAAACGTGCTTTCTTTGACACACATGGCTTGTTTCACCTGGATAAGGGAGTTTGCCTTATTAACACATTCTTCTGAGAGCTAATGGGCTCAAGTTAATGCTTAGCATAAGCTGGATGAACCTGAGAGGTATTCTAATCTGCACTATCAAATATTACCTTTCAAACTGCTTATCATAAAGCCAAGATTCTCAAAGTAAATGATGAAATGTCCTTTTCCAAGTGCCTTAAAAACCTATGTCAGAGTTGTCAAAGTGAGGTACTGCCTTGAGGAGATGCCAAAGGCACATGAAACATTGTAAGTACTACTTAGACACAATGAAACAATTATCTAAACCCCTTAGAAGTAGCTCAGACTTTTCATTAGTCTGGGAAAATCCCCTTCCTTTATTATTAAGACAACATTTGGTTTAGAGTTATGTATTCATTATGGTCTATATGTATCATAGAATTCCTAGATTAGAAGATTACTGAAAATGTTTTGTACTGTATGTGTAGTTAGAAGAGCTATTACCTGTGCGAAAGAGTACATATGTGCAAACTAAACGGATATATGCACACACATTCTCCCCATTCTTCATCAAATGTATGTAGAGATGTGTGAGATGCTTTGCAATCTTGCTGCATGTTCTAAAATGTGCTCTTCCTACTAATTTGTTGACAGCTATTATGGTTGAATTCTAGTGAGTATAATCAATGTATTTCTAAGCAGTAGTTATGTGAATATAATATATAAGATCTAAGAGCACTGGCTTAGATCTATTTGAAATTAATAAGATTTACACACTGCCATAAAGAAAACAGTATTATGTAACAATTACACAGGTTTCTATCTTTTAAATGGGTCTGCTACAAAATGGAGGATGGTAGTATATTATACAATCTTTATACTCATTACAACTGAGTCTTCACGTTTCAACAATATTGTTCTATAGGTCTTTGTCTCATTCTTTTCTCCTTTCACTTATACCTGTTCTTCTTTCACAGCTTGAAGACTATCATTTAATTCAGCATCTTGTGTCTTCGCATCACCATTCTTAGTACAAGATACCACACTTTTATTGCTGATGCCTTGTCCTGCTTTATCCTTGGTACAACTTCTCTTGTTTCATCTTTTGAATCAAAGTTTACAGAGATACTATAGGTTACTAGAAACAATATATAGTACCCGTCCCATAAATAATTTTAGTTTTAATTTAGGGTGTGTGAAGAATAAAGGCATTTATTTGGTTATCAGTTCAAACTCATGAGTGACTGTTTTTCAGTCTATCATTGCAAATGTCAGTGCACACTGTCCATGAACAGTCTTGTAGATAAGTGTGTTTGTCCCAGACCCAACTACCTTAATAGACTGCCCTCATGCAATCTCTGTTACTTGGCTTGTTATTTATAGGTTGTTAAAAAAAAATTGCATTGGTGTCCATCTTTATGGCTATGTTACTGAAGGCAAGTAAGGGGCAAACATGCATTTTGTCCTCAGGCTTACAAGAAGCTGTGCTTGTGTAATTAAAGACCTAGCAGACTAAGGAATTAATTAAAATAATTGGAACTGTATATGCATCTCTTACTCTCTGTCTTTCTCTATATATATAGAAACATTTTTTCCATAATTATCTAATACCAAAGGATTTTTTTAATAGCTTTAAATAGAAATCACTTGACTGAAATTGATGAACAGCAGGGAACAACATAGCAACGTGGGGTTTTTTTGTCAGAATCGAGACAACAGAAATACAAAACTGAATTTATCACTGAACAGTAATAAAACTAAAGACTTAGAAGGGAAATGATGGAAATGAGATCTGTCGATTTTGCCACACACAGTGAAGAATAAACTTAAGAAATCTGAAGTAAGATGCAGAAGATAACCAAAAATATAAAGGGAAATAATTAAGCTGTGGTTTGGAAGAGACAGGAAAATAAGAGAAGGAACATCCTACTCCAGTTAGAATAACAAGGTAGTCTACTTGTTTGGATCAGCCTTGGGCACGGGTATCTTGGCAACCTTAGCAAAGATGCAAATATATCTGCAGTTCGTAAAAATTGCACATGACGTTTTCTGCTCTGCTGTTGTATTTAAGAGTCTGTGTTCCACTAAACTGAAGGCATTTTCAAGGGTTATAATGTTTATTCTGCTTTTAGTTATCTTACTACTCTCTCTAGTAATTCACAATTCACAGTTTCTGTGACTAATCAAGAAGGAAGCTGAGCTATACATTAGCTTAATAGATACTGATGATTGATTGTAAATGATTAGCTGAGCAATGAGAACAACAGGATACCTCTAATTTCAGAGAATATAAAACGATGCAAGTATTTTTCTAAGGCTGTATTTTCCTCACATATAAGCAAATAGACATATGAATTGCTTCCAGAGTTAATGACTTAGAAAAAGTGTTAGAAAATATTTCGTTCTGTCCGAAAATATTTGAGATAGGTAAAGAAATGTAGAATGGTCAGCAGGTATCTAACACTGTCTTCTTTGTGGCTGGAAATGTGAAGATTAGTTTAGCTGACATGGTTGATTTGTAGATAGCTAAAATTTTTCACCAAAGGTGAAGTGATTTCAGAGGCTTTCACCTGAAGTTGTTTGTCATCTCTTCCTTTCACCTCCCTCTACTGTTATATCTGCATTTTGTGGTATGGTTTTGTCCAAACCATCCTCAGCATATGGATATGAATAGACCCTTTTACCTATTTATGGGGAGGGGAGAAGAGGAGAGGTGGTGGGAGTGGAGAAAAAGGGAAGGGAAAGGGGGGAAAGGAAAAAGGGAAAGGACCAAAGAAGAAAAAAAAATCCTTTAGTGAAAGATAACTTCAGAGCACTTGACTATAGTCTTGGCCCTTAATTTATTGAAAGAACCAGTGGAATAAAGACTTACTGCTCTCTGCACCTGTGTATACACCATGAAGTACTTGATCTCTTCTGGCGTCTGACCATAAACCAGTTCAAATCTGATCCATCTCCTTCTGTTCTGTACTTCCAGTTTTCTTGGCCACGAAAATGGAGATCTAGGATGAGAAACACAATACGAAGACTGCAAGCTTGTCTCGCTATGTGGTTGGGCTACAACTAAACAGGAAGCTAGCCAGAAATCTTTGAAGTTTCTTTGTCCAATGAGTTCAAATACTGTGACTGATTTCAGTAAACCCCATGGATGGGCTCTAAATTGTGACTGTGTTTAGGACTGAAGCTTACTGTAGCCTCAGCTGAGTCTCAAGTGTATTATTTTTAGAAAAGCGATGCTCAGATGGTACTATAAATTTCATACAAATCACAAAGTTATTAAATCAAAGTAGATTACGTACAATAATGTACATGATTGTACAACATTCTGGAGAAGCTTCTCACTTGTTTCATGCCATTTATTCTTTATACTTGAAGGCTGTGGTGAGTTTTCATAGCCCTACAATAACAGACAAAATTTAGAATGCTGTGTAAAGTGGTCTCATCAATATTACTGATTCTTGCTGGTCATTCACCATTAGCCACTTATGTGTCCTAATCCCTTAGGTCCAAGGAACTAGATTCATCATCAATCTCCTTTATATAGGTCTTCAGTAATTGCTTCCAATAACCGTATTTTCTGCTAGACATTCCCAGTAAATGCATTCTGTTAGCATTGCAACAGATCTGCAGGCAATGGTTTTATTCTGCCATTGGCTTAGGCTGTAATTTCCTGCTGATCCTTGGAAAGTATATGTTGATAACATGATCCAACCATTAGCCTTATAACAACATACAAGTGTCTTCAGCAATC
This sequence comes from Clamator glandarius, assembly GCA_033459285.1. Taxonomy (NCBI): domain Eukaryota; kingdom Metazoa; phylum Chordata; class Aves; order Cuculiformes; family Cuculidae; genus Clamator; species Clamator glandarius. The sequence goes on from JAUNZM010000227.1 coordinate 6,107,006, forward strand.
TTTCCTATCTTGTCAAAAACATGCAAACTTTTCGATTGAAATTTATTTATTCTAACTCTAATACGGCAATTGTGAGAGAAGTCCTCATCTTATGGACACTGTTTCACACATGCATTTAACAGCATAGATATAGATCTTTGTTTTCTTTCAATGTTGTTTTCAACAGAAATGTGCACATAATATTACAAAAACATTTAAAAGTTGGTCTCTTCCTTTGCCCGTTCTAGTTAATTCCTAGGTGTAACATGCGTGCTTTATGTTAGCATGGTTTAAATTGTATTTATTTGTGTGAAGTACCCTGATGAATGCTGCAAAGGAACAAAACATATTATGCAACTTTAAATGGCTAGAACTGTTGCCAAGAAAACAGCAGATGTTCACTCAATCAACAGCAAGAAAGCTGATATTAAAAATTTAGAGGACTTATTTCAGGGAATTTATGAAATTTTACTTAGGATTTGGGAGAAAATGTGAATTGAAAGATGAGGTCTGCTCTAACTTTGGTTTTATTATGACTTCCTCTGGGGTCTTTAAATATTACTTCATCTTTCTCTGTTTCCATTTCTTGTCTCACTCTTTGTCTCCTGTCTTTAGAATTTCAGCTCTTTGAAAGAACCTATATTATACATTTGTAGCATGTACAATGAAACCACTGCAATATAAAAAAATAATTATAATGAAGCCAATTTTAACTCTATCCTTAGCAGACAAATGAAAGAAAATTCCTCATTTTCTGTAATTTCAGAAAAAATTACTTGTTATTAATGTTCTTGTGAACGTAACAGGAGGAACTGAAAATCGATCAGGCTCATGTCTTCATTCTATAAACTTTTTGGCTGGTTTTCATGAAATCAACTCACAGCTGAGTTGGAGTCCAACCAACCAACAGAAAAGACAGGCTTTTAATCAGGCTTTTCTACAATGCAACACATCCATTTGATAAATGAACTAATTAAGCAAATGAATAAGTATAACCTACCACTGTGAATGACATTTATAAGTATGAAAAAGCTTCAGTTCCACATTAATAGTTCTAGGGAAAGGGATGGAAAAAATTCAAGTTCAACTCATGAAGCACATTTATGTAAATGGCTAGCAGTCCAGCATAATGTATGCTCTGTGTGTATAAAGATGACAAGGGGGAAAGAAGTCTGAAATAAGGTTATTCCAATTCTAAGTTTTTTTTAATATCAGCCATTTCACAGACTGCAGAAGGTAACAGTGAATCATGCTGTTTCTGAGTGTCCTTTTGTAAAGGCAAGTGGAATGTCATAACACCTGTATCCTCATCTTTCCTTGGATGTTGCAAATCCATGTTTAATATCCTTAGCAATAAAAGCTTGCATGACACACAAAAAGATGATGAGAATGATAAAAAAACTCAGACTCCGTTAAATGTAGTTTTATAACCTCAGCTGTACTTATGCTTTGTCTGATCAGACATTTTTAAGACTGATCTGACAGCTTTTGAAAAAATGGAAATCATCTCACTGATTTCAGAAAAACAGAAGTGGTCCCTGGGCTGTATGATTTTTTGGCAATATGCTGCCTTGACCATGCAAAACCCTTGAAAATGTGGCTTTCTCTGAAATTATGCTTGAATCTTGTGTATGATACAAAGTGGTGCTGAGTGTTGTAACAAAAGCTAAGTCATAGGCACTACGGAAAAATTTTTGACATTATATTGACAAGTCATTATAAGGAAAAGAAAAATAATCAGAATTGGAGTTATTAATGACCATACAAAAATATTATATATATCAGTCAAGAAGAATTGTAAATCAGGTAACTGAAATCATAAAAGGAGGCAAGAGTGTGCTATCAGAACTGAAAAATACAGCTAGTATCATGATAAACACAATATATGCTGCTCACAGCTGTCTAATCTTCATATGCTTAAGCAACTTGTGGTGTTTTCTATTGCATGCTGCTTTTCCTATTTTAATTATTACCTTTTAGTGAATTGTTGTGTGTTTTTTTCTCTTTAAGAACTGGTAATCATGTTAATAACTTGTGTGACAGTATCTGTTTCCAGGACCTGGGTTTTTTGACTATGAAATTAAGAATCAGCAGTGAGTTAACAACCAGGAACAGTAATCCAGTTAAAGACTGGATCTGGAGATCCATCTGAGAGGTAAAGAGTCTATGAATTCGACCTGTTGAAAGATTGCCATCAAATTAGAAAACAGATCTAAAAAGTGAACAAGAAAAAAAACAAATAACCACAAATTGCCCACACTTTCTAGGTAGCTACGAATTCTTTTGTAAAGGCCAGTTCTGTTCATTGCACACTCACTCTAGGAATATGTCTATTGCAATAAATGTACAATAAGATACCAAGACCTTCATAGAAGGTACAGGCAGATACCGTGAATAGTATTCTAACAATGCTTGTTTCTACAGCATGTGATCAAAATGAGTGTTCCTAAGGGTAGGAATTGATTTGTCTGAGTTTGTAAAGGAACACTGACAAAATCTAGCTCAAAAGGAATAGGCTGCTGGTTTTTGTGCCACATTCAAGCAGAAGGATGACTATGACTGGCTATCATCCTAATGCAAATACAATATACTATTACAGTGCTATACTTAAAAAAGGTAAATCCCCAAAACTATAACAATAAGAAGGCAATAAATTTCTCTTCCTTAAACTGTTTTGGATATTTGGTGTATCACTATTTTACTGGGGTTATTCCCAGTAACCTTATTTATCTTTTCCATTTTCCTTGTCAGCCCTACTTGCGATCTGCCTCAGACCTGTTTTGCTCTTCCTATCCATGCAGCACAATTTTAGAGGAAACACCAAGCACAGTGAAGTAAGAACACAGGAAAAGTAGGAATCTGGGTTTAGAAACTGCAAACATTAGTTACAGCAAGCAATAACAAAAAGAAGGTAGAGTTTATACCAGTCTTCATGAAAGAGACTGTGGTTGCATAGATAATACATTGTTAAGATTCACTTACTTTTACGATATGTCAAATTGACTTCACCTTAATGTATTAGTATAGTGCTAACCTGTTGAAAGAACTGCAGCAGGTGGAGTTTATTGTATGGTTGACAAACATAATTTTAAAGCACGTTAAATTGACCGTAAAGGTGTTTTATGGGTTATTAGCTACACCAAATACATGAATATGGGAAATGAAAAACAGTCCTGTTAAAGTCACTTGCTATGTATGGAATAATAATTACTTTCTGTGGTTACACTGCAAAACCTCCTGTAAAGTAGTAACACATTCACAGAGTAGAGTTGTGTAATAGAAAAAAAAAACCCTTAATTACAGTAGTTTGTAAAAATGCTATGATACAGTTAAAAGTTTTTAAGAAAAACTATAGACTATTGCATTCATATATCTTGTAGTATATTTCGCAGACTATTTAGCAGCTGTATAATGTGAATGTCCTCTTTAAGCCCATGATGTGAACTTACATATGTGATATGGCATATAGTTTGTCACCATTCATTCTGTGATATATATACCCTAGAATTAAAACTAGCTAAAATTTTACATTCATATAATAGCTTGGATTCAAAGGGGTATTATCGTCTAGTCTAACTCCCCTGCAAGATCAAGGACATCTCTAACTACATTAGGTTGCTCAGAGCCCCATCCAACCTGACTGTGAATGTTTCCACATATGGGGCATCTACCACGTCTTTAGGCAATCTTTTCCAGTGTTTCACACCCTTAGCATAAAAGATTTCTTCCTAATATCTAGTCTAAACTTCTCCTCTTTTAGTTTAAAACCATTACCCCTTGTTCTATTGCAACAGGCCCTGCTACAAAGTTTCTCCCCATCTTTCTTATAAGACCACTTTAAATACTGAAAGACCACATTTTCCATTCCTTATAAGTGCTTGATTAGAAAGTAGCAATTGAATTAAAATTAGTAAACATAAGCAACAGCCGTATGAATCTGTATTATTTATATTTCTTTCTCCATTTAGTTTCTTTATTTATTTATTTTAAGAAATCATTGCATTCCACTAGCCAGAAAATTGAAAAGGAATTACAAAGTTATTTCGACTTCAAGTCCTCCTCTAGTCAAGAATTTTTTGTTTCTTTTCAGGGACGTCCTGATTTATAGAAAGAAAATAACCATCTGACTTTGAACAACAGACTTTCTTTTTTATTGTTTGCTTGTTTCATTTCTTTTGCACCATGTGTTCAGTAGCCAGTGAATCAGGTTACCACAACCTCTGTTGTGATATATATACTGTCTGCAAACTGCTCCATGCCATGAAACTGAGGGACAGTAAGTAAACATCTCTCTCTCTCTGCTCATGCCTTTGTGGCCCCTTAATACCTGTGTCAGAGGCTCCTGGTGTAAAACTGCACTAAGTTAAAGTGGGTAGTAGTGTAGAGAAATCAGAGTTGGAAACAAAATGTTATGTTGCATGTTGAAAGAAATGCTTTTGTGAGAGAAAGAAACAGAATGAAAAATGCTGGTCAAATCACTTAGAAATGTCAAGACTGCTCTGATGCATTCAGTAATATCACAGGGGAAAGGCATGTTCTTCACAAGAAACAAGAGGCCAGTTGAGAGTATTAACTGTACTGTTAGCCCTACATAATAAAGCTAAATCATATAAACTGTACAGGTAACAGATGAACCAACAGAGACAAATTATTTGTCATGTAACTGATAATTAGATCAAAGCTGAATTATTTTGAGAAATTGACTGTACTTTAAGAGATCAGGGGATAGTTTCAACACCAGTGAAAACTTGAGTTCCTAAATAAAGGTAGTGAGAGAAATTAAATATGACTTGTTATGAATACACACTGATTCAGAAAGATTAAATACAGTGGTAAATAAATGACAGAGAACACATTTGTTGGTAATTAACGTGGAAACAATCACAGCACAATGCAATTGCCCAGTGCTGAAGACAGAGCCATGGCAATATCTAAAATATCTTCTGCAGGTGTATATCTTTTCCTAGATGAAGTATAATGTACAAAAGTAATAGGTTCTTTTTCTTTGTAAACATACAATTGGATGACAAAGCTATGATGACATCTGTAGTCCTCACAGATCTCAAAACAGACATAGCTGATTGCTATATTAAGAACAAGTAGTGCAAATGATAGAATAATGAATATTGGAGACAAATATAGCATGACTGCAGGGGAGAGATGGAAAACATTACATGTATCCAATGTAAGTATGTAAAATTAATTCACTTCACATAGCAGAATCAATTAGTGGTTCTATTTTTTGTAGTATATTCTACATTTTTATAATTTAATTCTCATATATACTCTGGATTGGAAATTCATGAGAGTCATTGTTGGATATTGGCTTTTGCCACTGTGCAGAAATAGAGATATTTTGTAACTTGTTTTCTGCTAATAAATAAAATGTAATCTCTTTCTAGCTTTTCTAAATGTCACATTTTTTTCACATGGCTGCTCTGTAGAGGATTAACTTTTACCAGACTCCAAAGATAGATGTAAGTTTTCTTCAAGGTAAGAACTGACTGTTCTGAAGCCTGCCAGTTTTATTCTATTCTTTTCTTCTTTTTTTTTATTAGCCAGCTCTGCATTGTAGAGTGATTTTTACTCAGAGTATCCCAAAACCCTCACTCAAACCAATAATCATGTGTTGATAGGTGAAATTAGTTTCAGAATTCTAATGAAGCTCAGCAGCTGGGAGACAGACAGCTCATCTGAAGATTAAATGAGAAAAATTGCCACTTTTGCTGGTTCCTTTAGAACTCATTTACATTCTGTCAGCTCCCATTAGGAATAGGAACTGCGAATATTGAGGGAAATATGCATGAATTCAGTGCTGAAATGGCCAATCGTGATCAGTTCCTTCTCGCTTACAAAGCTGCCAGAAGATTTTATGTAGTTATGCCTTCTGGAAACAGTGGGTGATAATCTGCTTGCTTTCAACTGTCTCCTAACATTTTGAATTTAACATAACCAAAAGAACCAATATCCAGAGTAACAAGAAGAGCAGAGAGAAGATAACAACGTAATCCTATGGTTTGAGATAAAAGTTGCTGGAGCCATATACAACCATTCTGTCTCACTCAAGTTTTAAAAGATTATACACACTTACGTACAAAAATCACATGTTTATGTGACAGGAAGCGATGAATACAAAACTAGAAGCCCCAAACCAGTGTAGACTTGACAGAGCAGTATTTTATTATTATTCTGTGGTTCAAAAGTATGACAATTGGGTGTTGATGAAACCACAGTTGCTCCTAGCTGTTCTTTTTCTTGTCTCTTCTTGCACCAAGGCAGCTGTAGTAATTCAGTATTTCTTATAGCAATGACAAGTATTTTACTTCATTTTGTATACCTCCTGTACCAGAAAGGTACCACACTAGTCTTCTTTTCTTGTCCATGCAACAGCTCCAAATTTTTAAATATTTAGTTCATCATCGTATCAGTGACTTTCAACAAGCTCTGCTGACACAGCAAATAATACCCTAGGAGTCTATAATATGCAAGTGTTATCCATTTCTCCACTGATGTTGGAAATAGCTATGTAGACCACAAGTGCAGGTGACTGTGCCAATGAAATCACAGAATCACAGAATAACCAGGTTGGAAGAGACCCACCAGATCGTCGAGTCCAACCATTCCCACCAATCCCTAAATCATGCCCCTAAGTACCTCATCCACCCTCACCTTAAATGCTTCCAGGGACAGTGACTCAACCACCTCCCTTGGCAGACTGTTCCAATGCCTAACCACCCTTTCCATGAAGAACTTTTTCCTTATCTCAAGACTAAATCTCCCCTGGGGGAGCTTGAGGCCATTCCCTCTCATCCTGCCCCCTGCCACTTTGAGAAGGGGCCAGCTCCCTCCTCTCCACAACCTCCCTTCAGGTAGTTGTAGAGAGCAATAAGGTCTCCCCTCAGCCTCCTCTTCTCCAGGCTGAACAACCCCAGCTCTCTCAGCCGTTCCTCATAAGGCCTGTTCTCTAGCCCCTTTACCAGCTTTGTTGCTCTTCTCTGGACTCGCTCCAGAGCCACAACGTCCTTCTTGTGGTGAGGGGCCCAGAACTGTACACAGTAGAACGAAATGCATTTAGGAATTTAAGTAGGGACATAGAGGATGGGGCTTAAGTGAATATAGAATGTCACTCTTGAATATGGGAAAGTGTAATATTGTGGTGCTGCAGATTTTTTTTTTTCACTTTAGCTTTCTTTAGATAAAGGTTGTATAAGATGAGTAATGACATATAAAGGTGGCATAAAATGCTCAATAATGCTCTTTTACACCTGCTGTAGAATTTGATGACAAATTCATAGTTTCAATGAAACAACCATATTTTCTATTTCAGCAATAATTAAGAAAAGTGCTAAATAGATTTTTTTGATTTCTTGTATTAAATAACTTATTCTTAACCATTCTAAAATAAAATAAGTTCTCTAATGCTGTTGTTTTTAAATAAATCTGAGCATTCTGAAGTGCATATCATCATCACTGGAAAGGTACATAATGGTTACAACCCAGTTCTACAAAGAATACTAAATGGCTAGAGTAGCACAGGTAGACACTTCACATGTGCATTATGCTTGAAAAGAGATGATTACCTTACAGAAAATCATGCTGCAAAAGGAGTCAAGATAAAGAGCTAAATTAGACAGTTATGTTGAGAGCGATGTGGTGCAACTCCATGGTGATACGAAGTGTGAATACAGAGTTAACAAATACTTTGAGGGAGAATTTAGAGAGGTGAAATAATGCTTCATACAGCTGCAGATGTAAATTTGCAACTGCTGCAACACTTTCAATGTATCACCTGATAAACCTTACTTTCCTACTTCTTACTTCCACATTTCTAAAGCACATAGAAAAATAAGATAGGATTTAGAAAAGATCTGGAACAATGACACAGGTCTTGGAAATCCAGTTTCAAAGCTTTGGAGAAAAATGCTTAGCCATCTAACCCTCATAAAATAATTTAAGAAATACTGTGATCACAGACTTACAAATATTTAAAGAAAAATCCAGAAAATAAAACCCCCAAGATACTTGAGGTGCCTTACAGAAACAGATTACTTATTTCAAATTCATGAAAATCAACAACAACTAAAAGCAGGAGGTAGATTAATTTTCACTCAAGAAACAGCACACATTATTAGGTGGAATAGCTGATGGATGCCAGTGGACTCTTCATCTCTTGAAATCTTTGCATGTTTGTAAAAACATACACAAAACTGTTAGGGCTTGGTCCTGATACTAGCAGTGTTTGGCCTCCCCTGACCTGCACAGTCAAAGAGAGAGGGTCTTTTGATATTTGCACGGCAAATCAGAGACTGTTATACAAAGGAAGCTAATTAGCATATGAAAACATATTGACCATTTGTACTAGATGAGTATTTTACAAGACTGAAAAAATGAGGCTGTCATAAAACAGGCAACTGTATCAGCCTCTTTCAAGTAAGAACTCAAATCTCTTCTGATAATATTGTATTTTGAATGAAATCATTGTCATTGCTATTTGACATTTGTATTGAATTATTGCCTGAAGAACAACTTGTTGCATCACAGGACCTATAAAATAAAACTCCACAGTCTATAATATAGTATTTATTTAAAAAGGAGCATGATAGAGTACCAGGCAGGTACAAACTCAGTGAGGATTCTGCAGTAAAGAAATATATTGAACCATATCCCCAGGTCATTGGTGTGGTACATACTAATTGAGTGTCATGTTAGCCTAAGGATCGTATTTAGGAATTCTATAGAAATTTAGGAATTCTATAAAAATAATTTGATGGAAAACTTGTAAGTTTTGTTAATTGGTCTTAAATATATGGCAGACACCATTTGGGAATCTTGTTGAAGTGACCTGTAATTCACCTGCACAATTGACAAGAAGTTTTGGTTTCCTAGGTGTGCAGATCTTCAAGCATGGCTCTGCATGGTGCTGTGACTCATGCTCTGGTGGTAAGCAAGCAAGACCATAAACTGAATTCAATATAGCTTGACTATATTGCTTTAGGATTTGTTCTAAAGTATCTGAATGGTGTTACAGTGTGCCCTGCTGACACTTAGAGACGGGTTGGCTGCGGTAGATAACTTGGCTGATGCAACTGCCAGCCACTTGGATTATTACTGGGCTGAGGAACCCACAATGTAACACTAAGCAATTTTTCCATGCTGGCTAATTTTGAGCCATGTGAATTTACCTTAGAAATATGGATCCTGAGGTTTCTGGGATACAAAATTTTAGGCAACCCAAATCTTCTACTGTTTGAGATAGGGCTCTTTTTTATTTCACTAAGAAGAAATGGTATTTTTGGATTTTGTTTCAATTCAGGATTAAACCTAAATTTCAAAATATAAAAGCTTTCATGGAATGGAATTATCCCTCTCTACACTGCTGTAATTAGGTCTGAAGGATGGTAAGAAAGATGAAGTAATAGGAAGATTGATGATGAATGCTTGCTACCTCAGGTCCTCTAGCATATACCTTTTTCAAGCTCTGAGGTAAAGAATGATGATTCTAGCAATGAGAAAAGAAGGCATAACAAAAACTTATAGTAGTTCCCCTGAAGTGATGCTTTTCAGCCTTTCCAAGTAGGTGTCTGCTTATTCAAAGTTAAATTTTTGTGACCATCTTCCTTACAGTTGCTGTAAAAGCAAGTACAAAAATATATCAGTGGAAAGTCAATAGAAATTTCTTGTGTAACTTCGTTTGGAAAGGTCATCACAAAATACTTTCTCCTGAGATTAGGATGTTCAGGAGCAGGTGAGTGAGAATATCTTCATTTCAGATGGTAATTACATTTTCAGCACTTCAGAAGCAGCCAGTTGCTTCTCATGATATCATGACTCCAGGAAGGTGAAATGAAGCACCTTTTCTGCACTTGCATCTGTTAGATTGTATACTGTGATCCTTATGTGTCTGGTAATGTTCTGAACCTGTAAAACATTATTAGTCTTATCATTCAAGAAGCATCATCCTTTTTCCCACTGTCATTTAAAGCTTAGAGGAGGTTTGAAACGTTTACCCTTACAGAAAACATACCCTATTGAGCTATAATTGCATAAATGCTGTATTACTAAGTCTTTAATTAAATTCGGAGCCAGTTTCCCTGGAGCAGATATAAGGCTCACTGGTCTGTAATGCCGAGGATCATCTATGTCTTTTTTTATTTTTTTTTTAACCGAAGATAACTTCCCAATCTTTAGGAACAGTGTGTGGTTTATTAAGGATATATTGCGTATCTTCATTGCTACCTCTGCTATTTCACACTTCAGTTCCTTTAGAATTCTCGCATCAGCACCATTTGGTCCCAGTGATTTACTGTCCTTCAGGCTTTTTTTGAGGTGCTCATAACATCTTTCTCAGAGGTAAACACCTTTGTTAAGTCTACAAATTAATTTCATATAAAAATTATCTTTGAGTCAGGAAATTTCCTTATTGCTCTTCCTAGTAAATGTGGACATAGAAGGACGCATTTAATTTTTGTTTTACTTTGACTGCTTTGTTTGTTACTTGCTAGATCAAAGGATTCGTAGTTGTTACACTGTTTGTTGGTTTTGGAAAAAGCTTTATATTTCTTTTTACCTCTTAAAGATGTTTTGATGATCATGTTCAAACTTATTCCTCCTTTATTGTCTTCCCTAATTATAATTTTATTTTTTGTTTTGTGCATATTCTGTGCATGAGTTTAATGGGATGTGGGTAGGACTATATTTATGTTGATGTGTAGCTATATTACATTACCAAGCTCTCAAAAAAATGAAGAATTACAATATTATTATGTAACTCCCTTGCAGAATCAATCATGCTGTAGTAAGTGAGGTGTGGTTTTGCACTTATCTTTTTTACCAGATATCTGGGTAATTTATTCTAAGATTTTCCACCTTAATCAAGTTTGTGTAAATATGCATGCGAGCAGCTTGGGATGAGGAAGGGAGTCTAGGGCAATGACTCTGTACGGGCAAAGCCTGATCTTTATTGAACATCCTTGGTCTTTGCCTTTGACCTCTGCATTTTATCATATAGAGTGCAAGGGAACTTCAAAGTTTTAGAACAGGTCATTACTTTTTCCTATCCAATATTCCAGAAGGAAAATTATCCAATTTAACAGGATGTGATCAACTCAAATATCAGCTGAAACCTGGTTACTTCAGAGGTCACTTTGCTTCAAACTTTCTACCCCAACACCTTTATTTTCGATATGTTTCTTTATGCATTGCTGTCATTTATAGAAGGAAAAAAAAGTCTTTTCTTAAGACTGCAAAGAAATGTTTCAATGACTTTGTACATTTATAGAGGTCTTCTGAATACATCAGAAAATCTTGTGTATATAAAATTATTCACATAGGAATGGTAAATATGCATGTGATGAAAAGACAAGAAACAAGGTTTACTGTGACATTCTGGATGAAATATAAGCAGAACAATGAAATATAAAAGTTTGGTTCTTTTCCAATGTCTATAAAAACCTCAAGATTTTAAAAAATTGAAATTTGGACAATAATATAAAACCATCAGGAAAGAATGTTTGCATATTCATGCTTTTCCTATTTTTAAGTACTTTGAAATACACATCTAACATAAAGCTGTTGCTTTTATTTCATTCAGATAAAGGTGAAGTCAGATGACTTCATTACCCTCTCTTTTGGTTTGTCTGGAGACTATTTTCTCCATAGCAGCTTTTGTCTTCACCCATGAGATTTTATCTTATTTTCTCTCTCTGCCCTGCAGAAAAGGGGAACAAGTGAGGTACTTGGTGGGCACCGGCAGTCAACCAAGGTCAATTCAGACCTTCCTCATTCAAATGAATCATGTGTATCTGTTCATTTGCAAATCATGTGATCCTCTCTTTCATTTGAATATATATTTACATGCTGCTGCAAAGACATCTATGAACACATGAATGTTTGCCAGAGTAATCTGATCACCTTCTATGACCAAGTGACTAAACTCTTGGAAGAGGGAAAGGCTGTGGATGTGGTCTTCCTGGACTTCAGTAAAGCCTTTGATACAGTTTCTCACAGCATTCTACTTCGGAAACTGTCGGCCTCTGGCCTGGACGGGTGCACACTCTCCTGGGTGAAAAACTGGTTGAATGACCGGGCCCAGAGGGTGGTGGGAAATGGACTTAAATCCAGCCAGTTACAAGTGGGGTTCCCCAGGGCTCAGTCCTGGGTCCAGTCCTGTTTAATGTCTTTATCAACGACCTGGATGAAGGCATTGAGTCCTCCCTTAGCAAATTTGCAGATGACACCAAGCTGGGTGGAAGTGTGGATCTGCTGGAGGGTCGGGAGGCTCTGCAAAGGGACCTGAACAGGCTGGACTGCTGGGCTGAGACCAACGGCATGAGGTTTAACAAGGCCAAATGCCGGGTCCTGCACTTGGGGCACAACAACCCTAAGCAGAGGTACAAACTAGGAGAAGCCTGGCTGGAAAGCTGCCAGGAGGAGAAGGACCCGGGGGTGCTGGTTGACAACCGACTGAACATGAGCCAGCAGTGTGCCCAGGTGGCCAAAAAGGCCAGTGGCATCTTGGCTTGTATCAGAAACGGCGTGACCAGCAGGTCCAGGGAGGTTATTCTCCCTCTGTACTCGGCACTGGTGAGACCGCACCTTGAGTACTGTGTTCAGTTCTGGGCCCCTCACCACAAGAGGGATGTTGTGGCTCTGGAGCGAGTCCAGAGAAGAGCAACAGAGCTGGTGAAGGGGCTGGAGAACAAATCTTATGAGGAGCGGCTGAGAGAGCTGGGGCTGTTAAGCCTGGAGAAGAGGAGGCTGAGGGGAGACCTTATTACTCTCTACAACTACCTGAAGGGAGGTTGTGGAGAGGAGGGTGCTGGCCTCTTCTCCCAAGTGACAGGGGACAGGACGAGAGGGAATGGCCTCAAGCTCCACCAGGGGAGATTTAGGCTTGAGATTAGGAAAAAGTTCTTCACGGAGAGGGTGGTTAGGTATTGGAACGGTCTGCCAAGGGAGGTGGTTGAGTCACCGTCCCTGGAGGTGTTTAAGGTTAGGGTAGATGAGATGCTTAGGAGCACGATTTAGGGATTGGTGGGAATGGTTGGACTCGATGATCCAGTGGGTCTCTTCCAACCTGGTCATTCTGTGATTCTGTGTGATTCTGTGATTCTGTTCCTTAAAAACAACAAAAATTACTGAAATATTGGCATAATGCTTTGTATGGGGCATCAGATCTCTCAGTAAGGATGGCTGATGACAGGCTGTTTGGAGACAGAATTTCTTTGTACAAGAGTCCTTACAGCAGCATTTTCAGCTGGATCTGGTGACACCCCCTACACTGCTGTTCTGCTCAGTTCTTGCAATCCAGCTGGTCTATGGAGGCCCATGTGACCATTCTAGCATGTTAATGATCCACTGCTGCAAGTTGTCTTAAACTCGGTGCGAAACATCTACCTCAATCATGTACAAAAGACTGTCCCACTCGACCTTCTGTGCCTGAGGAGCAGTTTCTAATGTCTATTTTTTGCACAGTTTGTTCAATTCTGTTGTTGGAACTGTCTAGAGAAGTCTCCAGGAGGACAAAGTTCTGCCTGAGATTTTAACCTACGCACTGAAATACATAAGTCACTGTACACTCTGCAGTAGCTGCCCAGGAAAATGTTCATGATGATGTGTTATAACTACTTGGAGAGCTACTCCATGAATTAGTCATAGATGTAATGTGAAGGTGGCAAGGTGTTCAGTCAGTTACCTTGTCTCAAATAACTCTGTTCTTTCAAGCTGATCCACCGTACTATGTCAGCCTATCTATACAAATGACTAGCTGAGGGGATGCTGAATGACCCAGGGAATTAATAGTTGGAGTGCAGTGCACTGGATGTTGAGCATTGCACAGATCTGATTCCCAGCTATGCCATAATTACAGCTGTAAAATTAACTGTACTTGATCTTTACAGCTTAAGTTCAGCAGTTCCTGCTGCAATACCAGAAAGTAGACAGTACTTTGTTATAGAAATTACTTTTTTCTGTCTTAAAAACAATCTGTAGAGCAGACTATACCTTTGAAAGGTGTGGTTCCTGGAGTTACACTGGGCTTGGAATATGAGAAAAATTTTCTTCTCTCCTCTTGAGGGTGCAAGATATTTTCTTTCTGTATAATTTTCTCTAGGTGATTGCATAGATGGTAAGGCCATCAAGCATGATATAGCTCTATTACTTTCAGATCAAGGCAATGAATCATCAGATAATCATGTCTGCACACTCTGCTTTCATCACTTCTTGTAGTTAATGATCTCTGGAGGTCCTACACTCCTTTCCTTGTTGTACGAATGTGTATGTAAAAGGGAACATAGAAGGTTTATTCACTGAAACTTTGTATATTGCTAGCATAGTGTCTGTGCTGAGTTTTTGTTTCTGTCCATTCATGTAACAATTTCATTTTTGTTTTTCTTAATTCAAATTCACTACTTACACAATAAAACATATGTACATATGTGCACCTGACTGTAGAGGGAAGGCTGTGGATATCCCTTTAAACTTCCAGAGCCTGATATCAAAGCTTCAGAAATGTACTTTATATAGCCTGGCCAATATGGTTTGGCATTTCTGGTAAGAAATTGCACATTCTGCCTTCAGCTGAGAGCACAGGCCTCAGGGCTGGCCTGGGTTGGCCTTGGCTGGAGCTGGGCTGGGCTGGTGTCAGTGTTTGCCTCAGGGACAAGTGTTTGTTGCCCTCCCCACCTGAGCTTCAGCTCCACCAGTGCCTCTATGGGAAGGGTCTGGCAAACCCAGGGCATTGCTGCCCAGCAAATGAGGCCTCTGGTGGGGCTGGGCCTGGGAAGGCTGTGGGGCTGTGCTCAGCACTCAGCCAGAAGGCAGCAGCCCAGGGTAAGGAAGCATACAAAGATCTGCTGAGCAGGACCTCCAGGACTCAGTGGAGGAAGCTTCCGCCATGGACATCATATTCCTCCCTGTAAAGGTCTTAGGATATTAATCACGTACCATGATTACACACATATATGCTTACATACATCCAGTGCTGTTTGAGAAAGACTGAAACTTTCAAACTTAAGGTCCAGAGGGAAAATTGAAAGGTGAATATAAACCAGGAACAATAGTAGATATTAGATTGTTTACATATATTTCTAACTGTATTACGAACTAAGTTTTTCTTTTCTGATATGAAAATTTGGTTTTTTGACTGCTAAAACATTAATTCTACTGACAAGAAATTCATAGCTCTATATATCTGTTCTGTTTCCTTTTTCCCATAACAAGATTTTGAATGTAACATTTCTAAACCTTGAGGCTTGCTCTTATCCAGGATTTTCCAGCTGTTTCTGCTTTGAAACAAACTCTACATAATTACCTCTCAACCTCAGGCTGCTGAGCCTGCCCTCTCGTTCATCTCAGAAAGCTCCATTTTTGTTCGGGTGCCTTATGTTCCATCATGACTGTCTTTTCATCTGCTTGCCCTACATTGTTGTTTTCCATATGTGAACCATTCCCCTTTCACCTGCACTTTCTGGAGGATTTGTGTGGCTCAGAGAGCAGTAGCTGGAACACAGGCAATGGATGACTTTCTCCAAATGACCTGGCTGCAGCCTGCTAGAGGAAGAAAGCCTACTGGAATGAGTAACCATACAAGCAGCAATAGCAAAGTTATCAGGTCCCAGAATCATTTTGTAGTTCATTTCATATCCAGACTCACATCATTCCCTGAGAAAGCTTTTTCAATAAACCAATAATTTTTAAGTGTGAGGTAAAATTTTTTGTGGTACCTGGGAAATGCATTGATTATCCTGATGCAAAGATGCTGTAAGGATGCAAATTGCTTTCGCTTGATTGCATTTTTGGAAAAGACATGGTCAAGAGGAATTTTGATGTTCCTATGATGTCTTTTTCATTAAGCAAACATAAAATGATAGAATAGTTTGGGTTGGAAGGGACTTTGGATGGTATTACAAATGCAGATATCATATGTAACAGTATACATATACATGTAAATTTCACATATAAACCCTTGTATCTTCATATATATGTATATCAATGTGAAAGTCCAAAGTCCAATAACGATGTTCAAATACATACTGAAAATAGTGTTCAACCAAAAGTAGAACATTGCTTGAATAGGTTCACAATATAAACTAGGTACATTCTGGAAAGACATATATAGACGTACACACCTGTGTGTATACATATATATATATATATTTTGCTGTGACCTCAGATGAAGGGGTTCGGTGTTTAATAGCACTATACAACAGACTGTTAGAATGAAGAGTTCTAACCTCTTGTTTTGTATTTCAACCTGAGTTCATTTACACCAATTTTTGGTGTTCAAAGAGACTTTGTTTTCTAAATCTGTCTTTCAGTTCTAATCTTGACATAGTGGAAAACGTGTGTGTATTCACTGAGCATACACGTTAAGTTGCATTAAGTGACCTACGTTCATTGATTGTTTCAAAGAATGGTCTGTTCAGTAGCATAATAAACTCTACTATATTTGAACTGTTAAAACCTAGTCTTTGTCCTCATGCAATTCATAGCATTATCTGTAAGTAAAAAGAATCATAGAGAAGTTAGAACAGAAAGTAGTTAATCCTATCTATTATGTACCCAGCCAAAGCTTAGTTTTTCTCTAGAACATTGATCCATGCTTTTTAATTTTAAATGATGAGGTGTTAGCATTTCACTTTTTGTGATGGGAGACCACTTCAAACACTGTTTAGACTAAGGATTACAGAATCATCTTATAATCACAGAATCACAGAATCAGAGAATGGTTTAAGTTGGAAGGGACCTGAAAGACCATCTAGTTCCAACTCCCTTTCCATAGGCAGGGAAACTTTCCAGTAGATGAGGTTGCTCAAAGCTATCCAGACTGGGGGCATCCACTTCTTCTCTTGGAAACTTTTGCCAGTGCCTCACCACCCTCACAGTTAAAATTTCTTCCAAGTATCTCACATAAATCTCCCTTCTGTCAGCTTAAAACAATTACCCCTCATCCTATCACTACCTCTCTGATGAAAAGCCCCTCCTTAACCTTCCTTTTGGCCCCCTTTAAGTACTGGAAGGCTGCTACAAGATCTCCTTCTTTTCTCTAAGCTGAACAATCCCAACTCTCTCAGTTTGACTTCGTATGGGAGGTGCTCCAGCCCTCTGATTATCTTTGTGGCCCTCCTCTGGACACGCTCTAACAGATCCATGTTCTTCCTACGCTGAGGGTGCCAGAATTGAATGCAATTCTCCAGGTGAGGTCTCATGAGAGTAGAGCAGAGGAGGAGAATCGACTCTGTCAACCTGATAGTCACACTCTTTCTGACGCAACCCAGGATACAGATTATTTTCTGGCTGCAAGTGCACACTGCTGGCTTATGTTGAGCTTCTCATCCACCAGCAGTCCAAGTCCTTCTGTTTAGGGTTACCCTCAAACTTCTCTCCATCCAGCCTAAAATTATTCTTGGGACTGTCCTGATGCAGGGATAGGACCTTGTACTTAACCTTGTTGAATTTCATGAGGTTAGTACAGACCCACTTCTCAAGCCAGTCAAGGTCCCTCTGGATAGCATCCTTTCCCTCCTTTGTGTTGATTATACCACATAGATTAGTGTCATTGGCAAACTTGCTGAGAGTGCCCTTAATCCCCCTGTCTACATCTCCAACAAAATGTTAAACAACTTTGGTCCCAATACTGGCCCCTGATGAATGCTACTTATAACCGCTCTCCACTTGAACACTGAGACATTGACCACAACTCTTTGAATATGACCATCCAGCCTAATCCTTATCCACCAAATGGTCCATCAATAATTTTGTGTGGGACAGAGTTAAATGCTTTGCATATGTCCAGGTAGATGGCATCAGTTACTCTTCCCTCATCCATGAAAGCTGTAGCCTCATCATAGAATGCCACCAAATTTGTCAGGCATGATTTGCCCTCAGTGAAGCCATGTTGGTTGTCACCAATCACCTCCTTATTTTCCATGTGCCTTAGCAGAGTTTCCAGGAGGCTCTGTTCCATGAACTTGCCAGGCACAAAGGTGAGACTGACTGACCTATAGTTCCCCAGGTCTTCCTTTTTTTCATTGGCTGATTGACTGAAATTGTCTTCCAATTTTAGAGATTGTTCCAGATATGCACAAAGTGTTCGCAAATTTTCAGTATGACTGTTGTATCTTTACTTGAGTATTTAGCTGAATTAAATATATTTGGCTATTAAATCTACTTCAAATTGACTTGCTGGTTTAATGCTGAAATTCTCAGAACTACTTACAGTGTATACTACCATCATATATTGGTTTTGCTGTAAAGATTGGTCTTTACTATGTTGTGGCATAAAGCATCTAAAATGAGTAGCACAGTTATTTAGGTAAAAAGAAATTGCTGTGACATTAATGGTCACTGCTGAAAATGGTTCCAGTGATCTAACTCTTGCTTTTCATAGGAAATAAAATTCTCTACATTCCTAGAAGAATAAATGTTTTCTTAAATCCATATACTCTTGACTTATATCCATAGTAGCTACAGCAGCACTTTTTCAGCTCTACCAAACTGTAATACAAAAGGTGATATGAATTTGAATCAGATCCAGGCTTTCAACCCAAATATTGCAAATCCACCAGATTCAGCATCACTAATTCTTTAATAAAACAGATATTTTATGAAACCTGACAACATTTGCAGAGATTTTTTACAGTTGTAGATTAAGCCTTTCATGGGAAATCACTAATGGCAGTCAGGTTCAATAGAACAAAGATTTTATCTAATATTAGTTTCTGGCAAGTCAATTTGCAAGGTTATTTTTGCAGATTAAATTAGCTGTATTGGGAGGTCATCCTCTTGCTTCTAAATCAAGAAAGAACGATAGATGCGTAGTAGCATAATGCTGTAGACGTATTATTAAACAATCTTTCACAATAAGGGAATAAGATATTCATCCAGAAGGGGTGAATAAAATAAAAAGGTGCTTTGTAACATAATAAATATGTCTTAGAAGTAGTTGGTCAAAAGCCAGATAAATATCACAAGTGTACAGCCTGTCTATATCTTAGTATTCAATATCTGGGAAATGGATATTCTTACCTAAGAGTCAGAGAAGCAAGGTAGCACTATTTAATCTGGCTTAGGACCTGTGTATGCTGGGCTACATGATGTAATTGTATTCTGAAAAAATGTGGGCTTAGATTTTTAGCTACTGCCATAAACAGTCATAAACTAGTAGTCCATCAGCAACTGGTGACTTATAACATCAAGTCAAAGTGAGTAATTCTGACTGGAAAATCATTCATTGAATTTAAACTGAGTTCTACTGTTTTCTTTATACTTACATTTTAGAAATTTAGTTAATTTTTATTTCTAAGAAATGTCATGGATATAAGTATGCAATATATTATAAGAGGTGCATAGAGAATCAGATACGATTTCTGGGAAAAAAAAAAAAGAAGAATAAAAAAAGTAGTTCCGCTTAAAGATGTGTCATATCTTGAATTAATCAACCTCTTTCCTGTTTCTTGGAAACTTTTATCATAGATGAGAAACCTCTGCCTTTGAATCTCTGTTTCCATTTGATTAATCCAAGGACTGACTGTATTGCAACGAGACTGCTCGCACACACAGAAACAACATAGTCTGTTATGAAGAGAAATGAAAAATCAAAAAGTCTAGAACTTTTGGTCACTAACTAAAGTCCCAGTACAAAGGCAGATGGGGCTGAAAAAGGCATACAAAATAACAGCAGGGCTGCACCAACATTCTTCTCCTCACAGCCGTCTCCTCCGGGTAAGTGATGGCACTTGTGAGCTCAGGATCAGTCCATCTCTATGATTAGGGGTAGAGTTCAGAAAGTGGCAAAGTCTAGAGCTGCAGGGACAGTGAGACCGAAATATTCTTTTGTTAGTGTAACTGTAAAGCTCCAGTGGTTTCAGCAGAGAAGCTCTTTAAGAGCAAGAGCTGAGCCTCTGACACTCAGTTTTTTACTGTATAAATTGTTATTCTGTCTTGCTGTTTAAAGTGATAACTTCCAGTATCAGTGAATATTCTGTACTGAAAAAATAATTTGAAATAAAATTAAAATATTTTCATAGACTTGGTATAAAATAGATAATGTTATTTTTAAAGATAGCTTTTGGGGAAGGATTTATTCTAATTAAGTATTTTATTCTCACTAAATGACAAGCTAAAGTTTTGGCATAATCAATTTACCTTCCTATTATCATTACTATGATAACATATTCGGCTACTAGCATGATCTGATATCACCTAGAAATCGATACAGTGGATCAGATAGATCTACAATACAGAAAAAACCCACAAGGTGGTAGTGTGCTTAAATGTCTTTGAAATCAATGAAAGTTTGGTTATCTGAACAAGACCTGAGTGTCCTTACACAACAGCTGCTATTGCATACCCTCAGATACAGATACTGTGCAATATATCAAGGAAATACATTTACTTTATCTGATCATTGCAGAATGCCAAAAGCTTTATTCAGCTTTGGCAAACAAAATAGAAGAGAAAACTGTTATTTTTATTTGTACTACAAAAACATCTTCAAACTTTGACCAAAACTAGGATACAATTGTATTAGATGAGACAACCTGTGTTCCTAAGTACTTAAAAATTACATAAGGTTGATGAAAAACTGCTATTGTCCGTACTTTGCAGATGTGTCACTAAAACATGAATGTCATTTGCCCAAGGTCAGCTATCTGATTCTTTTTTTTATTGAATTCTTATTTAGATTTACCAGCAATACAAAATACCCATACAGAAGCATTTTACATTGTATCCGTCTAATGTATATAGAGTAGTGAGGTCCTTGGCCATGAGTGGAACTCAGAGGTGCTGTTTTAGTCAAAGAAAAGATGATAATAAATGCCTTGTTTTTCCATCTCAAAAACATGCGTGTTTCCTTGGAAAACCAAATGAATACACACTAGGGAAAGGCATTCTCTTTTATAACAGTGTTTAGTCAGTATTATTATGTCCTCTCCCACTTACCTACACCTCAGTATAGATCACTGCTGGGACTGCTTTGCTACATCTCTTGACTGACTTATTCAGAAGACTTTCTCCAGTAGTGTAAAAGAAGACACCTCTCTGATAGTGTGTTTTCTTCTCTATTTGCTATGTTTGCCATTTTACTGCAGTTCCTGACTGGTAGGTAGTTAGTAATGAACTGATTTATTTGTAAAGTAAAAGTGCATAATGACTATGCTCTTGTTTTTGATAGCAAAATCAGGAGGAAACTGTGCCTATGATAATTACAAATGTGGTATCATAGAATCATAGAATAGTTTGGGTTGGCGGGGACCTTAAAGATCATCATCTAGTTCCAAAACCCCTACCATGGGCAGGCACGCCTCTCCCTAGATAAGGCTGCCCAAGGCCCAATCCAACCTGACCTTGAACACCTCCAGGGATGGGGCATCCACAACTTCCTTGGGCAACCTGTGCCAGTGCCTCACCACTCTCATGGTGAAGAAATTCTTCTTTATGTCTAGTCTAAATCTGCCCCTCTCTGGTATATAGCCATTGCCCCTAGTCCTATCACTACATAGCTTTGTAAGAAAGGTCCTCCTCAGCTTTCTTGTAGGTCCATTTCAGAATTCAGAAGGTTGCTATAAGATCTCCTCGGAGCGTTCTCCTCTCCAGGCTGAACAAGCCCAGCTCTCTCAGCCTGTCCTCATATGGAAGGTACTCCAGCTCTCTGATCATCTTTGTAGCCCTCCTCTCCATATACTTTTTATGTTGAGGATTCCAGAACTGGACACAACACTCCAGATGAAATCTCACAGGAGTGGAATAGAGGGGCAGAATCATCTCCCTCGACCTGCTGGCCATGCTCCTTTTGATGCAGCCCAGGATATGCTTGGCCTTCTGGGCTGTGAGCGCACGTTGTGGGCACATGTTAAGCTTCTCATCAACCAGTACCACCAAGTCCTTCTCTGCAGGGCAGCTCTCAATCACATCATGCCCCATCCTGTACTGAAATCGGGAATTGCTCTGACCCAAGCATAGGACGTTACACTTGGTTTTGTTGAACCTCATGAGGTTCTCACAGGTCCACTTCTCCAGCCCATCCAGGTAGCTCTGAATGACATCCGATCCTTCCAGTGTGGCAACTGCACCACTCAGCTTGGTGTCATCTGCAAACTTGCTGAGAGTGCATTCAAGTCACTGTCAATATAATTGATGAAGATATTAAACAGCACCAGTCCCAGTATGGACCCGTGAGGGACACCACTTGTCGTGGATCTCCATCTGGACTTTGAGCCATTGACCACTACTCTCTGAATACGACCATCCAACCAATTTCTTATCCAATGAACAGTTCACCCATCAAGTCCACATATTTCCAATTTAGAGAGAAGGATACTGGGGGGGGCTGTGTCAAAGGCTCTAGTTACAAATGTTGCTAGCTTCATTTGTAAGAAATAGACATACAAAGCTTTAACTTGCCTTTGAAACAGTAAATGGTTCTTTTCAGACAATCTTAGGCACTGACTGCTCATCATTGCAGGAAAGACTTAGGCACCAGATTGCTGAAAAAAACAGAAAAGTGACAAGGAAAAAAAGCCAGTACAGTAATGAAGACAGCAATTAGTCAATTACATCCTTCATCCTTCTACTTTTGATGCGTTTTTCAAACTTCTGTTTAAAAGGTAATTTTCCCTTTACTGCTTCTAGCTAATTTTTGTATTGTACCTTCTATTTGTTATGTGTCTTACATACTTCAGTTCTCATTCCTTTCATTATCTTCTTGTTCATTGTGCTATTTTCCTTATTAATTTAATTACCCTGTTTTGCTTTCCTTTCATTCATTTTTATCTTAAATTTCTCTTTTTAGTCTTCTGTCATGTCACTTCCCTGCTGTTTAATTCTTATCCCTTACTAGCACAGGCAAAGGGAACATTTGCCTTGAGTTCAGTGAGCTCTGGAAGAAGCTTCAGCTGTTATTAAGGTTTTATATGATGGCTGAAAGCTATTTGATGACAGTAACTTCCCCTTGGAGTACACCATGAGTAGTTGATGCTGATCTCAAGAAAAAAAAAATCTCCTTTCACCTCTGATATATAGATTTACTATATCAGCTGTAGAGTTTTGGTGCGTTTGGAATTTTTTCCTTTTTATTTATTTATTTATTTATTTTTGGTAGGCTGTAGAACACTAGTAAGAAGAGTTCCGGCAATCCAAGATCAAAAAGAGCAACTGGAAATTGTGCTGCAAGATCACTCAATACCTTGCTGATTTTAGCTTAGCATCCCAAAGACAAGGATAGACTTATGGGACCACAGCAATTCAGAGTATGAATAACATGTACACCAATGCACTAATAAAATAATCATCAGTACTGCTTTTGCTAGTGTTGAAAATGTTTAGATCTCTACATACTGCTTAAATCTGCAGTGTCTAATATCCATTTTTTTCTGTGAAAGTGAAAGACAACTCTTTCAAAAGAAGAATCAAGAGAATACCATCCACTCATTCCCGTTAATGAATTGTCAAGGTGTGTGGCAGAAAGGAACCCATTTACTCAGGGAAAGGTTACATACTTGTCCTGTTTTCCTTTAAATTTTCATCATATTTTAGTGACTTCGGAGAAGCAGCAGAGCAGTCTAATAGTATAGCTGGGATTAGGATACAAGTATTTTGAGTATCAATCCAGTGCCTATGTACTTCAAAGTAAATTTAGAAATGAAGTCTCATGAACACTAAATGAAAACTTCCTTAATTGATCTATCTAGAAACAGCAGTCTAAGACAGTGGCTGGGCAATCCACAATCTGTGAAAGAGATAAGCTATGACTTTACATACACACACACACACACACACATATACGCGCATAGGTATTGGTCGGTTTAACTGATCTCAAACACTAAAGCTCAGAAGCAAGGCCTAATATTTTGACTAGCATTTTGAATATCTGTATTTTAAGTAGAACTACATGAAAGGCAGGGTGCTATCAGAAAGTGCTAGCAACAAAAATATGTCTGCAAGTAAGCAGATTGGATGCTAATTAAATCTTTTCTCCCTTGCTGTAGTCATGAATCTTTACTTATGCTTGGATGGATATCAACGGTCACTCAACCCTGACTGGAGATTAGCAAATGTTACTCCCATTTACAAGAAGGGTCATACGGAAGATCCAAGGAACTACAGGCCTGTCAGTCTAACCTTGGTGCCAGGGAGGGTCATGGAACAGGTCATCTTGTGTGCTGTCACACAGCACACACAGAACAACCTAGTGATCAGGCCCAGTCAAGATGGGTTTATGAAAGGCAGGTCCTGTCAAACTAACCTGATCTCCTTCTGTGACAAGGTGACCCACTTAATGGATGAGGGAAAGGCTGTGGATATAGTGTACTTGGTCTTCAGTAAAGGCTTGGACACCGTTTCTCAGTATTCTACTCGCTACCACAGGCCTGGACATGCATACCCTCTGCTAGCTGAAAAACTGGTTGGATGCCCAGGCCCAAAGAGTCATTGTAAATGGATTTAAATCCAGTTGGGGGCCAGTCATAAGTGGTGTTTCCAGGGCTCAGTGCTGAGTCTAGTTCTGTTCAATATCTTTATCAATGATCTGGATGAGGGGATTGAATGCACCCTTAGTAAGTTCCTGGACAACACTAAGCTGAGAGGAAGGATAGGAAGGCTTTACAAAGGAATCTGAACAGACTGGACCAATGGGCTGACACCAACAAGATGAGGTTTAACAAAGCCAAGTGCCAAGTCCTGCATTTGGGACGCAACAACCCCATACAGGCTTGGGAAAGAGTGTCTGGAAAGCTGTCGGGCAGAGAAATTCTTGGGGGTATTGGTTGACAGCCAGCAGAATATGAGCCAGCAGCGTGCCCAGGTACCCAAGAAGGCCACTAGCGTCTTGGTTTGTATCAGAAACTGTGGCCTGTGGGATCAGGGATGTGATTGTGCCCCGGTACTTGGCACTGCTGAGGCCATAGCACAAATACTATGTTCAGTTTGGGGCCCCTTATTGCAAGAAAGACATTGAGATCCTGGAACGTATCCAGAGAAGAGCAACGAAGCTAACAAAGGGGATGGAGAACAAATCTTATGAGGAGTGGCTGAGGGAACTGGAGTTGTTTAGCCTAGAGAAGAGGAGACTGAGGAGAGACCTTATTAGTGCCTACCATTACCTGAAAGGAGGTTGTAGAGAGGTGGGTGTTGGTTTCTTCTCCCAAGTGATACGTGATAAGACAAGAGGGAATGGCCCCAAGTTGTGCCAGGGAGGTGCAGATTGGACATTAGGAAAAAAATCTTCACCAAAAGGGTTGTCAAGCACTAAAACATGCTGCCTATGGCTTGGGTCACCATCCCTGGAGGTATTTAAAAGAAGGGTGGATGAAGTGCTTAGAGATATGGTTTATAGTGGACAGGTACAGTTGGGCTTGATGATCTCAAAGTTCTTTTCCAAGCTAGGGATTCTGTTTCCATGATTCTATTATTTTACTATTTCAATACTTTCCTTAAAGCAGTACGAAAATAGACCAAGGATGAATAGAATTCAAATTTTTGTATTAGTAATAACATATCTGTATTCACAAAGACCTTTCCCACTGTCAGAGAAAAATGTGACATACTACTAGTTTATTACTTTCAACTTTAGTTTATCAACATGTCATCTGGCCCTATTATGTGTGGACACAGTTCTATACTTTCCTGAATTTAAAACATGACTACAGTCCCACTAAGTTAACAGGATAATCCACTCACTTAAAGGTATACAGCAGTTTTTACATGAGAACAGCTAGAAGTTTGAATTCATAGGAAGTTGTCGCTTGGACTGGTGGCTAAATTAGTAAATTACTAATTTGAAAAGACTGATTTATAGAATTCATGTAAATTCATCAACAGCTTTTTTTCATAATTTACTTTATAGGATGGAACAAATAAACTGATATGTGGAAATTTATTTGTTTTCCTTTTTTCTTAAGTCAGCTTCAAGGCTAAGGAAAATGAATTATGAAAGTTTATCCCTAGGCTTTTCAGTTAAATGTCAGGAATGAGTGAATAATCTTTTTCAGTGTTATCTTGCTCCTGATTTCTTTCACAGCTTTATTCTCCATGGAAAACTATAGAAACTTTTGCTGTCAAGTGCAACTGGGACTAGGAATGCCTAACTATGAGTTTCACTATATCTGCACCTGATAGTACAATAGAGAAGAAAAATTAATTGCAGCTAATAATGTGCCTTGTATGAGTACTTTTTCTAGCTTTACTGTTGTTTTACCTTTTATTTATTTATATCCTTTTCATGATGACACAGCTTATTTATAAGTTAATATATCCAGAACAGAATCCCAGAACCATAGAATGGTTTGGATTGGAAGAAACTATGAAGGTCATCTCGTTCAACCTTCTTGCAGTGAGCAGGGACATCTTCAACCAGGTCAGGTTTCTCAGAGCCCCATTCAACTCGACCTTAAATATTTCCAGGGATGGGGCATCTACCAGATCTCTGGGCAAACATTTCTAGTGTTCCATCATACTCAGCATAAAAAAATTCTGCGTAACATCTAGTCTAAACTTCTCCTCCTTAGTTTAAAACCATTACCCTCTATCCTATTGCTACAGGCTTGGTTAAAAGTTTTCCCTCATCTTTCTTATAAGCCTTTAAGTGTTGAAAGGTTACAATCATGTTCGTATTTAGTAGTAAAACAGAAAAAATCTCAAATTTATCCTAAGTCAGACCTAAATCAGCAGCTCCATAAAACACTAAAACTCAGATGGAGCACAAAATTGCAGAGATTAACTTCATTATTAACTGATATATTCGATATGCTGCATTTTAAGAGATCTAACGATAGATCGATATTTCACTCAAAAATTTCTAATGTTAGTGCCAAATAGAATGTCAATATCCAAACTTCTAATAATAATAGGTCTACCATATCACTCTCATTGTCTCTGCCAACGTGGTTTTGGGTTTGATCAAATAATGGGAGTCATACCTTAGTGTTACTAGTTGCCCAGCCCCAGTCTAAACACTCCCAGATTCTCCTTGTTCACTCTTTGAGGTTACACTCTCCCCATGGCACCAGCATAATCCTTGAGTTTTCTGTGCCAAAAAGAAATGGCACAAATAGTGGTCTGAACAACCATTAATTCAATTACTCACTGAAACGGTGGTTGAGTCACCTTCCCTGGAGGTGTTTAAGGGAAAGGGTGGATGAGGTGTTGAGGGGCATGGTTTAGTGTTTGATAGGAGTGGTTGGACTTGATGATCTGGTGGGTCTCTTCCAACCTGGTGGTGATTAAAAGTGTTTATATCATTGTTTCACAAAAAGAGGAGCTGATGATGAAACATGAAATGTCTTGTCCAGAATTATGGAGCTGTGAACATTACTGCCAATGTTGGATTCACTCATGATTCATATCCCTGTTTTCTAAACACTAGAAAGAAACATATCAGGTCTGTGAAAACGCTTGAATGCAAAAAAAAAAATTAAATCAGCAAGTTTCTGCAATGTTATCATTCTATTAATATGCTAAGAATCATAGGTGAACATGGACCAGAAGGCAAGTACAAAAGCCATGGTTAAGTCATACAACGAGTTAGATGCCTAAGTCAAAATCTTAGGGTTTGAAATTGCAGAAGCATAAGACATAAACATATAATGCTCCACAGAACACTTCTGGTCCAAAAATGAATTCAATCCAAAAAATAATGAAATTCAAGAAAATTCTTATAAAAGTATTTGGCATTTAGATTTGGGAGTTGGCACTGGTTTAGTGTGGGATCTGTTCTGGACATCAATAAGGACACAGCAAGTGATCTATTACTGTGTCTTCTTGAAATTTATCAGTCATAATTCAGCTGTCTTTCTGTTTCTCCCTTCAAACTATATCAGTGATTTGATTAATCCTATTCCAGGTCCTTGCTTCCAGTCTTTTCTTTAAATCACACAGATTTTTAAGTTACACCTATTGTACCCCTCTGCTTCACATTTTAAATTTCTTCAAGTTTTACATTGATCTTATTTGAGCTCACCATTTCCATTGTTCACTTAGAACCGCATCAGCTTTTTTAATTGCTTTATTTTCCCTGTCTGCTTCAATTTCTAAACTTAAATCACATCAGTTATACATTAACTTTTCAATCACTCTTGTCTCAGACATCTATTTTTACTTACTTTAAATCTCATCAGCTTTCATATTGATGTAATTTTTATAACAGCTGTATTACTTATCGTGGCATATTGACTTAAAAAGGATTTCCAATTTGTGTAAATCTCTGTGGTTTTTTTATGTTTGCAGTACTTTTGTGTGGTATATTAAACTACAGAAAAAGTTATTTTCTACATGATAATATTGTAACTAGAAACACAGAGTCCTTAACATACAATATTTTTCCTTAACAAAATATCTAAACCAAATGTTCTGAAAGTAATGGGAGTCTTTCCAAGTAGCATTTCAGAAAAAATGCAAAGACAGCATTTTAAAAGAATTATACTCCCACGCTATTAAACTGATATACATTTTCATAGGAAAGATCAGATATGAGATAAATTTAAGACAGAGGTTGAACTTTAAAATAGACATAAATTATATACTGGTGTTATTTTAGTAACAACTGTTTCTAAATGACAAGATAAGTAATGTAAGCAAATCTAGCTTACCAAGCTGATCTGAGAGAAGGAATGGAATACTGCATTTGTCTTTGACTTGATCAGAAAGGCAGATAAGAGTCTGCTACCCTCACTACGGTTACTCCCTCAGGAAAGAAACGTATCTGCCTTTTTTCTTTTCCTGAAGACATGAAATGCAGGGCCAGAACTGGTGCCCTGCAACCTGCCAAATGCCCTACTGATTTTTATGGGTCTGCATTGTCAGCCATTTACTGCCTTCTATATTGCCACATTTTGCAAGTAAATGTGGAGATGTTAGGATCTTATTACTCAACTAGACAGTCAGATGTATAGAGATGAGGACTACATCCTTTCAGACGGCGGACTTTCTGCTGTTTTCCTGCATTAGGCATCAGATTGGGTGTCCTGCTAAATATAGACATCTGAACTAGTTACCGCCAGTTCCCTCAATAGCCAATGGAAAAAAAATTGGCACGTCATGGTTATGCCTCATCTCATCAGCTGAATGATACTCTAAAAATACCTAATGATACAATATTAGCTCCGTGGACCTGAATTTTTGGTTATCTTAATATCAATCCCATCGTAATATCTTATTCTCTAACTATTACAGATTTTATTCTGTACACAAATACATTCTGTTGCACTACTAAAAGTCTTAGCATATAAATTATCATTACTTACAAACAGATATGTATAGAGATCTGTACAAAAAAGAAAAAAAACCAAAACCACCCAAAGCCAAAATGCGTGGATTACACCTGTTGCAATGATTTGTATGTCAGAAAGTCCTTAATGCCTTGAAAGATAACACGGTATGTTTTAAAATTGCCTCATTGAGATGAGATTGGAGGTTTAGAGTAATTACAAGGAGAACATCTGAATCTACAAGTTTTTGTTGCCTAGTGCATAAAATGAAATATGTGAGAAATTTACTTATAATATATGTCTAATCATAACACTTCCAATCAATAGTATGAAAATAATAATAAGATTTTATCAAGCACTGAAAATAAATTTACAGTAACACAGGAAGTTCCTCTGGTTTAGTAATTTTTTTTAAGGGAAAAAGAATTTCTCCAAAGGTATGTTTCCTTGAGTGGCATAACCAATGAAGTTTTTGTTTTCTAAATTAGGTGGGAAAGGGGATCTAGAAAGGACAAGATATAGAAAGGAGATATTAAAAGGGCAATACAGAAAGAACAAAAGAAAGGAGATACAGAAAGAATAAGATATAGGAAGAACAAGATTATTAGATGGGTTGCATCAAAAGAAGCATGGCCAGCAGGTCAAGGGAAGTGATTCTGCTCCTCTAATCCTCTGCTGTGAGACCACGTCTGGAGTACTGGTCCAGTTCTGGAATCCTCAACAAAAGAAAGATATGGAGCTGTTGGAACGGGTCCAGAGGAGGGCTACAAAGATGATCAGAGGGCTGGAGCATCTCACACATGAGGACAGGCTGAGAGGAAATTTCGAAAGGGACAGATTTAGACTATATATTAGGAAGAATTTCTTCATGAGAGTCGTGAGGCACACGTTGCCTAGGGAAGTTGTGGTTGTCCCATCCCTGGAGGTGTTCAAGGACAGGTTGGATGTGGCCTTAGGCAGCCTGGTCTAGTGGGATGTCCCTGCCCATATCAGGGGCATTTGAACTAGATAATCTTTAAGGTGTCTTCCAACACTAACTATTCTATGATTCTATGAGGGCATATTTTTTATTTTTTCTTTTGATGCAAGAATATTTCCTCCCTTCTGTTTGTTCCTTCTGCATCCTGACAATTCTTCCTTAGGAAGCAGAAAAGATCATCAAAGGACTTTGAAATTGCTTCCTTCTCATTCAGTTCTCAATTAGAGATGAAGGTTCTACTGTAAATAATCACTACTTCTGCCCCAGTCATAGGAGATAAGACAAAAACTTTGTTGGGGAACAAAAGTGAATCTATCACTAGCCAGGTGATGTAGAAGTGGTTGACGTAAGACCTATATATGAAAGTGGAATCTGTGAATTAGATAGTAAAGCTGGAAAATGTGAGAACTGGACAGCTTAACCGATGAAAAGAAAAGATCTTAGAGAACAGGACCGATTTCAAGGAACAAGTCTAATTGTAGAATACTGATGTGATTAAAAGTAGGAACAAAACATCCTTCACAGATGTTGGGAGGGTAGGGCAGGGACCAAAGTTACCTTATATAAATCACTCTAGGAATAACCAGGAATTCCAAAAGCAGAAGACAGAAAAATGAAATCACCACAAATCTTCATCTTAAAATAAATGATAATAAGTGTTTAATTAGTAGCAGACCTGATGAAGCCTGGTTTCCAATTCCTTTTTTTTTTGCACGGGTCTTTAACATTCTACTGTATCACCCATAAGACAAGACATTTCCTGCAATGCCTCCCCACAGTCCCAAATGCTTATCCCTGTGATACATTCACTTCCTCTCCATTTACCTGCTCTGCCCTTCCTTTTCAGCATCCGGAACTCTGCTGCATCTTCATCTCCTTTCTGTGACCTAAAATTAATAGGTGAATAAAAACCACCAGCTATAATAGCTGATTCTGACTCACATGGGTGGTGATTGACCGGACAGTGATAAACAAACTGAACTGAACAGGTAAGCATTCTACAGCTTTTTGTCATTTGGGGAATTACTGTATTATTCTTCTCAGTTTGATTCAGGTGCAGATTTTCTCTGAAGTCGTAGAAACTTCAAGAGAGATTCAGTTGCCTAAACTAAAACCTGCAGTTCCATTTGCAACACACTAACTCCAGCAGATATGACACAAGTTGGAAGTGATTGTTCATCCTTCTACATTGGCTGCTGGAGACTGAATGACATTACCTGGTGACATGATACCTGTATTTAGGTACCTTGAAAATACAGGCACAGGATACTATGGGAGGGTCCTATAAATAACTTAACATTGATCAGCTACTTCTTGTCATAGAAATGCTGCAGTGAGAGATTGGTAGAAGAAATTTTAGGGAGTAACAAGACAAAATACTCAACATAAGTGAAATATACCACAAAGAACAAATTCATATATATGTAGACTTGCAGACCAATGAAGAATAAGCAAGCTGTAAAGTGTATCATTAAACATAAAAATGTTCTCAAGCAAGTCCTAGAGGGAAGAGAATGAAACCATCAAGATCAGCATCATAGTCTCAACAGACTGAGGATTTCCCCCGCAACCCCCCACTTTATGCAGCCAAACTTATGTCCCTCCTTAGGACTCAGAGGGGCAGTGAAGAGATGAGCTTTACACCAGAAAATAGTAGTTCATGTATTTATCATTTTTACTGTATATAACTTGAACTCTAATTGTTATTACCACTGTAACCATAGTAGGTTAGTGTGTTTAGTCCTTAATTAGACTAAAGATATATTCTTTATTAGTGACATGCTTTGAATGGAAAAGACTAGTGGGGATTAAGAAAAACCTGCTCTAACCTGGATGCAAGAAATGGATAATGGAAAGCTATTATACTGTCCAAGATAAAAAAAAAAAAATCCAAGTAGCCACTTTGGTTTGAGTGAGAGCGCTTGGAAGGACATCTTAATCTTAACTGATCAGATGATTTTGGAGGTGGAGTGAGATATGAAAACCATTTTTGTGAGCTGATGTAGAAAAGGTCTTTGGTCTAAGAAAAGCAAGGACTCTCCAGGTCCTTGGAGAAGAGTTGCCGAAAAGGGCTCTCATATGCAAATGTAGAAAATAAAGATCTCTGAATAAAATGCAAACAGGTTTTGTTTTAAATTCACAGTATGGTTCCTCTGTTTTAAATATCTGGTAGTGATTTTGCTTATATTTGTTATATATTGGCAAATAACTTGTTCAGTTACCATACTTACTCTCAAGATATGTGGCAAAATTGCCAACATATATACCATTACTCAAATGGACTTAGGTCTTTGGACAGAATGGATTCCAATTTTGTAACTATGAATATTCCTTTACATTAAATTACTTAGTAATTCCAAAAATGTTTCTATAACTTTCATCTGAGACTATTCACTGTTCACCTTACATGACTTTAAAACCATAATGTCTCTAAAAGCAGCTTTCCTAAAGAGTCTGAGACATAGAAGCAGTTGTTATTTTTATAGTTATGATTATACACTCTTCTTTAGGAATGAAGAAATGATGAAACTTTCTTCATAATTTAAGAAATGAGAATTCTTATCAGCCAAATTGTGCGCAGACATTTGACAGCAGCATCTTACGCACAGCAAGGGCAATTTTAAAACATCTGAATCCTGACAGCAAGATGTACTGTAAAGAGTTTTACTGTACTATCAAGGAACAAATGATACAACAAATTGATGACTGCTTTTAACTTTTATGAATAACTCAGAAATGATTCAGTCATCGGTTATAATGTTGAGGAGAGATAAATTTTCCTTTATAATTCAAAGACAGATTTTAGTTCTTGTTATTTTTAATCATACCTCTACTTTGGTTTAGAATCTGTCATCTAGAAATCCCTGAAGCTTACAGTGTTTCTTAGTCTGCTGAAAATACTTTTGCCTTTGGCTGCCTTTAGGGTTGAGGCTAGAAGAGCGCAGTGCAGTATGCCAAGGTCTTGGACAGATGTAGAGAGAACTCTACTGGGTCTGAGAGACTTTTTTTTTGGAAAGTAAATAGATTGATCGAATACTGGGTGGGAGGAGGAAAAGAATTCAGTGAGGAAAAATGATAAAAAAGAAACTATTTGTATTGCTTTAAAGTTCATGTATCCTACACCTGAGTGAAAACGTTCAGCTCTTTTAATAAATACGTAAGGCCTCTGAGAATGCAATCTATGAATCACCTGTCAACAATTACTTTGATTGAAAGAAAAAAAAAATCTTCCAAACCTCCTGCTTTTACTAGCGTTAAATTTATATTCAGTAGGATCATCAGTAACTTTTACATTTCCCCGTGAAGCAATTTTGCTGCCTTATTTTCCTCTCCTCATCTTCTCTCTTGGTTGCAAAAAAAGGTCAGAGTTCCAAAGGTAAATGAAACATTATCTCCATCAGCTTTATAATGTGTGAGTTGATCTATATACCCTGTGCATTTGAATTATTATTGTGCGTTATTATTAGCGATCACTACTCTATATATTCAGCAATCTAAAGTGTGTTAGCTACTTTGCAGAAGAGCAGCTGAGATTGTGTCTGTTTTGTGTGGCACCTACAATTCAGCTTCGTGTCTAACACAGTTCAGATGGGGATGTGAAACTCTAATAAGGTACAAACAAGTCAAGGCTGGGGTCAAACATAGTTCACAAAAAGCTAGTACCAAATGGTAGATATCTACACAGATAAAATAAAAAGAATAATATTGAAAAATATTCTAAAGCACTTAATGTGTAAAAATTTGTCATTTTTATAGTGATATATAGGGAATATTTATATTATCGCTAAAGGAAGCTTTAGAGTTCTGGATATCTAAAAATAGATGTCTGCAGTTTGGATCTCCTGAAGTAAGGTTGGCTTCACGGGCACTTTGAGTTCCCATCAGGCACTCTGTCACTAAGGTCTTATTTAGGTTTAGATTTATTGAGGCTTCCTGTGTCCCCCTGAGTGAATCTGTTTCGCTATTCTTTAAATAACTTATTTTAAAAATATTAATCACATCCCTAAACATTACTGACTACTGCATTTCTCAGCAAGAACATTCTGATTCCATAAGGTTTTGAATTTTTTGGGGATTGTCACAGTTATCCTAAAGGCAGGGGGTTCCACATGAATAAAAAAGGTCTGATTGGCACAAGTACTGGTCAACAAAATATAGCACCAGACTAGAGCAGGAGAGGAATTAAAATAGACAAAATAAGCTGAGAACATGAACAGGATGTAGTGCCTCATTCTACACATGACAGACACTTAGAGCTTTTAACTGTTTACCTATCCTCCAATACAAAATTTGATATATATCTCTTTGAGGAATGGTATAAACTTCAGGAATTTAGAGCACTGTGAATAATATAGTAGTGCTATGCTACTGCTCTGCAGAGAAGTGAATTTTGTCCATTCAGGGGAAAAAAACATGTAATGAGTGTGTTACACTAACAGTGACTTTCCTGTCTATATTCACTCCAGATTAAACAAGGGGTAGCTGAGCTGAACTACATGCATGTTACACAAAATACGTAGATCTCTATGCCTTTGATACGCCTTAGTTGGGTTTGCAGGCAAGTGAAAGTGAACACTATAGAGATGCACAATGAAATGTACTTCAGGAACATATAGGCAGAAAGACAAATAAGTACGTCTTTCTGACACTGGATCAGAAATTTATTTTCTAAAGTTACAGACTGAACAGAGAGGATAGTTTTTGTCACAGGAAATAGGAATGTTAGAAAACAAAAAATTCCACACTCCTTGTTTACTATGTAATGATAATGTTTATTTTAAAGTAGGTAGAGTGTGATCTCAGTATACTTAAGTTTCATAGTTTGTTGAGCCACATGTAATAAATTCAGTGAATAACTTTATTTGCAGCCTTGAAAAAATTATAATTTCATAACCCCCGAAAAGCATTAGACAGTTATATTAGCATATAAAAATGTAAAAGACTTACAAATCCTGACTCTCTTTGAACACGTAAATAATAATATTTTCAGTGGGGAGAAGCTTGGTAATTTGCTAATCAATCTTGTAGTTACTTCCTCCACTTCTAATGATGACACAATTGAATATTATGATATCAGTCTTCTCACTCTGTCCTCTCAGGGTATCAGAAACACAATGGTATTTTGGTAAATTAAAAATAATGGAATATGCTTCTCAGAGTCACATGAATCAGCTGTGATAATGTAAATATTGTTGGCACCTTCCATACTTTCTGCCTGTTTTTTTTTTGGTATATTTTCTAGTTAAAAATAGCTAGAAATATCAGCATAAGCCTGAATGTCCATAACTCAGTGACACACTTTTTATTTTTTTTTTATTTTGGAATTTAACAGAAAATTTTTTTTGAATGTATACATATTTTTTTTCTCGATACAGGTAGGTTATAGTTATTCCTCGCTTTCTGGAACAAATTCAGGAAAATAATCAAGACTCTAGGTGTTTTTATTGTGTTGTTTTCAGTATTTGAAGACACTGAGGATATTTTCAGTCAAGTAGAGTATAAAAAGAAGGGGATAGGAGAATACAAAGACAATCATGACTATATCATATGAGAAAGAGCTAGTTATTTTAGGGTAGCAAAGATGGGTTTCAATTTAAAAATGCATTATTATGTTACCACATTGCTTCATATAATGTGTTCATACAATTGTCTCTAATTGTAAATACACCATGACAAAAGATTCCTGATTGGATTTTTCATATATTTCTATGGAGCTCTGCAATATCCTTAATGATAATTCCATGACGAACAGAAATTTGCAAATTCATTTTCTTCTTTATTTACTTTTCTGATTGTTCTCCTTACACAAACATAAAAGAACACTGAGTCAGCGGTAGTTAAATTTCCTTCAGTACACTGGATAGTTAAGCATATTATTCAGTTGGACTAGAAATGCTGGTAATTAGAATCTTAGAATCTGGCTGGAAACAATTACATTAATTTCCGTTGATTTTATCGTAGTGCTCAAAAATGTTATCAAACATAAAGATAAGTGAAATCCCACTAATATAAGTTTTTATTAAGACTATAAAACAAAAATACACAATAAGGGAGAGAATGTAAAATAAACCATATTTTTAAAGGATTCTTTCAGTTTTTCTTTAAGCTTATGACAAACAAGAGGACACAGGGCTGCATTCAACCTTGGTGTAAACTCCACTGAAGTTAGCTGAGATACACCAAACATAGTTTTGCCCCAGAGGGTTTTACATTCATTTATTTTAAATGAAGTCTATACATATTTTAAAATGAGCATTGCCCTTCAGAATGCCAAAGTAGTGAAAGCAAAAAGAAAGACATCCTGAAAGATAAAAGAAAATGGGTGCGTTAGGAAGTATTTTAGGCCAGAAAGTCAAACAATTTAACCACCCTTCCAGTCTCATTCAGCTGATTCTCACTTTGCTTATGCCAAGTGTGTGAATTAAACTCTAGTGAGAATGGAGAGGGCAATTCATATGCCCTTCGTACTTCTGACTAATTTGGATCCTTCTAAAAGAGACTGCATTGTTCCCTTGTTTGGTACACTGTTAATTTCAGAAAAATGGAAAGAAAGAGATGATGTCTTTAGATATGGTGCCGTTCCCCAGGACAAAATGGTGATTAGAGTCTTCAGCTCAGTTTTTAATGCTTTTATAGCTATATAACTTCTGTCTGAAGAGAATTATGAGCTGCATGTAGAACTGCATATTCAATCCTTCCTCCATACCTTCTTTCCCAGTGCATAGAATAATGGGAGAAAATGCAGAGGCCATGGATTACTATCTCGTTCTGCCACTGAGGGCAGAAGTTAATTTGTAAAAGGATGTAAGAATCAGTTGCTGTGTCTGTATTGCTAGAGTAATTACAGATCTACCAATGAAATTTCAAGTGTTCAGAGACCACTTTTCCATGCACAATGTTGTTTGCGAGCCAGGTGTATGCCTTGTTGTCCCCATCCTGGCTTCCAGATGATGCTTCAAGAGGCTGCTGGTCTCCTATAAGTCCTAAATCGCATCTCTCAACTTCATGTTAAGGTATAAGTTACCATAGGACATAAGAATGGCTGTTGCTGGCTACTGTATCTCCTCTTATGGAACACAAGGAGTGTACCACTTGTTACAATCTGAGTGGAATGGAGAGGAAGGCATAATACCTGTTTCTTTTGATATCAGATTGAAAGAACTGAATCTACTTGCGTGAGAGGGTACAGCAGAAACCATATCTCCTTGAAGATGATCCACGGTTCAAGTGCTCTTTGAGACAAATTGTGATTATTAATTCCTCTGTTAATGAGAGTAATAAGGGAGTATAAGTCCTCTGAAAAGTAAAATTATCCAAGTGTCTTCTCTTGTGACACATTCGCATTGCAGTTCATATTTATGCTGGAGTGTTTCTAATGCAGCAGATATGGACACAGGTGACTATAAGTCTACCAGCTATGATGAATGCTTTCAGACACATAGAATCATATACACATGGAACGGTTTGGTTTGTAAGGAATCTTAACGATTACACCCCTGCCATGGGCAGGGACACCTCCCACTAGACCAGGCTGCTCAAGGCCCCATCCAGCCCGGCCTTGAACACCTCCAGGCAGGAGGCATCTACAACTTCCCTGGGCAATCTGTTCCAATGCCTCACCACTCTCATTGTGAAGAATATTTTCCAAATGTCTAATCTAAATCTACCCCTTCCAGCCTATGTTTTTTCCCCCTCATTCTATCACTGCAGGTCCTTGTAAAGAGTCTCTCCCCAGCTTTCTTGTATGCCCCTTCAGGTACTAGAGGGCCCCTATAAGGTGTCCCTGGAGCCTTCTCCAGGCTGAATAACACCAGCTCTCTGAGCCTGTATGAAAGAGATGCTCCAGTTCTCTGATCATCTTCATGGCCCTCCTCTGGACCTGTTCCAACAGTTCCACATCCTTCTTATGTTGGGGATTCCAGAACTGGATGCAGTATTCCAAGTGGGATCTCATGAGAGTGGAGTAGAGGGGCA
The DNA here is from genome assembly GCA_033459285.1 of Clamator glandarius. Lineage (NCBI taxonomy): Eukaryota > Metazoa > Chordata > Aves > Cuculiformes > Cuculidae > Clamator > Clamator glandarius. The sequence goes on from JAUNZM010000227.1 coordinate 6,145,139, forward strand.
CAATCCCCTCCCCTGACCTTCTGGCCACGCTTCTTTTGATGCAGCCCAGGATACAGTTGGTCCTCTGGGCTGCCAGCACACATTGCCAACTCACGATGAGCTTCTCATCAATGAGCATGCCCAAGTCCTTCTCTGTAGGGCTAGCCTCAATCACGTGATACCCCATCCTGTACTGAAACTGCAGATTGCTCCAACAAATGTGTAGGACCTTACACTTGGCCTTGTTGAACCTCGAGGTTCACACATGCCCACTTCTCCAGCTTATCCGGGTCCCTCACATATCTCTTTCTTTCAATTTGGTATTAGGAAGAATGATACTGACTTCTCTTATTACATGCATACAGATGCATTAAGAGTCAGAAACTAATACTGAATTACTTTCTTTCAACACAAATAAATTTGTAAACTCAATCCATCTAATCTACAGTCAGAGAATGCTTATATCACAAATCTTCCTCTCCTGTAACTTGCCTCTTGAACTGCTGTTTTAATTTTGATTTCAGGAGTTGTAAAGACAAAGGTACCTATAACTGCTGCATAAATCCAAACTATTATCCACAGATTGAGGAGCATTATGCTATTTATAATTTATTAAAAACAACAGATAAGTAAAGAAGATGTTAACATAAATTTAAAATAGTTCATTGGATCTTGTAGTTTAATATTTAGAACTAGAACTCCTTCTATAAGTAAGAATTTTATTGAGGAAGGAAGAATGCTTCGGGTTTTTTTTGTTTATTTCTTTGTTTTTGTTAAATTGCTGCTTTTCATTTCTAGAAAAATGTGAAAAGACATTGTCCTTTCAACTTCCTTAAATTCAAAATATCTACAGTTAGTATCTCTCACTGTTTCACTAAGAGCAGTACACAATCCTGCAGCTGTTCTTTATAAGTAGTATACTCAACCACAGCTATGCATTGTATTCTGACCTTTTTATTGGTGCTCTGTATGTCCTCTTCATTCCATCTAGGATATGACAATCAGACTGCTGAAACAGGCAGAAATTTATTGATCACATTGTCCCTGAAATGTTTTTCTTTTGCACTGTCTCAGTTCCCTGTTCATTGCACTGATTTTAAAATGTTATTCCATACCAAGTAGTGCATGTCATTAGTTGGCATTAGATTGTGAATTTATGCTTGAGTCAAAGAGTACTTGGGAATTCTGCTTCCTTCGGGTGGCTCCCTTTATGCAATACCCAGTGCATATATTTCATTGAAGAATTTCTAAAGATCTTGGAAATTTTGTAACACTCATCATCTGTTTTGAAGTAGAGAAGAAGCTGACAAGTGATAGGAGGAGTAAGATATTTGTTTTCTGGTAGTCTAGATCCACCTAGTGATCATCATTTATACTGATTTCTAACAAGCTTCTAATTTAGGTATTTGTTGTGGAGGATTCTCTAAAGAGAAAAAAAGGAAGGTTACACTAGTCTGGCAAAACTGTTCTGGGGAACTCTGATGAATGCTAAGAACTGGGCTGGCATTCAGAAAGGTGAAATATGATTTAGAAACATCTTTGTTCTTTTCTCCACTCCTGAGTCCTTTCAAATGATTACAGAGGCTCTGACTTCTAATGTGTGAGAATGTTTTACTGGCTCAGTGATGCTTATATTCATTACGCCCTTATCTATGCAGAATCATGGAAATACTCTTTTGGATGCTCTACAGGAGACACCGAATCATGCATATTTGTTATAGTTTAATGCAATTTCAGGAAAAAAAATTGTCATAGTTTGTAGCTAGGGAAAAATGAAATGCTCCCTTATTCCATAAAATAAACACTCAGTTCCCACACTAAGCACAGCAGTCTTCAAAAATAATATACAGGTAGTCTTTGCTCTAAGTATTGGAGATTACATGAGAATTATTTCTCCAGTGGATTTCCATGATTTCAAAATCAAATTTGACAGATATTTTCTTGATTAAGACTAAAAAAAGGGCAAAATACAATCTTGGCTTGCCAATGAAATTGGAATAATGAATCTATTTTTGCACTGAACCTATTTAAACATGAAGAGATATTTTTGCCTTAATTTTATTTGCCTTTGATTTGCATAAGGTGAAAGAAATAAAATTTCAACGGGACTCATTTATTAGTAATTTTTAATATCTGGACATCATTTTGGCTTTTCAGTCTGAAAGTTTTAAAAATAACAAGTTCATTTGCTTATACTTTACTACAGACTGAATATCAAGATTGGAACTGTTAACAGCCTTTTATCCACAAAGTTCTACTGTTTTATATTTTCAAAAAAGAAGTAGAAATTTATATAAAAAAGAAATCATTATGGCACATCCAAACAGTTCATCCATACTATGGTCTTTTGACCATTATTTGAAAGACAAGTCTAGACAACAGGAGAAAATGACATTTTTAGCATCATATATAAGTTTATATATTATCCTATTATATCATAATAGGAACACAACTACTAAAAACCAATTGGTAAATATTTTAGCATTTCAAAAATACACATTGACGTCATACAGTTTTTGTGACTGAGAACTGCACTGAATTAAAAATAAAAGGGCATTGTTTCCAAATTTAATAAAGAAATTCTGCATTACAGTATGTATATTACACTAAGTGATATAAAGAAACTCATTATCTCCTCCAACCACCCTGACCCAAGGATCCCTCCTGCCTAGTTGCTGGAGCCCAACCTCAGGACCTGGAGTTTCTGTCCAGGCTGAGGTACATGACTGCTGCTTTCCATTTTTTGCAGTCACAACTGGTAATGAAGCTATGTATGTGTCCCAGAAACAGACAGACAGACACGCACACACACACAAGCAGGACGCTGGCACAGCTGGTTGCACAGGACCCACATAAACACAAGCACAGACAGCCAAGTCCCCTCCTCCTATTGGGCTGATGGAGACAGGAGGTCACTAGTGCAGCACAGACACAACTGTTTCCATGTTCACAAGAACACATGCATTCATGGTTCTCTTGAGTACTGGCAAAGCCCCTCTGTCTGCCCAGCACTCCTGCCAGCATCTCGACCCCCTTACGCACCCATGGTTCTCGTCTTTGTGGGCTGGTCCAGCCTGGTGCTTCATACTTGTGTGTTACACTCACAGACTCATCACCCAGGCATCCCTCAATCACAGGTCCCCCAGATACCAACACAGACCCTTCACCCACCTGATACCATGGACCAGACCCGAGGCTCCTGGCTTGTCAGCTGTTCCAGGTTAAGGTTTGCCACTGAGTAGACATGCAGACCCATGAACACTATTCTTGGAGAAGATAAAGATGCTCAGAATCCTAGCAGCCAACACATGGCACGCAGGCTATGTTCTGTGGTCCCAGGCCAGCCACTGAGCTCCCTCCTCACACTGGTCCCTCCATCAGCTGTTTTTTGGGACATACACTATTGCCAGTCCATGGCTGGAGCTTGAGAACACTCACTTGCTCAAGTCACTGATGCTAAGACCTCACTCCAACCTCCTCCAACATCCTCAATGCTGGATTCTTATTCTTATCAGTTGCAATATCCTGGTTTACCTGAAGTTTCCTGATAGTCCATCAATTAGTGTGAATGACCAGGCTTGTTTACATTTGTCTTTGTTAGTGTAAATTTATCAAGTTTCATGTCTCTCTCTGTGTTTTCTTCCTCCCTTTCTTTAATAAAATAAAAATAAAACTGACTAAAGTAAACCTTCTCACTTTCCATATGTCTTTACTGATTCATGCAACTGACCATGTTTGTTTATATCACAACCACTATTGTCATGTGTGGTCAAGTTTATCTCTGTGTTTTCTTGTTTGTGGCTCGTTGATCTGATAACCTTAAAGGAGCAGACACTCCTTCCATATACCCTCATGTGTTATTTTCAATCAGTAAAGTCACTTCAGAGGAGAATACACATGTAAAACATAAAATATGTGAAGACAGAGTGGAAGAAACACAAGGAGGGGGTGTTATTGAAGGAGTCCCTTTACAAAATCAATTAAAATTAGTATTATCTTGTATAAAGAAGAATCTTTGTAAGGTTGATGATGTAGAAGGAGAGTTATCATAAACAGAGGACAAACAGGTTCTAGAAAGGTTTTCAAGCAACTTCTTTGATAAATCTCTCAAATGAGCTTGCTCTTTCTCATATGTGCAAAAGCTTAAACAGCACCAGAAGCCTTACTTGCACTTACAGGTGAAAACTAAAAAACACTTAAATGAGTACACTTTATATAATCAGTTAAACTAACACCCAGTTTTAAAAATATGCGTGTACACTAAGCATCTTAGTGTAGTGAATGAAAATGTATTTAGGTTTCCAAAAAATAACAGTCTCTGACACATTCTTTTGTGTATTTCTTAATTAGTACCTTTACTAAGTCTTTTAACCTCATTTCCTTCTCCTCTCTTCTCCGACTCTTGGACTTGGTTGTTATATTGCTTGTTTGTTTCTTTCCCCACAGCTATAACATTGGAAGCAGAATCTTCTGGGAGAATGATTTTCTCTTGCTAGGGTCTAGTTATACACCTTATAGTGATGTCCCTGGTGACTATTTTGCTTAGACTTGAAGAAAATATGTTTTACTTTTATATTTTAGTAGTGAAAAAATAGTATCAGTTACTTCAACAATAGCAGCCTATGGGGGAAAAGAAGGAAAACCACCATATACATGTCAATAAACAAAATCTAAGATGAAATTAATCAAAGGCTTCAGTATCCAGATACACATTTGTAGGGGGAAAGAAGGCTAGGTGGAACTGCCTCCTCATTAGGTTACACTGTCTTCCTGCAACAGTATTAGCGATGGTCAGTTAATGTTGGTCTGTCACTTGATTGGAAATCAGATATTAAATCCTTTTATTTATTTATTTATTTTTTAGTTAATGTCAAATATGTGAGCAGGATAGCCTGTGCTAGATACTTCAAAATATTCATGTGTATTTTAGGGATTTAGGAAATATGGAGAACCACAAAGTTGGTACACAAAAGCTCTTCAGGCTTGGGCCTCTTACTTAAATGCAGGTAGATATATTAATCAATTTCACAAGAATAGATTGGACTTACCTGTATTTAAGAATCCATAGCTATTACTGCCCATGGTCCACTGTTTTCTTTCAAAGCATAATCAGAAAAAGAGAAAGTCCTGAAAACCTTTTATATAAAGTTTTATGAATCATGCAGGAAATTGATGATAAAGGTAAAATATCTACTTCAGCTCAATTTCAGATCCATATCTCACCATGACCATTTGCTGTAGACTAATTATACGACAAAGCTCCATCACTGTAGAAATCAAAGTATATGATTCATTAGACCAATGGAAAAAAGAACAAAATGGAAGCATTGCTGAAATGTAGTTGATATGAAGGATAGCTTTGAAAGAAGACACAGCAGCTTCTAACTGTACCATTTTCCAAGCTAATTTCTTGATTGGGTCAGAAAACTAGTCTTTGCACCATCACATTCCCTGCTGTGCCAGAGCCATAGAAAGCTGGGCTCCCTTTTGCTGCCAGATCCAAAACAAGAAGCTAGCACTACAGCTACTGCTAGAGAGTGAGAAGACCCTCCTATATGAAGCTGTTGCACTTGTTTCTTTTGTTCTTCCGGCTCCCCTAGGCTGTGACAAAGAGACTATGAGCCTTGCCTCTCCACTCTATTATAGCTATGGCATAACTGGCTCAGCCCCTAATCTCTGTTATTGCACTAGAACAACTCCACTTCATTCAAATACTCATAAAATAGCTTAAGAAGTAGTGCAGAATTTTAGTCCTTGCTCACTGGGCTGCTAATGCCTTTTTACTTCATAACTGTTGAGAATTTCTAAGTTCTTGCAACCTACCACTCTCAAAAATGAATTTGGAATCATTCAGATAATGTTTCAAACTGTGAAGTGCAAAGCTAACTATCAAAATTTTAAAAATGTCAAAAAAGAAGATTTTAGGATTTGAATTTTCGTTTTTATTGAGAGCAGAAGAGACAAAATATAAACTAGCCATTGGCTATTTACAAAAAGAACTCTGTGTTTATAACTTTAAGAGAGTTTTTTTTTAAAGACTGTACAATCAGAAAAATATTTTCATGTGTATAATATTTAGAATACTTGTTCACTTTTTGTAGCTATTGTTTATTTAAAAAAATAAAAATAGCCAATAGAGTGTACTAGGTTTCTCTCTATTGTTAAGAAGAAGATATTTTTTATAGCTTTAAAGAAATAAAAATGTGGAAATTAAAGTAGTGGCATTCTTCATTGCTGATTTCTGGCATGCAAGTTTCTTTAGGTCCTGTAAGATTGCATTAGTCACAGTAACAACATGTCATATCTAAAATGCTGAGGAAACAAAGTAGGAAAGTCACCAGAAGTGACACATTGCAATATAGCCTGGCACGGAGCAATATATCAGAATGTGTAATGGCTAGAACCAATTTATCCATTTATTCTATAATCCTTTAAGAGAGCAATTTATTTAAGTGATGTTTTGGGAATGTTTTAAATCATTTTTAAAGGATCTGCACAACAGTTTCCTGTATTGTATAGCAAGCTGCTACTACTCGAAAGTTTTGGGGCCAATTCCTGGTTCACATGAGAGAAGTGTTACCAGTATCATAAAATAGATGCAAACATATGTTATGAAGTTAATGCTAAGATAGAAACAGATTGGGTTGACAACATCTTGAAGACTGCATTAATGACTCATTTGCATAAAGTCACTTCAGTGTAAAATTTTATATTCTGTTTACTAATTGTCTCAGCCTGAAGAAAGTTAGCTTAAACCACTAGCAAAACAAAGATATCTCAGAGAACTGGTGATAAAAGAGTTATACTCTGTATGGTAGCATAACTGTTACCTCTGTTATCACTCCTGGTTTTTTTGTCCATGCTTTGTCCCAGTACCTTTTGAACATATACTTTCCTTTCTTTCTGATTCAGGTAAACACAGTTCTGACCTTTCAAAAGACCTTATCTCCCATTCTTCCTACAAGTTTTAGGGACCTTCTAACTTAGAATTTTTTGCAAGGAAATGTGTGCGTATAAACAGTTCCTTCTGATATTTTCTAATTTTAATTATTTTTGTAGTAATGTTTTCTTTATTTTTGACTTTCTTACTGCCTAGATGCTTCCGTATTTAAAGACAAAGAATTTCAAAACTATCTTGTAGCAAAAATGTACCAGTTTAAAAAAGTACATTTCTGATACTGCCTTTTGTATTTTTTGGAAAAAAAACCAAACCACATTATCCTGACAAAACATTCCATAATTTTTATTCAAATAAATTCACGTTGGCTTTAAGAAAATCACTTTTAAAATAATGAAAATATAGAATTGGAATGGCCTGAAATATTTTTCCAAATGGTCATTAAAATATGAAGGTTGTTGTACTATACAGAGCTATGAAAATGCAACATAAGCTTTATCCTAGCAGATAATTTTTGCTGACTTAACCTGGAAAACGTGGAAGTAAATAGATAATTATAATTATCTGCTGATTTTACACTGCTATCTGTTGTCTGCCAATTATGGATCTGACCTGTCTCTTTTTATATTTTCAAGGAAAAATACAAACCACTGAAACATCCATAAGTCTTTTGCCTATTAAAGTAAAACTCTCTTTCATAATATTTTTAAATTCAGAATGTGTCTGTAATTCCTAAGCTGCAGTCAAAGGTATTACTGAAGAAAAGCACCTCCGGTGAATTGCCTTGGGGAATATTAACATTTTGTTATTGAGAATTTAAAATGAATCACAAAAGAAAATTTCTCTTCAGACATCCAAAACACAGTTCAACGGAGATCAATACCTGAAACAAAACGGGAAGGTTTTCCAGGCAGATGTGGCCTGACGTGAAAACGCATGGGCAAAATATGCACAACATATCCACTTAATACTTATTTAATTATCTAGGCACTTTGTTTTATAATTCTTCATAAACTACTTAGATGTGAACTGATAGCTTTGCATCACAGATCGTAGAATACAACCTGTAAAAAAATTAATCTAGGGAAAATTAAAGTAATAAAATATAAGAAACATTATATTACCTATATGCTAGCAAGTTTGTTCATTTACAGTTATTTGCAGAATGCATATGAATAACATTTTACATCTAAACCTCATAATTTCATTATAAATTCCAATAGAATAAAGGCTTTTAAATAATAATTGGAATCTCATACATAATTGCAAATGAGTACTGGAAATCATAATGGTAATAGTTTTGTATATTAATATCTGATATTCTAGTTAGTAAAAATACATTTTCTTGAAAGTATATATAATGTTCAGGATCTTGAACCTTTGAAGGTCAATAGCAAGCATTGCAAGAGCACTATATGAGTGACACTGGTGTGGTTAACCCTGTTAATTATAATACGAAGTAGACCTAGTACAGATATTGCTGCGGGGTAAATTGAGTAAGTGTCAAGTGTTTGACCACATCTTCAACAGTAAATGTTGAATTGACATTAGATTCCATACACCATCTAATGGAGGCCCACATGAACATGTGATTGATAGCAATTGTACCAGGTAAGAAAGATTTCATGATCTTTTGTAACAGTTTCATCAAGACAAATTGTATATTGCAGTACTGTTTCTAACAAATCCCTGTCTGCAAGATAAACTTATTCTTATGTCTTTAACTGACAAAAAAAATAAGCAATCATCTCTTACACAGTCATTTAATTTTTTCTAGCTTCATTCAGACCCATGATGAGCATATACCTTCAGATCACAGTTTTTAAGATATTAATTTTATGTTCTTATTCTGATTATGGAATTGAAGTTGAAATTTTTAACACTACTTTGGAAACAAAACTGACTACTTTCAAGTATGAACTATTATGAATTGTTGTTAAAATATAAAACAAGCTGAATAACATTTGCATGATTTGAATCTTACTTAAATTACTTTAACTCTGTTCAGTAGGAGTGATGATATTAACTTGGAATAAGCAACTTCAACATTTTCTTTTACATCTTCATCTCCTTCAGCTTTCTTTCAAGTGCAGCAGAATTATTTGGTTCTGCTGCCTATTTGTGTACATTTCTGAGAAACACATCAATAAATATATTGATACATATTCTCAGCAGTTTAAAGTCTGTAAGATTTATATTCATTGATCTTTTTTCTCCCATGTTAGGCTTTTTCATACTTGATAGTAATTATTTTTTTACCCAATGGAAAGATTCAGTGTAGATGCAGATGAATAGAAGCACCATCTAATTAAACTGGAATTGTGCCTTTTTTTTTTTTGCCTTTTTTATTATTATTACTGGCTTTTAAATCCTTGCTGAGTAGATTTTGGAGTTTGAATATAGCTGTGGTGTCATCAAATCCAGGCAATCAGATCCCATTCTGATTTGTTATATAAATGTAAACAGGTGTGAAAGCTTTATTGGTCATTGTTGTCACTAACTAGAAGTTCCTTAGAGAAGATATAGAACTAGCTATATTCTGCAGATTCTCCTTTAAAATGATCCCTATATGGCTCTTAACTGTCCTGAAGTCATCATCAAATGAGTGTGCACAGACATACCGTAACAGATGGAGATTAATATATGCAGCCAAAATTCCACTAATGAAAGAAATTCTGGAAATTATTTTTATCTGCAACCGCCAAAACAAAGTTCCATTATCCATATTCCTCTGCTGCATTAGGCGAAGTCTGAGGTAGCCTTGCTTCATATAGGACATTCAGACACTGATTGTAGAAAGAAAGAAATTCATTACATGTCTTCATTTTACAAATCTAGTTTCATTGTTGTCATTTTGAGGTTTTCTTTTGTTTTAAATTTTCCTTTATGGCTGGCAATATCTTGCTGACAATATCCATAGTCTCTGAGTCGTTCTTCACTGTATGAAATGCATTGTCCTTTCTTCCTACATTCAAATTCTGCACCATTTCATCCACAGACTGTGTCACTACAACCTGGCAGAACTGTAAATAACACTGAAATTCAAGGCTAAGTTTGTGCTTCTATTTCATTAGTCCTGCAGTTAAGACACCATCTTTCACTGTTAATGACCACAACCCTTCACATAAGCTAGCACTGACTTCTATAAACAATTTCCCCATGTTGTATAATTCTTCTGTTCATTGTGCTGATTCAAATTTTGATCTTAACCATGAGCATTATCAAGCATCTTGACCTTGAATGTTTCCAAGAGTGGGTCTGTGACACACTATTTTACTTACAATGCTCCAAACATTTTTATCTGGAATCAGCGAGAGTGATCCAAACATTATATTTTGAGGTTTGGTTGCTGTGACAATGGAACTGCACCTGAGAATGAAGCATGATAGGATTTAGGCTTTGTTCCCAGAATTGAGTTCCTGAAAATTAGCCAATCAGAGTAGAGAAGAAGCCACGTTTGACCAATCTGTGAATACTTTGCTTAGCATTTTGAGGGTAAATTATACAAAAGCCCCTCGGATCTTCAGAGGTCCCTGCTCAACATAAACAGAGAAAGACCACACCTCGTCTCGCCTCCAATGCTATTGAGAAGATAGCTCCTCTTTCTTGCGATTATAATGAGGAGAAAGGAGCTTGAGGCAGTGCTGCATAAGAAATGTCTCCCTAGGTGACCTATCATATGCACCCATGACCCTGAAGGCCTCAAGGACAGACAGACATCTCAGAGGACCATTGTGGGAATGAAGGGTGATGACTTCTCTCTCTTCCTCTTTTCTCTCTCTCCCTCTTTTCTTCTCTCTCTCTCTTCCTCTTTTCTTTTCTTTCTCTCTCTTGACCCTTTTCTCCTACAAACTAACAATTATTTTACAACAGCCACCAGCATACCTTAACACAATATAAATGTAAACTAAAATCAATTGCTATTAAAGATTCCCAGTGTGTTTATCACCTTATCTTGAATCAAACAAAATTTATGAACCTATTAAAACCTTTTAAAGGGACCTAACAGATCAAAGACATCTTCAACTAGATCAGGTTGCTCAGAGACACTCCAACTTGACACTGAATGTTTCCAGGGCAACCTGTCCCAGTGTTTCACTATGCTTCTTCTAAAAAAATTGCTTACTTATATCTAGTCTACATCCACACTTTTACTTTAAAACTACTACACCTTGTCCTATTGCAACAAGTCCTTCTGGAAAACTGCCTGGAGGAGAAAGACCTGAGGGTGTTGGTTGACAGTCGACTGAACATGAGCCAGCAGTGTGCCCAGGTGGCCAAGAAGGCCAATGGCATCTTGGCTTGGATCAGAAATGGTGCGACCAGCAGGTTCAGGGAGGTTATTCTCCCTCTGTAATCGGTGCTGGTGAGACTGCTCCTTAAATCCTGTGTTCAGTTCTGGGCCCCTCACCACAAGAAGGATGTTGTGGCTCTGGAGCGAGTCCAGAGAAGAGCAACAAAGCTGGTGAAGGAGAACAAATCTTACGAGGAGCGGCTGAGGGAACTGGGGTTGTTTAGCCTTGAAAAGAGGAGGCTGAGGGGAGACCTTATTACTCTCCACAACTACCTGAAGGGAGGTTGCAGAGAGGAGGGCGCTGGCCTCTTCTCCCAAGTGACAGGGGACAGGATAAGAGGGAATGGCCTCAAGCTCCACCAGGGAAGGCTTAGGCTGGACATTAGGAAAAACTTTTTCATGGAAAGTGTCACTGGGCACTGGAACAGGCTGCCCAGGGAGGTGATTGAGACACCTTCCCTGGAGGTGTTTAAGGGACGGGTGGATGAGGTGCTGAGGGGCATGGTTTAGTGATTGATAGGAATGGTGGGACTCGATGATCCGATGGGTCTTTTTCAACCTGGTGATTCTATGATTCTATGATGTCATGCCAGTATATTGAAAGAAAACCTGGTATCACTCGGGTGGGAGAATTGGAAGCAGACTGCCTCTGGCTGACCTCTGAGATTCCAAAATTCTTTTAAAACAGACATTTTGAACATTGCTTGGACAGCACTATTTTTTAATGATTTAAGTGAATAAAAGTTCAAAACACTTTTATGAGTAAAATTGTAGAATCAGAGAATGGAAGGATCCTCAAAGACCATGCAATTCCAACACCCCTGCCGTGGGCAGGGACAGCTCCCATTAGGTCAAGCTGCCCAAGGCCCCAAACAACCTGGCCTTGAACACCTCCAGGGATGAGGCAGCCACGGCTTCCCTGGGTCACCTGTTGCAATATCTCACCACTGCCATCCTGAATAATGTCTTCCTAATGTCTAGTCAAAATCTTTCCCCTCATCCTATCACTACATGCCTTTGTAAAAAGTCCCTCCCATCTTTTTTGTAGGCCCCCTTCAGGTACTGGAAGGCTGTTATAAGGTCTCCTTGGAGCCTTCTCTTCTCCAGGCTGAACAACCTCAGCTCTCTCAGCCTGTCCTCATAGCAGAAGTGCTTCAGCCTTCTGATCGGCTTTATAGCCCTGCACTGATGTTTCACATCAGTGATATGAAATGATGAAATAAATTGCCAAATTAGAATAAAACATTATGACTATTAAGAAACAGTATAAAAAGGGCATGTCTGAAGCAACATTTCTATGATTCTATGCAAAAAACGTCCATAATACTGCCACAATATATTTGGTTTTAACAATTTGGTAAATAACTGGAAGATTTGTGTAAAATTTATAGCACCATTTGAGCACGACTTTTCCAAAACTAAAGCATAAGACATCCAATCTCGAGAATTTAATGTAGAGATGCTGTTTCCACAGTGCTGCTTTAGCATCTTTTAAAAAACTATTTTCTTTGGAAACTATTTTCTAAAAAAAATTACTTCTGTGTTTTAAGATGTCACTTAATTACTTTTTGTACTTTTTTTTTTTTCTGGTGTTAGCCTCACATGACATGTTATTCTGGTACATGATGCTATACATAATTAACAAGAACTCAGTTTTCTTATGAATGACTATGTGGGACAGAAGGGGAGGAGGGAGGGAAAGTGGGCTGGATACTGAGCACCAAACAATATTTACTCCACATTCTGCTATCAATTTTTTAAATTTGCATTTTGCTCCAAATTGTTTCTAAGGATGTATCTGCATGGCTTTGTAGATATCACTGTTCTTCTCTGGAGCTAGAATTCACAGAAGCAGGAAAGGTAAGATTCTTGACAAATGCAAGAATCAACAAGATCATACATAAGCTGAAAAACTCCCCAGATTGGTAACACACTTCGATTTTGACTTAGGGCTATCAGGTCAGGACAAGGACAATACAAAGAGAGTAACTGGACAATGATAAAACCAATCAGGTTTACTGATCACAACAGAAGAAAATTTTTGATGGGAAAGGAAGTTACTACTTATTCCTACAGTTCAGCCTCTTCCTAAGAGAGTCTGTACAGACAAAGGTATGAAAATACAATTGTCAGAATGCTTCAGCAATTCATAGCAGTTTGAGGATGTTGCGCTTAGAGAGTCTGTGAAATAGCATTATCTTTACTCTGTAAATGGGACACAGAGACACAGATCTGCTCAATGTTATGCAATGAATCTATTATTGAATCTGGTCTCCTGGGGGCAAGTTCAGCACCTGACTTACAAGGGGTTTTTTTTCAGAAAACATTTTCTTTCACTGCTTCAGACTTGTTCAATGCCTTGCAACAAATTATTACACCTTCTATTCAGGTCAATGAGCAAATCTGGGAATCTGAATATTGTCTTTGTAGATGCACTGTGGAGTTTTACACACATTTTCCTAATTCTTTTAGAAGTACGACGAAGAAACTAAAAATTTTCAATATAAGACGTAATTTGCATTTACATCCAAGTCTTCAACTGGATAAGAAGGACCATTTGTTCCATCAGCTAGAATTCTAGTGTGGATGGTAGAGTAAGACAAAATCCCTAGTTTGTGTTATTACATGGATAAAGAGAGGTTTCAGTGACATGTCATAAAGGCAAAGAATATTTGTCCATTTTGCAGATGATAACAATTAATTGGTCAGACTAATGCTGCTTCCCTTAATTCTACTGTCCTCCATGTTTTATAAATGAAAATTATCACACCCTTTACTATCCATATATGTACATGTGTTGTACAGACACTTCTAACTGGCAGACAAATGGGGAAAAGACAGGTCCTGCTAGTGAAAATAATTTTTTTTTCTGACATTTCTCTATGTGAGTATTGTGCTCTTTACTTTTATTGTTTGGTTTTGTCTGTTTATTTGTTCTTCTCTATTTTTTTCTCTTCTAATATGGGCTTCAGATACCAGGACAAATATTCTTTCAAGTGATTCCCATCAATTTTTTTTCCACTCTTTATTCATGTGTTTTTTACATTTTCCTTCTTAGTATCTTTTCTCTTCTCAAGTTTTCTCTTTCCACTAGGCTCCTCTGTGATTTTTCATACTTATATTTATCACCTAATCTCAGTTTCATTTTAATCCCAGTTTTTTGTTCAGCCAGTCCCAGTTCCAACCCACACTGTTCCTTGTCACAGTGGACCCTGATACCCAGGTCATGTCCTCCTTCATCATTTCTCCTTCCAGTTGTCTTGCAACAATACATCCAGTCTTTTCCCAGCTCTTAAATTACATCATGGTCCTAAGCAAGCCCCCTAACTCCTCAATCCCTACCTTTAGTAACTGTTTCTTAAGGACTGGAAGCCTTGCTCAGCCAGATTCCCCTCCCTTGCCTCTTGATAATCTCAGGCTATCTTTTGTTCCAGGGCTGCTTCCTTCTACTATGTAATGAGAATCACATCTCTCTCTGATTTGAGTGGCTCCCTCTTCAGTGCTGTTTAGATGTTGCAGAGATACATGTCAGTGCAGCTTCTGGGAACACAGGTTTTCTTATTTTCATTTACAGGAATGAGATGAAACTCAGCAAAGACTAGACAGAAGCAGTATTAGAGGGAAAATGTTTTTTCTGTGGCAATCATGGTTAAACCAGCAGGAACTGAAACGTAAGAAAATGGAAGAGCAATTTTACTATACAAAAATGTTTCTGACAGAATGTGAATGGACTTATTTTATGTAGTAGTAGTATTATGAAACACAGCACTGGTCAGCTTGAGGTGCTTGGAGAGCTTGGACAAGAATAGTGAGAACAGTGAGAACAAGTCTGTGACAACAGCTAGCTTTTTCGAAGCTCAGATTAATTTAAGAAAAATGTAAATGAAAGGGGCAGATTCTTGACTCAGCTATCATACCTTGCAAAACTGAATTTGCTGAAACAGACTATATAAAAATAAGGATATTCAAAGGGAAATTTCACCAGCTTTTTTTTCAATATGAAGGAAAAAAGTCCTCCTTCTCCTTCTTAGAAATGGCTGAGGTGTCGTGGGATAGGGTGGATAACTCGTGGTTTAACTCTAGCCAGTAATTAAGCACAACACAGCTGCTTGCTCAGTTCCCATCAGTGGGATGGAGGACACAACTGGAACAGCAAAAGTGAGAAAAATCAAGGGTTGAGATAAAAAGCCACGTATGCAAGCAAAGCAAAACAAAGAATTCATTCACTACTTCCCATCAGCAGGAAGGTGTTCAGCAGTCTTCCAGAAACCAGGACTCCATCCTATATAACAGTTACTTGGGAAGACAAGCATTATAACTCCAAATGTCCCCCCTTTTTCTTCCCCCAGCTTTATATGTTGAACACGAAGGCATCTGGTCAGGTGGGGTCAGCTGTGTCAAGTCTCAAATTCATGTGCACCTACTCACTGTTGGGGTGGGGTGAGAAGCAGAAAAGGCCTTGACTCTGTATAAGCACTGTTCAGCAATAAAGAAAACATCCCTGTACTACCAGTACAGTTTTCAACACAAATCCAAAACAGAGTCTCATACTAGCTACTATGAAGAAAACTAACTCTATCAAAGACAAAGAAGCACAATAACATATTACAAAGAAACAGAAATTGCTTCTTATTGAAGTTGCATAGTAAATGATGCTGGTATTATTCCTACAATAACTTCTTACCGAAAATATTGGTGAAGCTGAAAACAAGTGATTATCTATAAAATGGCACCTAACACTGGCAAGAACTGTATTAACTAATGGTCACCTTAGAATGAAATAATTTGTCACTCTCTCAGATATTGATTCTGTGGCTTATGATAAAGGAAATGTTTGAATGACAACATTACTGATTCCATATATGTTTAATATTATGATTTTGAGGAAAGATGAAAGCTATTGTTTCAATAGGGTTACTTGAGCCATCAGTTAACTCAAATATTTTTTTTAAATGTACTTATTCTGTAGGTTCCTGAATCTTTGGTTCAACAAGAAAGGACTGTGATCAGTTTCCTTTTGAAATACACAAGAAAATAAACCAGAGTGACTTTTTGTGCATGCATGTTTAGTATTAAGAAAGAGTTTTCCAGCTAATCATGCAAATTATCTTGGTGATTATACTGCCATAGGAGGAAGATAAGATTCAAATAAAAATTTCAGATTATATTAAAATTAATTTACTTCAGGCTAGTTGTCAGTGATTCTAGATTTATAATTCAGTAGGTAATATGTTCAAAAATTAAATTAAGAATTCTTGCTTTAGGACATCATACAAAGCAGCAGAAAGTTAAAGATTCCTAGGACAACCGTCTCCATGTATTTATGATTGCCATTGCCTGAAGAATAGGGTATTTTCTGTCCCACATTCAAAGAAATATTTGGGTTTTTTTCCCTTTCAAACATAGCGCTTGAGAAGCTCTGTGCAAATTAGCTTCAGTGACAAAATAAGAAATTACATCAACTCAGCTGGCTGTATAAAAACAACTTTAAATACTGGGCTTGTACCGTGTCATAATTTATAGTTTTCAAGACAATGGGATTCTTTTAAGGCTCAGACTTTATTTGCTGGAGCTCCGGGAATGGTTGATCATGTGTTCAGCAACACAGGGAACTGCCAGTTCATGCTGAATACATACTCTTGTATAAGTTGATTAGAGATATGTGAGAGCTTGTAGTAAAGGTCCAAAGGCTTTTGCATAATTCAAGATATATTTTCACACATAGATTATTGTTCCTTTTTAATCTATATCTCAATTAATACTGTTCTCTTGCCCATTTAAGTTTCTTTCAAGAGATTGTTACATGCACTTTTTGGTGTATAATATTAGTGAAATATATATATATAAAAAATCACCTCTTTTCCAAATGTCAATAAGTAGAAAGATAGAAAAATCATAAAAGTCATATGTGATAGATTTGAGACTTTTTATTTTCTCATTAAAACTCCTGGTAGGCTGAGCAATGAAATGGACAGCATCATGGATGCTGTTTCCATAGGCAGAGAGATTTTCAACTGCTGGTCAATGGAAATCCTTTGGTTCATGAAGAACTGCCAAGCCGCTCAATCTAAACTACTCGGAGGTTATTCACTACTTCCCTGGCATATCGGCCATCTCACAGACCTTATTCTTCTTGGTGGCACATACTAGGATATAGCAAGAGGGAGGCTGGCAACTGTGGCATAATGGATGTATGTATGTAACCAGTATTATTTCCTGTAGATAAGGGAGTTCAATTTAAGCCAAAATCTTGGCCCATCATGCAAGCCTCCTTGGACAGGCATAGACAGATTGAGTTTCCTAGCCTGATGAGAAGATAACTTCACTAGGTAGTCTGTGAAGATAAAGTTATCCTGCTGCACTCTTGCTGACAAGGTGGACAACCTACATCTTCCAGAATAATCCCTTTAAAAAAGAAAAAGAAGTTGAAATTAAGTTCTTTTTGTCAGGTATGCCACATGGATTTGGTTTACTACTAAGGATCATCTCTTAGGTGACTCATATTCACAGTATCTGCACATTGCCTAAGACATTCAATGATTTCACATACCAGTGTCTTGGCAGCACGTGTTTGTGAAACATCTAGCAAACACATAGCTTATTACATTCAGAGTGATTTTGTTGCTTTTTGTCAATCATTTAATAGCAGGACAAAGAATTTTTAGCTTGTTAGAAGTTAATTCTCCAGTGAAAATTTAACTCTGGTATTTCATCTTTGGAAAACTGTATTCTTATACGTGTTTATGCTCTTTAGGGAAAAACTACCAGTTTTCAACAGCAATATTTAAGGATTTTAATGGATTATTACATAAAATAAAACTTTTATTAGTTACTGTCTTTCAAAGTTAACATTCATCACTTGGAAAGCCTCTAGAGCTTCACTTTGCCTTAAATTGTTGGTACTATACAATAGCATTGGAGCTGCAAAACCAACTGAAAATTTTGTACTAGGTTTGGTTTCCAAAATATCATTTTTTTTCCAAGATTTCTTCAGTTTGGATGTCAGGTTGCTATTGTTTTCACAAAAGACAGCAGCTGAACTCTCAGCACTGGAAGAAGTAGCTATTTCTTCAACTGCTCTTTTGTCTGCTATGCAGAAGTATCCTGAATTAGTCAGCATTACAGAATCAAGTCTTTCCTTGGCATTGCTGCCTGAGAGCTTTAGTTAATAATCATGTTTTATTCAGCGGAAACTTATATGGACAACATCCAGTAGAGTAAAATTCTATGTTTATAATATCTCAGTTTTGATTCACAAAAGTTCTTTGGAATGGGCTGGTAATGCTGTCAAACAAATGTGTGTTTTAGTGTGGACTAAAAGACCTGAAGCCTTAGAGAGGCAATAGAAGTTAAAAAAGAGCTTGCTGTATAAACAGCCAGGTGAAATGGAAGCATTTCAAAGTATGACTTTTAAATCTTAAAAAAGAACACATATTCTTTATTTCTAAAAATATAGAAATATGTAGTGTTCTCTAGAAATCAAACCAAACACTTGGAATATAAGATTTCTTGTATTCTGCTCCAAAGAAAGATGATTTTTTTGCAAGTGGAATGAAAATCAGCTAAACTGAGAAGCAAACTATGACTTTGCACATTGCAATCTTACTTTTTACTGCCCAAAGAAGTAATCTGTGCTACTTCTTTTACTACAGGCTATTCTGTGGATTTTTTTTTTATTTTTATTTTCTTTCCTTTTTTGATCAGTAAATGGTAACAGCAACAGGGAAATACCTATGAAATTTAATCTCTTCTTTGTTTATTGCTATACACCTTTACAGGATGGGGTATAGCAGAAAACTTGAATGTACCTCTCTAACTGCAGAAATGTGAGCAAACTGTTTGCATTCTCTTACTCTTTAGGGCTTAGGCCAGCAGATACCAAATGTTATCTTGTACAATTTGAGAATAACAGTAAAATTAGATTGCTGATATCTTGCAAACCTGCCAATTTTCTGTCTGCTTTCTTACCTTCTTCAAAGCTATTTCTTTATCTTCTATCAGAACTGGTATGCTCTAACAAGTCAGTGATCCCTCAGTCTAGCCAGAGGTCATTGCTTCAGGAGGCTGCTATGTCATAATTTATATGAGGTCATCATTTGATTTGATGTCTCATGAAATCAAGGCCCAATATTTTCTTAAATTCATTCTTCTTGGAACTAATTTTTAGAAAATAATTTCATCTCACTTAGAACTTTTTTGTGGATGTAGAATCAGCCATAGATCTCACAAACAGTGTTGAATTCAATAGAACCCATGAAGAACAGTACATAGCAAGAGTAAAGTCTGTATGAATAATGTATCAGTGCTGACTCATGAAAGTCAGTTAGTAGGGGAAATGATTGCAGTCAAATAGACTAACAGCTATTTAACTACACTTGCTGTTAGAATTAGTTCCGGATTGTGTGTGGGGATGAGTGGGAAGAGTGAAATCTTTATTGAATGGATTCTGGTTATCACGTTTACCCATAGCTATACTTCTTAGTGAAAGTACCAACAGTTTATGATCAGATGGATCCTTAACCTTTATTTGTAATTCCTAAGCAGATTGAACACTTTGGGGATTGTCAAAAAAGCTGACTTTTTCCTAACAACACTGTTGCTACGTTCTCTATGCTAAAAGGGTGAAAAAATCCCGCTGCATCAGAAAAAGAAAAGCAATACCTTAAGTTTACATGTAACATTAATTTTATCAGATTTTAATAAATTTGTAATATTTCTCTATATTTGTTTTTCAATGCATCAATGTCCTTCTTTGATTGAGGAATACAGAGATTGACATCATAGGCTCCTGGTGTGAGGAGAGGGGCTTCGGCTTCTTTGATCATGGGGTGGCTCATGCACCCCCAGGCCTTGTTACTAGGGATGGGACGTGTGTGTCTCCTAGGGGGCCTAAAGCCCTTGCTAAAAACCTAGCAAAGCTCATAAACCGAGCTTTAAACTAGATGTGAAGGGGGAGGGGGTTGAGACCAGGCTAGATGGGAGCGAGCCTGGATGTGTGGCACTAGTGATTCGGAGTGAGTGTGCTGGAGAGGACCACCAGTACATCACCACACAGAAAGTGGGAGCGAACACACCTGAAGGTGGTAAGGGAGATACAGGTGCTCTGATGCTAGCTACTCCAGTTACCAGGCAATTGGGAATGGACTCTGTTCCCTCCAAGAGGGCTGAAGGCTCGGCAGCTCAGCTGAAGTGCATTTACACCAATGCACGCAGCATGGGGAATAAGAAGGAAGAGCTGGAAGCTGTCGTAGGGCAAGGAGCCTATGATGTGGTTGCCATCACGGAAACGTGATGGGATGACTCATATAAGTGGAGTAGAGATATGGTGGGGTACAAACTCTTCAGGAGGGATAGGAAGGGTAGGAGAGGAGGCGGGGTAGCCCTCTTTGTAAGGGAGGACTTGGTCACCGTTGAGATGGATTGTGGCGATGAGGAGATTGAGTGCCTGTGGGTTAAAATCAGAGGAGCCTATAAGAAGGTAGATTTTGTGATGGGAGTCTGTTACAGGCCACCCAGCCAAGGAGAAGCATCTGACGAGCTCTTCTATAAACAGCTGGGGTTAATCTCTAGATCAATGCCTCTCATTCTTGTGGGAGACTTCAATCTTCCTGATATCTGCTGGAAGTACAATAGAGCAGAAAGGAAGCAGTCTAGGAGGTTCCTGGAGTGTGTGGAAGACAAATTCCTTGCACAGCTGGTGAATGAACCAACAAGGGAAGGTGCCCTCCTGGACCAAGGGTACTGAAGGAGCTGGCGGATGTGCTGGCCAAACCCCTTTCCATCATCTTCCAACGGTCCTGGAAGACTGGGGAAGTTCCACTGGACTGGAGGCTGGCTGATGTTGTGCCCATCTACAAGAAGGGTGGCAGGGAGGATCCAGGGAACTACAGGCCTGTCAGTCTGACCTCAGTGCCAGGGAAAGTCATGGAACAGGTGATCTTGAGTGCTATCATGAAGCACATGCAAGAAAACCGGGTGACCAGGCCCAGTCAACACAGGTTCACAAAAGGCAGGTCTTGCCAAACTAACCTGATCGCCTTCTATGACAAAGTGACTCGGCTGCTGGACAAAGGAAAGGCTGTGGATGTATCTTCCTGGACTTCAGTAAAGCCTTTGACACAGTTTCTCACAGCATTCTGCTATGGAAACTGTCAGCCTCTGGCCTGGACAGGCGCACACTCAGCTGGGTGGAAAACTGGTTGGATGGCCAGGCCCAGAGAGTGGTGGGAAATGGTGTTAAATCCAGCTGGAGGCCAGTGACAAGTGGGGGTCCCCAGGGCTCAGTGCTGGGTCCAGCCCTGTTCAATATCTTTCTCAATGACCTGGATGAAGGCATTGAGTGCTCCCTTAGCAAGTTTGCGGATGACACTAAGCTGGGTGGAAGTGTGGATCTGCTGGAGGGTCGGGAGGCTCTGCAAAGGGATCTGAACAGGCTGGACCACTGGGCAGAGTCCAATGGCATGAGGTTTAACACGGCCAAATGCCGGGTCCTGCACTTGGGGCACAACAACCCTATGCAGTGCTACAGACTAGGAGAAGTCTGTCTAGAAAGCTGCCTGGAGGAGAAGGACCTGGGGGTGTTGGTTAACAGCTGACTGAACATGAGCCAGCAGCATGCCCAGGTGGCCAAGAAGGCCAATGGCATCTTGGCTTGTATCAGAAATGGCGTGACCAGCAGGTCCAGGGAGGGAGGTTATTCTCCCTTTGTACTTGGCACTGGTGAGACCGCACCTCGAATCCTGTGTTCAGTTCTGGGCTCCTCATCACAAGAAGGATGTTGAGGCTCTGGAGTGAGTCCAGAGAAGAGCAATGAAGCTGGTGAAGGGGCTGGAGAACAGGCCTTATGAGGAGCGGCTGAGAGAGCTGGGGGTGTTTAGCCTGAAGAAGAGGAGGCTGAGGGGAGACCTCATTGCTCTCTACAACTACTTGAAAGGAGGTTGTAGAGAGGAGAGTGCTGGTCTCTTCTCCCAAGTGACAGGGGACAGGACGAGACAGAATGGCCTCAAGCTCCACCAGGGGAGGTTCAGGCTGGACATTAGGAAAAAAATTTTCACAGAAGAGGTCATTGTGCACTGGAACAGGCTGCCCAGGGACGTGATTGGGACACCTTCCCTGGAGGTGTTTAAGGCACGGGTGGATGAGGTTCTGAGGGGCATGGCTTAGTGTTTGATAGGAATGGTTGGACTCGATGATCCGGTGGGTCTCTTCCAACCTGGTGATTCTATGATTCTATATTTCAAGGGGGAGTCAGGATTGTGTCAGGATTTCCCAGCTGTAGTGTATTAATGCTTGTCATCCTCAAGGTTTTAAAGCCTGAATTCTCAGGATAGACTTCCCATTCCCTAAGTGTTCTTTATACTGCTGTCCCTAGATACATCTTTTTCTTTGTCTGTAATAAAATGTATTGTAGCTTTGATCTCTAGTGGCTACCAACTGCATGTCAGAAAAGTATCTTTTTCCTCGGTTACAATTCCTGTATTTGCTGCGTCATCCACATTTCCTTCAACAATAACACTGTTTTACTGAGGCAGCAAATAAGGCCAAAAAATACTCTCTCTGGCATTTTATTAGAAAAACACATGCACTGATGGTCCTTTAAATAGAGGTGTATATTAAAATCTTCACTTTAGAAGCTTTTAGTTTAAAACATAATATCCTATGGGTCTTTTCCAACCTAGTGATTCTGTGATTCTGTGAATATTGGTGTTTGCAATTTCTTCTTTGTTAATCAGCATATTCGGTACAAAACTAAATGATGTACAGAAGAAAAACAAAATCAGCATCATCCTTAACAGTCAGATGATAGGTTTTCCTGATCAGCTTACTAGCTAGTTCAAAAGTACGTCTTTCCTATAAGCCCATGCTGATTGCCATTAATTATATTATCCTCTATTAATAGGTTATTCATCAAATCCCATATCTCTTGTTCCATAATTTAACTGGGATCAATGTCAGGATGACAGACCTATAATTAGATGTCCCATTTATACTTTTAAAATATTGGCATAACATTAGGTTCATTCCAGCCCTTTGGAAATGCTCCAGTGCTCCAAAACTTATTGAAAATCATCACTGATGATCAAGAGATCTCCTCAGCTGACTCTTTACAGCATTTGGAGACAAAATTATCTGCACCTGCTGATTTAACATCTATCATATTGTTATTTAGCAACCTTGTTATTTCCCATTAAGATGGAAAGCCTTTTAAAATTTAAACCTCATGCAACTACAATGTCTAGCTTTTTCACAAAACCGTAGAGATATTCTGTCGTTCCTCATGCTGTAATTCCAAACTATTTTTTCTATCTTCTAGGGTCTTCCCCTTGTATTATTTTGCTCCTACTCATCTTTTTTTTTCCCTATATCCAGTTTCTGATTTAAATGTATTTCTTTACATTTTTTTTTAATATCTTTTATAGTCAGAGACATATTTACTTTTTATATATATACTGAAAATAGTCTCCTAGGCTTTGAGAAATTTAGCTAAGGATTTGAAAATAATTCAATGGCTGGGAATTCTTTAGGCAAACCATGATTAGATGCCTGATCTACTGCATGTTTGGAAGGCCTGCTAACTCAATACAAGAAATACTCAGGGTTCTTGAAATTCAGTTCTGTTTAATACCTCAAAACTAATAAGTAAAATTGATCAGAACCTGTTTTCTCCAATGTACAATCTGATATCCTTATTGCCAAGGTTAAATATACAACCCTAATTACAATAATTTTTTTTAAAGTTACAGACTTAATTTGAATTTTTAATCCAAGGTGATTAAAAATGACAATGCATTCACAGCTTCTTGCACTTGGTCTTTTTGATTTAACTTTTTGCCCAGTATCTCTGTTTCAGTTTCTTTGTTTCTTTCTCTGTTTTCTGCCAGTTGAAGTTCTATTAGAGGAAGCTGAAGATCGTTCTATAAGAAGACATGTAATTGGAAGATGACTGGTTTTGGTTTTTTTTTCTTTTTCTTTCTTTCTGTATTCACTAATGAAACTAAGAAAACATTACAGAAAAGAATAGGCCAGAACTGGCTTACAGAAACTTCTGAGGCATCACTCAAGTAGCTGGAAGGTCTGTAGAAGGAAAATGAAAGTTATTACTAGTGAAGTCAATGCATGACAAAAATACTGACTGTCATACAGACAATGGTGTTTTACTAAGCAATGAAACTCACCTGCTCTTTAGAACAGTCAAATGCAAAGCCAACTAACCAACTAAACAAAAACTGCAGGAAAGCACAAGTATCTTTGAAAAGTGAATAATCAAAAAGCACTTTGAACTTCCCCTAGTAGGTAATAAGTTGAGACTATTGAGTTGCAGTAAGCAAGAGACTATTGAGGGGAAGGGGGGAGATTATATTACTGCAGTACATTACATTAGCAAGGTCTTTACCTGAATACTGACTGAGTGAAGGTCATTAGAGTAAAGATGACAGATTAGAACAGCCTCAGAAAAGAGATATGGAAGTATTCAAGGTCTAACAGTGTGCCTTAAAAGAGACCTGCTTTTTGGTTTATACAAGACAAGTTTAAAAGGTGACTTCATCATAAATGAAACATATTGAAAATTGAAATGTAAACATTTAGTGATTTAGTGAGCCATTGGAACAACTTATCAAAGGCCACAACAAATTCTGCCTTGTATGATGTCATTCATACAAGAGAACATGATTTTGGAAAGAGATTGTAATGAATGTATTACAAGAATTAAGTGAAATTATATGCTTTACACTATGTAAGATACTAGATTAGCTGATCATGCTGATTTATTCATGTATTAAAATCTACAAGTTTAGTGAAGAATTAATACATTACATACACTTAACAGTTTAGAGCAGTGACAATAAAAATTTTACTCTGCTACAGATGATCCTGATACTGTATCATTGCCGTCAATAAGAATATTATTGCTGAATTCAGAGAATCAGTATCAAGCCTCCTATGAAGCCACTCATGTAGGATAAAAAGAAAGATTACAAAGGGAGAAGCTAGAGTGGTGATAAAAGGACGGATGCTGAACGGAATAAAGCATAAACTGAGTCAGAGGTAAAAACAGAGGAGATTGTCAGATGGATGGTTTTCAGTATATTTTGATAAAATAGGTGCTGCACTTTGCCTGTGCTCTGACACTGCACTTTTGTTTAAGTTTATGCTGTCCATAGTCTATGCAACTTAATGAGAAATATTGCCTAAGTTAGGTATTGGATGTTCATGCTGACAAGATAATGTCACAATCAATACCAAGGAGCTTGCCTTGAATGGTTCACCTCCAAAGAACATGTTAACTTCTGGAGCTTTTCCATATTTGTAATGAGCCAAGATGTTAGATTTCCACACAGGGATTTAACTCTATAAACACTCAGTTTGTTTTCATAAAGAAGAGTGGAAAAGTATTTTCATATGGTTTTGACTGATCTCCGGCACAAAAATACAATAGATATTGCGTATGTTCACGTACTGCAGAAGCTGGAAAAGAATAGTTTTAACACGCAGTGGCAGCTTTACTATTTTACTAATAATTAACTGTTGGGATTCCCATGTAATGGAAACAAAAGTTTTCTGAGTTGAAAAATAATTTCTAATACAATTTCTGATGCAAAAGAAAATAAGCCTAGAGATCTGATTCAGTAAAACTCTAAGTTATGTGATTAGCTAAGCAATCTCCTCTCTGTCCCATAAAAGAATTCTAGTAAACGGGGTTCCATCAGGCTGGCAGCCAGTCACCAATGGGGTTCCCTCAAGGCTCAGTTTTAGGCCCAGTGCTCTTTAATGTTTTCAGATATTAGCTGGACTGGACTCAGGAATCAAAAGTATGTTAAGTAAGTTTGCCAGTGATACTAAACTGGGAGGAACTGTGGATTTCCTTGAGGGTAGGGAGGCCTTGCAGAGAGATCTGGATACACTAGACAGTAGGGAAATCACCAGTTGTATTAAATTTAACAAGAGGGAGTAAGTGCAGGATTCCCCTACTGGGACAGGGTAATTGTGGTTATATGTATGAATTCAGGAATGAGGGACTAAGTAGTGGGGGAACACTGCCTCATCCAGATCATCAATGAACATGTTAATCAGGGGTGGACCCCACTATTGGCCCCTGGAGTATATCACTTGCTGCTGATTTCTATAGTAACTATAGCTGAGATTATGCGAATCTGACACACACACCAAAAAAAATCCCCGTTCCAAACCAAAGAAACAAAAGCACAATAAAGCACAACAAAACTAACAAACGGCAATGACAAAATGCATACATGAAAAAAACCCAACCATAAATCATCACAAAAAATCCTTAATTGAGCTGAAAAAGAAAATAACAAAAGACAAAAGCTATCTTTACAAACTGAATATTATAATGATGCTGCAAAGGACAAAACTGAGAAGAACAGAGGGTAGGAAAATTGGAGTGATAATATCCAATACAGACACAAAAATCCAATTTCTTATTCTGAAATTAAAAAGGCTGATGAGATTTTAGATCTGTAAGAAGGCATTTATCTCCAGAACTTAGGTACTGGAGATTAAAGATCAGTATTTTCCAGCTATGTTATATATATGTATACAGAAAATAAGTAGCAAGAAATTGTCTAGATGATCCAAGATTCCTAAGGCTCATAATTAGTTTCAGAGGTAAGTTACAATAAACCGAGTTATAAAAGGAAAATTGGCTAAAAAGATAACCTAACACTATGACAAATATCTAGACCTATGCTACACTAATTTCTTTGCTTTTTTATGAGTTGAAATATTCTTAAGTAGAACTATCTGCAAGCTTACCTCTTCTAGACTTCTAATACAGTTGTTCTTTTTTGGATATTGTGTCTCAAAATGTGTGTGTGAATAAATGAAACATTGAAAATTAAAAGCTAAATGAAAATGAAAATCAAAATGATAAAAGTTCAATAACATTTCTTGCAATTATGAAAAACTTGACTGAATAAAACTACCCTCTCTAGTCCTGGGCTAGCTGTTTATGAACAACATTTTCAGGGTTCAAAATGAAAGCAAATCTTGAAAAGCAACTCCTGGAAAGTGTCCTAACTATAGGAGAAGTATGGCATTTGGAATCACTTAGCTGTTTGAAAACCAAAATGTATTACTAATATGATTTTCATTACAGTCAATTTTTTATGCCATTTGAAGTTACATGTTACATCCAAATGAAAAGAAAAAAAAACCCACCATAATATTTACCCAAACTTATTTTTCTAGAAAGACAAAAAAACAGGAGTGATGGTTCAAATAAAACCTCCTGCATCCTCATATCAATCTTAATTTTGTGATAACTCTATAATAAAGCAGAAACATTTTGTTAGATTGACAGTCTATTATTGGTTGGGACTATCAGAAATATCCAGAAGCACAGAAAATAAAATGTCAGAAGCAACACAGATAGATGGCTGGAAAAACATTATTGTCTTTTCGGACTTTGTTTTCAATAGTAGAAATTATTAGATTTTAATTAATCTGCATGCATACCTTGTAGTGAGACTAGTTATAAAAGTAGACAAAATAGGCAGATCTTGTAATTTTATTCTGTCACTAAATTTTGCATTAGATAATATGTATTTTTATTATTTTTTTTTCCCTTGGATTTCTTTTCTCTGTATGTCTGCCACGTATGCCACTATTGCGATTTCATTGAAAGCCATTTATAGCAATTTGCACAGAGAATGTCTTCTAGCCTGGTAAACATTTGCCTTATGTAACCCAGTCTCTGCTGAGTTTTGAAGTTTTTCCCTGAGGACATTGGCTACAGCTCTTGACATCTTGGGAGAGGGAAGGACAGAATTTTTGCTTTTTTATATTTAAAAACATATTTGTGATAACGTTCTCAAAAGCACCCTGTTATCTTTCATTTTGATATTCTTGATATTATTTTTCCCCATGGCTTAATTGTATTATTAATCCTTTGGTTGATTTATTCACCATATGAGTTAAGAACTAATGTAATTCATCATTCAGTGACATAGAGAAGTATAAATATTCTCCCTATAGAAGAAGGTAAAAGAAGGACAGTCTGAAGTCTCCTGAACTGTATTTTGTACAGAGAAATCTCATTATTTGGGTATCAAAAGTTTCTTTTAAAGTTTGTATTGTAGCCTGCTAACAAGTGTTGAAGGTAAAATACATGATAAATGAAGGTAGAATATATAAGATAAATGAAGCAAGAAAAAGGAAGAAATATGTTCACCTGTGCTCCACACTGATGTAATAAATCACTTAGGTTTTATAGTAGAATCTTCCACCATTTCATATGGTAACATATGAGAATTATATCTTACACAGATTTAAAAGACAGGATTCTTTGAGTTGCTTGTTTATGTACCACCTACCTATCTGAACTGAAGCTTCTACCACTGAAACAGCACTGAAGGATGTTGCAAGAAATGTAGCAATGCTCATCCATTGTCAATTTCATTTATGAAAATATTTTCAGGAGATTTTTTTCTCTCTTCTCTCTTGATCTCTCTAGTATCAGAAAAAAATTCTTTGAAATGTTGTACTTTTATGGAACATTTAAAAAAAAACCCACTTCTCTTCTTTCAGGTGAGAATCAGGAGAGAGAACACAAAACATGGCTGTAATCACCTAAATACTGCTTGGATTATTCATTGCCCATACCATTGCGAAAATGAAGAAACAAATGGATAAGTCAGACTGGAACATTTTACGTACTATAGGGCAGATTCAAAGCTGGTCTAAGGTGCTATTCCTCTTCTGACCTTAATGAAGTTAGGGTGTATCACCAGCTGAAGACCTATCCCAAACAGCCAGAAGTGAAGGAAGAAAAATAAAGAAATACAAGAAATACAGTAGAAATGCATTTATTCTGTCTTCTTTTCGTGTCTTCTCTCCCATTTTATCTCTTTGTCAAGCCATAAAAAAAACAAAGAGGAAAGAATGTAGTTTTAACTGAGTGTAAACCAGGAAAACTTATGCTATAATTATCTTCCTGCTTCCCTGTCTACCACCAATTTTCTGTTGGATGCAGCTACATGCAGTATCTGCCACACAGATTTTTTGCTTCATACTCTTTGTTGTGATTTTGTTTAGTTTGACAATGACAGCTTTGACAGTATCTTTTTTCTCTCATCTTTTGAGCGTGATTCTCTACTGCATTTGATGCTTGCATGAGAAGGACAGCATTGGAGGCTGTATGTGAAATTATTGCCTACCATCTGTTGAAGACAGACACTTGGCTAATGAGTTCTGCATGGGTAGAATCCAGGGAGGTTTCACTGAATTTACAGAAGAGGCCTTATATCTTCCTATCCCATAAAATTAGGTATGGTTTCATACTGTCCAACATCACTCAAATATTTTTACACCAGCACTTTCAGATTTTTTACCTTGAATTTTTATTCTACAAGAAAGAGAAGTCAGGGATGTATATCTACAATCTTTTAGAAGGAAAATTTCACTACACTTCCTTGCAGCATGGAAGTCAGCTTTATTACTGCAGACTTGAAAACAGATACAGATTTTGAAGCTTCAACAAGTAATGTCATTTTTGCTCTCAAAGCACCTCATAAACTGGTAGTTCCAGAACAGACACATTTCTGATGGAAAATTTGTATTCTTCTTTTATCTTAATCTAAAATAAATGACAGCTAATATGATTTTTTTTATTATAACCATATGTCTGCTCTGGGTAACTGGTAAACTGAACAACAGCCTCTTTGCTGTGAATTCAATAATTCATTCTTCATATAGAAGTTGTTTCACAGGCATATGATCTTCAGTCAGAGGAATATATTTTCTATTAAGAGATGGTGCATTTACATCCACATAGCATGCATTGAAATTACCTCAGGAAAGTTATAGTCTACTAAAGTCAATATCAGTAGTATGTATTACTGAAGGAAAGTAGAAATACAAGCAGCAGTTTTGAGTGTTTCTTAAGTATTCAGATAAATATTAGTTGTATACCTATGCTCCTGTGAAATCCGACAAAACATACTTCTTTTTGACAACCTTTTATCTTTAAACAACTACTCCAAGGTGTTCTCAAAGATGTTGAACACTCCATTATTAAAAGATCATTTATATTAATTAGATAATTCTTTTCTATCTATTGTGTGGTGTGTAAGACAGGCTTTGATTCTTTATTTATAGCTCAGACATTTTTATTTACATTTCTTGTTGTAGCTTTTTTAAAAATGAATTTTCTGTATTTTTTTTTTATTACTGCAAGGGAAGTAAAAGCCTACAAGATACAATGTATGCTCCTAGCTAATAAAATGAAGGCAGCTTATGTTGTTCTGTCATGTCCTGCTTTCGATTTAACTTTCTTTATAAGGAAAATAAATTTAGGGAATATTTTCAGGATAATGATTTTGATTCTAATAATAGCATCTTAACCTTCTTCATAGAAAAACTGGCTGCTTCTTCTGCTACTTCCAGTTTTGCTGATGCTTTACATCAGTGACTAAACATGCAATGCAGAAGAGCTTGTAGAAGGTCAATTAGGCTTCAGTCAAATGTCTCATATTGGTTTTAACTATTAAACTCAGTGTATTGGGTTAACATGGAAAGATTCTGGTAGTCGGGTGTGCTGCAGAAGGAGGTCACAGGCTGCCTTATGCTGGACATTGGAGGTTCTAGCCAGCTCCAAAATGGACATACCACTGGACACAGCTAAGCCTACTGCTGGGAGTAGTGAGCTGATAGTAAGTGTTTTTAATTTTGTCTTTGTCTCTCACTATCCTACTCTATTTTTTTATTGACAATAAGTTAAAGTTATTTCCCCACGTCAAGTCTGTTTTGCCTGTGACAGTAATTTGTGAGTGATCTCCCAGTCTTTATCTCAACCTGTGGGCATTTGCAACTTTTTTCTCTTTCTGCCCTTTTGAGGAGAAGGTGTGAGAGAATAATTGACTGTACACTTGGTAGCTGGCTGAGGTTAATCCACCACACTTATTCATTTTCCTTCTGTAGTGGATGATTTTAATTAAAACATTTGTATTTATAATTTTTAAGTAAAGCTGGAAGGCTGTCTGTTTGTGACCAATCTTGTTGTAATAAAGATAGGCTAATGGGGAAAGCTACTGTATGTTAGCGATGAGTATGTGAAAATAGTATCTGTATAAATATAGTCATAACTTGCTCTATACTGCTTATATGCAACAGGTGTTTTTTCTGTTGGAAAGACTGGCTGATGAAAGTTCTGTTGAATTAATATACTGCAGTTTATACTAACAAGATTCAATATTTTCTTTAACCTTGTGTTATTAAACAATTAATTTCTGATTGCATATAAAAACATAGATGTGTGGAAACACTTCTGTCTCAACAGCCATTAACTTGGTGGATATAGAAATAAATTTCTCATACTGCCACACAAATTATCTTCAAAACCAAAAAGATTCCTATCCTCATCTTAATTACCAAAGATGTGTTCCTCATGGCAATGTTTCAAAGGATTACAGTTCTGCTAGGTTCTTGGTTTTCCACATAGTTTTGTGCCTGCACATATTATTTTTGTAAGATCTTAGGGCACGTTTTGTGAGACTTAACCAGCATTGCAGAGGGGCTGAGGAATGTGAGGCAAAGTACATATTCATGGTTCAGAAGACATGGCCAGCCTAACCAGAGCTGAGTCATCTTGCACAAGGTTAAATTTGAATACTATTTAGTCTTCCATACTAGCATTCAACACAAAACTTCCTACTATGCAAAGTAAGCATATAAAAATAATTAAATAAGTTGTGTGTGCCTGAGATTTGATAAGCATGACCAAATAATCTTAACAAATGTTTTTAAGGATCCCCATTCCCTAGCACTACCATCAATACCGTACTGCAAACCCATAGATGTATTTTTTGGTAAGATAAGTGATGGGAATCATAGAATCACCAGGTAGGAAAAGACCCACTGGATCATCAAGTCCAACCATTCCTATCAAACACTAAACCATGCACCTCAGCACCTCGTCCACCCGTGCCTTAAACAGCTCCAGGGAAGGTGACTCAATCACCTCCCTGGGCAGCCTGTTCCAGTGCCCAATGACCCTTTCCTGAACCTGTGTAATACTGAATTCTATATGACTACAACACTTGAGGCCAGGTCATGTTCTCTGGATTTCTCCATAATGTACACAGTTGTCATTGGTGGACAGGGATATTTTTGATAGAGAAGAAGAGAAAAAAAAATGTCTTTGCCTTCCTCTCTTTCTTTCCACAGTGAGGTATTCACATTTTTTTAGGTTCTGTATCTTGTAAGAAACCAACTTGAAATACAGTTTGATAATTCACACAGTTTGAAGCAGCGGTTACATATATTGCAAAAAGAAACATACAGTTTTCCTTCAGTTGTTCTTGGCAAATTAGAGCTTAACATCCGTGTTGGACATATGTCATCAAGTCATAGTGTGAATATTTACAGATCAGAGGTTAAATACAAAGCTTGATCACTGTAATTTTGCTTGTTGTTGATGTGTCTTCCAAAAGATGGTCTATGCACAGTCTACATCACAGCTATATTTTATTGCATTACATTGGTATGAATTCTGGCATTATTTTCTGTTTAGTCAGATTTATATTATTCAGTGCTGTAGTGTGCTGCCTGTTGTGGATCACATCGGCTAGGGCCCATCCTGTCATGGGTAACAACTAATCCATATGCCAATAGTCTTGTAGCCTGCTGCAAATTATTTGTGCATTCAGCTCCTTTACATGTGCAAGGAAGCAGCGCTAATCACAGAGCATTGAGCTTGGGAACCTTGAAGACTGAATGCATTAACTCATTAAAGAAAGTGAATTGCAATGACTGAAAGGATTCCCAAAGCTAAGCTTGTGTGGGTGCAGTTATTAAAAGACCAATCCTCGACGAAACAATACTTTTTTTTTTTTTTTACCTTGTATTCTTACCTGCTTTACAACAACAGCTTGTTTTCTGTTTGTTTGTTATCAAAATATTTAAAACAAAAATCACAATAAAAATAACGTAATTACTCTTTGAGATTTTAGAAATCTACTCAGGGTAGATTTGTTAATTTATTGCTTGTATATAATCTCATTAATATCTGAAATATTCAAGGAATTTAGAGCAGTTACATTAGATAACAGTATTTACGTAAACTGTGAAATAACTGCTTAACCTGATTACTGACCCATCATATGATCGAATGAAAAACACCTGTAGATGATGACAGTACTCTGTGTAGGTTACTGGTAGTTTCTGGACATTTTGTTCTTAATCTTTGAAGATGATATACAGACATTACATGGAGAAATGCAAGACAGTTTTGTATTTACAGAAACTTGGAAAATTGTTGCAGCCTGATGATGAAAATGAGATCATTTGCATTGACTACAGATTTTTCCTCTCAGATACAGTGAATTCAATTACATATGACTTTGCTAAGTGATACGAATGAGCAATATCAGGATTTATTTCTTAATATATGTTTTATCTTTTAGAAACTTTTTCTTTTAAAGAAAAAATAAATTTGAAGTGTAACTACATGCAATAGAGAACAAAAATATTTTCTAGGTCTGACTTTTTTCCTGACTTTTAATCTGAACCGCCCCTGGTGGAACTTGAGGCCATTTTCTCTGGTCCTATCACATGTCTCTGGAGAAGAGACTAACACCCACCTGCCACAATCTCCTTTCAGGTAGTTGTAAGCAATGATAAGGTCTCAGCTCAGCCTCCTTTTCTCTAGGCTAAACAACACCAGCTCATGCAGCTGCTCCTCATAAGACTTGTTCTCCAGTCCCTTCACCAGCTTTGTTGCCCTTCTCTGGACACACTCCTGCACCTCAATGTCTTCCATGTAGTGGGGGGCCCAAAACTGAACCCAGTATTCGAGATGCAGCCAGTGCCAACTACAGGGGCACGATGACTTCCCTGTCCTGCTGGCCATGGTGTTCCTGACACAGGCCAAGCTGCTCTTGGCCTTCCTGACCACCTGGGCAGGCTGCTGACTCATATTCATCTGGCTATCAATCAACACGCCCAGATCCTTCTCTGACAGACAACTTTTCAATCCACTCTTCCCCACACCTGTAGTGCTGCACAGGGTTGTTGTGTCCCAAGTGCAACACTTGGCGCATGGCTTTGTTGAACCTCATATCACTGGCGGAAGCTCATTAATCCAGCCTGTTCAGATCATTCTGTAGACCCTCCCTACCCTTCA
This sequence comes from Clamator glandarius, assembly GCA_033459285.1. Taxonomy (NCBI): domain Eukaryota; kingdom Metazoa; phylum Chordata; class Aves; order Cuculiformes; family Cuculidae; genus Clamator; species Clamator glandarius. Next base: position 6,179,450 of record JAUNZM010000227.1, read on the forward strand.
GCAGATTCACACTTTCTCCAGGCTTAGTGTCATCTGTGAACTTACTAGAGGTAGACTCAATCATTTCATCCAGGTAATTGAAAAAGATATTGAACAGAACTGATCCCTGCACTGTGTCCTGGGGAACACCACTGTGACTGGCCTCTAATTGGATTTAACTCTATTTAGCATAACTCTTTGGGCCTGGCCATTTCAAGACATAAAGTGTTCTGAAAAACAAAAAACTGCCTAAAAAATTCCAGCTCCTATTAACAGATGGACTTTTTTTTTAAGGTGTTACTAAGAATTATGACAGCTGAAACTATAAACCTTTCAGCTCTTAGGAGTACTAATTTAACATCCAGTAGAGACAGTGAAAAGATACAAGGCAAAGGTTTCTGTTGCTCATGAACTTAATAAAATTAAGACATTGGCTAATGAATTACATTGTAGTAGTGACAGATTCCAGGACTGAATGAATCTTTTGGAGGGTTTTTCCCTTGTAGTTTCATCTCTTATCAGTCACAGTGATCTCAGGTTAAGAATCACAGTCAGAGGCGTGGGATAGGGGTAATTTCCATTCCCTGCATTTGTAGCTAAACTAAGATGTGTTTGAAATAACTTTGATTCCTTTTGGAGCATGTTTTGATGGAGCAGACTGTGTGAGCAAGTGCAGCTGATCTAAGAATACAGAACTGATATAAGCCTGATGAAATACTCCCACTGTTACATGCAGTCTTCTCCTGCCAGACAGCACCATTGTAAGCACAGCTATATTTCGTGCAGTTGCAGAATGCTTTGTGGCATTACTGTTGTGTGCCTTTGTTTTGTGGTCTCTTTCACTAAACACCTCTCTCAGGTTTTATCCTGTTTTTGGAAAAACTAATGCAAGTGTTGATACAGTGTGCATTTCAGAGTAAGTGATCCAGGTCCCTGATTCCAGGAAACCAATGTGTGTCACTAAAGGATTGAGCTCTGCAACCCTACACGCTGCAACATTATTGCTTTAAAAATGGCAAGCTGTAGTTGCTGACAGGTTTGTATCATTGAGAAGCAAGGAGGGTTTAATTATCATCCAGCTAATCCCATAAGGAGACATAGTTTGATTTCATTAGCAGAGTATAATTTTGCATCATTCACAGGAGCTGCACAGCTTGCTTTAGTTACTCAGTGCCAACAGAAAGAGAATGAATAATGGGTTCAGGTGAAGAGGTCGAATCAGGAACTTACTGTCAATTCCTTTCAGTTACTTTCTTTCAAATGAACTTGTGCATTTTAAGTTAACTCTTCAGTATTCATTACCCTTTTCAGAGCACCTGAAAAAGTGAATTGACAGTTATGTCATGTTACTTAGTATATTTGGAGGACAATTTTCAGATGGTGCTATGAACTGCAAAGGAAATAACACCACAGGTGATGGAAGGTAAATACATGACACACATGCAGCCCTACTAAGGCGCATTAGTATATATGCTGTTATGTGCCTGCATTTATAGGAGTGTTATCTTGATATGATAATAATCAGTGTAGCTGAAGAAATACGTTTTGGCTACTGTAAAACTAGTTTAAATATGGATGTCTATGTCAAGTAACAGACTTCAAGAACATGGAATATTCTAATGCATACCTTTCCAATGGGGAAAGATGAAGAAAATCTGTGTGTTTAGAAATGCTGTACCAATTTTTATTTCAATGTCTTCTGAAGGAGCCTTTTATCATTTTCTGTTTTACAATGGAATTAGAAGAGAATTTTAAGTAAAAATATTAACATTTCTGAAAAAAATCAAGAACAATGTATTTTGCTTGACAAAACAGGTGTATTTGCAGATTACTTTTGTTTTTTGAAAGAAATAAAAATTATAATTCATTTCAAACTTCAATGATTTATCTCTAGTTTTTGTTTTGGTTTCTACTTCTCAGGGGAAATAATATTAATTTTAAGATGCATTAAAATACTGAAAGCTGACACAACCACAGGATTCAGCTAGCTGAAGTAATTAGTGTCAAAAGCCTTATAAAAATGAAAGCAGAGGCATTTGAATTTCTAAACCTATTGGAAATAATATCTTCTCTCCCAATGATTCCCATTTTCTACTCCTCTGTTTCCCCTTGTTTCATTGTCTGCTGCTTGCACTCTCAATAAATCTGTGTGGTAGCCTAAGAAGACATTGAAGCTCATTGTGAAATATGAAGAAAAGGGAATAGTTTAAAAGCAATAAAATGGCATGAGATAAAAGAAATTGAAATGAAAAAAAAAATAAATATTTTGCGATGTAGTGCTACTCAGGGAATAATTCCAGCAGAATTAATCAGCCAGAGTACAACTGGGGCTTCGTTTATTCCGGGCTTTAAAAGGGCCTTTAGGGTCTTGAGTATGCAGTAAATGGAGCTCATCTTTCTCTCAGGAAAATCAACAGGACTTTTGACATTGCCATTAGTGCAAGTAGGACTAGTCCAAAGAATATGATGAAGGGAAAGCTATGCTACCTTTTTTTTAGCATTGGATTTGAGTCAATAATGACAATGAAAGTCAGTATGCAGAAAGTAGAGCATGTGTGTAAACAAGGCATTCCTAGATCCTTACATGGTAACTAGGGAAAGCAAAAAATAAATATAATTTATCATATCCAAATGAAAGCTTATCTCAGAAAATGTTATGTTTTCTAACTGAGGCCTATCAGACAAAACAAATAATTTCTCAGTTGTAAAAAATACCCCTATCACTCACTTATATGGATACATGTATCACAGAGATTAGTTCTTCATAGTTCTTCACATCTTCATTAAAAGACCAAAACAGTAAAAATGAAGACTAGTTATAAAAATGTGTTGGGTAGTAGTCTAACAGTGAAGTATGCAAGTATCTCTCAAATTCCTACTATTTGGAGACTGTTGATTACAAGAAGTTTCTATGCAGACACAAAGCTGGTTTTCAGCTGTATTACCATGGTTGACTGAAGAGAGCATACAATAAACTGGAGTGGCCACAGTTGTGCAATACAGTCCCTTATGCTCACAGGACAGCTTGGCAGATCTGTATCTGCAGGTGGTAATGACTTTAATCACCTTATCAAGATACTATGCTTTATGGTAATTTTCAGAGTGCTTTGTTTCAGCTTTTTCAAGGTACACCACAGGACTTTTGTGTGGAAGGACAGATCTCTAAAGCAGCCCTAGCTGATGGTACACCATCCTGATTTGGTGTTTCTTGGAGACTTTTAAATAATTTAGGAAATCCTAGATATTTCAGTTATAGCAGCTTACTAAGGCCAGCTCCAGCATACAGAAGCATCATTTCCAATCCTAGATGATTTTGGGGCACTGGAGTCTGATAAGGCTTTTGAAGGGCAATGTGATGTCTGGTTTTGTCCCCAGTCTGAATAAGAAGGCTCCTTCCATTACCTCTAACATTTTTTTAATAGATTTGTTTTGCATATGGTAGGGATTTATTAAAATATGGCCACTGATGAATAATTTTTATTTTTTAGCATAACAAAACTTCTAAAATTCTACTTCACATTGTAGGCACTAGGATAACCTCTTGAGATGAGCAGTTATATCTCATTTTCATTTCTTTCCCAGGGTCATTTGTCTTACTGAGAAACATATCAATGTCTCAGCTACATAAATCTAAGGGGTTATGTCTTCTTTCCATTAGAGACCTGCAAAACTTTGAATTGCACAGCTACAGAAATTTAGATGACCTAGAGAGTTCAATTCTAAATCTATAAATCATAGTGGCAGAAGATTCTGGTCAATAATCGCATATGAACTTGTTTCCATTTCTAACCTGCATGTACTTACATTACGTGTTCCACACAAGTTGTTCTTTGTCCTACTTCAGGGGCTTCCAACATTAACCTGGCACAGATAAAAAAATAAAAAGTCACATGCTGTGGAAGTTCCATTACAGATGCTGAGCAAAAATCCTGATCAAACGGCAGTGTGGGTTATTTCTAGTAGAATCAAGGAATGGGAACCATTAATGAGAAAAGTGATGTAGGACTGCAGTGGTGTTATAGTATAGCAATTATGACTTCAGTAAGAGTTTTAAAATGTTGTAGATCCCCCCAAAAAGAGAAAGGATATTAACTTAAGGAAGTCACATATAAAAATCTTGGCCTGTGAGTATTTATTTGACAGTAATAATATAATTAGCATTTACGAGTCAAGATCCTAATGACTGAGATCAACTATATAGCTCACAGGAAACAGAATAAAGCCACTTTGCTACTGTTGTTCAAAGAACAGACTTCTTTTGTGGTTTTGTACTTACTATTAAAGTTTAGAAGGGACAAAAGCCTCATCTACTTTGAACTTCTGACAAATAGGAAATAGAGATCCTTCTTAGAGGTTTGGAGTTTTTTTCAAATGTTTTTTATAACATTTGCAAATGGACAGTGTATTTTAGAATTTATGAACATTTTAAAAATGTCTACCGTGACTTCTTCAGCAGTCAATATGCCATTGAAGATGATGGCTCTGCACTAGAGTGGTAAGGGTTTCAACAGGTGATTTTGATATTAAGTGCAAAATGAACAGAACATTTTATGAATTGAACACACTTAAAAACACCATGCCATTTTATTTATGTTGGGTGTGTTTTATGAAATACATGTACATTCAGTGTTTCCTTCTTATTGTGCATGACATTGTATTCTGAACTCAAATAAAGAAATATATGTCTGCTTTGGCTATGACATGAAAACAACAGCAGATTTTAAATTAAACTGAAATGTGATTGGCAGGGGACCTTAAAATTCAAGAGGATCTCTTTCATTACAAGTTCTCCTTGATTGCTTTCTGATAGAAAATTCTATATTAAATTGATGATATATCTAAACTTTTTCTTGATGCAATTCAAACAATAAATGGCATTTTAAAAAAGAATTAATCCTAAGGGTCACACATGATTTTCCTTGAAATGCTCGGACTAAATACATTCAGTTTCCTTCTGAATTATTATATTCATGGACCTATAGATGCATATTGGTTAAAATTATTGCTCATTCTTTTTTTTACAGTCTTCCCTGTCATCAAAGTGAGAAGGTTAAAATCCAACTTGCAATTTTACTATTTCTGCAAGCTTTTACATGCCTAGAAAGTTGTAGTTGTAGCACTTTTTCTTTCAGATTTGAATGCAGGCAGTCATACTGGCTCATGAATGAGCAGGTAGCTCTGTAAATATGTATCTTAACGCCCCATGATCTTACACACTGGGCACAACAGGGATTCTTGTTGCAAAACAGCAAGGACTAAATGGTGTTGAAAATGCTCTCATCTAATTCTACTTCTGTCCTCCACTTAGCAATCTAGTGCCAGTGCTCAGACCCAGCAGTTCAGCTTCCTGCAGTCCCCCAGGTAAAAATTCTATGAAGTTACTAGTGGCTGTCTGGTAAATTATTTGAAATCACCATCATCCTATTAATCTTAAATGGTTTCAAAAGAAGAATGATATTGTTCTAGAACAGGTCTTTCCTTTCTTTCACCTTAGAAGAAGCTGTCTAATAAAGGTAAATGATATTGTTAAATACTCTTACAAAATTTGGTTTATAAGACTGTTTTCAGGTTTCAGTCATCATTGTCTTGCAAAAAGGTCTGCTGCAGCAATTATTATTTAGAATATCAGAGAGGCTGCCTGTTGGTCTCATGCCAGAGGTAGTTTTCATTTACCAAGGACGTACTGAGGGCTCAGTTTACAAGATGGAAAAATAGCCATTCATAGAATAGTAAATTCTTACTGTTACTAAAGAGCAGGCCCACTAATATATCTTCCTGGTTTTCAGCTCTGAGATTGTTTGCCCCATGATGTATCACAGAGTATCATTAAACTGAAATTACCATAGAAAACTGAAAGACATTAAATAAGAAATACAGAAGAATTTTTCATTATTTCCTATTGATACGGACACTGTTGATGACCTAGCTCCCTAATGAGAAATTGCGTCTTTTGTTGGAAAAAAAACCTGTTAAAAAGAAAGGACCTAATTTCAATAAATTACTTTGTATAAGCCTCAAATAAAATTCTGAAATAATGTGTTTAACAATGTCATTTGAATTATGAAAAGTGAAAGAAGTACTGCTTTAATTTGTTTTGTTTTCTATACAACCATGTATATCTATAATACTAAAATATTTTAAAGTGTTATAAATGACTTAGTGAAAAGAAAACAATTTGTAATCTGGCCCTAAGTTCTTGAGAAATTTTCTTTTCCTTACCTTAGTATGTCCTCAATGGTAGCACTGAAAATATTACAGGTAAAGTCAATGAACACCATAGCTCAAGATACATGGGTCTTGAATTAGTATATACAAAGTTTTTTTTTTAATATTTTTCTTTTTTCTTTTTTTTTTAATTCTTTCCTGTCTTTTTACTGGGGGGGGGGGGGGGGGAGGGGAGGAGTTGCTGTCTTTAAGTATCACAATCCTGCCTATTACTAGTAAGCTTAATATACAGGACACAAACTTCATTTTGGTGGTGCCACTGTTTTTATATTCCATACAACTTTTGCTCTTAGGTGTTTCAGGACCTTTATCAATGAGGGACTTAAGCAGGCTTGTATATCTTATTAAAGTCAAGCTCTATATGGAACGATCCCAAACTGTTGAAACTGATGAAGAGTCTTCAAAAGGCCTATGACTTGGGTTATAAAACCCTTGTTTCTGTTCCCATTGAAATGAACAGAGTAAAGCCTTGCTGATTTCAGTCATAGACTAAAGAGGGATGGGGTAGTTTAAAGACTTACAGGTACACAAGAAACCAAAGATGAGTTTTAGATTCTTCGGGTTGCTGGAAGAGGTGAGTTAGGGGATTCACATGGGTTTTTAACTCTCATCTTTTTTTCCTCGGCTCACTGATCCTTGCGTGGTGTGAAGCTAAGGTGGCAATCTGTGTAAAACCTCAATACTCAGAACCCTCTGCTAAGTATAGCAAGAAGGAGTTACAGTTCTGTCTTTGACATGCAGCTGCAGGAGATACTTTTCCATTTAGCCCAGTGGTTAGTAAATTCACACAGTCATGTCAGGTGGTGTAATTTATATATCCTATATTGTGTGAAAGTTCACTATTTATCAAACCAAAGCTAGTGCATGTAGATCTTTCACACATCCTTTGACACATGACTTTGTAGACCTAGGGAATCATTTAAGAAGAAATATAGTCTTATGACTTGATAGTTTTGTGGTTAGGGCACTCAGTAACTGAGAAATAATCGTGTTCTATGCTTTACTATCAATTTTCTTTAAAATCCAATTAGTGTTTACTGTGAGACATAAATAGTATTAGAACTGAGAATTCCTCCATCTCCTTGTTGAATTCAATGTTGGGTTCAACCCTGCTTGACTCCTTTTGGGTTTTTTGACTGCTCTGAAACTGTTAAAGTCCTTAAATATCTCATGGTTTGTTCATTAAATTGTGGATATACATTCCTATCATAGAAACATAGAATCATAGAATCATACAATAACTAGGTTGGAAGAGACCCACCAGATCATCAAGTCCAACCATTCCTATCAAACACTAAACCATACCCCTCAGCACCTTGTCCACCCGTGCTTTAAACACCTCCAGGGAAGGTGACTCAACCACTTCACTGGGTAGCCTGTTCCAGTGCCCAATGACCTTTTCTGTGAAATATTTTTACCTAATATCCAGCCTAAATCTCCCCTGGTGGAGCTTGAGGCCATTCCCTCTTGTTCTGTCCCCTGTCACTTGGGAGAAGAGGCCAGCATCCTTCTCTCCACAACCACCTTTGAGGGAGTCGTAGAGAGCAATAAGGTCTCCTCTCAGCCTCCTCTTCTTCAGGCTGAACAACCCCCAGCTCTCTCAGCCGCTCCTCATCAGGCCTGTTCTCCAGCCCCTCACCAGCTTTGTTGCTCTTCTCTGGACTCGCTCCAGAGCCTCAACATCCCTCTTGTGGTGAGGGGCCCAGAACTGAACACAGTACTCGAGGTGCGATCTCACCAGTGCCGAGTACAGAGGGAGAATAACCTCCCTGGACCTGCTGGTCACGCCGTTTCTGATACAAGCCCGGATGCCATTGGCCTTCTTGGCCACCTGGGCACACTGCTGGCTCATGTTCAGTCGGCTGTCAACCATATCGGGGCAACTTCTGTGGCCTCAAGCATTATACTATTATTTGTATTTGCAAAGAAAGTGGGATTTGCTTTGAGAAAGAAGATATCTTATACAAGGCTCAATACAACCATATGCCACAATGTGTTATTTGGAGAATTCACAAAATGCATTTTTATTATTTCTATTTGCTACTTCATGACATATGTAATAATAATCGGACTGTTAGAAATAGGTTAAGTGTTGTGTGCTGAATTCATTATTAGAAAGTAAGCATTTGCACTGGCAAAAAGCCAGATAAGAGACTGATAATAGGATTTGGCATGAAGTACAGAGTAACAATAATTTGCATGTCTGTAATTGGAAATATATACTCATGCATGCCATTTACCTTACCAAATAGGTTACTGATGAATATGTAAAAGGAATTGCTTAAAACTCTGTTCTCCAATACTTTATGCAATATAGAAATAATTATACACTGCTTTTAGTCAATAAAACAAATATTATATATTATGTATTACATATTACCTATTATGTATTACATATATCATTATATAATTTCTGCATGGAAAATAAATTGCTTTTTTTCTTAGCTTTGAAAGAAATGTTTTCTTCGTGTTCCTTCCTAGCTTTTTTCCAAATTCAAATTTCTGTCTAGTGGCTTCACTTGGCTTGATTTTAATTGTTTCAATGCTCTAAAACCAGGTAACCCATAAAGCAAAACATTTAAATGACAAGTAATTTCTTTCCTAAACTATGACATATGACTAACATGCATGTAAATATGAGGTCACAAATTGTTATTATTTTCAGTGTCTGAAAGCCAAGGAGCAGCTGAGGGAACTGCGGTTGTTTAGCCTGGAGAAGAGAAGGCTGAGGGGAGACCTATTTACTCTCTACAACTATCTGAAAGAAGGTTGCGGAAAGGGGGGTGTTGGTCTCTTCTCCCAAGTGTCAGGTGATAGGACAAAAGGGAATGACATTGAGCTGTGTCAGGGAAGTTTAGATTGGACATTAGGAAAAAATTCTTTACAAAAAGATTTATCAAGCACTGAGACAGGCTGCCCAGAGAGGTGGTAGAGTCATCATCCTTGGAGGTGTTTAAAAGGTGGGTAGGTGAGGTGCTTGGGGACATGATTTAATAGTAGACAGGTATGGTTGGAGTTGATGATCACTCAGGCCTTTTCCAACCTAATGATTCTATGATTTTTTTCTTCAAGATATCAATGTCTTGTGATTTAGAGGCTAAGAGTACAACAGGGCCTGTGCATAGTCTGATATAGATATTGTGGATAACTAGGGATTTTCATAGTTTGTCCTGATATTTGAATTTTTTTTATAACAATAACTTTGAAATTTTTGCATTTTTCAAACCCAAGACTCAAAGTGAAATGACATTTAAAATTTACAAACCTCATGGGAGCTGAACCTAAAGGACAAATATTGCTCAAGCTGAATATTGTCAATTATTCTTTGGAGATATATTCATCTGCAGAACATTAGTCAAACTGTGGATATCCTCCCTAGTCAGATCTCCATGAAGCACTTGGACAGATAACAAAAAGCTAGAAATACTGAGTCCTCACAGCAGTAAACAGAGTAGTGATATATAATGAAAAAATCAGATCTTCTGTTTTTCAAATAATGCATCTAAGGTGATTGGATATTGCCAGCCTTAACCTCTGCATACCTTCATTCTGAATCTGTAAAACAGAAATACACTTTCATTTCACAAGATAGTAATGATATAAAGTAACTGAGAAACAAAGAGTATTTATCTTCATAAATGGTCAAAAAAAGTCTATAGCAATGTTAAGAATTTGACCTTCAAAACAGACACTCAATGTAGAGCTGTAAATGTATTTGAGATAGGAAGGGGGTTTGAATGAAGTATATATAACAATATACTGCATACTCATTGATTTAGTGAATGTTGTACATTATAGAAAGAGACTATAGCATTAAATGCAATAAAATCTAATATGGAATCTTTAAGTTAAAGAGGGTTTCATATGGGCCCAAATTGCTGTCAAAAATGGAGTTAAATCCAGTTGAAGGCCAGTCACAAGTGGTGTTCCCCAGGACTCAGTGCGGGGTCCAGTTCTGCTCAGTATCTTTATCAATGGTCTGGATGAGGGGATTGAGTGTACCCTTAGTATGTCCATGGATGACACTAAGCCTGGAGGAAGTGTTGATCTTCTTTGAGGGTATGGAGGCTCTACAGAGGGATCTGAACTGTCTGGATGAATGGTTTTGCGACCAGTGGTATGAGGTTCAACAAGGCCATGTGCCAAGTCCTGCACTTGGGACACAAAAACCTTGTGCAGCACTACAGGTGTGAGGAAGAGTGACTTGAAGGCTGCCTGTCAGGAGGAGAAGGACCTGGGGGAGTTGGTTGACACCCAGCGGAATATGTGTCAGCAGTGTGCCCAGGTGGTCAAGAAAGCCAATAGTATCTTAGCTTGTGCCTTTAATATTTTTAGCTTCCCATGAAGTTTAGCTTCTATCTGAGCATCTTCCTAGTAAACTGACATGAATATCCTTGCTGTTCTGCTAAGTCTCCTTAAAATGACAAGTATCAACTCTAGAATCTTAATATAACAATGAAACAATAAGTGGAATTATTGCAGTAAAAGTTAAGCACATATTGTTACTTCTGTAGCTATTTTTTCACCCAAGAAGTTCCAATAGGAATAGTTCCTAAACAAGGCCTTTGAGAGGATTCACATACAAATGAATATAAGAGGATAAGAAGTGTTTTTTTGCAAGCAGTGAGAAAGAAAGATTAGGTAAATTAATTATGTCAATTGATACCTGTATTCACACTTTCCATATAAGCCACATAAAAAAAAAGCTAAACACACTCAAAATATGAATTTCCGGGTGTTCTGGGTTTTTTTTTCTGAATCAGAGTACTCTGGGTTGAAACTATTCCAATACTTCTGAAAACCTAGGATAAAAACTGTGGGCTGAGTTCATACTAAAGCAGGTCCATTCAAGTCCTTTGTGACCTGTTATTCTTAGTGTTTTTTTAGGCTTTGTGACTCAATGCCCAGTGGTACCCAGGAGTAACTTTCTGTGGGTATTTGTCAGAGAAGTACATTCAAGTCTTCTTGTTATGATCACTATGGGATATTCACCAAGAGACCTGTGGATTAGGAACGCTATGAATGGAGAAAGACCACGCATAAGTGTTATTGGTTCACACTCCAAGTAGTCCCTTGTAGAATCATCTTTTTCTCTACCGAATAGACAGAATCTAGAGCTATGGGACTTTAAGGAAAAGTGATGCTTAGCAAATATAGCTGCATTTTTTGTTTTGCCACAGTGCACTGTACTATGTTTTGTCACAGGCTGAGAGACTTGAGGTTGTTCAGCCTGGAGAGGAGGAGGCTCCAGAGAGACCTTATAGCAGCCTTCCAGTACTTAAAGGAGGCCTACAAGAAAGATTGGGAGGGATTCTTTATCAGAGAGTGTAGTTGTAGGACAAGAGATATTAGTTTTAATCTGAAAGAGGGTAAATTTAAATTAAATATTAGGAAGGATTTTTTTACTGTGAAGTTGGTGAAGCGATGAAGAAATCATAGATACCCAGAGGTGTTCAATGCCAGGCTGGATGAGGCTTTAAGCACCCTGATCTAGTGAAAGCTGTCCCTGCCCATGGTGGAAGACACTTGTGTGTGTGGAACTTGATGATTTTTAAGGTTCTTTCTGACCCAAACCATTCTATGATTCTATGATTCTGGTATTCATTCTTGAGCTTTGCATAACCACTTACATATAGCATACCAAAAGTGGCTGGTAAAAAAAGGAAGAAGTTCCAAAAGGCAGCCTTTGTTTCTTCTCAGTCCACACTGCCCGCTTTCTCTACAACCCATATCTGTTCCAGTTAACACATTCATTCTGCACTAATGAAGATGGATGGATAAAAGAAAATTAAGGTCAAAGGTCTGGATATCAATTTACCTGTGGCGGACACTGACTCATCAGATATAACCATTGATTCTCCCCAAAAGCAAGTCTACATCTTCTTCAAAAGCAACAGGATTTACCTAGTTAGCATAAGGCTGCTGTGCATACTTTGAGCCTGCTCCCCAGGGTTTTCTACATGGAGGATAAAAGCGATGGAGAGAAGACTTCTGTGGGTCCCTGACTATAGGAGCTTCTGAGAGCTGTAACAGGGCAAAGGCAAACGAAGAAAGACATCAAAACTACTACAGATAAAAAGAGCAGAGCCTGGTCTGAAAGCTTGAGAACATCTGTACCTAGGCTGTATAAAAATAAATTAATAACTCTTGCCCAAAGAACATGTATTGGATAAATGGCAACAGTGCACACAGATGTAACAACCGGCTCCTAATTAGGTTTTTACACCAACTGAGAATACACTGCTCTAGGACTGAAAAAAGATTTCAAGGAGAGGAGGAAAAATGAGCTTTGCTCAGAATATTCAATATTCCTTTCACATTTTGCATGTGTTCTTCCTTTGCTTATTTCCTCTGTCCTGAATGAGAAAATATGTTGAACAGGTGCCCACAATTCAGTGGTGGAAACATAAATAAAGGCATAGAAGGGAAATGAAATTACCTCAAGTCCTTCTCTGTTGTAGGATGAAGGGTCAATATCCCTGTTTTTCAGCACAATCAGACTATCATGTATATGGTTCATTTCCTAAGATATGATTCAAACCAGCCTATAATCTTGGGTCTTGCTTCCTTTGTCTGTTTCAAAATTTGAATTCTGATCAATACACAGGAAATTGAAATCCCTTTATGTTAATATAACTATTTAAAAGATTCCCTTAGCTGCCTCAAAATTTTCTGATCACTTTTATTCTACTGTAGAACTGTATAATAAACTGTCTTTGGAACTGTCTGTTCCAAAATTAACTTTCTCCACACTCCAAACTGCCTTCATTTAAGTTATCAAACTATATATATATGATACCATCTCTTCAGATACAATATTCTCCATTGCTTATACTAATGCACTCACACTTAACCACTTAAGGGCTCACCTTTCTATAGGCTGAGATATTCCTGACAACTTCACAATTTCTCTCAGGCATGGTTGTAACAATAGTTCACATATCTTTGATTTCATATACTTTCAACTGAAGTATTTATTTGTTTGGTTGGATTTTTTGTTTATTGAGATTAAAAAATCTCCAAATACATAATTGTTCTCCTTGTTCATGGTATTTGTCAGAAACATTCCTCATACTGCTCATGTCTCCAGTTCTTTTTCTATTTCTGTGAATTGATGAAGTGACTTTTGTAGTTTCTGGTAATTCAGCTGGAATCAGTTTAAGATAATGTGGAACAAATACTGTTGCATATAAATATAGATAGCTTCATGTATAAAGATGATGACTTTTTTCCATGTCTTCACAAGAATGAAATAACAAGATGTCTTTAAGTGTTTTAACTACTGAGAATGTTTTACCTAAAATGTTAACTCTTTTAGGTATATTCAGGAATCATTGCTGTTAACTTTGTGTGCTGAATATTTCTTAACCTTGTGATCTACAGTTCTTTAAAATCTTTAGGTACTGCAAGTTATTCAGCTATAAACTATTGCTAATAAATCATGCTATTATAAACAATGACTTTTAATATTATTAAACTGGTTCCTCATTGCCTAAAGAGAAAGACTGACACTGAAGACACTGAAATTCATTATTTGTAATATTGCATTTTCCAGTTATATCATCAGCATTCAGAAAAGCATTTCACACAGGCTTAATAAAAACACACAATGTCTTCTGATATCCCACTGCATTATGCAGGCAGGAGAAAATCACTTGGGATTAAACTGACTATGAATATGTTGCCAGACTGGGAATTTAGGAATTTAGGAATCTTTTAATTTTGACTCAAGTCTATGGATATATATTTTGAATTGCTCTACTTATGTCTGTGTAATTATTGTTCTGAACGCAAACATGACTGAAATATCAACCTATCCTTTCGTAAGCAGACTTGTCTCTTGGCAGCTGGTATAAAACCTATATCACAACAAGGGAAATGAGGAACACTCAATTGAATAAGAGTAGCAAAATGTACTTATTGTTTATCTCAGTGCCTATTTTGTTTGTTAAGCTTGTTTGTAATGAATTTTGAATGTTTAAATGTAGTTTTAATAATGTAATTTTATGTTGGTTTTTTTTGTGTTTACTTTTTTTTTCATTTGAAATGTGTAAACCAGCCTCAACATGAAAAAGATATAGAAATTTTCAAAATGTCTTGTGCAATATAAAGAAGGAGAACACTTCATTCACTGCTGGAATCCAGCTTAATTCCAAAGTATTGATCTGTTTTCTATGCACAACAATCTTTTATATTTCAGGAAAGGAACGAGGGATAATACTTCTCCCTTTTGAGTAATACATGTTTGTGTCATTAGTCCACCTACTATTTGTTTAGCTCACTCAGCATCATCACATATAATTCTTACGACTGACAGTTTCTTACAATGTTTATGGTGCTTCAAGTGAAAGCATATCACTGGAGAATGACTGTGCCATTTAGTATATTATTGCAGAAGAACACCTACAGTCCCAAAGCTCTGTTTTTCTTAATGAAGAAAGCTTTAAGTTTTTCTTAATGAAATACTGACCTAGCCAAAATATTCTTAGCTTGTGACACACAAAGGCACAGCCTCATATGATATGAACATGCTGCACAGAACTGTGTAAAATTCACTCTTTCACTTGATGTGAACGAAATCCTTGTAAAGCTATTGAGGGAAATTTTGGGAAGATCACTTATCTGTGGATTAAAGGATAACCAAAGAGAGCCTAGTCCAATCACAGGTGCACACTTGCTTATATGATGCTACATGTTTATCTCTCTGCCCTCTGTGTCTTAGTTACCTGCCTTCCTAATCTTGCCTTTCAGTCCACTAAATCCTCAGGCACAGAGATGAAGGAACAGAGAGGCTATTACTTAACTATGACTTTAATGAATCCTCCTTTCCAAGATTTTCATTCTCATATGATAGCTATAGAATTTTTCTTATTGAAAACAGAAACCCAAACAACTTTGGCAGCTTATTGCCTTGTCACTCTTGTCTGGTTACATTTAAAATCTTGTTGTAAGAAAAAAAGAACATGGATTTTACATTCAGCTGTGGATGTTTTTAGTTCAATTACCTCTTTAAGAATTCAATTATCTAAATAAATCACCATATACTGAGAGATCTGCAATAACACTCTTAAAATCATTATGGTTCTTTTACCTGGTCTATGGTCAGCACTTCAATATGGCTCATAAGCTGTAGGGTGGAAAGATTTTAATGAGTTTGGAACACATTGAAGTTTTCAATAGGAGGAAGAGGGTATTTAAAAAGTGCATGGGAGATTTGTGAGTGGGGTGGGCTTTTTAGCCACCATTCTCATTAATGAAAGAATCATATTCCTTGAAATGAATCAAATCTAGGTTTTCAAAAGTGTGTCTGATTTTTTAATTTTTTTTTTTAAGTAATATGTACGTTGTTGTAAACTCTGACTTTACTTCTGTTTGCCCTAAACATTGATCTGAGGTCTGGCCATTTGCGCCCTTTTTATGTGGCCCAACAATGAATAGCGAGGGGGTGTAGCAGCAAGCACACTCCATAGACTGATCTTAAAAAATCACCTGCAAGCCTCGTCTCTGATGCCAGATTCAATGGGAGTGGAGGTGTAAAAGGAAGCACCTTTCCCCCTCTTCTCCTGGTCAAGCTCATGGTCCTGACAGGGGGCTGCTATGGGGGAGAGGAGGAGGAACAGCAGATGTTGCTCCCCCTCCACTCCCCTCACATCCATCTGACTGCCCTGGAATGACTGGATCCTCCTGAAGCAGCTTCTGCACATGTGTGGCAAGACCACCCTCACATGCTGATGGGGCACAGACCAGCCTTACAAAAGAAATTGCAAGGAGCCACGCGGTGCACATGCCCATCATTCCAACCAGATCCCTGGACCACACAGCCTGGAAGAAGCTGCTGCTGGAGCTACTGCTAGAGACACCACTTGTTCCCAAGGAGCTGCTGTTGGAGTGATGATTGCTTCCTTCCTTTCTTATTTTTTCCTCTCTCTCTAATTACCACACCCTCCTCTACCCTTCCTCACACATACCCCCCCCCCCCCGCCTCTATATGTATATCATTTTTCTTACAGTGTTTTCTTGACTGGTATCAGTGTGTGTCAGGTCAAATCAGAGTGACCTTGGCTGCATTCAGGGATTAGATTGTAATCTGACAAGACTGAAATCGGTTTTCTGCAACTTTGGGAAGTTGCCCCCACCCCATGTCTTGGCTGTGCACGCTGTTCTGTTTATTTTGCTTGAAACCGGAATAAATTTTGCTTTTTTGATGTCACCTAGGGAGTGACCATGTTGGCCTCCGGATCACCACACAGATAATCAGAACATGTTCATCAGCTGTCATGAGTGTGTAGCTCATGGGTCGAGGCATCACAATTTTGTATTTGTACATATATATATGGTAAAAGCTTTTTTGTACCAATTTTCTTACATGTTACTGAATACCATGAATCTCAAACTGTGATTTATTGCATAGACTTATCTCTGCTTTTATCTGAATGCATAACATTTATTTTTAACGCTAATGCATCCTCTCTGGAAACATCACTGGTCTGTAATGACATCTTTCTCTTGGTTTAAAGATAGGCATGCTTGCCTGAAAGCAAAAGAAAAAGTTTGTATGCTTTATTGCTGTTATGTATTCAAATGATTAAAGATGAAATGTACAAAATGCTTTATGAAACATTAACATGGTACATGCATAAATTAAATGACAAAAAATGTGATTTGTCTTATTGAGACCAAAAGTATCTAGTTACAGGAAAGTGAGGTTTGACTGAAAAGATTCACATACAACAAGAAATAAAGAAACGGTCTATGATTATTCTGCACTCTTCTTGCTCACTGATTTTTCAAGAACTGGGTTAGTGTTTTTTCCCTGTCAGAACTGCTGTAACCATAAGCTTTTGCATAGAATAAAGCACTATGGAAGTACGGAGAATTTTGTACAGACCTTACAGAGTTGATTGAGAAGAATTAAGTGCTGCTTAGATGAAATTTCACAAAGCTGGCAAATGATTGCTCAAAGATAAAGGAAACCCAAGTATTAATAAGAGATTCAACAGGTCTCTTTTTTTTTTCCCTGTTGTAATATTTTGACATGAAGTTCATGGCAGAATGCATTGGGAGAGACAGTAAACTGTACGTGATAAAAACATGATACTTCTGTAGACCATGCAAAGACTGTGAAGTAGTTTTAAAAATATTGACTAATTTCTATAACGTGACATATTAGTGTAACACAACTTAGAATGGATGGTTGAAGCACTTGAAGATGGATTACCTTGGTTGACTGTTCATGTCATGCAGGCATTATGCAAATAACAGAAAACCGAATGAGCTTGTCTCTTTGCTTGAATATCTTCCTTGACTGTAAACTTTGTGTAGGATTTTCAGAAGTGTTTATTGTTGACCAAGATTTCCATCATTGCAATCAACAAAACAGGACACAATTTAGAAGTAAGAGAAATTTACAATGCTTTTCAAGTTTTTCCTTTGGCTTAAGATCCAGCTCAGCACAACTAACCTTCTTGAAGGTGGATATCTACTCCTAGGTATTCATCTGATCATCTGAGAAGAGGTGTCTGCAATAAGGCAATTCATCCTATGTGGCTCAGATACAGAAAACAGTTAAAATAACCATAGAATAACTAATAATAATGAGCTAAAATTAGATTGTGTCAGACTTTCTCCTAGGCAACGCATTTCTTTAAAGGCACCTGATGTGAAAAATTGATTCTAGTGTTCTAATGTGTATAAAATCAATTGGGATTATGCCCACAAATCTACCAGAAGATCATATTGCTACTGTGGGCTTAAATAAATGGCTTTCTTCAAAATTCACGCTAAAAGACCGAGAATTCGGCTTTTGAGTTCCTACATATATATAAATATGAGTTTCTTGTAAAAATTACTTGGCTGTTGTTTGAGTTGTGTGTATTTTATTGGCATATTTCTGAAATGCAAATTGTTTGAGGAAGAAAGTGCAAGAAAAGAGATACATGCAAAGAAGGAGAATTTTTTCTTCACTACGTGTTTTCTGAAAAACATCCAGATACACTATTAATAAAACTGTTGAACTTAGGATTTAGAAATCAAAGGCCAAAGGAACATACAGTGGGATAAATCATTATGTTATCCCTGGTCCCATTATTAAAAGCCATAATTTTGAGACAGATATTTTAGCAATTACTACTATATATCCTTAACAAATATCTCCAGCAATGTACTGCCACGAAATCCTAGCCCTTACATAACAGACAGTCTTTTTCTTGCATGTCTTCCTGATGAAAGAGGAAAGCAATGGTAGTTATCATAAATACTTCTGACTCATGGAAAACAGTGTCTGAAATCTCCTGCACTGTTATCCTGTAGAAATGCATAAAAAAATAATTATGTAACTCACTGTACATATCAGCCAAAAGCTGAGTAATATGGTGACTCACTGCAATGAACTTCTTGCCTTACTAAATGCAGTAAAGTAATAGGCAAACTTGCACATGATGAGTTCTGATACTGAGAAGTATTCTAAAGATGAATAATTACAGTTATCAGCCAAATAAAAAAATTGAAATTATTTGCTATTGATTTTCCTCTCTATCAAGGTGCCCAGGTTAATAAGATCATATATAATCTAGTAAGAGCAGAGGCATGACATATAGAAGGTACTTTAGTCTTGTCTCTTCTAGAGATCAGAACTGAAAGCTAGCTTGTGTGCTTTGTTAAACAAAGCATTTAAGATTCTGTTTCAATTTAGAATTCTGTAGGGTTACTGACTTCAAAGAAATGGATGTATAAGTTTCTAGTTAAACATGTATTTAAATTCTTCGCTAGATTAGAACCAGAATTTTCAGCAATTTACTACACTGAACATTTGAAAACTGAGATTAACACATAGTATTTATGAGAAAAGGAAATGGAAGAAAAAAATGCCTTTGCATTTATTGTGTGCTTTCTTTTTCAAACAATCTTTCTGTCTGTTCTGTGTTAAATCTCTCTTATGCAAGTCTTAAAATGTAATGCAGACTGACGATTATCTTCTGAAGATATGCAGTAAGAAGGAAAATTAGAGTGGGATGAAAGGGTGATAAAATTTCTGTAGTGAAAGTGAATAAAGACAAACTATAGGCAAAAGCAAAAGAACACTAATAAGCAGCACTGGGAAATGAGGCTTTCTATATTAATAAAGTTCTTTTCTTTTTACTTTGAAATACCATTTTCTCAGCACTAGTAACAACAATAATGGTTCTTTTCACTGTCTGGGAATGCACACAGAACTTTTTCAAGGATAATCATTTGGTTTTATGAAGGCATCCTGCTGCTCCATTGCTGCAGTATTAAGCTCAGTGGACTTTTTTTTTTAAGATGCATGACCCAACAGATGGGACAGAGAGGCCTGATTAAAAAATAGTAAAGGGTATATGCTCAAATAGAGAAAAAATGTCCTCTGTGTTATTTATATATTTTGTCTATTCAAAGTAAAATGAAAAGGGCAAATTACATTTAAACACATACTTCTTGAATTTTTTACATTTTCCACTGGTTTTTGGTGAATGGATTGTGTTACATTTTGATTCCGGAAGTGTTTGGTTTTAAACCAATCGCAACAAAGAGACTGCAGCCACGTCAAAGTGAGCAGTTGATACATTACAGCCAACATTTGCTTTCAAGGCAGTTGTGGGTCACAAAGGATGCTGCATTATTCTCATAAATTTGAGATTGCTCATAAATTTGAAACTTTAAGCATGGGATGGGCTTGCTGTGTGAAATCAGAATTATCGAGAGAAATTCACTTAAATAGTCTGTATGGGTAGTTACCTGACATGTTCCTAGTCTACTAGATGCTAGGAAAAAATTCACATACTGAGAAAAGTAACAAACAGTCATCATGGGTGTGGAGTTTTAATGACATCAGTAAGGTCTGTCAGAATCTCTGATATGTATGTGCTTCTCTCAGATTCTGGACTTGGTTTTACTACATGGTTCCTATGTACTGTGTTGAAAAGTTCTGAAGACTTCTGGGATTTTAGTGTTCCCAAGTCCAAGCAAAACTGAATAAAGACCTCCACATTCAAGCAGCAATGATGAAGTGTTAAGGGGTTAATTAACCAGTAGAAAGAACTTTTTTATGTCATAGACTATCTAACCTTTCATGTAATGAATACTTGTAAGTGGTGTGGCATACAATCTTCTCTTCTTGACATGGTAACCATTTAACATTTTTACAAGTATTGTGCTCAGAATGACAGCAGAAAGTATTTCCTCTTCTGAGCTTTCACTTAATACCTTACATTATTTTCTATTTACAGTTTCTTAAAATAAAACAGACCTCCAGTTTACGATATTAATACAATTTCAATATCAAACTAGAATACAGTAGTCAAAACCATGGGCTACACTTTCCACTGAGGTAAACCTTTTAAAAGGGATTTATTACAGCAGCTGTGTTTTGTGATTGCATTGCCATTTCTTCATTATGCTGAGATTAGTGAATATACAGCACCGTAATACTTGGTAAAAACAACAGCCTCCCTAGTATATAAATAATCAAGTGTAACCCTGGCCTGCATTCCAGGTGCCTTTTTCGTGATTACAGAAGAGTATATGTTATTTTTCAGAATTATAGGAGATGTTTAGTTCTAACTAAAGTCACAATGCTAGAGAGCCTCAGAAAATGCTAATGCATTTTAAAGATTATCCTTTCTGGCTATGCTCCTTGAACATGGTGACAGCTATTTTGCTGATGCTTCCCATTCTCAAAATTCTGTCAAATTCAATTCAAAACTACATTCTGGTAATACTTATCTTTTGCAGCAGCACCTTGCTGTGGAGATATTTAGCTTAGTTTCTACCTGCTACAAATAATCCTTCTGTGTTTATTGTGACAGGGGACAGGACAAGAGGGAATGGCCACAAGCTCCGCCAGGGGAGATTTAGGCTGGACATTAGGAAAAGATTTTTCACAGAAAGGGTCATTGGGCACTGGAACAGGCTGCCCAGGGAGGTGGTTGAGTCACCTTCCCTGGAGGTCTTTAAGGGACGGGTGGAGGAGGTGCTGAGGGGCATGGTTTAGTGTTTGATAGGAATGGTTGGACTCGACGATCTGGTGGGTCTCTTCTAACCTGGTTATTCTATGATTCTATGATTCTGTACCCCTCCCCATATCACACAGAATCACACAGAATAACCAGGTTGGAAGAGACCCACTGGATCTTCGAGTCCAACCTTTCCCACCAATCCCTAAACCATGCCCCTAAATACCTCATCCACCCTCACCTTAAACAACTCCAGGGACGGCGACTCAACCACCTCCCTTGGCAGACTGAAGACACAACAGTATGCAGAATCCAGCCAAACATGGAAAAAGGAGCTACTAATACTTGGAGACGGTTCCAAAAGGAGGCATGCAATAAAGGTAGGAGTCTCCTGTAGTTCCATGTACATTTACCTGCATCTACACTGATGAAATCAGGACAGCTCTTTCACCTCTGGCAGAAGCACAGCTGCAGCGCATTCAAGAATCAACTCCTGATATTAAATGAAAAAAAACCCACCCCACAATGTCATTTAGCTTCACAATGAGACGATAAACTGCGCATCGTTTGTCTTCCTTTTCCTAGTACAGATAAGGCCCTGGAACAGCATCACCCAAACTGTGGTCCACAGGTCACTACTGGACTGTGAAGAGTAATAGGTGGTCCATGCAGTGCGCTATCTGCAGGCACCACTCAGTGAGCCACAGCACCAAATATGTAGACATGCATGCATATACACAAAACTCCTACAACAAATAACGCCAACTGCTTGCTTTGTCATCTTTTTAAAGTAAAGTGTTTAGGCTGATCACATAAACCTAGTGATTACATATTTCCATTGTTGTACTCCTCCTCCTTTTAAATATTACCTGTTTGTAAAATGCTTTCATGCAACGTAGGAGGCTTCTTACAATGATATATCTATTTTAGGGTTCTATGTTATAATATTCTTTTCTCATTTTTTTAGTATCCAGAATCTGGTTCCTCTTTAGGGTGATTTGGAACACCGCAAATGTACTCCTGCCCTGTATTATCTTTTGGAGGAGTTAGTCTCTCTCTTAAAACATTTCAGGAAGATTGTTCAATCATACTACACCATAGATTAGTTACTTTTTTAAAAGTGGTCACTGTTATAATTTTGTTGATATCAGTAGAATTTTAAAATCTCAGACTATATGGAAGCATTAAGCCCTCATTAACAAAATCTATTGAGGTCTCTATAATTCAGTGAAATTTAAATTCCTCGGTGAGAAACATAATTAATGTTTATTTTAGTGAAATCTTTGAAAATATAAGATCCTGAAGATCTTTCCTAAATGGGAATTTGCATACTTGCCAGATGAAATTTTTGATCTCTACCTGTCACATTTGTTAATGTATTTCCAGATTGACTATTTAAAGTCCCTATATGCTCAGCTTTACGAAAAGAAAAGATTGTGCCACTAGTCCTTACAGAGACTACTAAGAATGATTCCAACTTCTCTGACTCCTGGTTCAAGTCTAACGTGTAGAATTACTTCTAAAATTAGTAAATATTTTGATATACAGAGTAGCCAGAGGGGCAGGTATCTTTTTTTTTCTACAGTTTTGCTTTGTTATTACTGAATTTTGGGAAGTTATTGGAAGAAAAATCTTTGAGAGGTACTAAAAACTATGAAATTCCTTTTAATCCAAGAGTTTTCTTGAATTGCTGGAAAGTGGAAAAGTAGATGGTGGGAATAAAATGCATGCATGTAACCAAGGTTTGTTCTCTACTTGAAGTCTCTCCTTGCAGCATGAGGGGCTAGGAGGCAACCGAATGAGTATTTGAATGAGCAGTGGCAGTTAGATGTGTCTGAATTCTGCTATGAATCTAGCACTAATGTTTATGGCATGAAATATTCCTTCAGACAAATTCAATAGTTGCCATTCCTTGCCTTGAAGCTCAGTATTTCATATACACCTGTGGTATTGTATGATCATAGCTAAGATATCCAGGTTCTGTTCTACAATGAGTAAGAATCCAAAGCAGAAATTATAAGAATGTGAAATTATATTCAGATTGTTAATGTAGTTTGCCTATAATTCTGTGTGTTTTGTGGGTAATACCAAGTGTGTTAACAGTGGTAACTCATAAATATGCCTGTATTCCACGCTTAGTTTATGCTTGGTAGTAACATATTTTTTTAGGCAGTCTGCAAGGATCTTTTTTATATGTTAGAAAATACAATTGAAATTGCTCTTCTACTATTCACCGTGTTACTTCTCACATGATCTTTATGACAGCTGTTACAGAAAATACCTCACTTGAAAAACTTTTATGAAAGGTTCTGGCACTGAGCACCTTTGGAGACAAGAGTGTGTAGGGCCACTGCAAAAAATCTTACCACTTGGAAATAAACTCTTTGGCACAAAAGTGGAGGTCTTTCTCAAGTTAACAGCACTCTGAGGGTCTCTTTCACCCTTTTACAGTTGATAGTTAAAATCTCACTGGAGAAATTATACAAATTAAGTTCTATGGGGCAGTACTTATCATTTTTTGAAAAGTTGTACTAAAGGCCTCTCTGGACTTTCTGGCTTTACAACTAAAAATCTTAAGCAATCTTTGTTATCAAATAACCTCAAATAAGACTGGATATATTTGCTGCTACTTATAGGCCAATCTGAATTTAATGCTAATTTGACACTGTTGAATATAGTACCTTCCTACTACATTGTCCTTTAGATTTTTCATTATTTTTCATAAAGAAACAAAAAATAAATCAAAAGTTAGCAAATAAATAAAGGAGGACATGATATTCTAATTACTGATTTAGCAATGTAGGTTGCCTGTTCTACTTACATATTCTGGTAATGATTCATAGATAAAATAACACAAAAATCACACTATATTTTGTCAGTTCTTCTTTTGCTTTAAACCAAATTGGTAAGTGGTAGTTTCTCACAGCACTGTGATTTTAGGAAGACAGAGAACTTTAAAGCATATTTGAAAGTCCTTTTCTTTAATGAGAATCACAATTTCTACAAAATCGCAGGTATTTCTGGAAAATTTCTTCAGGTTATTTTGGACAAAAAATTGGTCATAGGTAGACTTCTAATTTCCAGCAGGTCACAGGAATAAAAGAAATACCTGAAAGACGAGGCTACTAATTTCTGTGTTCCTATAGTTTGTTGCTTAATGTGTATTTAGAACCTTTGGCCCTTTGCTTGTTGGGAGGATTTTTGGGACTGACTTCCAGATAAATCTAAGCTAAAGAATTGTACCTAATTTAATTTAGCTGATTAAAGCAGCAACAAAACATGAGAATGTTCACTATAATAATGGAAATTTTAGAATTGTGTTAATCTTCAACTAGCTTTTTATTCTTTCTCAGAATTATTTATTCCTTAATATTCTACCAGTTTTGAAATACTTTGCAATAAAGCTGGAGGAACATATCTGTTAGTGGCTAGATGAATATAAAGAGTAATATAATTTTCAGTAAATAGATACAGAAATAAGTAAATATCTGAGTAATAGAAAAAGACATAATATGATTATTCAAAACATATTTCAGCTGACCCGCTGTCTAGAAATATTCAGTGTCATTTAGGCTTTCCTCTTTTGAACCTCTTTTTTGATTGGTTGACATTTTGGTTTGTTTGTTTGGTTTCCTTTTTTCGCAAATTTACCTAAAATATCCCCAAATCCTATTTTCAAGAATTTTCTATAAATTTAAAGAATCCCATCCATTTATATATTTTTTTTCTATTTTGTCTTCCATTTGTTTTGTTTTGTTTTGTTTTGCTTTAGTTCCTGTCATGTTTCCAGGTCCCAATTGTAATTCAGAAGAATCTTTATACTGTCCTGAAATTTTTCTAACTTCTCTAATCACTGCTCAGTCTATAATTCAGACATCCAGTTATAGATTTATTATAGCAAAATGGAAGACAGAAGTAGAGTTGATCTGAAACCCCTTGCATTGTTAAGTGAGTAAAAGAATGAGTATATACTCTTTAAAGAAAATTGAGGGAAAGTGCAGTCCCTATGACAACAAGTTCCTGTCTTCCATATCTTTCCAAGTATCTTACTGCCTTCAATGAAAAGTGGGGAATGAACTCAAAGTTCAAACTGAGTTTCAACAGGAAAGCCATTATCCATCTATTTTATAAAAGGAACCAAGTTCAGCTATTCTACTAGCCTCATAACACTAATACCGATGTTTTATGAGGTGGAAATTGACACTGCTGTTGGCAAGACCTACTTAGGACTGAATTATTAGAATTACCAGCGAAATTACAGTTTTCTTTCTTTTTCAGATATTGGCTAAGGAAGAAAGCCTGATTTAGTCCTTAGTCTGATTTCAGTGCAGGATAAGGTATATAATTTTTCTTTTTTTTAATTCTTTCACACTCTGTAAAATGTGAATGTGGATGCAATAGAGCCTAAATCTAAACTATCTCTGAATATGAAATTTCCTGGGGAACCTGTGAAAATGTTGTAAAAGGAAAGCTTTTTTTATATTAATTGAATATGCCTGATTCTGAAAACTATGCCACCTGTTTCACTTTTACATTCAAATAGTAAGCTTTCTTTACTATGCACTGGAGATTCAACCTTGCTAATCAATGGCCTTTTTATGTCAAGTAAACTTGGCATAATATCTGTTCTAAAACTTCATCCTTTCATCCTTTTATCCTGAATCTGTAGCATAATTCTTGATAAAAGCTAATGTTTCCATCCACTTTGCTCCGCTCTCTTTTTGACAAGGAAGCACCCTCAATTATTTTAGTGCTTAGGTTTGTATCATGTATTATTATTATCATCATCGTTATTAAGAAAGTTAGCCTTTTGACAGCAGGAAATTACTCTGTTGATAACTATGTTGAATACATAGTGGAGTTGAAAATTAGCATCCGACAGATATTCTGAAATGACATTAATATATTCTCTTGAAATATTTCAATAGACGATATTTAATGATTTCATAAGCATAGATGGGAATATATGTGTATGTTACAATTAATCTTACTATAGATTTTTATTTTGATCATACAAACATTGGATTTTCAAAGGTGGAAGTATAAATAGCTTCTCATATTGTCTGTATAGTGCTCATTTAGTTTAAATGGCGCTTTGCCGATCTAACACAGAGAAAGTGAGTAGGAAAGTAATGTGCAATTTTATTCAAGGAAAGTAATGTTCAAATTTCTGTCAGGGTATTCATACATGCATGAGCCAATTAGTCAGCCTAAATTAAGTCTGCTTTGCATTCATGTTCTACTGGTATTATTTTACATTCATAACAAACAAATATGAATGAATCATTTAAATTCATGTCTGATCCATTCTTTAGCCATGTTATGAAGTGTCTCATTTCCTTTTTTATTACCCTGGATTTTCATTTGATCTGCTTAAGAACTGTAAGATAAGTATCTATTTTAATAATCATAAAAAATGCATTTCAACTTTATTTTACAGCATTCTGCTTGCCACTTTTAGATAATTTCTTTAACATTAATGATAAGTTTTCTTCCACGCATTATGCTTCCCTTGTGTAACGTCTCATGATAATCTTGTCTCCAGTTTACTGAAAAATGTGTTAGGGAACTTCTATGTAGTTTCGTATAAATGATACATATAAAGTTGCCAAAATTGGTGTAAGCTATATTTCTTTATTTAGGCTGAAGAAACAGCTAATCATACAAAGGGAAATAGTTCAGTTTGTCCCCACCGCATACAGATTCAATTAAGATTCAACGTCTGAAACAAAGTAGGATTCTAAGGAGTATAATAACAATTGCACATAGCAAAACACCGCAGAAAATCTTCTCTGTATAAATAGAGGATAACAATTGGAATATTGTCTATACCTCATAAATCAGTAGATAACTCTCTACTGATTTTTAAACTTCCACAGTCTGTGAGTTGTCTAAGTGATTTGTATAGGACTATGCACACAACTGAATTTAAGTGTCAGCTGAACTGGAACTGAACTATATCTTAATTTAAATTGCCCCAAATATATAGCATTCAAATTTTCCATAGGTATGAGTTTTGGCTAATTAAAATTAATCAAAGACTGAACTAAGTTGATCTTCAAACGAATGATAAACTACTACTAAATATATATAAAATTCTGAAATCTAGTACTTCGGGTCAGTGTAAGCATTTTGTAAGCAAATTTCAACAAAAAATAGTCAGAATTTCAAAGAAGGAGGTTCCCAAGTGAAAACTCAGAAAATTTTCAGCCACATATGCTATAGGACTGTCTGCTGAATATTCTACCTAATAAAGAATAGTCTTTTTAAAAAGTACTGTTAAACTGAATCATATTTCAGAAAATTTTTTTTTACTACAGTAATTTACAAGATACAGGAAAAAAACCATAACTTTTCTCAGATACTCACCATGACCAATGTCATAAATCAGTTATAAACTTCAAATATCTATATCTTCTCTCTAGCAGTCCGTCTGAGAAACAGCACAGTACTACCAAAAGTGTACTGGATTTTGTACAAAATACAATCTTTACCAGACTGGATTTTTTTTATTTGTAAAGAAATAAATTTCAAAAGAAGTTCTAGACTTTTAGAACATTTCCTCTCTTCATCTTTTCTGAAATAAATTAAGGTTGTTCCTGTACATTCCTGGATATATTTCACATTACCTCATCAGTATACCATGCTCTTTAATGGAAACTCCTGCCAGAGTGTGGGTGGATGAAGGGAAGAATTTCAGGAACTTTCTTGCATCACACCCTTTCCACTAAGCTTCCTGCCTTCAAAGTGCAGCCAGATGCCCTGTAAGTATACTTATTTTCTCTCAACCTCACCCTGTGACTGCATTCATTTCCCGCATAGCTCTGGCCTTGGACATCCTCTTATTTCTAGGCTTCCTTCAACTTTTTTTCTCCTTGCAAAACTCCTTGGCATGCCTATACCAGGGATGACAGAAGAGAGATGGAAGCATTTTGTGGATTATGCATGGCTTTGAAGGAGCTGGCAGTTGGGGGCTTTTAAAGGTACATGGGAGGACAAACAATGTCCTCTTCCTGTGAAAGCCAGTGCTAGATGTAGAACAAATGCAGTATATGGGTATTTTCAGAGAATTCCTATCTATATTACCTATGTATATTTAGAAACACTCAGATATATATGTGTGTCTGCATACATTTAATACTCCATCTTTCCTGTTGGCTACCTTAGTTCACTCTGCCATTTGCCTGACAATCTCTGCAGTATATTCTGCTTTCAGTCTTATTTGAATAATTTTCATTTGCTGAGCACAGTTTATCCTCTGCAAAGCTTTTCTTCTTTAGTTTCCTCTCCTCAAACCATTCCTCCTTCTTTCAGGTTTAAAGTTGGCACCAGCTTTTTCTTGAAATGTTGTACTGATGTCTCCTGTTAAGTTACATTTTGTTGTAGAGTTGCTGAGTTAATATATGTGAAGCACTTTTGTGCTCTGTTCAGTCTACTTGAATCCTAAATGGATATGCCATGCCAGTTTCCAAAGCCAGTGCACACAGGAAAACTGGTATTAACTTCCAACCACCTTGTATTCTACAACTTTAAAAGACATGGAGTATAACTTCAAGGCGCTATGCATAATGAGTGTGAGGAACTGATTTACATGGCTGGTAGGTTTAGAGACACTGTACCTAAGACACATGTGATATTCCTGGCATCACTGAAATGCTATCAAGCTGCTGCCAGTATGCCTTTTAAAGGAAACAGACTTTTTCCTCATATAGCAATGCATTCTTTATACTTCTCTTGACATCTTCTTTTAGATACTTGTGTCTGTGCTCTCTTTCAATGATTTTATGTTGTGCAAAGGGGAGGTACATGAACTATTAACAGCTTACTGAAATTCTGTTTCGGGATTTGAAATGACTTGTGAGACATTCATAGATCTTCCTGTGTGTTGCAATGTTTAAGATATTTGTAATGCTTAGATAGAACTGAAGTGAGATGGTTCATCGCTTACCTGAATCCTCAGGATGAAATTCAGTACCTAAGCTTGCTATATTGTGTATAAGGAAAGGAAGCAGTTTAGAATGGGATTCTCAGTGATCTATTAAGTGGGAAGGTGATACAGCTGAATTAAATCAAAGAGTAAGAGTTCAGGTTAAGTTACTTTCTCTGGTACAGAATGCAAGAATCAAACTCATCGTTCAAAATGGATACTTTTTTCCCCCCCTATCCCACTTAGGATCCTGCGTTGTGAATACTATGCATGTGTACAGTAGAAAAACAAGGTTTTCCTGTGGTTTGGGATTTTTTCTTTTGACAGCGCATGGAGGCAGAAGCTTTGTTTAAGTGGAATGGAATATATTAACTTCAGGCATAAGTATATATTAGGTCTATTCAGCTGGTGAAAACCTAAAATACTTATCACAGCCCATTCATGTGGCTAAGTACTCGTAAGAAAGGATCATTACATATTTTATTAGCAAGGCTGTTTTGCAAGAGGAATTAAGAAACCTCAAAAACACATAATAAACTAGTGTTCAAACTCTTCATGAGGCTGTCAGCCACTCAGCTCTATTTCCTTCCTCATGATACATTTCCTCCCACATTATCCTCAGCAATGTGCACTGACAGCCCAGAAGACCAACTGTATCCTGGGCTGCATCAAAAGAAGCGTGGCCAGCAGGTAGAGGGAAGTGATTCTGCCTCTCTATTCCTCCCTTGTGAGATGTCATCTGAAGTACTGTGTCCAGTTCTGGAATCCTCAGTGTAAAAAGGATATGGAGCTGTTGGGACGGGTCCAGAGGAGGGCTACAAAGGTGAGCAGAGGGCTGGAGCACCTTCCATACAAGGACAGGCTGAGAGAATTGGGCTTGTTCAGGCTAGAGAAGAGAAGGCTCCAAGGAGATGTTATAGTGACCTTCCAGTACCTGCAAGGGGCTGCAGGAAAGCTCTGGAGGGACTGTTTACAAAGTCTTGTAGTTATAGGACTAGGGGTAATGGGCATAAACTGGAGAGGGACAGATTTATGGTAGACAGAAGGAGGAATTTCTTCATGACAATAGTGCTGAGGCGCTGGCACAGGTTGCCCAGGGAAGCTGTGGCTGCCCCATCCCTGGAGGTGTTCAAGGCCAGGTTGGATGGGGCCTGGGGCAGCCTGATGTAGTGGGAGGTGTTCCTGCCCATGGCAGAGGGATTGGAACTAGATGAACTTTATGGTTCCCTCTAACCCAAACTATTCTATCATTCTATGCTCTACAACTACACTGTTTTATATTTACTCTGAACAGTTGATCATTGCTTCACCACTTCCTTGGGAATCTGGAGGCTGACTTCAGAGCTGTTAAGATTTCTGTAAGTTTAAGGTCACTGCTACATAGTTTTGTTTTTACAATAGGATCTCACTAGCTAAGTAAAAACACAAAATTAAACAACAATCATCTAGGTGAAAAGGCAATAATCAGACTAGGGGCTATAGCTCTAATAGCTAAGATTTGTGTGAGTCCTTTTGAAAATAATTTTAAGGATCTATCACTTCCCAGTTGGATAAGAGAAGAGAAACAAATTGTCCGTTTTCTTACATGTATTCCTATTCTTTGACCTTGCTGATGTTAATGGGAAGGAGCAAGTTGGTTTCAGAATGCATTGTCTCTTTTATATTTGGCCTACAGAGATATCTCTTCAGTAAAGGAACAACCCAGTGTGTTTGCAGATGTTGGTGTTTCTTTCATTCCTATTTGCAATTTGTTAAATCTCATCCGAATATGCATTTTATATTATTGAAAATTTTTAACATGTGAAACAAAGCATTGGAGGGAAAAGTGTGCTTTGTTATTAAATCCTCAAAGGCTTTCTTGTTGGTTTTTATGTTTTCCTTATAAGACACAGCTCTTCTTTAAAATAGTGCCAGTGAAGTTGGGCAATTTAAACAAATGAATTTTAATCTGTGTGTGTGTGGTTTTCCAGCAGTGTCTTCCTTTTGGAATGTTCATAACTTTAATTAATATTTATGTCTTTACAGTGACAAGAGCATTTCCCTTCTCCTCTTCTCTTCTTGCCTTACCTTACCTTGCCTCATGTTCTGCCATTTCTTCTCTCATCGAATCTGGTGACAAGTAGTTTCCTGGCTTCAGCGGGATCAGAACTGCATTTAAATTCAATATGGGAATACATAAAGCATTTTGGGTGCTGGAAGAAAGTTGACTTGGTGCTGCAAATATACCTGGTTTACATTTCCATGAATGATTGCTCTACAAGTTCTAGGAATAATACAGAATTATTTTGTCCTGAAGAACAGGACAGATACAAAGTCAGAGATGTCATGTAAATTGAAAGAATGACATGGAGGTCGTCTTTGTCTAAGCTTCAATGGCTAGACAAAAAATAATAAAATTACAGCATCCTTACTCCCAATATCCAGAAACACCCAAAGCTAGGTCCAGAAATAAGACCATACCAGATGCTTATATTCTGGTCTTGGAGCTGTGTGTAGACCTCAGTGGTTTGCTAGCTCTTGTGATATCTATGAAAGTCAGTTTATAAAAACGTAGGAAACTCATTTTTTTCTTAGCTCTTGCCTGCTTCTTCTTCCTATTCCTCTTGCCAACTTTCCAGTCAAATATGTATTTGAAGATAAAAAACAGTTTGGCCATGAGTGACATCATCTTTCACATAAGTTGAACTAAAAGGTACAATTTCAGGAATGCTGTTAAATGCAAAAGCTGTGCCAAGCCTACAGGTTTCCTCCCTGGAATAGGATAAAAATTGGCAGCATTTATGTCACTCTGGAGAATCACTGTCTGGCATAATATCACCCTAGCCCAAGGGGGTTGCATAAACCTCTTCAGAGAATATTTGTTTTCTCAAAATTCTATGGCTGTCCGGTAATTATTTCTTTCCTGAAGATGTGCAAGTATTTTACACAGTCATAAAGCAGAGGAAGGATCTTTCCATCACTTTGATTTCAGAGTGCAGCTGCCATCTGATTCAGCTCCCACTTTATGCATAGAATTTTTTTTCCTCTTGTTGATCCATGAAGTATATCTTGCATTTCAGAAGGGGAGCGATAAAAAGGCCTCCCACAAGAAGGAGACATAACAAGTGCAGAAATCAGGGTCTTTTTTTCTTTTCTAGAAGTTCTAAGTATGGGTGACTTTTTATTAGACACTGTGTAAATGTGTGGAGGTTACTACAGTGAAGACAAGATCACTTTCAATATTGGAGGAAATGAACAAAGGAAAACCTTGTTATTGGGCATGGTATTTTTCACATGATGAGAAATTAAAAATATGCTTTTTATTTTTGACAATAGCTCAAGCTACTCTGTCAAGCTGCAAAAAGAATAAGATAACTCAGATAAAAATGAATTTTAAAGTGATGCAGGTCACACAATAGAGATGATTCAGAAAATAGTGCTTTCTCAGGCAAGCCTTCCAGTAAGCAAAATGTTATTTAATATTTTAATACACATGATTGTGTGCATTGAGAGTGACTTTCAGCCTTGAGAACCTTGTTCTGTGCTCCAGAAAAGAAATACAAAGACTGTCAAAGTATGCTTACATACACATAATTGACCTTTTGAATATAAATATCAATAAGGTATGCAGACATGTAATTAAATTTAATTGGATATATTTTTATGTTAAAAAATGACCTTCTAATAAAATTTGGGAAAAAAGGAAAGTTTGTAGAAAATAAAAGGCTTTTGGCATTAGCGTAACAAGAATAACATCCCTATTCGATTCAGTATTTTTGGATCTGACAAGTTTTGGGCCATGACTATAGGACTGTGTGTTTGTATTGGCCTGTGTTGGCCTGGCTTGTAATGGAAGCATGTTAGTGTCTATAAGCCTCTTGGACTAGATGTTTGAAAGATAATGCATTCTTTCTTCTAGGCAATGTGACATCCTGTAACGACTACCAAAAACTGTGTCATTTAGATTACATTTCAAATTTCAAATCTTTCTCAGATGTCTTGGAAGGGGAAAAGTGGAAAATAAAACTGTGGCTTCTCTTACTTATTGATCAAGTGGAACACAAGTGCTCCCAGGGGTAATATTAAACTGATATTATCTGTTTTCCAGTAAAATTCTTTACTGAGAGAGTGATGAAGCATTGGAACAGGGAGGTGTTCATCCCTGGAGGTTTTCAAAAAACTTGTAGACATGGCACTTTGGTACAAGGTTTAGTAGGCATGGTAGCATTGGACTGACAGTTGGACTTGATAATCTTAGAGGTCCTTTCCAACCTTAATAATGTTATGATTCTATGTCACTGATTAGAAAGAAACTTGCCATACAAGAAAACTATGTACAGGCTGTTTTGGTTCCTGTTCTGATATAAAATGTCTGGTTGACAAGAATACAATAATAGACCTTATCTTTTATACTCCGTTTAACAACAGCCTCAATTTCAAGGGAACACTGTGTTCTTGCCTTAATTTGTGCTAAAACAGAACCAATTCTCAAAGTCTTCAGCCAAATCTTTTCTAAGTGACTGCATTTGCTGAAGAACGTTTTTTTTTCAGACAGTGTCTGCATTCAGATGTCATAACACTTTATATTTGTAGTTATTACTAAGGCAACGGGATGAATGAGATGCAGAGACCCTCATTTGTACTTATTAAAACCAAGACCACTGCTAAAGTTGTTGAAATTCTGTAAATGAAAGATGAAAAAAGGGTTGCACCTACAATGAGGAGCAGACAGGACAGATGGCCCAAAACAGACCAGCAAAGTATTCCATTCTATATATATCATAATCATAAAGCTAAGAGATAACAAGGGTCAAACTCTCTTCTTGCCCATTGTCCGAGGAGAATCCCATCTGTCCTTCTGCCTTCGATCTCAATCTGTACAAACCTGAAACCAGCACATGAATCCAGTTCCTGCCCTCTGCTGAGTCCAGTCTGCTACTTCACAGTGCCTGCTCTGTAGCATCTGTGGTGATGTGTTTCTCATAGGGGAAGCTCAATATTGGTTTTGCATATATTTGTGCGTATTTCATTATTTTTGTATTAATTTTATTATTTTCCCTTTCATTGTTACTGTTTGACTAAAATGTTCTCCCTTTCTTCTTTCCCCTTTCCATGTGGCAGGGGAGAAATGGGACTATATTGCTCACTGTTGATCTGTTGGCTTTTGTGGGGCTGAACTGGGACAGTTTTTTTAATTACAATTTCTTGAACAACTCTGCATGTTTAAGAATTTTAAGGTGGAATTACTTAAACCTGCTTTACTGTTGTTGGAAATACTGTGTTTTGTTACTGAAAGGCTGAACAATTGAATTGTGAATCAATAAAATGAAGAACAATATATCTAAGTAATACCACATACTGCAAATTCTAATCTGACAAATATAGGACAGCAATTTTGATGATCATATTTATTTGGAGAATGGAATGAAGCTGCATATGGCCTCATTCTTCTAGAAAACTTATGCATGCTTTTCTGTAAGTTGCCCCTCTGGGTTCACCAAATCCCATCTGTATACACAGCAAACATTTGTCCTGTTGAAAGACAGGGGTGCGTTTTTATGCTGTTTCATTTTTTTTGAGACATCTGTACTTGCAAGGAGGAAAACATAACTGTAATGACAGTTTCCACACCAAGTTTCCTGCATGGTCTCTATTTCTCAGCTTCTCTGAATTTACTTCAAACACAGCACTCCTTGCAGATGTGCTGAAATATTTATATTTTGGAAAACTGTCTATGTGATGACAAGTGGAACAGCACCAGCAGGAGTGACCTGAGCTGTGTGCACATTGGCAAATGCCGTGGTTCAGTCAGAATTGTTTTATACACTGCAGTAGTTGGTGCTGTGAACATAATGTCCACACTGTTATTTCTGAGAGTGTAGTTCAGACTAGCTTTTGTGCAGTCTTATGGTCTGAATCGCTGATAACAGTCAGAGTGCATTAGGCATCCTGGATTGCATTTTCCAATTTAATTTCATCCATAAGGAATCCAGCTGATGCACTCTGAGAATGCTGCACTATGTGAACTGAGCAGCATTTAAGTGGACTCAACTTGAAGGTTCACTTCTGAAGTGTATTTCTGATTTTAAACTAGGGGAAAAAAACGTAGATGCCCAGAACACTGTGACATTCCTAAGGTACAGAACATTAGTTCAAAATCATTGCCTGGAATCACAGTACAAGGAATACTGAAAATCTAGTTGCCTACAACTTTTAGGTGAACTATAGTTCATTCTGAGATGGGGCTGTCTAGGACATATCTTGTCAAAAAGGAAAATACCAAAACAGATATACTGCAAATGGGAATTTTATCATGCTTATTTCTAACTTGCATGGGGCAAACTATTAATGCCTGGGAATAATGTGTTCCTAGGAAGATCAGGGTTTTAATTTTGGGTTTGTTTTTTTAAAGAGCTTTCCAAATAATGTAGACATACTGAAATTTCTGTTCTTAAATTTTAGACCAAATAAAGGTAGAAAACCATTAGCATTATGAGAATTCTCTTGTGGGCAGCACCACGTTCTCTTCATCAATCTGCTATGCCCATTTTCTTAGCCCTCACTGGGAAATTAAATAATCCTGACTGACAACTGACACATTAATTGCCTTTGAGGGAGCACACCTTTAAAAAGCAGTAATTTAAAGTCTTCTGCTTTGGTGGAAGAACCAATTTGCAGCATCATCAGTCAGGGTTTTGACATGTAACTTTGCACTTGCCATTTTGTTAATAAAGAATCACACTTGAATCCTGAGAGAGTGTTTCCCTAAAGACAAACTTAGATGTCTTTGTGAAATTAAGATGACTTTGATAGGGACATGTAATGAATGTTTAAATGAGTTATTAACCTTTCATGACTTCAGTGAATGTTACTGCAAGACAATTCATCATTATATTGTCATAAACTGCAAAAAGGTGGATATCACAGTAGGAATAATTGTTTAAAAGTTTATTTCTTGCTAGTTTTATGCATAACAAAATCAAATTCTTGTGTATCTAACATTAATAAGCTGCATGAAAACAGAATATATTGATAATAACATTGAATCTATCTAAGCAAATAAATAAGAAATAATAAAAATATTAATCCAGCAATCAATATTTTCAAATTTTCAATTCAATTCTATTATTTGCATGCACGTTGTTTTTTAAGTGAAGAGTAGCTATACCATGTTCCTTTCCACCAAATATTGTGTGAAGACTTTTAGCAACAACATGAAGGAGTATCGGAAGGAGTAATGGAAATGAACTGTTTTGGGGAGGTGACTCTTGATCTTCAAGAGCTGTAAATTATTATACGCAGTATAAAACTGGAATTGAACAAAGGTACGAGATAATTATCCATAACAGGAGCTATATGTCCATTTGACAAAATTCTGTGAGAATTACAAAAAGAATGCTGTCCTTTCCTTTCCTGTAATGTATTTGTTCTTGTTATTTGTCATTTTTGTCATCATGTCAGCAATTTCAAATTTGAAAGTTAAATCATGGTAAATTGTCACAGTGGTAGCTCATGCAGTGTAAAATCTACATTTACGTGATTGTTTTAGGAAATGGCTCATTGGAAAAATATTTTCTGCTCAGTTGAAAGTTTTGCTGCAGGGACTAGAGCATATGACTCTGAAATACAAATTCAAGTTATTCACGTGTAAAAATTGACCTTTTCCTGATATAGTCTTAGAAAAATCTTCACTAAGTTGACTACAAACTGGAAGTTTGAGTGTGTTTCATTTTATTATTAACTTAGAAAACAAATACATTTAATGCATTTAAAGTTTATTTTAATTGATCTAAAACATAACATTCAGATAAGTAAAAAAAATCAACACTTCCATTTTATTGAAATTTTTTGTTTGAAAAATGATCATGTAGATTTCTGATGAATGGTGATAATGTTTATTATTTTTTTATTGTAAACCAAAGCAAACAATATTTCAGCCTGACTTTTAAAAGTTTTTCTTTTTAAAAAGTTATTTTGAATACATTAAAAAGCTACCTTAGAAATACTGAAAAAGTTTTAGTTCAAAATCTGTTATATCTAGGATCATTGGCAGAGATATGGAAACTCCAGGGAACTGTGTCATCTTTATTGTTTGCCTGTGGCACAAAGTAAATAAAAAGTTTTGTCACATATATGCGCATTTGCATATTCAAGATATTTTTGATATTACAGTCATCTGGCTCTACCCAGAAAATGAAAGCTATGATTATATCATCAAACACAAAAAGTCTGTCACACTATTGTCAGCAGAAATCCATTTTTTAATCTTGGCTGTTCCAAATTATAATTAACTTTAAAAAAAATGGAGATGCAGTATTTTAATAGATCTTCTTACTCAATAATTTTCAAAAAGCTTAAGCCACTGTATTGGTATAGAAGAAATAAAAATGTTAGAAAATATAGGTGAATGCAGATCTATTGAACTTGCTACGGCAACAGACAGAATCCTTCCTGTCCATGGCTGTAACTAACAAAAGGGTAATACTTTTTTTTACCTGAAACTAGTATCTAGTTAACTCAACATGGTTACTGAAACTGCTAAGCATCTAGGTTGCCTAAATTACTAGTCAAATGGTGTTTTTTCACCCAACCTACAAGGAACTACCAAAGCTAAGAAATCCTGGCTGCTGGTTCAGTCTAAGTGTTTTGGGAAAGGCGTTTGTATGTGAGGATGCCTGATGCATACACGAAGTCAGGGAAAGGAGGGAAGACTGCAT
Organism: Clamator glandarius; assembly: GCA_033459285.1. Classification (NCBI taxonomy): domain Eukaryota; kingdom Metazoa; phylum Chordata; class Aves; order Cuculiformes; family Cuculidae; genus Clamator; species Clamator glandarius. The sequence continues at coordinate 6,217,246 of JAUNZM010000227.1, forward strand.
GCTTGTGTTTATGTGCACACAAGAGTGGCAAGTGGCCGTAACTTTCTTTTAAGCACATTTTTAATTACATAGGGGGATTCTGCTTCCACAAAGGGCTTCTTTTCCTCAGTGCACAGGAGAAATGTGCTAGAAGCTTGAATTTAACTTCTACAGGGAACATGAATCTGCTGGTTCTTAGCACTTAAACATTTGCTTTTGCAGTTTGAATAATATATATTCAAGATAGCTTTTTTTTGATGCACTATCAAACAGATAAAGAATAATACTTTGAGGGGCCTCAGCTCCGTGTGTTTTTTGAAAATGCCAGGCTGCTTAGTTGGTCTTCATGGAGTAATAGGCAAAAAGGATAGCTAAGCTTCTTTGTTTCCTCAGAGGCTTAGTTCACAGGACAGAAGAGAGGAAATTCTCTCTATATCTCACTGCTCACTTTCCTCCTGTTGGAGGATGGACAACCTTTTGCATTATAGGTGGAAACACATGGTGTTGCATAGATACATCAAACTCTGAACTGGTGTTTGTAGAGGTACTGTGAGTTATTGCTCTCAAAACTCGGACTATTGAAAGATAGTGACTCTTCTTAAAGGGAGAAAGTCAGAGTAGCCTTTGAGAGGTATGACAGCATGATGTGGGAGTAATTCCTGGATTAAATACCTTTTTCACAATAATTTAATTTAATGCACAAGACAAAGGTTAAGAACGTCGGATGTCTTATCTCTAGGGCATCTCTAGGATATTTCCACACAAAATGAGCTCAGCTTCTTATGCTGAAGTAGATATGAAGAAAATGATAGCATAAATACACTCAGCAGATTCTGATTTGAGAAAAAGTAACACTAATTCTTTCCTGTTCTATGAAACTTATATTCATATGCTTTACTTCCTTCTCCCACACTCTCAATTTTCCTGCATTTATTATTTTAATTTGAAATAAAACACAGAGCAGGAGGCAGAGTCTTACTTCATTGGTATTGGTGCAACTTCAGCAAAATTGTACAAGAAAAATATGGTCCAATGATTCAGAGCAACTTTCATTAAATGGGAGTTTGCATTGTAGCACCATTTTCAAACTATTTGGATTTCTGCTAAGTTAAGTTAATCAAACTCGATAACACTAGTGTAGTTTTATAGAATGCCTGAGACCCTCTGAGTCCCTGTTGGTTTCTGTAGGGCAAATTTCAGGTTCGGTCAACTTTTTTTGAGGAAATACCTTGTTTGTAAACAATGTATCCACAAAAGATTATCCTAAAGTCTCAAAAGTTTTGTCTGTGCCAAGAAAAGAACCACAACATTTTCTGTTGCTTGGAGTAAAATCTTTAGCTGAAAAGTATTCATTACAGTCCTTTGTAATTCTGTTTCATGAAACTGAAGGCAAAAATAAAAAACATAAACAACCATTTTCATGTTTTCTCCTCTCCTCTCCTCTCCTCTCCTCTCCTCTCCTCTCCTCTCCTCTCCTCTCCTCTCCTCTCCTCTCCTCTCCTCTCCTCTCCTCTCCTCTCCTCTCCTCTCCTCTCCTCTCCTCTCCTCTCCTCTCCTCTCCTCTCCTCTCCTCTCCTCTCCTCTCCTCTCCTCTCCTCTCCTCTCCTCTCCTCTCCTCTCCTCTCCTCTCCTCTCCTCTCCTCTCCTCTCCTCTCCTCTCCTCTCCTCTCCTCTCCTCTCCTCTCCTCTCCTCTCCTCTCCTCTCCTCTCCTCTCCTCTCCTCTCCTCTCCTCTCCTCTCCTCTCCTCTCCTCTCCTCTCCTCTCCTCTCCTCTCCTCTCCTCTCCTCTCCTCTCCTCTCCTCTTCCCTCTCCTTCTTTCTCCTTTCCTCCTGGGAAAGAACTTTAAGAGCATAATGTGAAGCGATAAACCTGACATTGACTGACACATCTTTTAACTACCTTCAGAGATGGTAACTCAACCACTTCCCTGGGAAGCTTGTTCCAGTGCTTGACAACTCTTTCAGTGAAGTAATGTTTCCTAATATCCAGTCAAAATTTGCCGTGGCACAACTTGAGACTCTTTCTTCTCCTCCTCTAACTTGTTATATTGAAGAAGAGACCAACATCTGCCCCTCTAGAACCTCCTTTCAGGTATTTGTAGAGAGTTATAAGGTCTCCCTTCAACCACCTTCTCTCCAGAGTAAATAACTCTGGCTTCCTCTGTTGCTCCTCATAAGACTTGTGCTCTAGAACCTTCACCAGCTTCTTTGCTCTCTTCTTCCTCTTCTCTTCCTCCTCTTCTTTTTGAGTGATACTAAATGGATATTTATATCACATTATCTCGAATAAGACCTGTGTCTGAAAGCAAAAATTTTTGTGTTCTTGCTGCTACTACATTATCTCTAATTATCTTATTTAATGTTATTGTTTTGCTCTCTTTTCTTATTATGCGGAAGATGCAATCATGCCAATGGCAAATCAGGGAGAAGGAAAGGAGCCTAACAAAGCTGAAAGGACTCATGCTATTTAAAGTCCTTTTGATTCCTTTTGTACAAGGAGCACTAGAAAATAATAACTCCTGCATAGTTGAAAAAAGATAAGACTGTGATTCTTTTATGGCTCACCTCAGTTCTAAGATCATCATGGAAAAAATTACATAATTTTGTAGAATCATAGAGTCATAGAACAGTTTAGGTTGGAAGGGACTTTAAAGATTATCTAGTTCCAACCTCCCTACCATGGGCAGGGACATCCCACTAGATCAGGCTGCCCAAGGCCCCATCCAACCTAGCCTTGAACAACTCCAGGAATGGGGTATCCACAACTTCTCTTGGC